>JAQFWX010000022.1:0-729984 GCA_027605045.1 Phallus indusiatus | reverse complement strand
GAAAGCCTTCAGCTCGGCTACCCGCTTTTGTTCAACATTGGTGATGGACTTTCTCTACTCTTATGCAGAATGACTGACTTTCACGTACTGCAGTCGCTGGCACTACACTGATCATCTGGGATACCCTTTTGACCTTTGATGAAGAAGTGAGCTTCATCTGCTACGTGATATACCACATGCTGAATCTCAAAGCAGATAGCGTTTATCCGACTGTACGCAATCCTCGTTAATCCTGACATATCTGGTGTATATTGAAGACTTCAGATCCAAGGCCGGTATTTTTGTAAAAGTACTATATTGTATGGCTCGGTACATCGCACTTGTACTTTATATGTGAGTTTTCACTCAGACCCGTTTCACAACCTCTAATGTCCTTCTTTTTAAGTATGCTAACATTTGTTTTCGTTGGAAATCATGAACAACTTAGCTATTGTTCGAGAATCATGTGGTTCGTCAATTTCGCCGGCACAGCGATAATAGCATGCTCAAATATATTACTCATACAACGAGGTACGTGGATGGGCCAAAGATCAGGGAAAAATAAAAACAATGGTGCTTAGTATACGCATTCTGCGGCCGTTCAAAGCCATTACTCTGGTTCCTTTCTCTTATGTTCTTGTTGATTGAAACCGCGGCGGTGGTTATTCTGGCTGTGGGCATACCCAAATATCGGGTTGTCGACTTGCAAGAAAATCTTCCTGCACGGGAACTGCGTTATTGAACACTATTCCGGAATATTATCATTAATCTTGTGAGAAGTCTGAAATTATATGTAATGGAGTAAAAAAATACCTGACAGTAAATATTCAAAAGTTCCTTGAGCTTGGATTTCAAGTTATCTCCTTTGCATTATTATACAAGTTGCAACATTACGGTTCACGTCATGGAGAACAGGTGTTCGCGTGCCTTCGCTTCATGTGGATTTCTTGAGGGATGGGATATGGGTATTCATGTTCCTGTTTCGTAAGTTAATTTGAACTTGCTTTCCATCTCCATAATTGAAGATATTTTTCTAGTGGTTTTCTTGCTCTCTGGGGTTTATTTCCGCACCGGTCGCCCTGAAGGCCTGTCCTTTGCTGCGTAAGTTTAATTGAAAAAGATTTTTTGGTATGCCACTTGTTGACTAGATACATCAAGATGGTTATATGTTGCTTCTAGTATCTGTGTAAGCGCTACAGTGGCGAGGTACAAGTATCGTTCTTCGCTAATCGCTGATGCTATTGTATTAGTGCACGCGTCTGATACTGAACCTAAACTATTCGGTTGCTAGAAGCCGTGATTTGGGCATATTTGACTCGTTAAACAGCTATTGAACAAGCGCAGGCTCTCAGAGATTAGCTTTTTCTGGTCCTATATAAAATAATTCCTTACAAACAGCCAAGTTTCGCAAACAATTAGACTGTCCGAAGGTTGGATGACGCAAGGAATCGCTCCTTCAAAGCCCTATACCGGTCTATCATTAAGAATTTTACCATGACGAATTTTGGAAGTAGTAAGGCTTCTGATGAGAAACTCATATGCTGTATGTTTAGAAATTCCTGAGGCCTGAGGCCTGAGGTTTGGTCTCCGAGTTCGTAGGTTACAGATTCTTTCCGTTGGCGTTCTCCTTACAAGACAGGAAGTTGTTGGTGATTGAATTACAATAATACTGAAGTTGTGTTTCAGACCATAGTCGATCAACGTTCCATGATGATCCATTGTAGTTTGATTGTAGCGTGCTGCAATTGAAGTTGCTGAACTGGCTCACGCCAAACCCAAGCCAAGCCAAACTTAGACTTCAGCACTTCAGCCCAAAGTTCTTTCAAATGTGATATGTTACGACATGTGTCAGTCTCTTCAGACGCATCGTTGCTAGCGGGAGAGGAGAAGTCCCGTGGAAGGGGAAACTAACAGGCACGGTGGCACGGTGCGTGGTGTCAATGGGAGTGAGTCAGGTACCAGTGACCGTCAGTCATAGCCACTGAATACCTGTAACCCGGCACCTACTTCAGTGGCACTTACTTCTCAGTGACCATTTTTTCACGGTGAAGTGGTCGTTCCACTGGCATGCGTGCCGACCAGTGATCTGGGTTTTATGTATCTCTAAAGCGCATCCTGCCATCTGGCTGATCGATGCTAGAGACTTCTAAATCACAGGATGCGCTTCAGAGATGAAATCTAGATCACTGATTTGAACCCAACCGAGCGCTGGAAGTCTTCAGACCTTTATAACCAGAAGAAATTAGACAGGTCTATTCCTGCTTCTCTTCAGTACCAGATAGATCACATCATGTCGCTGCCAATACAGATAGTACAAGGCCTCCAGCTTGGATACCCATTTTTGTTCAACATTGGTGACGGACTTTTTCGTCGTTTTATGCAGGCAACTGACTTCCAAGTATTGCAGTCGCTGCCACCGCTCTGATTATCTGGGATACCCTTTTGACCTTCCATGAAGAAGTAAGCTTCATTTGCTACGCGACATTCCATATACTGAATCTCAAACAGAGAGTCTTCCTCCGATTGTACGCAATTCATATTGATCCTGCCGTATTTGACATATGTTGAAGGCTCCAGTTCCAATGCCGGTATTTCTGTAAAAATACTATATTGTATGGCCCGGTACATTGCCCTTGTGCTTTATATGTGCGTTTTTCCCAGACTCGTTCACGATCTCTGATGAACTTTTTCTTTTATCTCAAGCATGTCAACGTTTCTTTTAGTTGGAAATCACGAACACTTCCGCCTTTGTTCGAAGTACATATGGATCATCTATTACCCTGGCGCAATTTTAATAGCGTGCTCAAATGTATTACTCATACAACGAGGTATGTGATGAGCTGGCAGAGATTAGGGAAAACCTCAAAAATGACTTTGATACTTAGTATATGCATTTTGTAACCGTTCAAAACCATTACTTTGGTTCCTCTCTCTCACGTTCTTGTTGATTGAAGCTTCGGTGGTGGGTATCCTGGCTGTGGGAATACCCGGATATCAGGTTGTCGAGTTGCAAGAAAGTCTCCCTTCACCTTTCGGAAACTGCATTATCGAGCATTATTCCAAAATCATATCATCAGCCTTGTGAGAAGTTTGGAATTTATATGTAATAGAGTAAACAATACCTGACAACAAGCACTCAAAAGGTTTCTTGAGCTTGGATTCCAAATTACCGCCTTTGTTTGCATTATTATACGAGGTTGCATCGTTGCGCTTCGAGGCATGGAAAACAGGTGTTCGCATGCCTCCGCTATACCTGGATTTTTTGAGGGATGGGATATGGGTATTCATGTTTCTATTTCGTAAGGACATTCGAACTTGCTTTCCATTCTCAATTGATAGGCTTTTAACTTTATTAGTGGTTTTCTTGCTCTCTGGAATTTATATACGCACTGGGAGTCCTAATGGCTTATCCTTTGGTTTGTGAGTTTGAATTAAAACCTTTGCGTACGCTATTTGTTGATCAAATGAATGAAGATGGTCATATGTCGCCTCCAGTATCTGTGTGAGTGTTGAGATGGAGTACACAAATATGGTTTTGCACCAATAACTGATGTTACTCCAGTGCACGCGTCTGATACTGAACCTAAACTATTCGGTCAATAGGAAGCGTGATTTTAGCATATTTGATTCGTTTAACAGCTATTTAACAAACGCAAACTTCTCTCACATTTTGCCTGTATAAAATGACTTTATAAACGGATAATTTGGGGCAAACTGTTCAAACGTTGAATGACGTCGCAGAGAATAGCATATTGGGCATTAGTGGGTTACAAACTTTGCGATGCCACTGACTTTCGGAAGTAGTGCGGCTGCTGACGAAAGCGGGACATGTCGACTTAAGAAAATGTTAAAGAAACACAATCTTTATCAGCTTGGAGCTGGATCGGACCTTGCATGAAATCCCGAAGAGGTTCACTAAAGGCTGAGGGAAAAAACAATGTTCTATAATCTGAGAAAACGATGCGGAGAAATAAAAGAAGGAAAGAAAAGGTAGTAGGACAAACAAAAGACGTGATTGGCGGACGCGAAGAAAGGATGAACAAGGAATCGAGCGCTAAGTATGATCGATTGATCACTCGTAGCCAACTCGTAGCCAACTCGTAGCCAACTCATACTTACTGAGTAATGAGCGCAAAGCTTTGTGCACTACTTGAGGATATGTAGTTAGGAATTTTGTGCAGTCATCAGATTCTGATCTTTCCTGATTAACAATTTTCCGAGGTCGCCGGCCTGAGTTGACATCGCGACGGTATAGACTCCCAGTCATGTTTCGTCATAGATTCCAAACACACGTATATAGAAAAAGCAAGACATAGGACCGTTCAGCGGTATGATACAAATTCATGAAACTAGAGAAGTAATCTCGTACCACAAAAACAGTTTTGGCCCTGAAGGTTCTTCTTCGGGGTCAAAACCGTTTTTGCCGTGCAAGACCAATTCACATAATTCGGCTACAAGAAACAAAAACAAGAGTGGGGGTTGGGCTTTGGAAAAAAATTTAATGGATAAAAGCAAGAATATTCTCGGGCAGCAGCCCGTCTTCTCCTTTGCGTTTCAAGACTTCGAGACCCCTGTCTCCCTTTCGCAAGACGAGGCTTAAACTGCCACTGTCCTCATGATTGGCAAGCACGACACGTTGTATCTCATCGAGGGCCTTCTTCAACAGCTTCAAGCCGTCTTCGAAACCTTCGCCGACTTTCTCCTTGACAGAGCTCAGAGTTTCCTTTTCGACCGTATGGAACGTCCCCCTCTCATGACGACCCGTGTGAAGATTGTTTATGTTAGCGAACATCAGCTGCACGCAGAGATCGTCTTGATTGACCGGAGGGGAGAAGCTACCCTTCGTCTTCAGTTCGATGATAGACTCTTGAGGAACCAGTTTGCCGGCCGTTTGAACAGTAAGAAAGTTGCCTTGGAAAGTGGCGATCTTTCTGATAGGTCTAGACGTGGTCATCCTCCTGAGGTTCAAAGACATGAGCTTGCTCGTAAGATCATCGACCGAGTTGTTGTTGGCGTTCTTGTCGGTGTCAGCGTCGGTGTCAGGAAGACATGCGTCAGTCGTGCATCGCATGAGAATCCGCTTGTCACCGAATTTCTTTGAGGAGGAAAGCAATGTAAGAGAGAAGCCATCGAACTTGTTTTGACAGAAAAACTTACGAAAGTGACAATGCGATGGTGTCCCGTAGCAGTCGAGGTTTCCTCCGTCGCAGACGTCATACACTTCTGAAAGTTCTTCTCATATCCAGGACCACTGCGCTGAGTGGATTGAACCTCCCATCGCTGAAGCAGTATCGTCTTTCCAACCAGCTCTACATCAATTCTGAAAATCTCTGAGGACGGATACCCCGGAGGAGACTGAACAACCCAGCGGTAGAGCTTCCTGATACTGTTGCGATCGGTTATAAAGTCCATTTCACCCATGCGGAACCTAGGGTCGTGATGATGGACTGCTATGACCAAAGGGAGGAGAGGCGATGTGGCGAGCCTGCCGCTGTTCTGATCAACAAAGACCTGACCAGAATCTTTCGGGATTGTAAACGGCAGAGATTGGCCATGCCAAATCCTAGGAGAACCTTGTTAAATATAAAAACAAAAGTTTTGTTCAGTTACATTGTCTGACCTTGTTGTAGGTTGGGCAAACGCTTACCTGGTACGATGATGCGTGCATCCGTCTTGTCATCCCAGTTATAGGCAGCTACCGCCTTGAAATCTGTAATCTTGATGTCCACTTCTTTATCCCCGTCTTTAAGAGTCGGACGATCAATTGAGCAGATCGTCCCTGCGAGATTCTTGAACAAATCTCGATAGTCTGGTATCGCGACCATAAACCCTGCAACCCGTTTCATTCGGGGTTGCGACTGAGGGAACGATCTAGCGATTCGAGGAATAAATGGTGAAGTAGTGGACGACACAAAGCGTGCCCTTTCAGATATCAAGGTAGTAGTAGTAGTCTGGGAAGACATAGTGCGTCTCGAAGGAACTCGTGTATTCCTTAGAGAGGAAAAAAAAGCATTCGCAACGAGGTTCTTTTTATGCAATTCGGGCCACTGTAAACTCTAAAGTCTCCTAAATTACCCGGGATGTGATCATCTTGGACAGCTTGGGAAATGGGAAGGGAATCGGTGTCATATCCTCGTGTTTGGAAGATTTCAAATCGTCACTGTGCGCGTGATAGTGGATTGGTATTTGTTCCACAACTTTAGGCCCTAACATATCCATAAACCTTAATGGCTTATCTTCGAAAAACTGTGGATTGATCTGAAGTTCTGACTCACAGCCTCACACAGCCCGCAGCCAACTGATTTTCTAGGTTCTAGGTTCTTCTTTGGGTTTCGATGAGCACATTCCAGTGCAAAACGTTATATCAAATTTCCGTAGAGAGGTTGGCACTACAACACTTTTGGGTAGCATGAAGCTATAAAAAAAGACACAGCCAATGTGATGAATCCAGAAGAACAACTGTTTTTGAACAGATGACTCACTGACGTAGGCTTTGCGGCACGGCACCGAGCTATAGAGAAGATGATCTAGAAGGAAAACGGCGGAAAGAACCACCAATACTCGTCTGAGATCGAAATTTACTTCATTGATAGCTCGATACACCACTGACAGGGGCTTGAGTTAAGACTGCGTTTCTAAATAATATTCGATCTTGTCTATTCTTCACTTCTGATTGGTAAATTTTTTTTGATTCCTACAGATTTCACTTTGCCTTGACCTTTACTTCTTTCTTCTGGCCGCTTTCATCTTACACATTGGTATGCAAAACCTGACTCATTCCTTCCCAGCACGTTGATAATAATGGATCAAACCAGTGGTTTGTCGAGGAAAGTTATTTATGAATGTATATCTGAATTCGTTCAAGAAGAGAAACCACAAGATGATTCACCGCCGGCGGTCACATTCTCAGGAGCATCAAGCTGTTTCAGAATGTTCTTTGCCAAATCTTGGTAAACCCGCGGCAGGTGGAGACACGTCAGCGCACTTCATGTGAATTTACGAGAGATAACCATACCTTTCCGAGTTCAACGCCCATTTGATTTACGAATTTCAAACGCGTTAGCACCTCATGTCGAAGATATCGGAGAACTTGTAAACTACATACCGTATAAACTGATTTCCCAAATGATACCTCGTACAAATATTTTGTGTTCGTA
Organism: Phallus indusiatus; assembly: GCA_027605045.1. Lineage (NCBI taxonomy): Eukaryota > Fungi > Basidiomycota > Agaricomycetes > Phallales > Phallaceae > Phallus > Phallus indusiatus. The sequence continues at coordinate 722,848 of JAQFWX010000022.1, read as the reverse complement.
CAAGGCAATCAACGTGCCGAGTGCGAAAGGCGTGATTTTGGAGACCATGATCAAGTTATGTACTAGGTCTATTTCCCTCGAAGACTTTACTCTTCACAAGCGCCTCGTTCGCATCAGCTTCGGTCCTTTCAAATGCGACTGCTACAGGTTGAGCGAAGAAGTTGGATAGCAAAATACGATGATGTTTGGAGTGTTCAATGAGGTTTAGTGAGTAGCGGGCGCAACGGAATCGGCAAGGAACCAAACTCATTCCAGGCTGGGTTCCTTGGTGGACGAGCTGGTAGAATGAGTGTTGTCCGTTAGTCCCTGTTGCATTCCAGATGATGGGCTTGGTGATACGCGTCAGTTTTGATAAATAGAAACGTGTCCAAACATTGATCATATGGCAAAAGAGCATGGTATTAAGAAGCTAAACATATCAATTGAGAGCTGAATAGGAAACACTCAGGAGAGAGTTGAATACCGTAGAAATTACTGTACCAGATTCCCAAATAATGGGTAGAGGTGCAGGACTAAGATGCTTGTCCATTGCATATGCGCCTCATAGCAATTTTTGAAAGTTGTCGTGACCGATAACCAAAGGAATTGACAGACAGGTCGATCGCGCTTCACACAACCCAGTCCTAGAAGATACCAAATGGACAGCCTTGATGTTTGTACTGAGAGCGACGAAGTACTTGGTAACATGGGCTTCATCATTAGAGGAACCTAGCTCTGGTGAATTCAGCATTGACGATAGTTTCTTGGGTCCTAAACGTCTTGCTAGCCACGATGAAAAGGATGGTCTCAGGATCGCAGTGGTGGAGTGTTTCGGCTAGATGCTTCTATCGATGTTTGAAACGACGTGTGCAGATAAACCACGCTAATAGTAGGCTTTTCATGGTCCAGTAACCATGATGGAACCTAGATCTGATCCTCCGATACTGATGTTGACAATTGTCGTGATAGATTTGCCGATGTATCCTTCTTCTATTCACCACTGCGCACGGAGTCGGTGAATTGACGAACGTAGTCAAGAACGGAACGAACTTCATTTACTACTGGTTCAGAAACGGATCATTCTGCATCACTTCCCGCGCTGAAATCACCAAGAGCGATGTGAAGGACGGCACGGTCCTCGGAGGTGTTGTATGTTTACCGGTGAACAGTTCTTCTTTCGGGAAATGACAACTTCTTCGGCGAGCTCTGAAATTATGCTGAAGACTTCTTCATTGATCAGGTTTCCAGAAAAATCCAAGAGAATTGAAGCGTTGGGGTCGGGCGAGTCCGAGGTGCAGTTCAAAGACGAAGGTACTTTTCAAAGCGTTCCGGACCGGATGCAAAGAGCCTCTCGTAGTAAAGTGATTTGTGGGTTGAGTAATAAAGAGCTTGAAGTCTCTCCCACACCGTATATTCCTGATCAGAAGTTGATATATATGCTGTTCGTGAACATTCCGTCTTTGTCTGGATATAGACGTATAATACATACCTAAGGCGATTTCGCCTCCAACCATAATGATGTCGGGTTGGTATGTGAGATAGAAAGGGGATTATTTCTGGAGATGGGAGACTGAGAGGAAAGGAACAAGTGGGGTCTCTCTGGGATTAATCAAAAGGCGGATGATCGTTAACGTTGACATGGACAGTTGTAAGTGAAGCGCGCGATTAGTAAGCCGCACGCTCCCAAAGTGGTCGAACGAGTCAATGCACAGTGGGCCGACGGAAGTCAAGACATCATAAACGTTTATATCAGTAACCTCCACTGAAATGTCTTCTATTTGATCAAATTGATCTGAGACTGGGGAAGCGGATTACATAGTACGTGTCTAGTCATTGACTGCGTCACCGTGGCGGCTGTGTTTCTCATTCCCTTGTTATAATAGTTTTCCAATCTAATTTTTCGAGATCAAGATGTTCCGAGTATAATTCGTTCATTATGATTGGAACTCGCTACCCAACGACGTGTCGAGTCTGAGCCTCAAGTGGCTTTATGGGCAGTCTTTGCATCAATATCTTGATAGGCCAGCTCCAATATTGGGAATTTCCTTAGACTGTCTCTGATCCCCTTCAATGCTGATGATGGCCAACCTGGCAAGCAAATTGAGGTCATCAATGCTCTTTTGTGCGGCGTGGGATGCTTGCGGCTCTATAGGTATGTGGATCACACCCAACCATCATAACTTTTTGTTGTAGAGGACTCTGATCACCATCACATACGCAGAAACTCAAGATCAGCTGTGGCGGCAGAACCTCTTCTTTTCAAAAACAATATCGTTTTTATATCTCATAATGTCAAATATACATTGAATGATTTTAATCCGATCTGGAAGTCGGGCTTTTTTGATAGCAACCAGGAACTTCAACAATGACGCGTAGTAAGGGAACTGCGATGAGAAAAGTATTCCCTAGAGTACCGTTCAACTCGGTGTTGTTATATATCCTGGTTACTTGAGCACGTCACTGTCTGTAAAGTACTCACCTCACACAGCTCCACACTCGGCTGAGCTGTTATGGGGCGGCCAGATCTCAACGACAATCATTGACTATTCTCAATGACTATAGCAAAGCAAAACCATCGAGACGCTTTATATATCACCATCAGCTTTTGATCATTTTATTCAAAGAAGTCAACTGTAAAAAAATTTTTTTGGAACTTGGTTTCCTTGTTACTGCGAGCAGCACCGAACCGGTGGATATTCGAAGACTGAGCTGGCTTTGTCTCAGTATGTGATAGATGAACATATTGCCTAGATCATTAAAAAATCGTCCATTATTCGATACATATTGTAATCATAATACCATAATACATTAAGCTGTTTATTATAATAAAATCATTTGAAGAAAGTACTTGGGTAATGATTGATGCACTGGTCGGAGTCGTATTAATATTACAAGTAGTTTAGGAATGAGTGTTTTCGGTTGGTGAGCAAAATACACGGTTATATGATACAGCTCATAGAGTTTCATAATCGTCCGAGTGAAGACGTTGGCTTTTTCGAAAAACCGACGAATTGAGGTTCAAAATTAAACGAGAGCACTGTTGGATATAAACATATGAGATGATAACCCTGTCAGTCAAGTGGCGTACACATATACTAGTAGCGGTGAATGACCATCTGTTTATCCCATGTTATTAACAGCAACTTGTTTAGCTTGCGTACTCACAGGCCTGGAATTAAACCATTGTAGTTGGACTGGTGTGTGTAAACTACGTTAAGGACAAAGGTTACTATACGTGTTTTCAATTTAGTTGCAGACATTCAGTGAAAAATTGATAAGTCAACGTACAAAATAAGAGTAAATACACCCATATTCCGTCCCTTAGGAAAATGGTATATAGTGAAGAGGCAGGAACGCCATCTTTTGAGGACATGATTCGCGTATATACACATCGCGCTATGACGCAACCAAAAGCAACACTTTGAAAAACGAGCTCTGTCAACCTTCATACCGGGGTCAAAATTCTATTACGCCGATTTGATGAGGCTAGTTGTAACACATACCACATAAAAGCAATCGTGTTTGGGTATGGTCCTGAGACACAGCCGCCGACTACGGTCACAAGCTCAGGAAAGGGGTTTTTGACGAGGTGAAATTTGGGGACCGTCAGACCAATAATAACGACAACAGTAGTTTCTGTTATGGCGAACGCAGCGCCCAAAAACCAAACTATGGCCCTGTCCCGTGCATAAAAAGCGGCAACTATCCCCACAGGCTTGAGATTTGATCAGACGCATGATGATTATGGTTGATTCTCACCGCGGTGTATGAAGAGGAGATTGGAGCATGCGATAACGATCATACCGTTGACGGTTAGATACCAGATATAAGCCGGACAAATGTCAACTTCTAGGTGTTGACTGCAAAATAGGAAAAAGAGGGAGCCCCTAGAAAACCGATAGCGATTAGCTTACGGAAACATCAAGAATAATAATTAAAACGTGCAGCTGGATGGAAAGAGAGAGGTACCGGACGACAAAAAACAAAACTTTCACTAGTGATATCCGAGTTCTGCAGAATGAACTTAGTATTTAGTTCAATGCATAATAATGACAACGCATGCGCGTCATACATCGTGATGAAGGCGACCTATAATGATCGTGTTAAAAAGGTTTAGTTCCATAGTTCCAAGGTGAAGAAGCTTACTTCTTTTTCGATAGTTAATAGAATGTCCCACACGATTAAAGCGACGTTAGCAACTAGATGATTAATTAGTCCACACTCGAGATTTATATGAATTTCAGACTCTACCTGCGTTTAAAAGGAATGGATAGCTAAGTCTAGAAACTTGAATATACTTTTCGACGAGTTCAATGTTATTAAACGTCAAAGACATCTTTTGAAGGTATTAAGATATAGAGGAAATAAGTTATTAATGAAAAGTCAATTTGATAAAAACACAGACATAGTACGACTGAGTTTATATGTAGCCAGAAGGATACAAAGGCTGGGCTCGCGTAAGTTGATGGCTCGGGTGAATACCAACACTGGATTGCATACATAGATCAGCTTCTTCAAGATCGTTATCAGATTCGGGGACAAAGAAATATCATTGGTGGGTGCTCTATTAGATGATGGTTGTCGCGATAAATCTACACTGGAATTTCTCAAAAATGATCCGGTATTCCTGATTAAATGATATCATTATTAGGTCCCAAGAGGAGTATTTTGCTGAGTTTTATGAGGAGAATACTTGCCACTGCTGTACTGCATGTCCCTCCATAATTCCCACGTGTATTAGTAGGCGAGTTAGTAGAAACGTCTCATTTTCCTCCAAGATACATTCACTATATTTCCAGGGAAATCAAATTCCCAGGCTTTGAAGATCTGAAAGTCACATCATCATCAGTACAAGAACTTCTTTCTATTGACAAGACGAGTTACCTGGCTAGCGTCTTCGACTTCCTAGATCAGTGTTTAACCTGACAACTTCAAGTTCCCAGATTTTTCAATATAGATGCATAAAATTGAAAAACGAACTAAAATAGTGTCTTATTTATAGCCAGACCGATGTCTATTCCAACATTAGGCGTGGATACAGGGTAAGGGCATGGTAACTCGATCATGCTTCTGCTCCAAAGGTGTGCGAGCGGTTGGGGTACGGCTTGATTCCGTGACGTGTGACAACGCGTAAGGATGCCGTTCACGGCAAACGTTTCTTTTCACTGCCATCCATGATCCAACAGCCATCGACGCTGAGAATGCGGGTTGTGGCAAACAGTGAGCACGTATCCGTACTAAGCTACCGTTTAGTGCGAACGGGCAAAAATCAACTTGTAGATCAAGGATCCGCTTGAAAACGAATTACGACGAAGATTCTGTTCCCGAGCTATTCGGGACTACCAATTTGCTTTTGAAATGTCTATTCATCAGCTGCGGACTCTGGCCGTTCTATAGAGACCTGTTGCAATTGGCCTCTTTTCCGTCTCCGGATGTACCAAGATCGAAAAATTGCATATATGAAACCTTTGGCTCAGTACAGAAGGCAGCTCGAGTGATACTACGCTGTAACTGTTCAGTAGCGCTGTCAGTATATAGATTTTCTCTTTACCATTTTTATCTCATGTCCCCGGTAACAGTCTTCCGCTCTTTTAAATTATCGCGCTACATCAACGCTTGCCTGGACGCTCCTTTGTCTCTATCATGTCCAAAACCAAATATATCAACCGTTTTTGATATATGTACATGGCGTGGGACCATAGCATCAGCGAAGTCCGTGTACGAATTTACGGCTAGACTGCGCGGTGTCAGCCTGAGGCTTAGTGTTCAATAGTGTCTTAGTGCACTCAATATTCTCAACTTTGACTTCAGCACTTAAACGCAGCAAGTTCGCATATTACCAATTGAACTCGGTTGATAGACACGGAAATAGGAGAATTTCGTTTAATCAAGGTTACCACCAATTAATTCTCTTTTTAACATTATGTAACTTATGTAATATGAGTCTTATAATGCAAGTTCAATAAAAACATATCTGGGTATAAACAGGACTATGTAACATGCACCTGCCAACTTTGCTTAATACGAGTGGGAAGGGCAAGCCTAAACGAACTGAACATTATTTAAAGCTATTAGTTATTAGTAGTACCATAATGAAGAACCGCAATCCCTGTCCTTGTTTACGGAGTGATTTAAATTTAAAATAAGGCGCGTGCACTACAAAAGCGATTTAATAATGAAAGTAAGTCAGATCTTTCGTTATGATACTTACACAAATACTAGAAGTAGCAAAAGACCATCTGCTTTTCGTTAATACACAAAATTGCAGCATTTCAGACAAACTCACAAAGCAAAACATAGACCCGCAGTCTTGGTAGAATGCATATAGATGCCAGAAAAAAGGAAACACACTGATAATAATCTTTCTCAAAGATGATCCAGGAAATCAAATTTGAGCTAAACTTACGAAACAGGATGAAAAATACCCATATTCCATCCCTCAAGAAAACTGTGTATAGCTGAGAATTCGGAACGCCCGTTTTCCACGCCATGTATTGTAACCGGGCGAACCTTCCAACAATGCAGACAAAGGCAACCACTTGGAACATGAGCTCAAGGAACCTTTTAAAGGGTACAAACTATCAGAAAATCTTTATTTTTACTATTGACAGCGCTCACCAAACGAGGGATAAAATTGCAGAATAATTTTCAATAGTGCAGTGTCCAAAGGGCGGAGGAAATCCCTCCAACGTTTCGGTTCGATACCGGGGCACACCTACAATTAGGACGGCCACTACCGACGCTTCGCAAATTACGAAAAGTGTTAGGAGTGACCAAAGCAAGGATCTGGAACGACCATAAAATGCGTATACTAAATGTAACGCCTGCCTCACAACTTCATTTCTGCGAGAAAAGGTGGAAGGCCGTACCTCTTTGTATAAGCAATATATTTGAGCACCCTATTGTGATTGTACCCGCAATGCTAATAAATCGCGTGATTTCAAAGCACGAATTCCCTTTCGCATGTATATTTCCAAAGAAAACGAGAGTGATTGCACTGGGATACTGTCAGACCAGCTAATTGTGGAGAGCATTTTCATTTGCATACCAATGAAAAATGAGACCGAGATACCGAACCACAAAATATAACACTTTTACAAATGTGAAGTTTGATCTGAGGTATGAACTATATGACGGGATTTGTGGTAGTAGAGAAGAGTCACATACGACCAGATGAAATCTACCTATCTCAATATTCATTATGGGATATCAAACGTAGGCAAGGAAACACTTACTTCTTCATCAAAAGCTAAGAACGTATCCCAAATTACGAGACTTGTGGTGGCGACTACGAAGTGTACCGTTAGAACATGAAGCGCGAAAAGATTCTGTTTCTTTACCAATATTACAGAGAACCACAAACAAGGCCGAAAGGTCTGAATCGCTCATATGCTGCATTGAGATATCCTAGCTAACAAACGAATGGGGGTTAAATAGCATAGGTAGCTTCTGCCGTGGAGATTTGCTTCAGCTCGACTCAGCTGAACTGAGAATCAGTGGCATTTCGTCACTGAGATAACCTGACGGATTCCGATCATGTTTACCAATGATGTCGACTAAAAAAAAGGCACTCTTACCATAATGCCGGAAATTCGTCTCTTGAACAGCTCGGGTCTTCGACATTACATGCATCACAGACGGTCAGGTATCGATAGTTTGCCTAAGGGGCCGAGTTTGCCACTGCCACCAGTGGGTCGTGAGAACGGGCGTTATACATAGCTTGGCGAGAGTGATCATGACATCGAATTGAAATTAGGCCATTTGAAAGAAATGTGGATCAGCCTGAGGATGATGAGATAATGATCATGCTGAACACCAAAATGGTCTCACTTGAACCAGCTCTAGTGTAGTAATGAGGGCAAAAGAGGTTGGGTAACGAGAAAAAGAACCGACACCGCAACCCCAGGTGGTACCCAGGAGAGGGCTGAGCTCTGCTCGGGTAAGCCAACTTGAGAGTAAGCGATGCAAGAGTGAAGCGCCATCGTTATGATTGAAAAGACACTGGTTGAACGTCGGAAGGTGTCCTGAAGCTCGCGGGCTTGAGTCTTGACTTGGATGTGATTTCAGATGAGAAGGACATGCTGCGCCATGATGGCCATTCAATGATAGCAGAAAGAGGACTTTTAAGAGTTGAACTCTTTCGGATGTTTCTGTCTCCGCGTATATCGCAGTTTAAGACAATAAATCAATGACGAATTGATAGCTTGTCCAGTTCAAGGGCTACTCAAGTGACCATCGCAGTCACGGTCACAGTACTAGTTGTGAGCCCACGCCCGTCGCGCTTATCAGCCCGGTCTAGGCATCGTCTCAACTGGGTTATAGCTCATCAGTTTTTCCTTTGACGATCTCATCATTTTCCTTTATTTCCGTGGGTTGCGTATGCCAGAAATCAGATTACAATAATAATTCTAACATGTGCAGAACCTGAGAAAATGCGGTGAAGACCATTCAAATCCACATTTACGCCCGTGCCATTAAAACAGCAATCGATGATCACTGGATTAGAGGATAAATAACATAATCAATCAATTTCTCCAACTTCATTGCGCCGAACATCCCGGATGAGAGAGTGAAGCCTTACCAAATGCAGGGATGACCGGCCCTCCGGGCTTGTTTTGTCCACCATGTATTGTCTATTTCCTTCCATAAAAACGATTCCTATCATAAAGCAGAAGCCGTATAGACCCAGATCTAGTCAAACCCTTCAATCTGCAGACTGCAGATGTCGAATATTCGTTACGCTGGCGATGTTCGCCACACCAGGGATGATATGAACAAGCAGTTCGCCTCCAAAAGCCATAAATCCATAGACCTCTTGGACCCCGATTTCAAAATTCATCAAGCATCCTTCCAAGCGTATAAAACGGAGAATGAGGATAGAACAGCCGTGCTGCATACTCATTATGGATTGATCGTCGGCGTTTTTGATGGTACGCAAGTTGATTCCTTATACAAATTTATTGAGATGAGGTCGTGCTTGCAGGTCATTATGATATAACCACATCAGAATACGCTTCTAAACATCTATTGAACATTGTCGATGAACGAATTTGTACTGAAATCGCTCAGAATTCGCCCACTCTCGACGATACTATACCCGGGGCTCTAATCGATACAATTCAAGATTTCGATGCGACACTTCATCGAGTTCTGATAGAAAGATTACGTGAAATGGATTCCAAGCCCTGGAATGAATGGACCGAGGACGATATTCCTCGCTTTCTGGGTATGAAGGAGATGGGCGAGAATGACCCTTATCCGGTCATGAGGCGTTCCTGCACTGGATCGACCGCTCTAATTGCCGTCATTATGTCAAAAGGGTGTGATGTCGGTGAACAGTGTATGTGGGTCGCTTCCCTGGGTGATTCCGAAGGGTGTGAGTGCCTTTCCTACCTAAAAACAGGAGCGAGAAGTAATAATGTCGTTGGTAGATCTGGGTCGTATCGCGAACAATGACATGACTGTCACCCCTCTGAACGACTTGCACAATCTACACAACGAGGCTGAAGTCCAACGCGTTCAGAAAGAACATCCTTGTGAAGATAATCTGATCAAATACCACCGAATCAAAGGACATCTTGGAGTTACGCGGGGTAAGCACTGAGTGAGATACATTGGGAGGGCTTTATTCATATGTCATTCATAGCTCTTGGGAATGCAATTCTCAAAGTACCTATTGATCTTGCTAAGGTGTTAAGTAAGATGTGGGGCGCTCCGGTTTTTCCCACATTTGTCGATAAATGGACGGAAAAAAATCACACCCCTCCTTATATCTCCTCAACACCTTCCGTCACGCGTTTCTCTATTCAAAAAGGAGACGTTCTTGTTTTTGCTTCCGACGGATTGCGGTCATCACTTACTGAGCGAGGAGTACCTGATCAGGAGGTGGGGAAGATGATTGTGTCTCTCGCTGCCATGGATTTACTGGACCGTGAAACATTGCTGTCTTGCGAAAAGACTATAGGCTACTCCTTAATATCCTCCGCGGATATTGTTAATATTGCTGATGGGGTGATTCGTAACATATTATTTGGTCTGGACGATCTTCGGATGGCCGAGGAGACTATGGCTTCAATGGAGAAAACTGAGTATTTACGGGATGACATGTCGCTTGTCATTGTCGATATTGTTTAGCACCACTTATCTTCTGTCATCTCGATTTGAAAGATAGTACATTGGTGCAAATTACAATGTGCATACATATGTAATGTGATGTCACTCGCTGGCCGCCATCTAAGACGGCAAAATAAATACGAAATCTAGAAACCAATCGAGTGCCCGTCTTTAACTATAAATTAGGCGTCCGGAACCCTAGGCCATCTTTTCCAGAGAATTCATGCTCTGTGGGCACTCGGGGCAGAACGACCCCCAGTAACTTCGTCACAAGCGTTGCTATATGAAAGAAGTAGAACATCGGCTGGTTTTCCTCACTGAGTAGCGTAGGTTCAACAGTAAACGCGTAGCCTGCAAAAAGTTTAAGTGTGTAGTTGAGTTCACATTCCTCTTATGTACCCACGCAAATGCTGGAAATAGCGATTGACCACCTTAAGTTCCATCAGTAAATGGATAGCGCACTTCAGATGATTCTAAACTCACAAAGCAAACGACAGGCCTATCTCAGTTCGAGCTTGCATATAAATGCTGGACAGCAAGAGAGACACTAATTGAACTTTCAGAGACAAAACTAGACGAGAGTTTGAGATGCCTCTCACGAAATGAAATTAAGAACTCCCATGTTCCATCTCTTATGAAGATTTTGTATAGTTGTGGATTCGGTATGCCTGTCTTTTGCGCCGTGAGATGGAGTTTGACAGAATGTGTAAAGATCCAAATAAAGGCGATAACTTGGAATGCGAGTTGCGAGAGCCTTCAAATTCTAGGTATAGATATTAAGGTACCTTTGTCGCAGACCCCGAAACACTCACCAGGAGAAGGCCAACGTACTGGAATAACTTTCAACAACACAGAAACCGGATAGTTCTGGGAATAGGGAAGGAAGACTAATACCTCTAGTGGCGGAAAAACTGGGTAGAGCAAAGCCTAATGAGATGAACGCCGAAGTTTTCGTAAATATGAAAATTGACAAGAGGGACCAGCGGAGACGTCTAGAAAGTCCACAGAATGCGGATACTGAATCATCTCCATTTAGTCATTTTAGAATGGGGGGAAGAAATGGTGTACCTCGCTGTATGAGTAATATGTTCGAGCATATTATTATGATAGTGCCGCCAATACTAATAAACCATACGGTCATTAAGCATGAATTTATCCCCTTAATATTTATACTCTCAAAAAAAAAGAGTGTGGTCGAGCTTGGCAATGTCAGAGACATCATAAACTAAACAACTCAGGCTGAACATACCAGAAAAGCAAGACAGTAAGATACCTGGTCACAAGATATATGAAATTCATGAAAGTATAGCTAGTTCTGAAATAATAGCATATGGACGATTTAGTCAAATTTTCTGAGACTGAAGACTGTAAAGCCACATACGCCCAAATGCACTCGACCTAAAACAAAGGTCAGTATGTGATGATAGTGCACAACGACACTCGCATGAGCGAGGAAGACACTTACTTCCTTGTCGAGGCTCAAAAGCGTATTCCATATAATTAGAGTTGTAGTGGCAGCTGACACGACACCTCAGTTACATATAAAAATGAGAAATATACATCCTCACCAATGTTGAACAGGGCTTGGGAAGTGTTTTGTACGGCCTGGGTCTGCAGCATTGTAATGTCAATTTGCGGTGGGTGAACTGGCAGTTCATCTACTTTATGTAACGCTACAGGTAGTAACAGGACATCTCAGTTGAGCAGCGTAAATCGTCTATACATCAACAAGATGCGGTTTTGAAGTACCTGTGTCCATCAAATATGAAAGTAACTTAACAGTGAAACAATGATCAGGAACCATTTTTACTGGCTTCTCCAATAGTTTGAAGAACTTCATCTGTCGGCGATGTCTGTGCGCTGGGAGATGGTTGTGATGCCATTGGGGGCAAGACTCCAGTATAGTACTAACCTTAGAACCTACCGAACCTACCAACCGACTGTCCGCGACCCATCAATCGAAGCTATCAACATTTTAATAAGTTACATATTTATACTTATACTTAGAATTATGTGATTTCCGTCAGAGTCGGTCGGGCATAAAGGAACTGGAAGCGTACAGTCTACGGTAAAGAGCTAAGCCTTACGTAGCGCTCGTCGGCGCCTATTCTTTCTTCATCTTTTGTTCGCGTCCACGTCTTCGTTTGTCCTACGGACGCTTTTTCTTGCTTATCTTCTTTCCTTATCCTGCATTCTTTCTTTGATATCTAATATACGCGTATTTAATCCGCTCAATTTCTATTATTATCTAGGTCATCATATTTCCCTCATCCTTCAGCTGAGATCTCACACCTACGGTCGATTCACTCAGAGTTTTATCCGTACTCTGGCGTCGTCTATCCATAGTGGAGCTGGCCGACTTACGATAGCAGTACCATGTTCCTCACAACGCTAGAAAATGGCCGTCAGATGTATAGCAAATTTATCCAAACTTACTCATGAGGCGTTCTTGGACTCTTCTCAAATTATTTTATTGGCGATAGGAATTCATGCCAGTGATAGTAGGATTCAAGTGGATTCAGATCATATGATCTAATAATATAAATTGAAAGTTGAACTCAAGCTGGCTACTAGTATGATATGATCTCTACTTCAATCTGAGTCTTTTCATTCGACTGTTTATTGCAACTTCAATGTGTTTATACATCTTTATTCATGCACCCGTTATAGAAAACAAACAACTTGTTTGACCACATTCAAACAGACCCGGAAGAAACACGAGGATCCTTATCCCCATTCGCCGAGTAATTTAGGTTCAATATCAAGCGCGTGGACTGTGATAGCATGGGTGGCAGCTGAGAACATGGGACATCATACTTACGCAAATGCTAGAGGAGACACATGTCCATCTGAACGTATGTATTCAGTCCACAAATGAAGAATGTCATTTCAATCGCACATACAGAGCAAAGGACGGGCCCGGAATAGTGAATGTATGCATGTAGATGCCAGAAAGCAAGAACGTTACTAAGGTAATATTTCTTCAGGAATGAGACGGGATTAAACTGAATTTGGGCTTACAGGACAAAATTATAAACACCCATATCCCGTCCCTCATAAAGACAGTGTAAAGTGGGGAATTCGGAACACCTAGGCCTATTTTCCATGCTGTACGCTGCAGTTTGACAAATCGCACGACGATGCAAAAAAAGGCAATGCTTTGGAATATCAACTGTAGGAACCTTTTCGCGCATTTGCTATAAATCAACAGAAACTGTCGAATTTGAGTCACTTACGAAACGAATGATAAAATTCCCGAATAATGTTTGACAACACAACGGCCTAAGGGAGGAGGAATGTTTTGCTCTGAGCCAACAATATATCTAGGTACACCCAAAGCCAAAACTACTATCGCCGAAGATTCAATCAGTACGATCAGTACACAAAGAAACCACAGCAAAAGTTTTGAGCGTCCGTAAAATGCATATACTGAATTTACCGTCATTCAGACATTTTGAACTCAAAAATTGAAAATAGATACCTCGTTGAATAAGCAATATATTTGAACATGCCATTGTAACTGCGCCTAGAATGTTTATGAGCCACATAACTTCTGAGCAAAAGTGCGTCCCCGGAAAATCTCCAAAGAACGTGAAAATCACACCACTTTCGAAATATTAGACATTTATAAGGTGGCTAAATGATCGTACCTGTGAATTACAAGTGGGAGATATCTGACGATAAAATATAAGACTTTAACTAATGTAAAGCCAGATCTGCGATGTTGAATTCTAGGAATAAGGACGAATAAAGGCACTCACGACCAGATGAACCCTACCTACCTCGAAAGTCAGTATGTGATAAATTGCATATTACAGAAACTTACTTCTTCATCAAAAGTTAAAAATGTATCCCAAACAATGAGGGTCGTGCTTGCAACTGCACACTTGTCAATCGCTTTGTACGTGGAACAAGAACATCAGCCTTTTACCAAGATTGTATAAATATGGATAAGTAAGTGAGATTTCCGGCACAATTTGCTGCAGCGACTCCAAATCCATTGACATGTACATGAACGAACAGTCACGCAAAAATGTGTCGGTTTATTGAATATTTAATCATATATATATATGAGCACGAAAAGCGTCGAAGATTGTCAATGAATTTGGTTCAGTTGAGATTCAACGTTTTCTCTCAACTGATTTTGCAAGTATATTGGGCGTAAAGTGCTTCTGAATATCCTTAATTGGAAATTTTTAGACCACGGTGGCCATCAGCCATGATATATTGAGATCTAACAAAGAACGCAAATATATTTAACATACTTTAATTGACAACTTGAAGTGCAACGAAAACTATTTTTAGCTATTCCTATCTGTCAGATTTATGTGGTCCGACAGTTCTATCCACATTCTCTGAGTTGACATGTCATTTCAATCATGTATTTGCATGCTATTCATCCTGGGCTAAGGTGTTCAAGTTTGAAGCGAAATGATCTAAAACAGATAGCCCTTTATACTTGAGTGGCATGAAGTGGGGCATGTCGACGGCGTCCTCAGGCGACTTCAATGCGATACCCCAAGGTATTTTGATTACAAACCTGGTCTGAGTCGACCCAGCCTCAAGTCGCTAAGGATTGGATATGTGTAACATCCAGGTTCTTAATCTAAGTTGACATGCCAATCCTGTCCGGATCTAACACGCTTTTAATTTCAAGCTCATTTATGATATCCAGTGACTTTTGGAATTGAATAATAACGAAAACTTTGCAAGTCGACTCAGTTCCACGATTTCAATCAACTGAAAAGATTTGATCCCGCGTACCGGTGAGAAAGGCCGCCCAGTACCGACAGCCATCGACGAACTTGAGACGAGCCTGAAACTCAGAATGCGCGAACAGATGGGGGTACCTCTTAGCAATTGAGAATCGGTCGCTCCATGTGGACACAACTGGTGCTGGAATTATCTAAACCTTTAAAGGGTTGAAAGAAGACGTCAAATAGGACCATCCCTACCTATCTTCCCACAAAGGAATCATCATGTCGCTCCCAGCGCAAACAGTAGAAAATCTTCAACTCGACTACCGGCTTTTGCTCAACACTGGTGATGTATCTTCTCTACTTTTATGCAGATGACTAACTTTCACGTACTACAGTTGCTAACACCACACTGATTATCTGGGATACCCTCTTGACCTTCGACGAAGAAGTGAGATTCTTTTGATACGCGATATACCACATACTGAATCTCAAAGCAGATAGCGTTTATCCGACTGTACGCAATTCTCATTGATCCTGATATATTCGGCATATATTGAAGACTTCAGGTCCAAAGCCGGTATTTTTGTAAAAGTACTATATTGTATGGCTCGATACATCGCACTTGTACTTTATATGTGCGTTTTAACTTTTCCCTCAGACCGGTTTCACAACCTCTAATGACCTTCTTTTTCTAAGTATGGTAACATTTGTTTTCGTTGGAAATCACGAACAACTTAGCTATTGTTCGAGAATCATGTGGTTCGTCAATTTCGCTGGCGCAGCTATACTGGCGTGCTCAAACATATTACTCATACAACGAGGTATGCGATGAGCCAAAGATCAGGAAAAATTAATAATGATGCTTAGTATATGCATTCTGTGGCCGTTCAAAACCATTACTCTGGTTCCTCTCTTTCATGTTCTTATTGATTGAAGCTTCGGCGGTGGTGATTTTGTCTCTGGAAGTACCCAAATATCGAGTTGTTGACTTGCAAGAAAATCTTCCTGCGCCTCTGGGGAACTGCATTATCGAACACTATTCCGGAATCTTATCATTAATCCTGTGAGAATTCTGAAATTATATGTAATGGAGTAAAAAAATATCTGACAGCAAGTACTTAAAAGGTTCCTTGAGCTTGGATTTCAAGTTATCTCCTTCGCTTGCATTATTATACGAGTTGCCACATTACGATTCACGTCATGGGAAACAGGGGTTCGCATGCCTTCGCTATACATGGATTTCTTGAGGGATGGGATATGGGTATTCGTGTTTCTGTTTCGTAAGTTAATTTGAACTTGCTCTCCCATTTTCATAATTCTCTAGTGGTTTTCTTGCTCTCTGGGGTTTATTTCCGCACTGGTCGCTCTGAAGGCCTGTCCTTTGCTACGTAAGTTTAATTAAAGACTTTTTGGTATGCTATTTGTTAACCAGATGAATTAAGATGGTTATATGTGGTTTCCAGTATCTGTGTAAGTACTAGAGAGATACAAGTATCGTTTTTCGCTAATCGCTGACGCTATTCCAGTGCACGCGTCTGATATTGAACTTGAACTATTCGGTTAACAGGAAGCGCGATTTTAGCATATCTGACTCGCTAAACAGCTATTGAACGGGCGCAGGCTTCTCTCGGCTTGTCTGTCAATGGTCTGTATAGAATAACTCTTACAAACAGACAAGTTTCGCAAATAATTAAACCGTCCAAAAGTTACAGAGAATCGCGTCCTCAAGGCCCTCCAACCTAAACAGATAAATGACATATTTCGCTGATGCGGCAGCGGTTTATCATTACAAACCTTGCGATGTCAACTTTTGGATGCAGTGAGGCTTACGTTGAAAAAAACCACGTGCCATATGTGTAAGCCAGGTTCAGCCGCATTCCGTGTTCTTGGGCTACGCCGTACAAGCAGTACAACTTCTTTCCGTCGGTGTTTTCCTTACAAGCCATGTCTCTGAGTTTAAACGTCATTTGAACTAACATGTATTCGCATGTTACTCGTCCTAGGATAAGGTGTTTGGAGCGAAATGATCTAAAACAGATAGCCCTTTACACTTCAGTGGCATGCAAAGTGCGGCAGGTCCTCCGGCGGCTTCAATGCGGTACCTCAAGGCACTGATTATGAACTAAGTCTGACCCAGCCTCAAGTCGATAAGGATTGACTAGCGTAACATCCAGGTTCTTAAGTTGACATGCCGGTCCCGCTCACACTTCAAAGACATTTATGATATCCAGTTACTTTTGGAATTAACATGTAAACATTAACGAAGACTCTGCAAGTCGACTCAGTTCAACGATTTCAATGAATTGAAAAAATTTGATCCCGAGTACCAGTGAGAACAGTACCGACAGCCATCGACGAACTTGAGATGAGCCTGAAACTCAGTTCATAACATGGATTTCTCACCAGAAGCCTCAGCATTGTTAAAATTTGATATCACACAATTTTGTAATGATGAGTAAAATGCTATTCTCTGCGATATTCAATCTTTGAGCGGTCTATTCGTTTGGTTTATAAAAACATGTTGATACAGCGAAATAGCTTGCAGGTTCAGTAGCTGTTTGGTGACCAGTCATGTATGCCAAAATCACGAACCCTGTTAACCGAGTAATTTAGATTCAATATGAGACGTGTGCACTGCAATAGTATCAGTGATCTGTAGACAACGATATTTATATGCCTTAATCGTAAGACCTACACAGATACTGGAAATGACATGTGACCATCTTAGTTCATCTGGTTAATAAATAGCATATCCAAGGGTTTATTTTATTTTAAACTCACGCAGCAAAAGATAGGCCAATAGGTCTCCCAGCATGGATATAGACACCAGAGAGTAAGCAAACCACTAATTAAGCCTTCTCAGTTACGATGGTGAAAAGCAAGTTCGAATTAACTCACAGAATATAAACATGAATACCCATATCCCATCCTTCAGGAAATCCACGTATAGCAAAGGCACACGTACACCTGTTCTCCATGACGTGAACCGTAACGAGGCAACTCGTATAATAGTGCAAGCGAAGGCAACAATATGGAATCCCAGCCCAAGGAAACTTTGAGCACTTTCTGTCAGGTATTTATTACGGTTAATTATAAGTTTCTCACAAGATTGATGAAAGGGTTCTGGAATAGTGCACGATGATGCAGTTTCCGAAAGGTGCAGGAAGATTTCCTTGCAAGTCAACAACCACAAATTCGGGTAGTGCTTCCAGGGACAGGATAACCACCGTCGAAGTTTGAATCAATAAGAATAAGAAAGAGAGGACCCAGAGTAATAGTTTTGAACGGCCACAGAATGCATATACTAAGTACCATTAATTTTGAGGTTTTCCCTAATCTCTAGCCCATCACATACCTCGTTGGATGAGTAATATATTTGAGCACGCTACTAAAGCTGTGCCAGCAAAAATGATGGGCCACATGATTTTTGAACAGAAGCGAAGTTGTTCATGATTTCCAACAAAAAAACACATTGCCACACTATGATTTCAAGAAAGAAAGGAAGTCACTAAATGTTGTGAAACGGGTTGCGGAAAACATACATATAAAGTGCAAGAGCAATGTATCGAGACATACAATATAGTACTTTCACCAAAATACTGGCCTTGGATCTGGAGCCTTCAACATATGCTAAATTCCTCAGGATCAATGAGAATTGCGTACAATCGAATAAATACTCTCTGTTTTGAAATTCAGAATGTAATATGCTCATAGTAAATGAGGCTTACTTCTTCATTGAAGGTCAAAAGGGTATCCCAGACAATCAGAGTGGTGCAAGCAACTGCAGTACTTGGAAGTCAGTCATCTGCATAAAACTCAAAAAAATCCATCACCGATGTTGTTCAAGAGTGTGTAACCAAGCTGAAAGGTTTGTACTATCTGTACTGAAAGCGACATGATATTATGATTTTTTTGTAGGAAGATAAGCAGAGATGGTCCTGTTTCACTTGTTCAATTATAAAAGCATCATTTAAAAGCTCGAGGGCTCCTGGTGCTGGCTCCCTTTGCCGCATAGAACAATTACTCCTCAACTGCTCTTATCATCTGTGTCTCCGTACCAACGAAGATCAGTCTCAGACTTCGCGAAATTATCAAAAGATTGGGATATATCTCAGTGTCTGGCAGGAACAAGACAACCCTGGAGTTCAAATAGCCAAAGGATGTTGCGTCGTCAGAGATATCATAGGTGAACAATATCTTCGATGTATATCCGTCAGGAAAAAAAGTCATGGCAAAAACTGGCTATATTGTCCGATGTAGGCCATGTAGGCCGTGTACGCCTGTTACCATGTACCCCATTATATCGGGCGCTGTAGGACATTGTAGCCAGCGCAAGGAAATGTTGGCGTATGTAGAGTAACGTAGTACCATGAAGACAATGGAATATATGTATAACAGAGTTAGTGAAAATGTCCTTACTGGACAATAGCAATCGTTTGTAATCATCTTGAGCATCACACAAAGACGAAATAATTATAAGTTAATTCATTGAAAAAATTAAATACAACACGATTACTATCTGTATAGAAATATATTATCCTTTACCTCGCCATGCTTTCTTCTCCAGCTCCTATCAGAATATTATTCATCCCGGTTTTTTTTTAGGATGATTTACCATAATCTTCATCTAGACAATTCAAAATGCTTAGGCCTCTGAAGACAATTTGTCCGTAAACCGAAGGGTCTCGCGTCCGCATTTCAAAATCTTAGTCTTATCACATACTAATTTAAGTAAAGTTCTTGTCCCTCTTCTGCTGCCGATGGCTTTGTATCTCTTTGTGTCGTCTTTTTCCACGCTCTATTTCCTTGATCTTCCCGTATACGATTCAAGTGCAGTGCTCAACGACCTACGTATATAGTCAATGGTCGCGAGGACGGTAGCATGATTTCTCCTTTGAGATTTCATCCTGGCATTCCTTGTTTCATTGTCCCACATTAATGAGCTGCCCCTGATAAGGGTCTTACTGCTTACTACACAATGACTGTCGCTGCCTTCTTAGGTCGTTTGAAACAACACATAATATACTTAATTCGTACCATATCATGAAGAACGTTATTTCACCCATTACTACTAGAAATTCTAGAATTTGGAGCTTGGTTTCGGCTTAACCAGTCAAAATTTATTCACATGATTGATTCTTAGGTGATATCTGAATCAGGACCAGAAAGCATTGCTCGTTGAGTTCTACATAAATTTAGCTGTTACGCCAATTATAACAATGCTTCTCATTGGTGCGTATCAATTCAGTCCCAATTTCTCCTGATAACTCTTTTCAATTAGACTCGGTTGCGGATTTTCACTAACGTCTGCGCATGATTCGGCGAAGACAATATTCTGTCAACCTTTAAAAAGCATTTTATTGAAACCGGATTCCAAGCGGATTCACCAGCCAAGGCATTGGACTGTTTGGCCCCTCGTACATGTAAATCTTATCTCGCCGCCGGCTTCTTCACGGTGACAATTGTCGCAAAAATCGAAAATGGTGTATATTGATTTAGAAATGAGTCAAGGCTCTAACTTCACATTTCATCGGTTTATAATTCTTTATTAACCGATACAACGCCAAAGTAATGCTTTGTTAACCGATAAAATGTGGAGTTAGCGCTTTGATTTAATTATCAATCAATATACACCATTTTTGATTTTTGCCGAACTAGGTCTGAGTCGGACCGTCTGACCCAGCCTCAAGTCACTAAGGATTGGGTACATATATGTAACATCCAGGTTCTTAATTTAGGTTGACATGTCAATCCTGTCCACGCTTTCAAGCTCATTTATGATATCCAGTTACTTTTGGAATTGAATAATAACGAAGACTTTACAAGTCGACTCAGTTCGACGATTTCAATCAACTGAAAGAATCTGATCCCGAGTACCGGTGAGAACAGTACCGACAGCCATCGACGAACTTGAGATGAGCCTGAAACTCAGTTCATAACATGGATTTCTCACCAGAAGCCTCAGCGCTGTTAAAATTTGATATTACAAGATTTTGTAATGATGAATAAAATGCTATTCTCTGCGACATTCAATCTCTGAGCGGTCTATTCGTTTGGTTTATAAAAACACGTTGATACAGCGAAATAGCTTGCAGGTTCAGTAGCTGTTTAATGACAAGTCATGTATGCCAAAATCGCGGACTCTGTTAACCGAGTGGTTTAGATTCAATATGAGACGTGTGCACTGCAATAGTATCAGTGATCGGTTAGACAACGGTATTTGTATGCCTCAATCGTATCACCTACACATATACTGGAGGTAACAAATGACCATCTTGATTCATTTGGTCAATAAATAGCGTATCCAAAGGTTTTTTGTATTTTCAACTCTCACAGCAAAAGATAGCCCATGAGGACTTCCAGCACGGATATAAACACCAGAGAGTAAGCAAACCACTAATTAAGCTTTTCAGTTACGATGGTTGGAAAACAAGTTCGAATTAACTTACAAGACAAAAACATGAATACCCATATTCCATCCCTCAAGAAATCCATGTATAGCGAAGGCACACGAAGACCTATTCTCCATGATGTGAACTGTAGGGAGGCAACTCGTATAATAATACACGCAAAAGCAATAATTTGGAATCCAAGCTGGAGGAAGCTTTTGGTTACTTGCTGTCAGGTATTTTTACTCTGTTAATTTTAAGTTTCTCACAAGATTGATGATAGGGTTCTGGAATAGTGTGCGATGACGCAGTTCCCGAAAGGTGCAGGAAGATTTCCTTGCAAGTCAACAACCCGATATTTGGGTACTTCCAGAGACAGGATAACCACTGCCGAAGCTTCAATTAATAAGAACAAGAAAGAGAGGACCCAGTGCAATAGTTTTGAACGGCCACAAAATGCATATACTAAGCACCATTGTTCTTGAGGTTTTCCCTAATCTCTAGCCCACCACGTACCTCGTTGTATGAGTAATATGTTTGAGCACGCAACTATAGTTGCACCAGCAAAATTGACGAGCCACATGACTTTCGAGCAGAAGCGGAGTTGTTCATGGTTTCCAACAAAAAAAAACATTGCCACACTTAGATTGGAAGAAAGAAAGGGAATTATTAAATCTTGTGAAACGGCTCGCGGAAAACGTACATATAAAGTGCAAGAGCAATGTATCGAGCCATACAATATAGTATTTTCACCAAAGTACTGGCCTTGGATCTGGAGCTTTCAACATATGTTACATACATCAGGATCAATGCAGATTGCGTACAATTGAATAAACAATCTCTATTTTGAGATTCAGTACGTGATGTGTAGCAAATGAGGCTTACTTCTTCATCGAAGGTCAAAAGGGTATCCCACATAATCAGCGTGGTACAAGCGACTGCAATACTTGAAAGTCAGTCATCTGCACAAATATAGAAAAAAACCATCACCAATATTGTACAAGGATGGGTAACCAAGCTGGAAGCTTTGTACTGTCTGTGCTGGAAGCGACATGATATGATTCTTCTGTAGGAAGGTAAGCGAGATGGACCTGTTTGACTTCTTTGATCATGAAAACATCATATAAAGGGTCAAGGGCTTCTGGTGCCGGCTCCCTTTTCCGCGTAGAACAATTGCTCCTCAACTGCTCTTATCACTTGTGTCCGAGTCTCCGTACGGGCAACGAAGAATCAAAATCAATCTCAAACTCCGCGAAATTATCAAAAGATTGGAACATACCTCAGTTTCTGACAGGAACAAGACAACCCTGGAGTTCAAATCGCCAAAGGATGTTGCGTCGTCGGAGATATCATAGGTGGAGAATATCAGGCTGGGCGTGGTATTCTGCAACTGAGCTTCAAGTGCTTATGTACATAAGCACGACAAACCGCCACAGTCCCATAGATTCGGCGCGACTCGCGCGAGCCAGCTGGTTCATACTTCTTCAAAGAGCGCGAGTTCAGCTTCATCTCGCTTCACGTGGTGTCCGTGTGCTCAGAACGCGGAACAAGACCGCCGGGTGGGCGGGCTCTTGCTTGGCGAATTCGGACGCCGTCACTCGGAGTGACACGAGACTGTGCTGTTGAGTGTTCTAGCGAGCATTAGGGCGCGATGGAGGGCGCGAAAGAATGATGGAAGGATGATGGTGACGAGGCTAGGATGTCACCACACCTAGCTCGAGTGCGATGACGGGGAGAGCAATACGCGATGGGCTCTGGCGCCCGCGAGCTCAGCAGGACATTGGTGCCGTTCCGGCACCTGTTCTTCAATCAAATCACATACAATGAATCGCTGACGTTGAACGTTGAACGTTGAACGACTATCGGCGGGAACACAATTTAAGAATTTAATCACCACTTCCCGAACTCAGCTTGGTGTCTTGTAAGGAAAACACCGGCGGAAAGAAACTGTAGCGGCCTGCTTGTACAGTCACTACAGTGTAGCCTATTACGAACTCGGAATGCGGATACTGGACTGGGCTTACACATATGGCACGTGGATTTTTCAGCGGAAGGATCACGATAAACCGCTGCCACATTAGCGAAAGATATCATTTATTTCAGTCACTCTGAGGTCTCCTGCCAGTCAATATTTCATTGACCATTTATTCACCAGAAGGTTCTTCAAGAATGCCTGCATGAATTCCTGTTTAGGCTGGAGGGCCTCAAAGATGCGATTCTCTGTAACCTTTGGACGGTCTAATTGTTTGCGAAACTTGTCTGTTTGTAAGAATTATTTTATACAGACCAGAAAAGCCTGCGCTTGTTCAATAGCTGTTAAACGAGTCAAATATGCTTAAATTACGCTTCCTAACCGAATAGTTTAGGTTCAATATCAGACGCGTGCACTGTCAGGAATAGCATCAGCGATTAGTGAAAAACGATACTTGTATCCCTCCAATACTTACACAGATACTGGAAGCCACATATAACCATCTTAATTCATCTGGTCAGCAAATAACATATCAAAAAGTTTCTTTAATTAAACGTACGCAGCAAAGGACAGGCCTTCAGGACGCCCAGTGCGGAAATAAACCCCAGAGAGTAAGCAAACCACTAGATAAGTATCTTCAATTATGGGAATTGAAAGCAAGTTCGGATTAACTTACGAAACAGAAACACGAATACCCATATCCCATCCCTCAAGAAATCCATGTATAGCGAAGGCACCCAAACACCTGTTCTCCATGACGTGAACTGTAATGTGGCAACTCGTGTGATAATGCAAACGAAGCAGATAACTTGAAATCCAGTCTCGAGGAAACTTTTGAGTACTTGCTGTCAGGTTTTTTTATGATTTCGTTACATATAATTTCAGAATTCTCACAAGATTAATGATAACATTCTGGAATAGTCTTCGACAACGCAGTTTCCGAAAGGTGCAGGAAGATTCTCTTGTAAGTCAACAGCCTGATATTTGGGTATGCTCACAACCAGGATAACCACCACCGAAGTTAGAATCGATAATAATGTGAGAGAGAGGAACCAGAGTAATGGTCTTGAACGGCCACAAAATGCATATACTAAGCACCATTATTTTTAACTCTTCCTAATCTTTGGCTCATCGCATACCTCGTTGTATGAGTAATATATTTGAGCACACTACTATAGTTGTGCCGGCGAAATTGACGAACCACATAATTCTTGAACAATAGCTAAGTTGTTCATGATTTCCAACGAAAACAAACGTTAGCATACTTTGAAAAAGAAGGTCATTAGAGGTTGTGAAACTGGTCTGAGGAAAAACGCACATATAAAGTACAAGGGCGATGTACCGAGCCATACAGTATAGTACTTTTACAAAAATACCGGCCTTGGATCTAAAGCCTTCAATATATGTATGCCAGATATGTCAGGATCAACGAGGATTGCGTACAGTCGGATAAACGCTATCTGCTTTGAGATTCAGCATGTGATATACTACGTATCAAATGAGGCTCACTTCTTCATCGAAGGTCAAAAGGGTATCCCAGATAATCAGTGTAGTGCCAGCGACTGCAGTACGTGAAAGTCAGTCATTCTGCATAAGAGTAGAGAAGGTCCATCACCAATGTTGAACAAAAGCGGGTAACCGAGTTGAAGGTTTTGCACAGTTTGCGTTGGGAGCGACATGGTGGTTTTCTTGTGGGATGATAGGGGATAGTCCTGTTTGACCTGTGATTTCAACAACACTGTTTAAAGGTTAGGATGATTCCAGCGCTAATTGTACCTGCACGCAGCGACCGCTCCTCAGTTCATCAATGATCTGGGTCTCGGCCTTGAAGCACTTACCCCCATCTTGAAACCTCCAGGGCGCTCTGGAAGTTTCAAGATGGGGGTATGTGCTGCAGAGCAGAAACTCAGATCATTGAAGTTGCTAAGAGGTACCCTCGTAATTCATCTGTCCACACAAAGAGCTCTGATTGGACTTTTCAGTAATGAGAAGCAATCTCAGACTTCACAAATTCATATAAAAGTGCAGCGTGTATCAACTTCTGACAGGAGCCAGTCACCAAACGTCATCGCAACACAGGGTTCCAAGCCAGATCTGTCTTCATATTGTGCACAATGAAAACAAATTTCCATGGCCGCGGCGCCTTCAGTCATTTTGGTTGCCTTCCGTATTACCATGGCTCACTTTCCTGCAGAGTTGATACCCCTATCTCGACGCGATGGCTTTTCTATTTTCCAGAAGGATTGGATCGGCAGAAACAACATATCCACGGCGGAAAAAGCAGCGTTGACGAACTTTATTTTTTTTTTGCAAGATCTGATCTCAAGTCCGCCACACTTTGAAGATATTTCTCAACCACCAAGACCGATTTATTCGCATTTCATTGACATCAGCATTTCCAGGCGATCATTCTGGCGATGAAGCTGTGGGCCATGAGTGTTTGACGCGCGAGCACACTCAGGCTGCCGTGGCACGAAGCGAAAAAACCTGTTGTGGGATATAGACTTGTACTGTATGGTTTGAGGGAAGATTAAATATGAAGAAGTGGTAGAATTTAAATATTATGAAACTTATTGTGAAGGGTGGGTGAAAGCAGGATTCTGAGCAGAAAATGTATGAATGTTTTGCGAGACGCGGTAAAGATTCCTGACATGGCAACTCAGCGCGGTGAAGACTCTTGATTCGGCAACTCACTGAGTTTCCATATCAAGAGTCTTAGCAGCTGTACAACGAGTACAACGAGAAAACGCTGAGATCCGAGCGGACCCCAACACAATTCACCGAATGATAAAGGTTCAATATCAGACGCGTGCACTGTAATAGCAGTGATTGTCAAACAATGGTAATTGTATGCCTCTATTGGGAGCACTTACACAGATACTGGATGCCGCATATGTCCATCTGAATTATTCGGTTATCAAACTTATGGTCCACCAAAGTTTGTTATCAACTTACATAGCAAACGATAGACCCTGAAGGCTCTCAGTGTGCATATAGATACCAGACAGTAAGAAAGTTACTGATTTGAGACTTTTCAGTTAGTGGGCGGAAAGCAAGTTTAAAATCAAAGCTACCCTTACGAAACAAAATCATGTAAACCCATATCCCATCCCTCAAAATATCCATGTATAGTGGAGACATCTGAAGACCTGTTTTCCATGACGTGAACGTCAATGGGACAACCCGTGCGATAATGCAAGTAAAGGCGACACTTTGGAACCCAAGTTCAAGAAACCTTTTGAGACTTTCTGTCAAGATTTTTTTGTAACACTTTTGTCATTGACTGAAATATCTTACAAGATTAATGATAATATTCCGGAGTAGTGCTCGATAACGCAGTTTCCGAAAGACGAAGGGAGATTGCTTTTCAAGTCGACGACATGATATTTAGATATGTCCAGAGCTAGGACAACTATCGCCGAACTTTCACCCAATATGAATGTCAAAGAGAGAAACCACAGTAATAGTTTTGAACGGCCACAAAACGCGTATACTGAGTATCATTATTTTTTTGCACATTTCCGAATCATGAGTAAATGCATACCTCGTTGTATAAGCAGTATGTTTGAGCACGTTACTATAACTGTGCCAGAGAAAAGGACCGACCACATAATATTTGTACAGAAACCGAATCTTTTATGGTTTCCGACGAAAGCCAACGTCATTCCACTTTTTAAGAAATGTGATTACAATTCGTGTAATGAGTGCTGAGAAAACGTACCTATAGAGTGCAAGAGCAATATATCGGGCCATACAATATAGTACTTTCACCGAAGTACGGACATTAGATCTGATGATATAAAGTCTTAACACAGAGATATATCAGGACTATGGGGAGCCACGTACGATCGAATAAACACTCTCTGTTCTAGAATTCAGTACGAGGTATACATAGCACGTAAAAACTTTGAACCGCCACTCACCTCTTCGTTGAAGGTCAAAAGAGTATCCCATACAATCAGCGCTGTGCTGGCGACTACATTACTCGAAAGTCAGCTGTCCGTATACAAAATGGTGGAACCTAGTATCGTTACCAATGTTGCATAAAAATGAGTAGTCGGGTTGGAAGTCTTGCACTGGCAGCGACATGGCATAAAAAAATGTTCTCTTGTAAAAGGTCGAGCAATATTTGGGCTTTTATTAATCATTGAATCGCCTTTAGAAGGTTTGAGGCCTGGGTCTGGCCACGGTCGCCTGGGGGCTCGTTAAGCGGGTTGAGTTAACACGAAATGACTCTATTCAGGCCTCAGTTGCTTTTATTTGCGTGTTCATACCTGTGGGCGGAAAAATGTTGGCTTGGCCATTCTTTAAAGGGCGACTTTATAACGTTTAGAAGAATTGCAACATACATTCTGACCGGGACAAGATAACCCTCCAGCAAAAGATACTGCGTGTGCTCATGTAAGCCGGAGACGATTCAGTTGGAAAGATAAAAGCTGATGCATATCCGGTGGTCAGTGCTTTTTGCGTGATTGGGATCTATTAGCGTTCTGGGAAGTCAACTGAGTCCGGACTTCGAAGATGCAGTTACTTGGAACATGATGCATGATGACCGTAATGACGCGCAAGGACCGGCGCCTGGTCTTATTTTTCGTTGTTTATACGACCACCTGTTCTGCCGGGGTAACGCATTTGGACTCGATCCTCCCACATAGTAAGAGAAAATGGGGTAAAACAAGTACATTTACGGCGAAAAAAAGAGTTTTAGCGAAGTCGATTTTACACGCGAGACCGCGATGGTATCTCTCAAGCCCAACACATTGAGTCAAAGGTACTTTTCATCATCAAAAGTATCCAATCATACGGAGCAAACTACTTTTCGAGCGATTGCCATGGTTATGAAGACGCGAGGAGATTGGCAAGGACATTGATAATGCGTTGTGATGATAGGCGAAGCACCTTTAAGCTCATAGGAAAAGATAGCTCAGATGAGTCAGACCATTCATCCCGGTTTTTTTTTAGGATGGCTTGCCATAATCTTCACCTAGACAATTCAAAATGCTTAGGCCTCTGAAGACAATTGATTTACATATACGAGTCTCGTATATGTAAATCTTATCTCGCCGCCCGCCTCTTCACGGTATTCTTCGTCATCCTCCTAATCCGTTCTTTCTACTCAACGCCATTTCCTTATACGCCACTTCCCTATCATTAAAAAGCGCCCAACGTCCTTCATCATCGGTGATCGAGAGAGACAATGAATTACGACATTTCCTCAGGAATTTCACTAGGGTATTCCTGGCTGCTTCTTGTCGTGTGTACCCTGCATCGGAATTATCAGCCCGGTTTTCCGAATGCAATCAATCTATTGTTCTCTGAGTGACGCACTCGTGGCTAGTAATATCAACAAAAGCAATACACCGTTCCTGGCATTCAATGTTTATAGCTTTCGCCGAACGGGTTGAGGGATTATCGATTAACCCCTGTTCACTGGGAATGCCCGTAATCAGATGGCTTGTTTGTCCACCATTCCTTGGTGCTTATCGATTATCGATTACTCTCACTCTAATCTCTTCATACACCAGCAAACTTGAGAATCTTAATTCAGCTGCAATGTCGAACATCTGTTCTACTGGCAAAGCTCGCCACACGAGGGATGCTATGAACAAGTAGTTCGCCTCCAAAAGCCATAAATCCATAGACCTCTTGGACCCTAGCTTCAAAATTCATCAAGCATCCTTCCAAGCGTATAAATACCAAAACGAGGATAGAACAGCCGTGTTGCACACTCATTATGGATTGATCGTCGGCGTTTTCGACGGTACGAAAATTGATTTGTTACACAAATTTATCGAGGTAAAAGCGTGTTTTTAGGTCATTATCACATCACAACATCAGACTACGCGTCCAAATATTTATTAAAATTTGTTGACGAGCGAGTCTCTGCTGAAATCGCTCAGAATTTCAGCACTCTCGACAATACTATACCCGGTGCTCTAATCAATGCTATCCAAGAATTCGATGCAAACCTTCATCAGACTCTGATAAAGAGACTACGTGAAATGGATTCCAAGCCCTGGAACCAATGGACCGAGGATGACATTCCTCGCTTTCTGGGTATGAAGGAGATGGGCGAAGATGACCCTTATCCGGTCATGAGCCGTTCCTGCGCTGGGTCGACTGCTCTAATTGCCGTCATTATATCA
Organism: Phallus indusiatus; assembly: GCA_027605045.1. Taxonomy (NCBI): domain Eukaryota; kingdom Fungi; phylum Basidiomycota; class Agaricomycetes; order Phallales; family Phallaceae; genus Phallus; species Phallus indusiatus. Next base: position 693,549 of record JAQFWX010000022.1, on the reverse strand, counting down.
GCAAGGTCTGATGCTGGTGAACAGAATATGTGGGTCGCTTCTCTCGGCGACTCCGAAGGATGTGAGTCCCTTTCTACATTTAAAACAGACACCAGAAGTACTAATACTGTATCGGTAGATCTGGGTCGTATCGCAAACAATGACATAACTGTCACCCCTCTGAACGACTTGCACAATCTACACAACGAGGCTGAATTTCAACGCATTCAGAAAGAACATCCTTCTGAACATGATCTAATCAAATATCATCGAATCAAAGGGCATCTTGGAGTTACGCGGGGTAAGCAAGTGACATACATTGGGGGCTTGTATTCATACTTCATTTATAGCTCTTGGGAATGCCATTCTTAAAGTACCTATTGATTTTGCTAAGGTGTTAAGTAGGATGTGGGGCACTCCGATTCATCACACATTTGTCGATAAATGGACGGAAAAAAACCACACCCCTCCTTACATCTCCTCAACACCTTCCGTCATGCGTTTCTCTATTCAAAAAGGAGACGTTCTTGTTTTTGCTTCCGACGGATTGCGGTCATCACTTACGGAGCGAGGAGTACCTGACGAGGAGGTGGATAAAATGATTGTGTCCCTCGCTGCCATGGATTTACTGGACCGTGAAACATTGCTGTCTTGCGAAAAGACCATAGGCCACTCCTTGATATCCTCCGCGGACATTGATAATTTTGCTGATAGGGTGATTCGTAACATCTTATTTGGTCTGGACGATCTTCGTATGGCTGAGGAGACTATGGGCACAATGGAAAAATCAGAGTATTTACGGGATGACATGTCGCTTGTCATTGTCGATATTGTTTAGCACCCTTATCTTCCGTTATCTCGATTTGAAAGATAGTTACATTGGTGCAAAGAACTTTGCGCTGCGAATTACAATGTGCATACATATGTGTAATATGATGTCACTTCGTTAATCCTACGGACGCTCTTTTTTGCTTATCTTCCTTCCTTCCCATTTCCCTTCCTTCATTTCTTTGACCTCTAATATATGTGTGTTTAAATTAATAATTCACCCATTTTCTCTTATAATATGTTAGGTCATCGTATTTCCCTCATCTTTCAGCTGAGATCTCACGGTCAAATTCACTCACAGTTTTATCCGTACTCTGGCGTTGTCCATTCATAGTACTAGTAGGGCTGGCCGACTTACGATTATAGCGGTACCAAGTTCCTCACGGCGCTGGAAAATGGCCGTCAGAGGTATAGCAAACTTACCCAAACTTACTCATGAGGTGTTCTTGAACTCTTCTCAAATTATTTTAATGGGCGATAGAAATTCATACTAGTGATAGTAGGACTCGGATTTAAGTGGTTCGGATAAGATGACTTAATAATATGAACTGAAAGCCGAACTTAAGGTAGCTGCTAGTATGATATGATCTATACGTCAATCTTTTCATTCAATGGTTTATCGAAACTACAATTTGAATGTGTTTATACATCTGTATTCATGCACCCGTTATAGAAAACAACTTATTTGACCCAATTCAAACAGACCCGGAGGAGATACGAGGATCCTTATCCCCATTCGCCAAGTAATTCAGGTTCAATATCAAGCGAGTGGACTGTGATAGCATGGGTGGCAGTTGAGAACTTCATGGGACATCATAACACTTACGCAAATGCTAGAAGCGACACATGACCATCTGAACATATGTGTTCAGTCAACAAATGACGAATGGCATCTCAATCACACGTACAGAGCAAAGGACGGGCCCGGAATAGTGAATGTATGCATGTAAATCCCAGAAAGCAAGAACGTTACTAAAGCAATATTTCTTCAAATGAGGTGAAATCAAACTGAATTGGGGCTTACAAGACAAAAGTATAAACACCCATATCCCGTCCCTCATAAAGACAGTGTAAAGTGGGGAAGTCAAAACCCCTAGGCCTATTTTCCATGCTGTACGCTGCAGTCTGACAAATCGCGCGATGATGCAAACAAAGGCAATGCTTTGGAACATCAACTGTAGGAACCTTTTCGCGCATTTGCTATAAATCAACAGGACCTGTCGATGACTTTGAGTCACTCACAAAACGAATGATAAAATTCCCGAATAATGTTTGACAACACAACGGCCCAAGGAAGGAGGAATGTTTTGCTCTGAGCCAACAATATATCTAGGCACACCCAAAGCCAAAACAACCATCGCCGAAGATTCAATCAGTACGATCAGTACACAAAGAAACCACAGCAAGAATTTTGAGCGTCCGTAAAATGCATATACTGAATTTACCGCCATTCAGACATTTCAAACTCAAAAACTGAAAATGCATACCTCGTTGAATAAGCAATATATTCGAAGATGCCATTGTAGCTGCGCTCAGAATGTTTATGAGCCACATAACTTCTGAGCAAAAGTGCGTCCCCGGAAAACCTCCAAAGAACGTGAAAATCACACCACTTTCGAAATATTCAAAATTTATAAGGTGGCTAAATGATCGTACCTGTGAATTACAAGTGGGAGATATCTGACGATAAAATATAAGACTTTAACTAATGTAAAGCCAGATCTGCGATGTTGAATTCCAAGATTAAACCGAATAAAGCCACTCACGACCAGATGAACCCTATCTATCTCGAAAGTCAGTATGTGATAAATTACATATTATTAGAGAAGCCTACCTCTTCATCAGAGGTTAAGAATGTATCCCAGACAATGAGGGCCGTGCTTGCAACTGCACACTTGTCAATCGCTTTGTACGTGGAACAAGAACATCAGCCTTTTACCAAGATTGTATAAATATGGATAAGTAAGTGAGATTTCCGGCACAATTTGCTGCAGTGACTCCAAATCCATTGACATGTACATGAACGAACAGTCACGCGGCGAAGATCGGTCGGTTCATTGAATGTTTAACTATATATATATAGGAACACGGAAAGCGTGGAAGATTGTCACCAGCAAGTTCGGTTCAGTTGAGATATCTTTTCTCAACTGAATTGGCAAGGTATATTGGGTGTAAAGTGCTTCTGAACATCCTTTATTGGACAGGCTTGCTAGACCACTGCGGTCATCAGCCATGATATTGAAATCTAACAAAGAACGCAAATATATTTAACATGCTTGATAACTTGAAAGTACAACAAAAACTATTTAGCTCTTCCTATCTGCCAGGTTTATGTGGTCTGACAGTTCTACCCACGTTCTGAGTTGAAACGTCATTTCAAACATGTTTCGCATGTACATGTTATTCGTCCTGGGGTAAGGTGTTTGGAGCGAAATGATCTAAAACAGATAGCCCTTTATACTTGAGTGGCATGAAGTGCGGCAGATCCTCAGGCGACTGCAATGCGGTACCCCAAGGCACTGATTGCGAACCAGGTCTGACCCAGCCTCAAGTCGATAAGAATCAATGGCTATGTGTAACATTCACCATCCAGGTTCTTAGTAAGTTCACATGCCAGTCCCGCTCAGACTTTCAAACTCATTTATGATATCCAGTTCCTTTTGGAATTATACATTCATAACGACGACTTTGCAAGTCGACTCGGTTTAACGATTTCAAACAACTGAAAATATTTTACTCCGAGTATCGGCGAGAGCACAGCTTGATGTCCACGACAGCCATCGACGAACTTGAGATGAGCCTGAAACTCAGTTCATAACATGGATTTCTCATCAGAAGCTTCGACATTGTTAAAATTTGATATCGCAAAATTCGTAATAATGATGAATTATTGGAGAAAATGCTATTCTCTGCGACATTCAATCTCTGCCAAAATCACGATCCCTGTTAACCGAGTGGTTTAGATTCAATATCAGACGTGTGCACTGCAATAGTATCAGTGATCTGTAGAAAACGGTATTTATAAATATGCCTTAATCGTAACACCTACACAGATACTGGAGATGACATATGACCATCTTAATTCATTTGGTCAATAAATAGCATACCCAAAAGGTTTTTCTTAAAGAAACTCACGCAGCAAAAGATAGCCCAATAAAACTCTCAGCACGGATATAAACGCCAGGGAGTAAGGAAACCACTGATTAAGCCTTTTCAGCTACAATGGTGAAAAGCAAGTTCGAATTAACTTACAAGACGAAAACATGAATACCCATATCCCATCCTTCAAGAAATCCACATATAGCGAAGGCACGCGAACACCTGTTCTCCATGACGTGAACCGTAACGAGGCAACTCGTATAATAATGCAAGCGAAGGCAATAATATGGAATTCCAGCCCGAGGAAACTTTTGAGCACTTGTTGTCAGGTATTTATTACGGTTAATTATAAGTTTCTCACAAGATTAATGAAAGGGTTCTGGAATAGTGCACGATGATGCAGTTTCCGAAAAGTGCAGGAAGATTTCCTTGCAAGTCAACAACCACAAATTCGGGTAGTACTTCCAGGGACAGGATAACCACCCCCAAAGTTTGATTCAATAAGAACAAGAAGGAGAGGGCCCAGAGTAATAGTTTTGAACGGCCACAGAATGCATATACTAAATACCATTGATTTTGAGGCTTTCCCTAATCTCTAAACCATCACGTACCTCGTTGGATGAGTAATATGTGTGAGCACGCTATTATAGCTGTGCCAGCAAAAGTGACGAGCCACATGATTTTCGAACAGAAGCGGAGTTGTTCATGGCTTCCAACAAAAAAACACATTGCCACACTATGATTTCAAGAAAGAAAGAAAGGAAGTCACTAAATGTTGTAAAACGGGTCGCGGAAAACATACATATAAATTGCAAGAGCAATGTATCGAGACATACAATATAGTACTTTCACCCAAGTACTGGCCTTGGATCTGGAGCCTTCAACATACACTGAATTCCTCAGGATCAATGAGAATTGCGTACAATTGAATAAACACTCTCTGTTTTGAAATTCAGAACGTGACATGTCCGTAGTAAATGAGGCTTACTTCTTCATTGAAAGTCAAAAGGGTATCCCAGACAATCAGAGTGGTGCAAGCGACTGCAATGCTTGGGAGTCAGTCATCTGCACAAAACTCGAAAAAATCCATCACCGATGTTGTTCAAGAGTGGGTAACCAAGCTGGAAGGTTTCGACTATCTGTGCCGTAAGTGACATGATATTATGATTATTTTGTAGGAAGATAAGCAGAGATGGTCCTGTTTCACTTGTTCAATTATAAAAGCACCATTTAAAAGTTCGAGGACTCCTGGTGCTGGCTTCCTTCGCGACGTAAAACATTTACTCCTCAACTGCTCTTATCGCTTGCGTCTCCGTACCAACGAAGATCAGTCTCAGACTCCGTGAGACTATCAAAAGATTGGAATATATCTCAGTTTCTGAGGAACAAGACAACCCTAGGCTCGGAGTTCAAATCGCCCGCCAAAGAATATTGCGTTGTCGGAGGTACATAGGTGAAGAATATCTTCTATGTATTTGTTTGACTTTTTCTGGTTTCAACAACACCGTCTGAAAAAATTTAAAATGGTTCCAGCGTCGGTTGTATCTACATGGAGCGACCGTTTCTCAGCTGTTTAGGTGCCCTCATCCGTCCGCGCAAGGAACTCTGATTAATTTTTTTCAGTAACGAGCAATCTCAGACGTTATAAATTCATATAAACGTGCAGCGTACATCACCTTCTGACAGTGATAAAGTCACCAAACGACATTGCGACACAGGGTTCCGAGCCGGATCTGTAACAAACTTCCATGGCTGCCGGCGCTTTCAGTTATTTTCGTTACCTTTCGTACTACCATGACTCAATTTCCTGCGGAGTTGATGGCTGCTATCTGGACGTGATGGCTTTCTATCTTCCAGAGAAGGGTTGAATCAGGAGAAACAAAGTATTCTCAGCGAAGAAAGCAGCTTGTTGACGAAACTGATTTTTTACAAGACCTGATCTCAAGTCCCCCACATTTTGAGGATACCTCTCAACCACCAGAGAGACCAATTTATTCGCATAACCTGAACGACTTCATTGGCATCAATATTTCTTTCCGATCATTCTGGCGATGAAGCTGTGGGCCATGAGAATTTGACGCGCGAGCACACTGCCATAGGCTGCCGTGGCGGGAAACGAAAAAAACCTGCTTTAGGATATAAACTTGTATTGTATGGTTTGAGAAAACATTAGATATGAAGGAGTGATAGAATTGAATACTATAAAACCTATTTCGAGGGGAGAAAGCAGCATTCTAGGCGGAAAATGTCATGTTTTGTGAGGCGCGGTAAAGATTCCTGACATGGCGACTCAGTGCGGTAAAGACTCTTGATATGGCAACTCACTAGTTACCAAGAGTGTTAGCGGCTGTACAACGAGTATAATCAGAAAATGCTGAGATCTGAGCGGACCCCAACACGATTCACCGAGTGATAAAGATTCAATATCAGACGCGTACACTGTAATGGCGTCAGTGATTGGCAAAGAACGGCAATTGTATCTAGCAAACACTTACACAGAAACTGGAAGCCGCATATGTCCATCTGAATTATTCGGTCAAAAAATTTGTGGTGTACCAAAAAGTTTTGTTCCCAGCTTACATAGCAAATGATGGACCCTGAAGGCTCTCAGTGTGCATATAAATACCAGACAGTAAGAAAGTTACTAATTTGAGACTTTTAAGTTAGCAGGCGGATAGCAATTTCAAAATCAAAGCTACTCTTACGAAACAAAATCATGTAAACCATATCCCATCCCTCAAAATATTCATATATAGCGGAGACATGTGAAGACCTGTTTTCCATGACGTGAACGTCAATGGGACGACCCGTGCAATAATGCAAGTAAAGGTGACACTTTGGAACCCAAGCTCAAGAAACCTTTTGAGACTTTTTGTCAGCATTTTTTGCCATTGACTAAAATTTCTCACAATATTAATGATAATATTCCGGAGTAGTGCTCGATAACGCAGTTTCCGAAAGACGAAGGAAGATTGCTTTTCAAGTCCACAACATGATATTTAGATATATCCAGAGCTAGGACAACTATCGCCGAACTTTCACCCAATATGAACGTCAAAGAGAGAAACCAGAGTAATAGTTTTGACCGGTTACAAAACGCGTATACTGATTATCATTACTTTTTGCATATTTCCGAATCATGAGTAAATGCATACCTCGTTGTATAAGCAGTATGTTTAAGCACGTTACTATAACTGTGCCAGAGAAAAGGACCGGCCACATAGTAATCTTTGTACAGAAGCCGAATCTTTTATGATTTCCGACGAAAGCCAAGTTCATTCCACTTTATAAAAAATGTGATTACGATTTGTGTAACGAGTGCTGAGAAAACGTACCTATAGAGCGCAAGAGCAACATATCGGGCCATACAATATAGTACTTTCACCGAAGTACGAACATTAGATCTGAAGATTTAATTTTTTTAACACATGGAGATATATGAGGACTATGGGAAGCCACGTACGATCGAATAAACACTCTCTGTTCTAAAATTCAGTACAGGGTATACATAGCACGTAGAAACTTTAAACCGCCAACCCACCTCTTCGTTGAAGGTCAAAAGAGTATCCCAGACAATCAGCGCTGTGCTGGCGACTACATTACTCGAAAGTCAGCTGTCCGTATACAAAATGGTGGAACCTATCGTTACCAATGTTGCATAAAAATGAGTAGTCGGGTTGGAAGTCTTGCACTAGGAGAGACATGGCATAAACGAATGTTCTCTTGTATGAGGTCGAGCAATAAAAGTCTTGTTTGGGCTTTTCTCAATGACTGAATCGCCTTTAAAAGGTTTGAGGCCTGCTGCGGCCTGGTCACGGGGGCGGGTTGAGTTAACACGAAATGACTCTATTCAGGCCTCAGTTGCTTTTATTTGCGTGTTCATACCTGTGGGCGAAAAATATTGGTTTGGCCTTTCTTTAAAGAGTGGCTTAAATTTTAGCCTACATTCCGACCAGGACTAGCAGATAACCGGTAACCCCCCAAGCCAACAAAAGATACTGCGTGTGCTCATGTAGGACGATTCGGGTGGAAAACTAAAAGCTGATACATATCCGGTGGCCTGTGCTTTTTGTGTGTTTGGGATCTATTAGCGTTCTGGAAAGTCAACTGAGTCCGGACTTCGAAGATGCAGATAGAACATGATGACCGTAATGGCGCGTAAGAGGACCGGCGCGGCGCGCCTGCCACTTTCTTATTACCTAAGCGAGGAGCTTAGGTTCATTGGAATGTGTAAATTGTCGACTTATATGGAAATCGTGGGGACTTAGCAGAATCTGCCCGTTTTGTTGCGTGTTGTGTCATTGTGTGTCATTGTCTCTTTTTCGCCGATTTCACCCGAGTCCGCCGGCCTTGTGGCGAGACAATTTTTTGAGTCGTTGTGTGTCATTGTCTCTTTTTTGCCGATTTCACCCGAGTTTGCCGGCTTTGTGGCGAGACATATCTTTTTTTTATCTCTTCCGGTCTGTCGATGTAAACTTCTCATTTTTTCTGTTCGTTTAAGTCTATAGTAAATATACATTTTGTTCTAGTTTTACAATACACGATTTTTCTAGTCTAATTCTAAATATACACTTTTGTTTGTAAGAGAGTCTGTAAATTTTAAATAAACGTTTCTTTCATTTAGAGAGAAAAGATAAGTGATACCGATAATCCTGTGTTAATTTTCTATCGTAATCAAATTTCCATCTCCTCGTTTTGATGAGCTTCTTGCAAAGTATCCATGCCTTCGTATACCGGGCTCTCCCCTAGTGCCACAACATCTTGAATGAAGAAGACAAGTTGTTTTTTGGCTCCGTTTTCGAAACGCGTGTAGCTGTTTTTATTGGACGTACCAGGACGCCAATCCGTCAAACGAACCGTGAAAGTTACAAGAACAGGTGTCGGGTTTTGCACATCGTCCTGAAGTGTTGGCAGTTCACCGAGATTAGACAACTTAAAAGGGTTTCTTCCGTCCTTCGCATGGACTATTTGACGTTATTAGACGACGTATGATGTGCAAGTAAACTGGTTTCTTACTTGGTCCTGACGGTTTGATCGGGCCATTCGGTTCGACATGAGAGTCTTCATCGGTATATAAATTGTCGCGTCAGCGTCCATTATCCGCGAAATTGAAGATGAATTACCTGACGACGCTGTTTTGAAATAAATTCCTCGACTCAGTGTCTTCACATATACGTCTTGAACGTTGAAGGCTTTCATCATAACTTGAAGAATTCTGGGCCATGTAAAGTCCCATGGTTTGACGTTGATGGAATGAATATTCAGTCGGTTATCGCTCGTAACCAATGCACTATATGTTACCACCCCGGTTAAAAAGAATACCGATGCTCTCGTGTTGTTACCGGCTCGATTAAGAAAACCGTCGGTGATTTTCAAATCGCCTGGGTCCAGAGTGAAGACGTTCAAAGCGTTTGTCGGTCCGTCGCTCAAAGAGCGTACGATGAATCGTCTGTCGAAGAATTGGTTAGGTCGCGGGTAACTTGGGGTCGGAAACTGTCCACTTACCTAGCGCCTTCCTCTATGTTCTGAGAGAAAGACAGCTCGCTCGTTTCGATAGCTGAAATTTCATCTTTCCATGTGGTAAAACATTTGCTAGATAACGCTATTAACATGGCTTAATCCGTGGATAACCGTTTTACTTACGCGGACGACAAGAGTTGGGGTCTTAAAGTATCCAAGACAAGCTTTTTCCATTTTTTGTCTATACTCAAATCCAACCTATCGACTGTTAAACCCTGGTAACTCATAATCAACCAAATACTCACTGAATCTTTTGATTTTGCAGAATGACGATACCGTACGCTCGTGTTTCGTTCTCTGCAGATGCTACCGTGGAAGTGGAATCGTGCTCATTGTCGTCCGTGTAATGCTCAGCGTCAGGTGCCAAAACCTATACGATCTATCTCAGTGGACATTGACCTCGTAAGCCGCACACTACCCACTTCTGATGCTTGTGTCGACGCCCCGGACCTGTTACACCACGTGTAAGGGATAGTTGGTTTTCGTATTTAGAGAGAAAGTGAGTCCTTACCCCTCCGCGGTTACAGCGTGTTCGCCCTCGTCAGCAGCGTTGTCATCGTTGAGAACACGTCTACCAGCCCGGCCTCTTCTAGAATGAGACGTCATATAAAAGAATAGTTGGCGTGAGTACTGTAGAACGGGGTTGGTTTTGGAAATTAATTTCAATAGCTAGTCGCTTTCTTTTGCTTTTATTAGTCTGCCTAGGTTGTTGATGTCATAGTTCTAACCCGCGGAAAAGAATTCTTCTCATTTATAATATGACGTTTAATTACTATACAGATTTCGTTTGTTTTCCCCTATGACTTAATGGTTACGCTCCGTTAGGACAAAGTAAAAGCCTGCAACAAGCTACGCATAACGCTCCTGATAAAGAATATCATCCATCTGTTTCTTTCTCAAATTACACAAAAAACGCTTACTTATCTGTAGCATCGTCGCTCGCTTGACTTTGATATCCGGAATGGATCGGTTTCGAAACTGTATAAACATAAGGCTCATCAACAGGTTTGTATACTTCATACTTCATGTTGAAATCTTCAGTCAATCCCGTTTGATGATCTGTCGTGGCAGTCAATTGCCAGGAATTGAGAAACACGTCAGATCCTGTCCTTGTGCCGTCGGAAACATCTTCCGTGTTAAGTCCGTCTGCTTGTGGGAGAAGACAGAGTGATCTGCTCAAAGGTAAAGGATTGGGGTCACTATTAGTACCGGCTATGTCGCTTGGTGTTATTTGGATGGTGATACAAAATCGATCGCCTATTCTGCGGTGTTTAGCAGTCAGTTCATCCGGTAAGGTGTTGGTCGCCCTAGAATAAGACGTCGATACGCCGCGGCTCCTATATTTAGTTTCCACTTCGTCGTTATGTTGAAAACCGATAGCTTGGTGGGTGTGCAATGTTGTATATGGATAAAAACAAATGGCATATTGCCATGTTAAACAGTTCATCACGGTCGCTGGTAAATAACATGTCTTCATCAACTTCCATAAGAATGATGAAGAAAGAAAAAAAAAACCTACTGGAATGAAAACTCAAAATTGTCGAGATTGGGCTATGTTTGCAAATTACGATTTGGACGTGCCGTTCTTCGTTATCAACGAGCCTACGGAAGGTCAGGACGCGCTCCACTTGGTTCGTCGCCCAATATGGGTAGTAACCAGTGGCATTGGCTGTCTCGTAACCCAAACCTTGAAGACGGTGAGAAATAGCGTTCGTGGTGTCGTTCCAGCAGTATATGTCCATGTCCGATGTTGGCCATTCGACATCCAGAAAAAATTGTAAGCACAGAGATCCGCTAATAAAGAAATCCGTTGCACGCTGAAGCATTTTAAATTCGTTTAAGTCGTGAAGATTCTCGAAAAATCTCCCAACGTATTTATTGACAGACAGTTTGGCTGTGAGCGACGTTTGGATTTCGTGACGAATGACAGGCGCCGCGTGAAAGAGATTATATAAAGATGGCAATGTCAGAGAGTCCAGATAGCGGTAAAGCTGTGCACGGTCCCGCTTCAGAAGATTAACATTAACAGTTTCGACTTCCATATCTTCAAGCTGCTTCTCCATAAAGATTTGAGTGAAAAGTATGTCGTGCCCTCACACACCCTATAACTTACCCCTATTGGAACATCGGTTTTGTTACCTATCCAGCGTAAAAGGTTTTACCCTTGAAACAAAATCGGTTTAGCCTAAACATGACAGTGACAATGTCATTGTACATCATCCAGCGTAATGAATAACGTAATCGTTCTTTTTCAAGTATATATTCATAATTATGGACTACCCGAAACACAGGTAACGACACTATGCCACCTACACTATCTCCAGACTTCATTTGCGAAACCATCAAGCGACCTGAGTACAGTTTGTGTCTATTTTTGTGCCATCTAATAACTGTTTTGATAAAATCCATGGTAGGTGACATACTTAAACAAGTCACAGAGAGCGTCGTTCAAGAAGATGAAGTTCTTTACGAGTTATCTTCCTATGACAGCCTCGACGTTGTATCTTCTACTTTACAATTATATGTGGACGACACTGCTACAGGGCGATTGAAATGGGTAGGAGATACTGATGAAGCACACTTCAAAATTCGGGGGTACGTTGCGAATCATTTACTCCCTAGTTCACTCCGTCAGCGGTAAGTTGGGTTTGACTATGATTGTGTATCCTATAAAACTCCGTTTTCTTTTTTTTTTTTTGGGGTCCAAAAAAGCGATGGATTAGATCCCTCTAGTGCTTCACAAGAAATCACCTTGATTGCATATGACTTCGCACCCTTCTCGAAAGCTATAGATGCGATTAATGCAATACATAAGTACATCTCTTCTTTTTTTACGCAGAGTTTCGTCCTTCCTTTCAGAGCGCGCGCGTTTGGACCTCTGCCCAGTTTGTCTTTTAAAACGAGATATTTTACGCCTAAAAAATCAGTGCCGGATGACTCCACGATCGACATTCCGCCTGTCATGGATCCCGAAGGTGTGCTCAGATCAAAGTTGGGCAAAATGTCCGACTTTGTGTTCACTAAAGCGAATGTTGTGGAATATTCTGAGAACCTTGTTTTGACCGATACCGATGCTGAGTACGCTTCCTTTTTCTTTTAAAACGTCGTATTAATTGGGTGCATTTAGTACATTGACGTCGTCCCTTCAGATGTGCACCCCTCTTATGCGCGTGAGGCCCGGAATCATTGTTGAACTCGACATTGTTTTTTTACTGGTGTCGAGCAAGAAAACGAAGAAAAAACTAGTTCCTTCTATACGGAACGTAACGATATTAAACGATGGATGTTCCAAGGTCAGTTCTACTTATATGGTTCGCCCTTTTTTTCCAATTGATCTTTGGCAGTTTTTGAGTACCGGCCATGGAATAAAACGTAAACGCGGTTCCTCCAATGCGAATATTGATTTGGGTGGCAGTCTGAAAAAAATGGCTTTGTAATACGTTGTATTGCTAAAAATGAGACATGTTTTAATTTGCCTTTGTTATCTAAACAATATGCCGCTATGTCTCGCCACACACCATTCTTGTCTTTTAAGACATTCGAAGGTCTTCACTATTGTATTATTAAACCGATCCATTGGAGCATATTTGGTTCACAAGCCAAAATCGCTCCCTTTCACCATGCCCTCACGTACACCGAAAGATCCATTTCTTTATTACGATAACGAGCAGAGGACTTTTACGTATGTTTACCTTTACATGTTTCGTTCCGCTTTCGTTTTTAATTTCGGTTTTCTTGCTAGACAAGCACATACAGTCTCGTCTCCGTCGTTCCCACTCCTGAACGGGTCGAACGACGACACAGGGGTTCAATGTTGTTCCCCAGGAAATATTGGACTTTCTTGTCCAGGCACTAATGATGAGCTGTCCATGCTGCTCAGTAACGAAAGACTTTCACGTGAAAGTACTTTAGAGCATTCACCCCCGGTGGAATCCTCTTCGTCTAGTACACTGAAAGAGGAATTAAAACATAACCTATCACTCAAAGAACTTATGTCCTTGAGGAAATCGCATGGTATTGCAAACTACCATCGAACGAAATCCGAAATACATAAAGCTCTTTTGTCCCATGTTTGCTCAGAAAATTGCACCAGTGCGATGTTGGCAAATAAAGCTAAACGCAGGGCAGACAATCAAGTTGAATGGCCTGTAATGATATCTGATGAAGAGCGCGCGAAAATCATAGGTGAATTCGTCGATCATACGTCCAGGAGTACTCTTCAATTTTCCATCTGCTCGTTCTGTGGCGTTAAAACATTTAGACGTTCTGTGCGAATCTTTTCCGTCAGCGAGCTTGACATTTCTTTGTTGTCTGAGAAACGTGAAACTTTGGTAGACAAATTTGGTTCACAAGATATTGAAGTTTGCAAGCCGTCTGTTGACAAGTACACTGTGTGTACCAATTGTATGACGTGTATTAGGCGGAAAAAATTTGTCCGCGTGCCTTTATATTCTTATGCTAATGGTTGTTGGATTGGTGATGTACCTGCTGAATTACAGGATCTCACTTTTCTCGAAGAATTATGTATCGCGCGTGTCCGCAGCACTCGTTGCAGTGTTAGATTGTCCACAGGTAAATTTTCTCAGTACGGTACTCACGGCAATGTGTGTGTGTTTCCTCAGGAACCTCGGAATTTATTGAACGTCTTACCTCCGCCCTTACATTCAATATATGACGAAGTGGCGGTGGTAATGGTCAGTAATAAAGACTCACAGTTGACTGAACGACTTCTACGCAAAGGACCTCTTCTCGTTAGAAGACATAAACTGTTTAACGCTTTGAATTGGTTGAAACAGAATAATAAGCTATACGCAGATATTGTTATTTCACAAGATAATCTAAACGACTACACTGACGACGGTGTTCTGAGAAACTTTCCTGCGCAACACATATACCAATGTGATTCGGAAGGGGACGGATACGGACACCTAGCTGAAACATCTGCTCCATCAGATAATATGAACAATAATGCACCTTCGACATTACAATCTTGCGGAATAATTGATAGTGACGTACAAGATCAAACTCATGCTGTCAGAAAGATTGAGATGCTAAAAGAACTACTTAACAATAAACGTCCTTTTGTGAAATATCCTGCATCGTCATCGCAACCTCTACCTACTCTTAAGAATAGTTCTTTGTATTGTTTGTTATGGCCGACCTTATTTCCCTATGGCATGGGGTCATTTGATTGCGAGATAAGATGTTTAAAGTCGCAAGGGTTTAGAGTTTTGGATATGAGACGTCACGTTAAACACCTTTTAAACCTCGCGGATACACGCTTTCAGAAACATATTACCTTTCCGTTTGTAATAATGAATTTATTACAACGACGTGTATCATCGTTTCAATCCAAATTAATTGTCAAACGGTCTTGGTTTCCTAAAGTGTTACGCGCCATTGACAAAATTGACTTGGATAATTTGGACTTGATGAAAGAGAAGATATCTTCTAAATTACCTCTCAACGAATGTGAATCCGAAAAAAATGTGTCAAAATTATTAAATTACGTCAATTTTATATCTGAAGATGTGTGCGGTTCTATTGGCGAAGTCAGGAAGATGAAGTCCGAAATTCGGTCTATAATAAGGTCCAGAGGATTACCCCATTTGTTCGTAACAATCAACCCAGCAGATACATTAAATCCGATTACTCAAGTATTTGCCGGACGGGACATAGATGTTGACAAAATTTTCCACACTCTCTCTAATAAAAACGAAGATCAGGAGCGTTTGCGTTATTCCACTGAAAACCCTGCAGCAGCCTCTCGGGCTTTCGACTTCGTCATCAAATCTTTTGTAAATATATTGTTAGGCGGTAACCGCGATGACGAGTTAGGCGTTTTCGGGAATGTTGATTCTTATTACGGGGTCGTGGAGTCACAAGGAAGGGGTTCTCTACACTGTCATTTTTTGGTTTGGTTAAAAGACGGTTTAGACCCTTTTCAAACTCGTGATAAATTGCAGGCTAACGAGCAGTGGCAACAACGTTTTTTCAAATGGTTGGAAAATATAATTAAATTAGACTTGCCACCAGATACGACCTTTCGTCCAATGGAAGATGGGTGTTATAAAAAAGAACCTGTCATGAGTAGGCCTGAACATCCAGCTGTGTTCGACGACATAGATGGTTTCGATAATCATTTTCGTCAAAATGTTCGGAATTTATTACATGTCACGGGTCAAATCCACGAACACTCTTTCACATGTTTCAAGCATCTTTCTACACTGCCTCAGAACCACAAATTTAACGACGCCGACTGCAGATTCGGACTTCCACGTGATCCAGTACCCTTTACCTACATTGACGAAGACGGGCATATCCACCTGGCATGTAAAACCGGGGACGTGAATGGATATAACGATATTATCGTTTACTGCCTAAGATGTAACATGGACTGCAAATTTGTAGGATCAGGTACAGCCGCATACGCAATGACAGAATACATAACCAATTACATCGCCAAAACTACGTTGGATTCATCCGTAGTTTTTTCATGCTTGTGTGCAGCGTTGGCTGCCATTTACAAAACGAATGACCATCAGGATATTTCGGAAAGCAGTGCTGATGAAAAGGCTCGACTGTTACTGGTAAAAATTTGCAACGGTATGATTGGTAAACGCGAACTATCGAGTCAACAAGTAATGGCACATTTGCAAGGCATTCCTAATAGATACACCAACCATAGCTTTCAAACGTACTGGTGGTCTTCGCTCCTAAGATTTGTTTCTTCAAATCATTTTCGTTTACGTGATGATGAGGATGAGGATTATCTTACTATTAACGATCGTAACTTGAATAGTGGTACTGAGATTAATCGCCCCAGCTTACCGACTCTCGTACTCGATTATCTGTATCGTCCGACGCAACTGGCTAATACGTGTTTGTGGGATTTCTGGACTCAGTATAAATCTGTCAATGTAAAGGGAATGAACAGTGGAGATGCGATAGAAGAAATGGAGAACGGCGACGAACCGGACATACGAGG
Source organism: Phallus indusiatus (assembly GCA_027605045.1). Taxonomy (NCBI): domain Eukaryota; kingdom Fungi; phylum Basidiomycota; class Agaricomycetes; order Phallales; family Phallaceae; genus Phallus; species Phallus indusiatus. The sequence goes on along the minus strand of JAQFWX010000022.1, from coordinate 677,135 downwards.
TTCGGGCTTTCTGTTCGCTACGCGACATCCTAAAAGACATCAATTTATCGTGCGACAGAGAAATAAAATGATCACCCCGATATTAAACGGAATTCAAATTCCCAGGTGTGATAGGAGCGATGAGGATCTAGAAAAATTTCAGATTATAGTGCTGACGTTATTTAAACCTTGGGAATTAGATACTGACAAAGTGAACTTGATGATACCTCACAAAGGATGGAAAGAGGCTTACGAAAGCTTATGTTCAGATTTGACCGTGGAACATAAATCCATTGTAAGGAACTTCCAAGCTATTTATTCTTGTAGGGATGCGGCGGACGATTGGTCATCTAAACGGCGCAAACTCATGATACCTGGAGGACACATTCCCAACGGAGTGGATGGAAGAGGAGGATCGTTTCCCGATAAGTCATCTGTAGATGATGATTGGCTACATGCCATGAACGACGATCCGGATGACGAGAACGACGAAGATAATGAAGAAGAGTCTGGCGAAGAAATTGTGCAAACAGCCTTTACTCAAGAGGCAACGTATGATGCCATCCACTCGGCATCTATCGCGGGGTTTTATGACGTTGATGTATGCTGTGAACGTGATATTCCCCCGGTTGTCATGGCTTCCAGTTACGATGCTCTGATAGATCAAAAAGACTACGAGAAAGCATTAACTGCCTCCTGTTCCGTTATTCCAACATCCGACATTTCGTTGTCAGAGTTGAAATCGTCTTGGAAAGGTGGACATACCGCGGACGAACCTGTGCAAGCCTTAATGGAAGAAAGAACGACTTCTAATGATACCAATAGTTCTTGGCAAACATGGTATCCACACAGAAAGCTGTGTGTACAGATTATACAGCAATTGACGCTGAATGCGGAACAAACTCTCGCCTTTTTGTTGTTTGCTGATAAGTACGGCCTTCAGCAACTAGTCCATCCTTTGGATCGTTCGCCTTTTGAACCTATCCGGTTGCTTATATCTGGTCCTGGTGGGACCGGTAAATCGCGAATCTTTCAAGCCATCCGTTTGTTTCTGCACATAGTTGGACATGATAATCACTTGAAGGTCACAGCACCTACTGGTTTGGCCGCTAACAACGTGGGCGGTACAACAGTTCATTCGGAGATAAACATCCGTGTCCCACCAAAAGAAATGTTTGCGAATGACAGCAAAGGGAAGAAAATGAGGGACTCTTTAGAAAAAAAGTATGAATCTACGAAAATCCAAATCGTGGACGAAGTTTACTTTATGAGTGCTTCTGACAACGCTCGACTATCTCAATATTTAAGGTTGACGAACCAATTACATTCAGATCGTGCTTACGGGTCTTTAAACATGGTTTTTGCTGGTGATCCTGCACAATTACCCCCTCCTAAAAATTCGTCCCTGTTTGATCATGAATTGGTGAAAGATGCTGAGAAAAAACTGAATGCTGGAAACGAAAAAGCCGTGACAGAATTAGGAGGTGTACTCGTTTGGCGCTCTATTTCTGACTGCGTGGTTCTCTCAAAGATCATGCGTCAAAGCGATTCTCATTTTCAGAGCTTGTTAAACAGACTCAGGTTCGGACTATGCTCTGAGGATGATTATGATCTTCTAGAATGCTACGTTATTAGTAATAGATCTACGAAGGTGAATAAAAACTTACTGAGTATCTCATTGTGGATGACGGATCCTGAAAAAGCATCCCCGCTTATAACATACACCAACGCAGTTAGGGACGCTCATAACTACCAATGCGCTAAGGCTTTTGCGGTTTACACTAAACAGGAGTATTATGAGTACCATGCCGTTGATACTGTCAATCGCGGTAAAACAGAATTAAGAAATTTGGCTGCCGAATCGGCTTGGCAAACACCTATCAAACAAGCACACGACCTTGCCGGAAGGTTGCCTTTAGTTCCGTATATGCCTATATTTTTGACTCAGAATATTGCCACTCACTTGGGTCTGTCGAATGGCGGTTTCGGACGATTAATATCTGCAAAATATGTTGTGAGAAATGGTCGTCGTTACGCTTCTTCCGCGGTTATTGACATCGAACAATACAATGGTGGTTCAGAAGAAAATCCACATCGTCTGACAATTGTTCCGGTGAAATGTAGATTCTGTTACCATTTACCGGGTTTGGAAAAGGCGTATTGGGCGACAAGGTCTCAACTACCTATCATTCCAGCTTTTGCGTTCACATCGCATAATTCGCAAAGTAGATCGCTGTCCACTGCGTGCATTGATTTGGAAAGTTGTCGTTCCATTGCATCAGCGTACGTAATGTTATCAAGGTTGAAATCTCTAGATGGTTTATCGATACTTCGTCCGTTTTCGTTAGGTAAAATTCAGCGACATGCGCCGCAACAAATGAGAAACGAAGTGGCTAGATTGGACACCTTATTTGAGTTAACTAAAACGAAGAGTAAAGACGATCTGAAATGGTATTATGATTGGGTGCAATCATAGCGGGTTTCGTTTCCGACCGTGCGAGCTTAGGTTTTCGCCGCGCCGCCGGCCTTCTCTGTCATTTTTCGTTGCTTATACGACCCACCATTCTGCAGAGGTAACGCCTCTGGACTCGATCCTCCCACATCGTAAGAGCAAATGGGGTAAAACAAGTACATTTACGACAAGAAAAAACGAAGTCGATTTACACGCGAGACCGCGATGGTATCTCTCATGCCCCACATTTCCGAGTCAAAGATGCTTCTCATCATCAAAAATATCTATTGATACGGAGCGAATTTCTTTTCGAGCGATTGTCCTGGTTATGAAAACTCGAGGAGATTGGCAAGGACATTGATGATGCGCTATAACGATACTAGACGAAGCACCTTTCAAGCTCATAGGAAAAGATGGCTCAGATCCGTCAAATCATGCATCCCGGTCTTTTGAGGATAGTTTACCACGGATGATTTTCACCTAGACAATTCAAGAATGCTTAGGTCTCTGAAGACAATTTATCCGTAAACTGAAGGGTCGCTTCTCAAACCATTTCATGTCAAGCAATTTCATGGAACGAGACATGTCGCAGAGTCCGTGGAGTTCTTCGGACCCTTATTACGAAGTCTTATCGTGTCCTAATTAAAGTTCATGGTCATCTTCTGGCTACCGATCGCTACCTATCGATGCCTATCTCTTTGCATCGTCTCTGCGCTTTATTTCTTCAACCGTCCCGCATACGCCCCCAGTGCAGTGCTTAACGTCTTATGATCATTGATTGCGAGGGCGGCGGCATGATTTCTCCTTTGAAATGCATCCGGACATCCCTGACTGCTCCTTTGTCCCACTTCTTAATTGCACGATGTCCGTCGCTGCTTTCCTGGGGCTCTTTGAAACAACACATAGTTGTATGAATTATGCGTAAATAACTTAAGGACCCTTATACTTTGTACGGTATTATGAAGAACGCCATTTTGCCCATTACTAGAACTTGGAGCTTGGTTTCGGCTTAACCAGTCAAAATTCATTCATGTGATTGATCCAAGGTGATGCCTGAATCAGAATTAGAAAAACCTTACTTGTTTAGTTTTACATAGCTGTTACGCCAATTACAACAAAGTTTCTCATTGGTGCGTTCCAGCAATGAGACCATAACCTTATCCTAGCTCCGGGCTACTTTTTCATTATCAGTATTTAACAGCTTTGTGTGGGGTATTTAGTGAATTAAAATGCAAGTTCGCAACTACAAATCTACTCATTTGAATCAAAAAGCAAGACGTTAACTCTTTATAGTTTCTGTAACAGCTACATGGCATTCAAGATACCTAGGTGAATGGGCGGTTATGAAAATTTGCTCGGCATTCCCGTTTACGTTCGTTTCTGGTTAATGCCGAGCGGGCCTTGAGAATTTACCGCGCAGCCTCCCGCGCTGACGCGGCACGCTGCCGCGCAAATCTCACGAAGTGTTTTTTTGAGGTTAAATCGCAGCGTTATGCTGCGCGAAAAACAACGCAGTCTCCAGCTTGTTTTGAAGCAGTATTTGGCCTTCAAAATCGCGGTCTAGAGAGTGGCTGTGCTGTCCAGCTTGCCAGGCATCGCGCAGGGGGGCAGCAGGTATCTTAGGGTGTTTAGAAGGGCCGTTTTCGTGTATATTTGGGATCTAAAAAATGTAAGATAGTTGCAGTTATGTATATACATGCCGTATATACTTTGAATTTCCCGCCATCTTCCCCCAATGCTTGCCTACCTGCCTCCACCAGCCACTAGCTACCCCCTTGCGCTCAGGCTAGCCTATCCATAATCCAATCACAATGAATGGACCCTTCCAAGTGTCCTGACTGACCCCAGATCACAACACAAAGAGGTAGAAATAGGTTGCCCTTGGGCTCGAGTGGTTGCTGCAGCAGCTGTGGTGGCGAAGTATAACCCATGCTGGCAATTTCAAACTCAGACCTGTCCACCGTTCACTCGCCAATGCCACCCAAACAAAAAACAAAAAATCAGAGCAAACAAAGCCATTGTAAGCCTCAGTTTGTATCACAAAAGCTGGTTTAACATAAAATTATTAGTTCTACAAAAAATTATCACATTGACACCTCTTCTTGTCGATTTAGAGGCTGGTTCAATCTCGGATGCTACATTTGCTGCTATTCAGGAGATAAACCAGGAATTGCATCATAGTTATACAATAGACAATGTATGTACTTCCTAGCCATTTGAATCTATTCTTATATCTTTTCAGGTGGGCCAGCTCCTTCCATTGTTGGGTGCCCTAGAGGCACCCGAACACCTTTCGCTCTTTCGTAACTACCAGCACATAAAACGACAAGAGTCTGCTAAAAAAAAGGGTGATAAAAAACAATTCGTATGTTTTTTTTTATGAACCTTTCTATTTTTATTAATGTATGCGCAAGGTCAAATCTTTGCATCTGAAATCCCCTGCACTGCCAGCAGCCGATATGGATTTACCGAAAGAACTGCGCAATCGCGATAGAATTCCGAGTATAAAGTCCAGGACTGTCATTATCGACCGGGGGAATGAAAGATTTGTCTTTCCACGAGACAGGGCCAAAATGCAGGTTGTTGGCGATAGTGCACACTGGAGGCGAGTAAGCCCTAACGAGAGTGTTATTTTCCAAAATTCCAAAGGTGAGTTTCGCATAGAATTTGGGAATATAAATTAACTTCCTATAGGTGAAATCGAGCTTGCAGTTATTCGAAATGTTTCGGGAAACCCGGAGTTACTTCACTCTATGAATAAAATTATCCAAGCAGCAGCATGCTTTCGGAGGAATGTTCGTGTGAGTCATTTTTCTCGATATACTGCCACCATATCTATAGCATTATAGCCAAATCACCCAGGTACAATGGTCCAGCTAGGCTATAATGCAGGCCCAAGACACTGTCGTGTTTTCGGGCTTGTTAACAATTTCAAGTCAGCAAAGCTCGCTTTAGAAACTAAAGCGAAACAGGATGAGCAAGCTATCGGTGCGCTATCTTTCTTCTGGCATCTCATACAGTCCCATGCCCCCAAAGAAGTAGTCGATTCAGTCAATTCTGCCATAGAGCAGTCTGGAATGCCTGAAATTGGCTCGCGATTTGGAGAAGGTATTATTCTGCATTATATTATTATGGAGTATTACGATTTATATTTTTTAGACCACTCGGGATATGCAGTCACTATTGGTACACAGGAATTCACATTTCCTAGAGTTCGCAAGGCCCCATGCGAAGGTTATTTTGCTACAAATTATACTGCGTATGTTTTTTTCTCTTCCTATACTAACTGCAAGCTATAACAATACTAGACCAGCCCATTCCGACAAGTGTTTCGCTAATTTCGCTTTTGCCTGGTCAACAAAACATTCTACTTCGTGTCGTTTACGATCAAGACAAAGTGCAGGGGGAAATTTTGCAGATATTTCCCTTAGAGTTCTTGTAGAGGCAGCACCTGATACACTTCTGGTTTTTAAGCCACAGTATCGCCATGGAACTACAGTCGCTCGCCCGACTACCTTGAGAACTGGCATGGTAATCACTTTTTCTATGCATATCAAGCTAGCATATGACATTGCAGTAGCTAATAGTAAAAAGGGAAAACGAGCTAAATTTGTACCTGTAAAGAGAAATGCAGGTAATAGGTATAAGTAGAATTATAAAAGAATGTGTATGTATATCCTATATAGCTATATAGCAGTACAGGGTTTACGATAGACTAGATGGGTAATGGGTAAACTATACCTTTCTCGCTCGCTTGGATTTGGGTATATCGACTACTGTATCGTCTTCTCTACCATGCTTTCTTCGGCTGGAGACTATTCTTGGCTTAGGCTTGGGCTTGGGTTTAGGTTTATATACTACTGTTATACTTGGTTCTTCCCTATCGCTACCATGACAAAAGTTTGGGCCAGTCTGTTTAAAATTAAATATGTAAAACAGCAAAAAATACTTCCTATGACTTACCTCATAAACTTCTTCCCCAGGTTCATCGTAATCCAGATAGTTCCAGTCTTCAGGAATATGCACATAAGGGCTCCACTTATCTTGATGATCGCCAGCATCCAGCCCCCATTGCTGATAACTAGCAGGGCCAGCTGCTTTGGATGTCTCAAACATCCGTTTTTCAAGGAGTAAAATAGTTTCGCGATCTACATCTATACCTTTACGAGCAGGTACCGAGCGAGTTTGTAATTCCCAAGCCTGGATAAGTAATTCCTTGAACTCCTCGCTATCAGTAGAAACTGAGTTTTTGTATTTTCGAAAAAGGATAAGTAGAGTTATGGCATGGGCGACTGTAGCTTTTTGGAACCATTTATCCCGATTTGAGGCAGCTGGCTGAAGGTGTCGATAAATAAAGCCATTGACCATAGCGATCTCTCTGGGTGACAAATCTCCTGTGAAGGGGACAATATTATTCTTTTTATAAGCGACCTCGATTGGTTTAGAGAAATAAATAGTTGAGCTGGCGAGATAAGCCAGAGCTGGGCATTCTGTCTTCACCACCTTTGAAGGAGTAACAAGGATCGTTAAAAGAATCTGTTTGTGTGGTAACAAGATATCGAGGATTTCTTGTTCAATGTTGACTTTTTCATAGTCAAAAACGACATCTTCTTCATTTTGGAGAGTACAAGCCATTGTCCATCTTCCAAGCTATATATTATTAGAAAAACTCTCAAATTAAATATCTAGTTTCACTCACCCGAATTAATCGCCGGACTGTACGATCATTCCATAAGCAATCAACAATATTCTCATTGTTGACTATAGATGGTGGTGGTGTATCCTGATATTCATTTAGATACCACCATTTGACAAGCCACTGTCCCTCTTTCTTCTTAATTAGACGAGCTGGATAGTAATATTTACCATGCCGAACCAAGACACCCTTCCCAGCTCTAATCATATTAGTGAGCCATACTGTTATAGTGGCGAAACACAGGAAATTCAAAGTTACACTTACAGTAATCGCTGGGCCAGTGGCTGCTTAGATAGCTCTAGAAAATTTTGGTTTTCTTTTCTAGAAGACTTTGGCCGAAGAATTTGCCGTAACTGTTCAATATCACAGTTGTGGCATGTAAAACGAGCTGATGCCGATAATCTGCTTGCTTGACCATCATGCTGGCAAGCTATATGCGACCACTGCTTGCAAGTGCCACATTCTACACAGTCTTCCTCGATTTCATGTGAATATCCATCACCCTGCAATCCACAGCGACAATCTATTGGGAATTCGGAAGTAACTGAAGTCTTGCTATCTTCTTTGCGGAGATCGTTCTTGAGAGGTGACATAATTGCACTTGCTTCAGCCTCGTAATCGCTCTCAACCACCAAGAATTTCCGATGATACCGACTAGGTTTGATGGGAATTTTTGGGGTGTTATCGTCAATCTCCCCTTGTGGTTCAATGTCAGACTGTACATTAGTTTTGAACCGCGCTTTTTTAGGAGTTTTAGGGGTAGAAGGGGGGAGTTCTCGTTGTCCAGTATAATCAATTTGCTTAGTCCGATAAGGATTTTTCATCCAGGTTCGTTCGCTATGGGGAATTATTGCACATAAGCTTGTGTCGGGTATAAATCTGACTTGACCCCTTGGAGAAATATCAGGAAGAAGGTGGTAATGTTGTTGCATCCATTCGAGTTTGATTTTATGGAAATTTTCTTGAGCAGCTTGATTATCTTCCAAAATGTAGATGGCTGCACTGACTTTACTGCTGAGAAAATCGTGTCCATAAGTGGCAAGTGAGCCTCTAGAAATTCGGGTTGAAAAGCCTGAGTTTTTCATGCCATCGTACTCGTACATATGCTGGTCATGGAGGAAGCTGCCAGTGAAATGGTGGGATGTTGAATTATAGTGGCCTTTGCCTATCAGATTATACCGAACCCCTTGAAATTCTGAACCCCCTTGTAATGCTTTTGGAGTATTCCAAATTGCGAAATCGCCATGGATGTTTTCAATAAACTCGATAATCAGTATGGTTGGAAGCCAAATCCAAACAGTAGCAATAGTCGCTCTTCCCTGGCATGGCTCTGAAAGTCCAGTATTCCTCCAACAGCCGATTTCATCTTCCACTGGAGAGCTCATACTAAGCTGAAACCACTTTTGCAAATTCCCCTGGAACTTCGCATGTTTTACAGGATCCAAACTAGCGCACCCCCTCCATCTGATATGGTCTTCAATTTGTGAGTGGTACTGAGCAGTATTCGTAGGAAAGCAGGTACGAATATCAAATAACCCAATATCCCAAAGTGAAGGGTCGGTGGATGTTTCATGGTATTCTCTCATCGCACCATCCAGCCATCCAAATAAAGAAGACGAACCAGTATGTCTCGTGTCGTCACCTCCTGTGATAAGTTTTTTTTCGAGTAAAAGTTCCCGAAACTGATCTCGTTTGGCCGAGAGTAATGAAACATACTCAGTGTTTCCACCCATCTCCATGGTATATCGTTCCAGCAGAGTATAACACAATGTGCCTATAACTGTGGATGAATCTATTTTCCCGAGAGCTTCTTTTAGCTGCTGGTTTACTGGTGAGAATACTCGGTGTAATAGTTCTAAAGATGTGTCCAGCCAACACGAATTTTCTTTCCAGGGATATCCGGGTAATACAGAAGTAGCGATTTTGCCAGTCATCAAAGCTTTGGCAGTATCAGGTGGCCTGCCATCATTTGGAATGGCTTTCCTACGCTTTCGTGTAAGCTTCGTTCGTCCATATAGTTTGGCATTCTGTTTCCAAGCTCTCTCTCTATCGCCATAATTAATTGGAGTACCCTGATTGATGGCAATACTGCTGCTGAGCAAATGATCGACATAATGATAAAGACCTTCTATCCCTTCTGCAAGTCCAAGTTTCTTTCCAATCGCTTTATATAGGCTGAAGTGTATTGCTTCTTCGGCATTAGTAGTTGCAGGTAACTTTGCCCAGGTTTCATCATCCATTATACGAAAAGCTTTAAAGAGCTTTCGTGCAGGCCCCTCTTGTCTCCACCATTGTAACCAAGGCATGACACCAGAAAACTCGCCTATTAAACCTTGAGCTCGTTCATTGAATTCAGTGATATCTTCAGCATCCAATAAACCCAGAGCTCGTTTTTCAAATGCATCGGCAAGAGTTGGCTTGATAATTCCACTGATTTTCTTCAGACGGGTTATTCCAGTACGAAAATGCTGTTCGCATCCTTTAATCAAAGTGTTGGCTATTTGGTCAAGCTCCTCAGGTGAACGAGAATTGGAATCCTTTTGCCAGAACTGAATAAATGCAGCAATGAAACCATTGGATTGTGCGACACTGAAATCCATAACTGATGCAAACATTTCATCAGAAATTTGTCGTCCTTGTCGTTTGCATTCGTCATGTAATGATTTAAAGAGTGTGATAAAGTGTAGTCGATAATGATCCTCGGTTCCTCCATTTGCATAGGAAAAAAGAGTTGGTACCCATCGATGTAAATGTGGTGAGTAAACCGAGGTAATTATTAAAAGTACATCTGATGTTCTCCAATAATTATGGGCAGCATCGGTTACGAATCCATTAACTGGCTCTGTAAGTATGATGTCTTGAGCGAGTTGCCATGCCATCCATGAAGTTTGAAACGATAGCACTGTCACAGTACCAAGATGTGTCGCTTTGAGAAATCCAGAATATTTGGTATCGAGCTCAGCCAACCTGTCTAGACTAAGGCCATCGGCTGCTGGGTTAATCACTTTGCGCTTTTCATATCGAATGCGATCAACATTGAGCAAGACTGGCGAGATATCTGTAGCCTTTTCATTACTAGTTCCCACACCGACAGCAAGTTTCAGTGCACCAGTTTTGGGATGTGCAGAAACAAACTCTTTGAATCGTGTTTGTTCGTGAGGGGATAGATGCAAAGTGTATGTTGGTCGGTCATGTGTATGGAAGCCACTGTTTTGGTATAAAACACCACTCCTGAACCGATAATGTCTAGATTCCACAGGACAGGTTATATGCTCTAAACTCCATCCACAGTTGCAAAGTTGCTCTAATTGCTTGGCCAGTCCTTTATCTGTAGTCTGAGGGCGAACAATAATTTGACAGTCAGGATTATTGCATTTGATGATACCCAGACACATTCGACGAGTGACTTTGCCTTTCAAGGGATCCATTGCATTTGGATCACCTCGCTTATCGCCACCTGCAAATTTGGTCGCCCAATGCACAGATAGTGAATTAAGTGCCTGGAACTCATAATGAGTATACAAATGGCTCCAGTTGCCATTTGGCCAGCCATCCCAAGCAGGTAAAGCCTGTTGGGTGTAAACAAACATTATATAATATTGAGATAAATACTTACCGATGAGGGAGCTATCCCTGTGCCATTCTTGTCAAAGACTTTTTCAGCTATTTGGGATTCAGGTTGTCTGTGCAGATTCGGCTGTGCAAGGACAGTAGTCTGGGGTACAGTCCGAGTTATAGGGGCAGCAGCTATAGGAGGGGCAGCAGCCACAGGAGGAGGAGCGATGATCTTCTCTACTGTTGCTTTTATATTATTAGGAGGTGGGGGTGGTTGGGGTTGGACAGGAGCAGGGTTGGGATTAGGAGAAGATGTAGATTTCGGGTCCGAAGAGGCAGTCTGAACGATTGCTGATCCTGGAAAAATACTAGTCGAAGGGAGTGTAGTAGAATTTAAAATTCCTTGGGGAATAGGAGTGCCATTGAAATTAATTGAAACCAAAGGAAAGGAAGGTAAAGGTGCAGCAATGACTGGTAGAATTGAATTTGTTGGTAGAATTACATTAGTCGGTAGAATTGAATTAGTCGGTAGAATTGAATTAGTCGGTAGAATTGAACTAGTCGGTAGGTTGAAATTATTTGGTAAATTATTCAGGAAAATAGTGCTGGTCGGTGGATTTATCGGAGCAGCTTGATGCACTGGAGGGGTATATGCTGTAGATGCTGGTTGTGCAGGCTGAAAATTATGGCTGGGTAAAGTTGGCTGATTTTGAAAGCTTCGCTCCTCAAGTGGTTGGGAGTTTATATCTGAAAATGAAATTAAAAATTGCAAAAGTAATTATATATACACAATTCACCAGAATGATTAGGATGGATGAAATATGCAAATGGAGTGCCTGCAAGTAAAAGTTTTACAAATGGCCTGCTTTGTGGAATTTGTACACAACCTTTCGTATCATATCCAGGAAGCATTCTCAGACCATTTGATCTAACAGGATACAAGCCGGCAACTGGAATAATATGTAAGAAAAAAAAACAAGTTACATATTTGTCCAACGAACTTTTTGATTGGTCACTTCTCCTGGGTACTGGTATACGATGATTGGATGGATCTGCTGGCTGAGAAATTGATCGTTGATATAAATTGATCAACCATTCCTATTTTATGAACTCTAAGTTACTTGATCATTTAGAGTATATAGAAATAGTTAACACACCCAAACCATTAAATACTATAATAATTAATTAACGAGTGGCCTTGAATTAGTTTGCGACTAGGTGCTTTGAACAAAGCTTATCTAATATTTTGACCTATTGCAGTAATTCTCCGAGGGCAAAATATTACCGCAGCAATTCTCCGAGGGCGAAAGATTACTGCAGCAATTCACCGAGAGCGAAAGATTAATGCAGCAATTCTCCGAGGGCAGAAAATTACTGCAACAATTCTCTGAGGGGATACTTAAATGAGCTATCTTGATTTAGTTTGAAACACACTCAAATTATGTAAAATACTACTACTCAATAATTAAATAATGAGTGGCCTTGAATTAGTTTGCGACTAGTTACTTTGAACAAGACTTATCTAGATATTTTCACTTATTGCAGTAATTCACCAAGGGCAGAAGATTACTGCAGCAATTTTTCGAGGGCAAAAGATTAATGCAGCAATTCTCCGAGGGCAAAAGATTAATGCAGCAATTCACCGAGAGCGAAAGATTACTGCAGCAATTCTCCGAGGACAAAAGATTACTGCAGCAATTCACCGAGAACGAAAGATTACTGCAGCAATTCTCTGAAGGATATTTAAATGTGCCATCTTGAATTAGTTTGAAACACATCCAGATTATATATATAAAATACTACTACTTGATAAATAAATAATGAGTGGCCTTGAATTAAATAATATTAGTTTGCAACTAAGTACTTTGAACAAAGCTTATCTAATATTTTCACCTATTGCAGTAATTCTCCGAGGACAGAAGATTACCGCAGCAATTCTCCGAGGGTGAAAGATTACTGCAGCAATTCACCGAGAGCGAAAGATTAATGCAGTAATTCTCCGAGGGCAGAAGATTACTGCAGCAATTCACAGAGAGCAGAAAATTACTGCAGCAATTCTCTGAAGAAGCATTTTGAGATTACTCTAATATTAGAACTTCAAAAAATATAGGGCTCATCCTCTGAACAGCTCGAAAACTTGAAAATCATGGTTCTGCTAGATTGATGCAGCAAAGTCGGCCTCAGTCAGCAATGGCACCTTCAACATTAAGAATGAAACTATATATTAGTGCAGAATAAATTCATCACACATAAATCATAAACTCTTAATCTCTAGCTCGTAACTCGTTTGTTATACTTTATTATACTTTTAAACAAAAATGTGAGAGTTTTTGGTTGGCGCAGTAATGGGCCGCGTGAGCGCGGGAGGCTGCGCGGCAAATTCCCATAGCCCATGCCGAGCTTGCCAGGTGCAGCCCTAGGTGATATCACTCCTGCCTGTTGGTTTGCTTACTGAAAGCTGCCAGTGGCCACCGTCTGGGTTACCCTTTCATCTGTCTACCTCTGGTGCGTTTGCCATGCAATAGTTAGGGTTAAGGTCCAAGGGTCGTTATAATTGTTTCTTTTGCCTGTTTTCTTTCATCTTCACCTCTGCTCGCTTTGCCAAAACCTCGTCAATTGAAACTAGGCGCTATAGAACTTGAACCAGTTAGTGTAATCATTTGTAATTGAAACACTAAACTGATGTAGTTGTGCCTATTAGATTCACGCCTTTATTTCAACTAGACTCAACAGCATTTCAAGCTACCACTGGTAGCATCATTACTGGTAAGGACGAATCTTCTGTGTATAACAATTGTGCTTATCACGTTTTTCTTTTGGGACTTTCTGGGACTTAAAGCGTTATCTTTTTTTTATGGACGAGGCTCTATCAGCAGGTCCTATACCAGCAAATCCTAATAATCCAGTTTGGCGAGGTCTCAAAGATGTTGCATTTGGAAGTGTAAGTGTTATCTTCGTAAAACAATTATGAGAGATTTCTATATCTTCTTGGGAATTTGAAGCGATTTCTGATATCATTGTAGACGGCCGGTATAATATCGAAAATATTTGAACATCCTTTCGATCTTTGCAAGGTTCGACTACAGTCTCAAGTATTGGACCAGCATGCTCGGTTCAAAGGCCCGATTGATTGTCTCAGACAAACGTATGTCCACGAGGGCGTAAGAGGGTTATACCGAGTGAGTTAACATGTTATTTGGCCTTATCGAACAAATGAGAACCATTGTTTATTCTAGGGTCTCCCAGCGCCGATAGTGGGCGCAATGGCCGAAAACGCGTCTTTATTCGTCACATATAATCAACTCCAGCATGTCATTCGAACGTGGAACGGCCTTGATTATGGTGCACCACTGTCCTTGAAGCAGCTTATGTTGGCAGCGGCCGGAGCCGGTGGTGTTGCTAGTTTTCTACTGTAAGTCAAATCATCGAAAAGGCGCGTCATAGCAGGCCTCGTTTAATGATTAATTTGATTAATTAAGAACGCCAATTGAACTCGTGAAATGTAAGATGCAAGTCCAAGCTCTGGCACAGTCCGCAGCTCCCGCTCTATCCGAAGCTCAGCGTCGTGCCAAAGTGCAAGCCTTGATACACGCTTCCGCCACAGCGGCTACACTTCCACATCCCGTCTCTTCACAATCATCCAATCATACTCAAGTTTCTTTCAAAACATTAGATGGACCATGGACCATCATACGTCGCACAGTCGCCCAACATGGACTAAAAGGACTGTGGCTTGGTCAAACAGGGACCCTTATCCGTGAAACCGGTGGAGGTGCTGCATGGTTCGGAACAAACGAAGCCGTATCCTCGTTTCTACTCGATCGACTCGCCGCAAAGGAAGGCATACCGAGAAATGAACTGAGCAAAAAGGACTTGAAATGGTACGAACTAGCTTTCGCAGGCGCGTGTGCTGGGGTGATGTTCAATTTCGTGCTTTTCCCGGCCGACTCAGTGAAGAGTGCTGTACAAACTGAAGAAGAACTTCGAGGTTCCACTAATGGAGGTCGAGGGACAGGTATTGCTGAGATGGCGGTTAAAATGTGGCGTAAGGAGGGTATACGAGGCTTTTATGCTGGCTGTGGACTCACTGTTGCACGTGCAGCACCAAGCAATGCCCTTATTTTCCTTATTTATGATAGTCTCAATGCGAGATTTGGATCTCATTAGAAGCGGGACGCTGTGTCATACATAATTTAGCTCGTTACACTATAATCTGCGCTTGTATATAATACGGCACTAGGTGGCTGGCCGGTGCTTATAAAACTTCATTTTCAGTATGAAATCAAAGGTTCTGAGAAATAACAAGCAACGGTATATTGTCGAAATGCAAGAAAAGTTAAAACTAAGGTTTGTATGAGGTCGAGGACCTCATGCGCGCTTAACGCTGCGTCCATCTTTACGTAACATCTCACGTGCTTTTCACGTGATCCAAAACTTTAACTCGTGTTCTGAATTCTCAGTCCAGCTGTCAAGTGACAGGTCCCGGCCGCTGGCCTTTCGTGTCTTTTCACGCTCACTCTCATCCGAGTCTACACGGTCAGACATAATACTTGGCTCCCATGCAGCAATCCAAGTTGCCTATGCAATCGGAAGGAGCCCGAATAGCGTCCTTCAAGACTGTCAAGAAATACTCCAGACGATCAAGTATTCAAGGATCTAGAGAATGGCCTCATCCTGTAACTGGAGCGTACCTTGCATATCCTGAGAGTCTTGCAGAGGCAGGATTCTACCACGACCCGTATGCACTGTATCCGGTGCGTAATTTAATGAGCGCATGAGAATCTAGGAATGGGAGACTGAGGGCTGAGGGCAATTAGGATAACGTTACGTGTTTTATTTGCAAAGAAGAGTACGCGGAATGGGAACCCCGAGACAACCCTCATGAAATACATCTGAAGATTTCTCCAAAGTGTCCTTGGGCATTAGTTCGGTGCGCGTTGGAATTCGAGAAGGATGAAGAGGGACAGTAAGTATTTGTCTTTTCAAATCATTAGGAGTGCTCATCGCGTCTCGATTTAGCTTTGAATTCCGGACTAAGACAAGGGTCCCCACTTCAAAAACATTAGAAAAAGCTCGGTTTGAAACTTTTGGAGGAAAGACCGAGGAGTGGTGGCCGCACCAGTCAGTGGAGCATGGTTGCAACGCAATTAACGTTCGTACCTCTTTTTTCCTCTTCGGGATAAGCTGACACCAAGGGTTACATATACATCGTGCAGATGGCAAAGGCTGGTTTCGTATTTACACCAGATACAGCGCCGGGGGACGATACAGCGACTTGCGTGTATTGTGACACCAGTCTGTCGGGCTGGGAAGTCAACGACGATCCATTGTATGTAATTCAATTGAAACTTGTTCGACGTCAAATAAATGAGGGTTTTTTAGAGTTGAGCACTCCCGAAGACCTGCCGGCCGGGAATGCGCCTTCATCTTAGCATTGAACTTAACGGCCAAACCACCCCCGCAGCCGAAAACAAAGCCTAAGAGAAAAGCTAGAACGAAAACTAAAGATGTTGGGACGAATGAAAAGAAACCTGAGCTAGAGATTGACCGCGTCATCAAGGAGATATCGAACTTGAAGTTGGATGCCAAACCAGAAGAGGTCCCTTTACCTCCGTCACCGAAGAAGAAAGCTCGCCAAGCTCTCAAGGGGATAGATGTTAATAAGCCAGTCCCTCCACCATTACCTCCTGTTGTCAAGAAGTCTAGTGTAATAGGCGAAATTTTTGGCAGTTATCAGACCATTAAGAAGCTAGGTGCAGGCTCTTTCGGTGAAGTTTATCTCGGTGTCGATCTGGTGTCGAATAGACAAGTTGCCATAAAGCTCGAGCCGAGTACAGCTTCTGTGCCTATGCTGCAAGTCGAAGCAAAGATGTATGAGAAGTTAAGAGGTGCGGCAGGTATTCCAGTTATGAAGGTTTGAAAGGTTTCTTTATCTATTGAGGATTGTTGTTCATCTTATATGTTTAGTGGTTTGGCATTACTCGCGACTATAATGTCTTGGTCCTCCCTGTTTTAGGGCGAAGCCTCTCAAGTGTCTTAGACGCATGTGATGAGCGTTTTAGTCTGCCGACTGTCCTTATGATGGCAGATCAAATGGTAATCACAGTTTTTTGGATGATAAGGTGCGATGAGCTTACCGAAGTATGTAGATTGCTCGCGTGCAAAGTTTGCATTCGTACGGCATGATTCATAGGTCAAAATAACTTTCCTTATCCACTGCTTGATCTGACTCTGGCAAACAAATAGGGATCTAAAACCCGACAATTTCCTCATCGGTCGTGAGCTTTGGGATAAGACTATATACCTGATAGACTTCGGAATGGCAAAAGCCTTTCATACTTCGAAGTACCCTCATATTCCTTTCCGGACAGGAATAGGGTTTTGGGGAAACGCTCGTTATGCTAGCTTGGGTGCTCATGACGGCGAAGGTAGCATCGCAATCTTCTTTCGTAGCTATTTCTAAATTGGTTCCAGAACAAGGCCGTCGCAATGACATGGAAGCACTAGGATACATCTTCGTCGATTGCCTTAAAGGCCTTCCGTGGCCGAGCCCAATAGTAAGCTGCCTACGTTGATTGACTTGAGATATGTGGCCTAAACGATGTACAGCGCGGCAAAGATGGGTATGACGATTACTCGCCAATTGCACATGCTAAGCGTACCATCCCTATTGAGCATCTATGTGCGGGTTTACCAGTCGAATTCGCTTATTTCTTGCGCCATGCGCGATCACTTAGCTTCGAAGCTAAACCTGATTACGAAGGAATGAGGTACATGTTTCAACGGCTTGCTTGGGGGATGGGATATAGTCCAGATATGCCGTACGATTGGGTTGGACGGTAATTTCTTTTGTTGTATACAAGTCGTATTGTCTTTTTGGTTATAGATATATTGTAATAAAAGTAGTGTGTGCATGGAGATTGAGGATTTATATTCGTCTACATTGCAAGTGTTAAAATTTGACTGGAAATTCCAGTGTTGGACGCGTGCCTTTGACGCGTTGTCACATTTGTCACATGCAACACAATGACACAATCCCTTACTTACGAACATGACGAAGGACCTGACAATACCCTTCCTGGGCCCACGACCTAATGCTGCTGCCGAATATTTCAAAAGAGCATATGCAAGTGAAGAAATTTCTGGGACAGAATCCGATTTGTTGAAATCCATTCGACAAGTAATTCGGCCACCTAACTCACGTCAACTTCGACATTCTCTTTTATATCCGGCTCAAGTACATTCGACAGACGAGGCATTTAATCAGGATTTAGAACTTTCGTGGAATAGCTGCTGCGTTGTGCTATCAGCAGGTGGCATCATCGCTCGGAAATGGACATTTGAAGAAGAGGATCAGGACATACAGTGGGCGTGCAGGGGTTTAGTGGAACTTCCCACTGGTGTGGTGGAAGGATCTAGCGCCTTCTTTTCTTCAACGTCTGCAGAAGAACTTGAAGCCTCTTCATCTAATACCTCCGCTTTCAGCCGTTTCGCCGAGAGTGCAAAGACTAGAGGGCGTGCGGTCACCCCTGCGAAACGAATATCGGCTACTTTTATCTTTCTCAGGAGTTTAGGGAAGATTTTCACTGATACCGGAGAAGAATTTAACTTTCATTTGCCATTCTTGGTTCGGCGTGCATGGCCTTTGCGACCTCATGGCGTACTAATTCAACGAGAGATTGGGCAGTATGAAGAAAACGAATCAGCTATGACGGGAGAGCCTCTATTACCGACTTTTTTCTCTCTTCATGATCCTTACGCTGAACTCAAGGCTGTTGGTCTTGCTGCGCGTATCCATGGGCCGCTACAACCAACGTTTCCATCCACACTCCCAACGACCGCTATCACCCCAGTAGATCCTAATAATCCTCCAGAGATCAAAACCCCCGAAGATTCTGCTCCTTCTACTTCTGCTTATGATCCCAAGCCTTTCTCACTTCCTGTTCCGGAGCGATCGACTCCTATCCTGCACCCTCCAGCAACCGACAAAGCTCTTTGGGTATCAGAAGAAGTAACTTTTGGAGCTGCCATAGAAAATCTCGTAGTAACCTCTACTGCACCTTCGCAAGATCCTATGGAAGGAGCCTGTGAATTTTCCGACTCAGCAGGTTCACCATTCAAACCTCACCGGTATTCAGATCAAGTACACTTGTCAATATGGAGATATGCATATTTCAAGCCTCGTGAGGTACCTGCGGTCATCCCAAAGAAGAAACCTCAAAGCAACAAGCTAACGTCTAAGGCCCCCAATGATCCACCTAACCCATCTAACACCTCGACACCTCATCGTGATCCTGAAGCCATCCGTCGAAGAGAGTGGCAAGATCGCGCTGATAGAGTTCCACATTCATCTCCTCTTTTGGGTACCGTTCCACCTGCGAATTTTCCTCCTCCATCCTCATCAACAACCCTGTTCCCTCCTCCACGTCAACCCCCAACCATCCAACCAACCCTCGCATCATTGCCAGGAGGTGAATTACCTGCCTCCTGGACTCATCCATTTCAAAATCAACCCCATCATTCTCAGGGACATGAAAGACAATTGTCGCAAGAACAAATTCCGGCTGGAATTCCGCCACAATCTCCTCGAGCGCGTCCTGGGATTTCCGAGAGCGACGATGATATCGCCACTCGTATGGATGCAAGCCATAAGAAAAACAACCCACATATATGGCTAGAAAAAATTTCGGCTATCCCTATTCCCGTCAAAGAGTAAGTGGTATTATGTATTATATAAGATCATTTCATTAATACCATTCCATTCCTCTATAGCCAACGTTGTCCTGATAAAATAACCGTGCATCTCTTTGACACGCGTTTAACGAGTAAAGACTTTCGCTCTTTATTGGCTATTCACTTTCCTGCAAGCCGAGTATTGTCGATCTTTCAAATTACACGCATTCCCGCTGAAGAGACGTTAAGAGTGTCTCCTGTTCTTGCTAGGTCAGCAATTTCCGCGTGTACTATCTGCGCTTTCAGACATTCAGTATTGGATCTCTTGATTGTCAAACCCGATGGCACGCTTTCGGTTCTCACTCATGGCACCAAAACTATAAATGTGAAGCTGGGTCCTCGACCTTTCTGGGCTCCACCTCCCGAATCTCCAGCCGAAGCAATAGGCGGAGACGATTTAATGACCGTCGATGACCTTGATGTGTCAATGCAGTCAACTCATTCAATCATAGATAAAGAAAAGATTGCCGCTGTCAGCGAACCCCTCCATAGTTCGTTCACCGTCCACTTTGAGAATGGCAGCACGACAAGATCCAAAATAACATACATACCTCGGGATCAATTGACTCACACTTGTTTTATTGTTCTATCTTTTGCTTTGACGGAATCACGCGCCTTCGAGCTGCATGTCGCTTGGCTTCAAAGAATCTCCGAATTGGGTGGGGTGATGGAGAATGATGAAGAATGGCTATGCTTTGTCGACACACTCTGTCAATTGCTTCACGTGGAGTCGCCTAACCATCGCACAAATGACTCGCCGCCTTCGCCCGGGACATGGGAAGCATTGGCATATTCAGTTTCAAACGCTAGGTTTAAAAACGATCCCGTCCTCGAATTGCTAGATTCACCTTTTCAGCCATATCGACGAAATGAATGCCAACCGCCGGTACCAGCTGACGATATTGACCAATGTCTTATGGCTCTACATCTCTTGGCGGAAAGTTATAAATTGAAAATGGATGCTGTCCATGCTTTCTTACCTCGTCTTGCCCGCTTGTTAATTGCGCTTGGGAGAGCAATCCGGCCTGAGTGGTCGGATTATTGGGTGAGAGTGTTCCCCGAGTACTATGAAGGATGGGTAAATTACAAACGTGAAAGTGAGCATTATTGGTACCTAATCCTTATATATTTTTACTTAACCTACACAGCTGAATATCCAACGCGTCTTCGACCTCAGCCTCCCGATTTATACTTATATCTTTTCTCTCGATTAGTCGACCCTGCTGCAAAACCTGGTTGGAACACGATGAATCATCTTTCACAATTGTACCAAATCGAGCCAGCGTTGCAGTATGGTAAAATTGATCCCCTACAGGATGTCTACCGACTCTTCAACGTATGGGAATGCTTTACGGACTCGACCGTTCCAACCGCCCGCAAACGTGCTGAAAACGCGATGTTAGCTATGGTTAGACTGGGTTTGACGAATGATGATTTGGATAGGATGCCTCCTGGTTTAGCGCAACCAATTCGAGAAGCTCTGCGCACTTGTCAAAGTCTTCCTAGTGGCGATTGGTCTGCTGCTGCATACCGGCTTGTTCTACGACCTGACCTTGCCCAAATGGTGTCTGGCGATGCAACTCATATGACATCTAGGGATAGCTTTCGACAAGTCGATAAACATTTGGTAAGAGACAAGTTTTATGTCCAGTTCTGAAGATTTTCATTCTTCTATAGGATCCTTCGTGGTCTCGTGCGACTGTGGGAGACGTTATTGCGCAGGCACATACAGCCATGGAGTCCGATCGTCCGCCCATTTCTGGTGTCGAATTGGAGTTGGGAGACTTTACTGATATACGTTTCGGTAGCGATCGTCGGGTACAGGAAGTTGCTCGAATGTTACGATCCTCGTCACCTTCGAATGTTAAGATGGCCGAACGCACTGATTTGACGTGAGTTTGTGCCGATAAAGCTGCTTATCATGATATTAAGAGGATCGCTAACATTCCTTCAGAGAGCATGAGGTTGCCAGAGAACAGCAAACAACCGCTCTTAGGGTTGCGGAGCGCACACTAGCACTTCCAGTCGGACGCGCAATGTTTACTTACGGGACTTTACCTACAGTTACTCGTGACGTGTATCAAGTTCCCAAGATGGACTTCTCAGTTCGCCTTCAACCGTATAATGCTCTGGTAACGGTGGATGTATCGAAGATGAATCAGGAAGCGAAAAATTGGGCAGATTTCCATAATGGTGTAGCCGCGGGTCTACGTCTTTCGCCCACAACCAAAATGATAGACAGCTCATGGATTGTGTTCAATAAACCTGTAGAATTGACCGCAGAACATGCTGGTTTCTTATTTGGTCTTGGTTTAACTGGCCATCTGAAGAACCTCCTCACATGGCACACATTCTCCTACCTCACTCCAAAACACGATTTAACGTCAATAGGTGTTCTACTAGGTCTAGCCGTAGCTCACGTTGGTACCGCCAATCGTCATGTGATGAAGCTTTTAGCTGTTCATACCCCTGCTTTACTCCCTAATCCATCAGTCGACCTGAATATAGGGATGCTAACCCAAGCGACCGGGCTAGTTGGAATGGGTCTCCTGTATCTCGGAACCAAGGATCGAAGAATGGCGGAAGTAGCCTTGCACGAAATAAGTCGAACACAGCTCAGAACGTCTGATCAAACTACGGACCATCGAGAGGCCTATACTTTATCAGCCGCTATAGCTTTCGGTATGATCATGCTAGGTGGTGGGGCCGATACAACGAGTCTTGCGGACATGAATATGATATCTCGATTGCGAGTATTAATTCACGGAGAACCCTCTTTTCCTGGAAACAGAAGCAGTAGAGATCATTTCGACATGGCATTGACATCCGCTCCAGCTACGATGGCATTAGCATTGATGTTTTTGAAAACGGAGCGACAGGACATTGCTGACATTTTCACGGTCCCGAATACTTTACTCGAGCTGCATCATTTGCAGCCTAGCTTTTTACTTGTTCGAACGTTGGGGAAAGCGTTAGTCATGTGGAATACTGTCCAGCCAACCCCGACATGGGTCAATAATCAAGTTCCGAAACGTGTTATGGACGCTATTGATCAACGTCAACTAGGCAAGCATTTAGACGAGTCTCTGGAGCTTGCTTATCTCAATATCGTATCTGGAGCATGCTTTGCGATGGGTCTCAAGTATGCTGGCACCGCGCAGGAAGAACCCTATCTTTGTCTTCTCCACCACCACGATTTGTTTACACGCATATCCAATCAAAACAGTAAGATCAATTTTTTTATAATGATGTATCGTGCATTGTCTGATCTCTTCTTATTTATCGCAGACGCTCAGTTCGACCATCGCATCAAACGAGCAGCTGTTCGTGACGGGCTAAACCTAATGTCTTTGGCACTTTCAATGATCATGGCAGGAACAGGAGAGCTAAACTGCCTTCGACGGCTCCGATTCTCGCACGGCCAAGCTATCCAACCCGGTAGATATGGCGTACATATGGCCACACACATGGCTATCGGCATGCTCTTCCTAGGCGGGGGCCGATACACGCTCGGAACGTCCGACGCTGGTATAGCAGCTCTATTAGCAGCCTTTTATCCTCGTTTCCCTACTCTCTCGCATGAAAATCGCGGACACTTGCAGGCCTTGCGACATCTGTGGGTATTAGCTGCAGAACCCAGATGTTTGATAGGAAGAGACGTGGAAAGTAATGAAGTGGTTTATTTACCGGTGAAGGTCAAATTAAAAGACGGGAAAGAAACTCGTGCCGTGCAGTTGATATCCCCTACACTATTTCCTGACATTAGCCGTTTATTGTCTATTCGCGTCGACAATCCGCGGTATTTCCCGTTCACTTTGGATATCGCGAATAACCCACGGCATCGAGAGGTTCTGCTTCGTAATCAGACGTTGTGGGTGAAACGGCGGACGGGGCATTTAGGATATGGCGAAGACCCTCGAGGCAGTCGGAGCATATATATGCGATCCGGGGCGTCATCAGGCGACGCAGCCGTTCTGGACAATCCAAAACCATCCGATGTTTTCTCTCCATCTTCAGCTGAGTTTTATCAGTTTATATCGTCTTTTTCGAATGAAGCATTCTTTGTGGCTTTCGCGGATCGGTTCTGTCGCAATGACGGCGAAGAAAACGAAGAGCTCATTTTCTCTGCTTTCAATCAGGCGGCAATGCTTGAATGTCTCACTCTGGATCGAGCGCATATGTTGCTTACTTACTTATCTATCCATCTCACACGTCGGAATCCACATTGGACATATCTGGCTTTACGGGATCTGGCTTGGCATGACGAGTTTTACAAGAACATTTATGACAGTCGATTCAGCGGCAAGAGCGATAATGCAGCACTACCACCACTTATGCGTCGGCAGATATTACTAGCTGCTGAGTACGAGTTGGAATCCCGGATGAGAGATCTACGTAGCAGCGACGACGATCTTCGACAGGCTCTTAAAATGTATAATCGATGCGAGGGTATAACATTGCCGGTTGCCACAACTGCGGAACAGTACAGGAAGCAAACTAAATTGCTGAGAAATTTGGGATTCTATCTTACAAAAACGAATATTCCGCCTACGACTGTTTTGTTGCATCTTCGTAAACAGGCTTCTGCGACTCACGAACGTTTAGCTGCTATTCCTTTGGAACCGGTGCAACCGCCGAAAAGAGCTCGTAACGGGACTGGAGCTATCAAAGGTTTGGTATGGAATACGGGTGTATTGTTTGCAGGTGGGATTTTGCGACCTTGGACTATGAAATCTGTGGAGGAACATATGGCGCTTAGCAGGGTGTCCCGCTGACTTCCCAAAGCAGGGTTCACTGCAAATGATTACATTGTGCAATTTCTTTTCTGTTTCCCTTGTTCTTGTGCAAGCTTTGTAGTTATAGCTGTCGTTTATGATAAAGCAAAATATACAATATAATTCTTTCAAATTTGAGAATCACCGCTCAGGCCGGATGTGGATGTGAATGTGCGTTGTTAAGCACTTCATACTAGATCATGATATCGCGATAACAGACTTTCCTTATCAAGATTTTCAGGTTCGATCTAGTCCCTTTTGGATATCCCATCGACGCGCAGCATATATGTAAGTGGATCACGTCATGTGCAGTAATAAAAGAGGGTAACTGAGAATCACGTTCTATTA
The DNA here is from genome assembly GCA_027605045.1 of Phallus indusiatus. Classification (NCBI taxonomy): domain Eukaryota; kingdom Fungi; phylum Basidiomycota; class Agaricomycetes; order Phallales; family Phallaceae; genus Phallus; species Phallus indusiatus. The sequence goes on along the minus strand of JAQFWX010000022.1, from coordinate 652,597 downwards.
TTCCAAATGAATAACCATTTACAACACAACAAAATTATCACGAGTGAATACTAGTGATTGGCAACCATTGTGGAGCGTCGCACGACGCTGGACCTGGCTTGATAATCCTTTTCCATTTTCCATCTTTATTGCATAAATATCATCTCCGCGGGGTAACCTATTTAGTCAAAACTTTTCCCTTCGGATCCGTCTCCCGTTCGGTCGAGCATATATGTACACACGCAGTTTTCCAAGCTCATTCAGGGACAACAACTGGTAGTGGGGCAATAACATTAATCCTGAGAGCTTTCGTGAGTAAGTTTAGTAATTCATTGGTAATCTGGATTTATCATTGACAGGATGACGGATGTGCGCTGACTGACCGGGGAAAAAGTTGTTTAATAAGCGTAAGGGGGGGTAAACATATAAAAAGGTTTAAGCAGTATTTAAAGATAAAAACTAAAACTAAAATTCTCAATCTCGGCGATTGCGATAGTGAAGTTATCTGAAGACTGAGAGATAATATGCCTGCCAAAATCAGTTTATACGCTCATGGAACGACTCCCAACCCGTGCAAGGTTGGTATCCTTCTCGAAGAACTTGGAGTGGAGTACGACATTATAGAGAAGGTTTTGTTCTAGTCCCTCTCGCTGATACTACTAATTATTGAATTTGACGATTCCGTGATTTGATTTTGTAGCAAATGGGGAATGGCCCGAATGGAATGAAACAGCCTGATTATTTGAAGATCAACCCGTAAGTCGTTTGAATCACTGCTCTACTCCATGTAGCTCTGTAATAACGTTCTTGGTTTTTTTTTGCCATTCGTAGAAACGGAAGAGTGCCTGCTATAATCGATCATACGAATAAAGATTTCATTGTCTGGGAATCTGGTGCCATCTTGCTGTATATCGCAGAAAAGTTCGACCCGAGTGGGAAATGGGCCGGAAAAACTTTGGAGGAGAAAGCGGAAGTTTGGACATGGTTGATGTATCAGGTATCTAAAGTCGCACTTTTTATCATTTCTGAAGAGGTTTATTGTATTATGTTATATCATATAGGTTTCTGGTCTTGGGCCTATGCAAGGCCAAGCGAACTGGTTCAAATATTTCCATCCTGTTAAAGATCTCGATCAGTCTGTTTACGACAGATACACGAACGAAACAAAACGTGTATACGCGGTTTTGGAACAGCGTTTGGAAGAGCCTGGAAGAGAGTGGATTGCCTTGGACCGTTTTACGATTGTTGGTGCGTTGCGAGACTCTTTTTTGTTGTTCTTCCATTGGGTTCGTCGATGGTTTACTAAATGTTTCTTTGTTGGCGCAGACATTGCATTCTTCACCTGTAAGTTTGCAAAAAATGTTATGGCGGAAATTCTTTGAATTGACGAATTGATTAACAGGGCTCAAAATTGCTTCATTTGCTATGATAGACTTGGCCGAGTTTCCAAAGTTGAAACAGTACACAGAAAAGATCGCGGAATTCTCCAGTGTGAAAACAACCTATGACAAGTTGAAACATTAAATTCGAAAGTAGTCAAAGCTTTGTGGTACGATAGATGTATATATAAGGATTGTTGTGATTTGTAGACTGAATAAAAAAAAAAACTGTCTGCGTTTTGAAAATTTGACGGGTGTGCGTGCCATGTGTCGGAAGTTAAATTTGCGCGTCGCGCCGGGAAAGGCCGAAGCATGCACCCAAACTCAAGCACAAACCGTCGACAAGCATCATTCAAAGCGCCGCCTACTTCAGAAAGCATTTCACAACAAGCTCGCAGAGAGAAAGTCAGTTTTTGTTTCTTTGTTTGATTAGTCTCACAGTGTAATCTTGTTGGCTCATTTGAAGATGATTCTGTTATCAGGCTCTTGAAGAACAGAAACGGGTTCGTGTGTGGATGATACGGATGTCGACCGCCGCCGGATTACGCTAACATTGTTCTCACTTCTGTTTTAGAAAAAATCTCAACAGCTTGATTCATTACGCAATCTCGATGCGTTTTCCAACTTGTCTATTGATGTGGAGGAAGAAGAAGACGACGACGATCCTATAATAGTACGCGAGGGCGTTGGTCGCTTGTCTTCGTTACTCCCTTCAGCAGCAACATCCGCATCATCGGCGCGGCACAGCCAAAGTCCAAGTCTAAGTCCAAGTTCAATTCCAAGTCTAATCCCAACCACAAGCACAAGCACAAGCACAAGCACAAGCACAAGCACAAGCACAAGCACAAACATAGCCGAATCTTCCAAGAAGCTTCGAAAACCTAATGCCCGATTTGCGAACAAGATTATGTATGCGGAATTGCTGGAAATGAAAGATGATGAACTGATGTTAGGCGAAGACCATATGGGTGATGATGGTGATGATGATGGTATACCCTCAGATCTACAGACTAATTGGGTAGCACTCGGTCCTGTGCCCAAAGGGAAACGATGCCTGGCTGTATCAAATCAGTCTTCGAATGTGCCCGGCCGGGGTAAGTTGATGCATTGCACGATTGTCGTCATCGTTATCCGGTTCAATGATTCTCTTTCTAGTGTCAAATGCGCTTCTGAAGTCACGTCTGATGGGTCGGACGATTCTGTCTTTTCCTTCACCTTTACCACCTCTGACCATCATCGACTGCGTCCTGGATGAGAATTGGAAGATGAATGGCATTCTTCACGTGTTAGATGTTATACTCTGGAAAGGTCAAAACATCGGAGAATGCGAAGCAAACTTCCGGTATGTAACTATATGTGGACTCTTTCTTTTTATCATCGCTAAAAAGTGTTATCTAAGCTTTTGGTGGAGAAACACCCGCCTTGACGAATTGACATATCTGGACCCTGTTGCGCCGACCAAACCAAAAACAGACTCTCCAGCAGAACCAGATGCTCAATCTCAATCCTCTAAACAGCATATATTCGCGTACCCGGTTACCTTTCTCCCAGTTCCGTATCACTTGGACCTTTCATATCCGTCTCTGTTATCCACAATCATACCCTCCAGTCGATCCATGCGCCAAGCACACGTCAAACTACCGCCGCGTCTGAACAGCGACGAAACCGAAATGGAGATCGATCAGATTGGACAACAACAATCGTCATCCGAAATTAGAATTGAATCGGATGGACTGTTGTTGTATGTTTCTCAAGCTTCGTATGAGCATGGAACTTCGCCTTTGAGTACTTGGGTTCCTGTTGTGTCATATAGCCCTGGAAAACCATCTCCTCTTTCGGTATTTGAAAAGTGCGTCTCTCTTCATTCTTGTTGAGAAGAGATAGATTTTTACTTAAATTATGACATGACATTACACAGGCTCATTACGCGACGGATGCATACGTTGAAGAACTAGTTTTCGTTATCGATTTTAGCATTATTCATCTTTTCAATTATTCAGCATTCCAAACAATTCATCGTATTGTATATATGCAAAATGAATATCATCTTTTTAATTTTCTCTTCATTATTAGAATGACACAGTTCGCTAGCTAAGTAATAATATAGCGATATTAATATCTATGAGTACACGTGTGATAGAGGAACAAAAAACGGAGAAGGGAAAAAGAATAAGGTAATTATCTTTTTTGTCGAGATGTGGATAGAAACAGAAACAAAGAAAAAAAGACACGAATCTTTAGTATTCCGCATCATAAATATCAACGATTATAGGAGGCCATCCACCTGGGGGCATCTCCCCTGAATTGCGAAACTGGTCTTGTATGCTGTTACTGCTACTTCCACCATTAATGAGACTAACATTGGGCAACATGGTAGCGTTAATTTCGAGAGTCTCGTGTATACCGTTCGGATCGTGCATCCGGATTTCCGCGCCGTGGCCTTCGAAAACGTGCCCGAAAACGTGAAGGTATGGCCGGATGCGTTGCATGTGTTGGAGGAGTGTTAGACAGCCGACGTGGAGCCCGCTTAGACCGTCTCGGGTTGTTTCGTCTAGGATGCCGTTTGATGGACCGTGGCTTAATCTGTATGTAGTCAAGTGGGAGAGGAAATGTGAGTTAGGTGTTTGGTTGGGGTGTTTGGGTGGATGGTGGACGTACAGGATATCGGCTGGTGGGATTTTCGAGACGTAGTCTAGATGAAAATATGGTTTGATTGAGATGAGCATGTAGATTGTTTGATTGACTGACCTTCAGCGACTGGAAAAGGGAGATACGTGAAAGCATGGGTACTTTCCCACTTGACGATCCACTAATTCATATCAACAACGCGACTTTTAACCTAAACTTCATTTCCAAAAACACTAACCGGAAATCCAAATATCCTCCACGTACGACTATTCTCTCTCAGTTTAAACGAAAACGCCGAGTCTTCTAGATACACGATACCGGCTTGACGCGCCTGCGGGCCTTTGAGAAGGTCAATGATGGGTTCGTAGTCCTAAATCAATTCCTTTTGATTCATACACCATGCTTTGATCAATCCTAAGGAAGGGAAAATGGTGAATACCTCCTTTTCTGCCACATTGGTTACGAACCCGTTCGTGTCATAGAATTCGCGATGTAGTGTGGCGTCGTTACTTCCACCTACGAGACTAAGACAAGTCAGTTCAGCAGCTTTGCAGACTATTTTTGGAACCTGTGCCACGAATGGATTGGGCTTACATTTTCAAAGCATGATCTAATGAACTTAACCAATCCACCGTATTCTTGAACTCCACATATTTGCCCGTACTAGTCAAATTCCCCGCGTGCAGTAAAACGTCTCCTGACGGGACAGCAAACGGTTCACCACACGTATCACTAATGCACACGAATCTAGTCCAATTATCTCCAGAAGGACGAGGCGGAGGTGTCGCAACGTCGTATTTGACGTAAACTCTGTATGTAGACGATTCGATGTAAGGAGGGACGGCGAGGTAGCTTGTTGCTGGAGAACTGTTTATGCTAGGGCTGAGTTCAGAACAGGATTCGACGGAGAATGTGCTTGTTGTGTCTTTGGGCTTTTTGAATTGACGTTTGAATTTGCCGAAGAAAGACATTGGGTTTGGTTTAATTAGTGCGAGTGGATTGCTATAGTGGGCGGAAGGAGGATAGGAGAGAGAGGAAGAGAGAGGAAGAGGGGAAGAATGAGAACGAGGAGTTAGTGCGGAATGACTGGAGTTACACGGCTGAAAGAAAGGAAGAGAGGAAGAAAAAAAATTAGGATATGTGCAGGTAAATTATCCAAGAAGGAAGTGATCGAACAAATCGCGGCTAGTTTGAGGCGAGCCTGGACATTTCTGACCGGTGACCGTAATATACGGATGTCCCAATAAACTCTAAAAAAAGAGGCAGAAGCTATAATAATGATAATGTATGTAGTATATGTATACATATGCGTGTAATACGTATGATTGTTATTTATATATCGTAACCATTAGCAACTTTATTCCTTGGCGAAACAGTTCCGAAGGTTCTTTCCTCAATTGAGCGACGGGGAACAGAACGGGAGTATTATTATTACATTTGAATAGACCAAAAGAGAGGGAAGGGAAAAGAAGTGCATTGTTATAATTAATTTTTGAATTGTATCCAACCCGTCATTCTTTCCTTCATTCCAAGTATTCAGTCAAAGATATTCACCGGAAAACGTTCCTGCTCCCACTTTCGGACGCCGGAACGGCACTTTGGTCCTCCTCCTAAACCGACCGACCGACCGACCGACTTGATCTTGATGACTTGATCCTCATCAATTTCACCCGTATCTTTCTTCTTTTTCAGCTGGAGGTCTAGCACCCTTCTTCATCCCTGGATCGAAAGTCTCAATCCCTTTCTTACTGACCTCTTGGCTTTCCGTACTTCCACCACTAACGTCACAGGGTCTGCTGCTGCGACCACGGCCATCCCCTACATGTATGTATTCCTATTCACCATTTTCGCCCGCTAGGAACCCACGTCATCTCCATAGCGCCCTCATTCGCCTAGATTATTGCCATTGTTTGTTCTAGCCGCTAGTTCCCGAACGTCCCTTTCTGACTCCTCCAGGCACGGCTGATGCTCTCCGTCGTCGTTCGCTTCTTTGATCGAACTAGTTTTAGCAAAGGTCGGTCCTGAACTGATTGTTGTTGTTGTCGTTGTTGTTGCTGTCATCGTCGTCGTCCGAGGTGCTACCGAATTTTAATCCACCCAACAAGTGCCTCATTAGGCTTTGAATTCCCATGAGCCAGAGATTGAGATTTGTGGTTGTCCACGCGCTTCAAACATTTGAATGCATATATAAATCTGTCCAACGAGACAAATATGAAATTAATTATCAGCCCGCCTAAAATTTGAAATCAAATGAGGTACTTTACCGCCAGCTTTGCTTCTCGCTTCTATGCGTGGCATCTGATTCTGATGACACAGAATTTTCGTCTTCTTCGTCTTCGTTGCTGCTTTATTTTTGCAAATCCCCATCATCAGATGACTCTTCTTCACGTACATCTTCTAAGGAGATCTTCTTCAACGGCCGTCCTTTTCCGTTTCTATTTTCAGAAAAAGCGGACCCGCTCAACGCTCAAGCCCCGAACCCCAAACAGATTCAGCAGATTGCGCAAATTCTGGTGCCTCAATCAACGGGTTGTTTGCCGTCCGTCTCTGCCTTGATTTCTATTATATGGATAAATGGTTCCCCTCTCCACCATTTCGTTTGTCCGTCCATTCAACGCTGGTGGCGGAGTGGCGGTGCCGCCATCACCACTCCAGGTAAAAAAACCGTTGCGGGACGGAGAAGGAGTTTAAAGCCCGTATTACGTCTAAAATCTTTCTTAGATCGAACACGCGTCCGTCTGCATGCGTGTTGGTCTGAGAGAGCGAGTGCGTGCCGATCAGGTGGTCTAAACTCAATCTGCGATTTAAAAAAAACCGACGAGTTCGAAGATAAACGCGCTGAAATAACAAAGATTAAAAGCAACGTAACGTACTTCGCCAGTTCGGAACCGCTCGGTCGGTTTGGGGTCTTCCATTGCGCAGGACTAGCTGCGATGGATAGTATGCGTCCGGCTGTATACCCTCGTTTGGCTAACATGAGAAGACCTGGCCCAGGAACTTGATGCACGTGGTCAAAATCGTTAAGAGGCATAATTGCCGCGAAATTGGGCCTCGTGTGGATGCTTTTTAAACACTAGACGGGCACCATATGCCTAGGTCTGCGCGGGCGTAGCAGTATGTATATCGTGAAAAGTAGTCTTGACGTCCAATAGTATATTAGAGTCCCATCCGACCGATAAGCAAGAGCAATAGCAGACATTGGTAGCCTAGGTACGCGTGTCGTCGTCTCTAATGCTACCGGTAAAAGACTATGCGTAGGCAATGTCAAAAGAAACCAACGCGTGACTTTTGAACGGGACCTGAGCTTCAGAGTTAAATGACCTTGCCCATGCATAACTTGTCTCAAACAGGCATGCTAAAGGAATACATGGATGAATGGCGGATCAGCATTGTCGTCGACGGGGTCATTGACTTGCAAGGAGGGTCGTGGTCTATGTATATGAGGGCCTGAGATGGGATTGCCAGTGGCCACCGTGACTTGCACGTATAAAACCAAACCCAGAAAATTTATGTATCAATCCGACCAGTGCGTATTCCTAGTTTTCTCCAAGTTTCTGCAGAGCCTTTTTTGAGATGCGAATTCAAACAGGTTATAATGACGGGCCTTACTCGATTCGACGTGGAAGTCTGAGATTTGAAATTCGAACGTTTTGAACGTAGCTGAGAAGTTCTAGGAATACTCGTGTTAGGTAAGCAGCCGTAAACTTGACGGCGGACGCAAAGTTCAGCTTCGGCAACTTAAACTCGGGTAGTATTTGTTTTCTGACGAATTCTTCCTATCTTTTGTAGAGAGCTGAAATCCTAGATCTCTCGTGCACTCGTATACTCGAACCATTGGTCTATCCCTACGAGAAATTTGCATTACGCACATTTAGTCAACTCGGATATACACGGATATGGAAAATGAAGTACTATAGGTACAACCCGAAAAAGCATCTGTACATCCTGGAATTGAGTTTCTTTACTTTTGCAGTGATATTTTACACTAGTAATAAACCAAAGCGTTGAAGCTTACAACAACTGTAACTGTTAATCATACGCTGGCAACAAGCTCGATCAGGCAGGTGGATGTAATATCCGTGTTACACATGCTTCAAATCGCTATCTACGTTTAAGATTAAGAAAAACGAGCAATTGAGGGGAAACATCGTACATCATCATAGCACGTCCAAGAAATGCGTGCGCTCATACACATTCTAGAATCACGGCGTCCCTTGAGAAACAAGCTCAAGCCTCGCCCGGTGTCCGTCCTCCTTATGCCATTGAACACTGTGTCAGTCTGAGGACCGACGTGTCCAGCAGCGGTCGATGTCCTCTGCCACCCACTTGTCCAATTCTCGCTTTCAAACTCTTTAAAAGAGCAATGCCTTCTCCGATCTCTGATCAGTGAATTTCCCAGCCTTGCTTCCTGACATGTTCCCCACTGTCAATAAACACAAATAGGATTTCATGGCTACTTCGCAACCTTCCACGTTCGGGTATACCCCAATGGAGGTTGACTCCGAATCTCCTGATTCAGGCAAAGTATCTTCGGGAAAAGGGTCAGAGACTACATCAGCAGACAGCACTACTGAGCACAGTGTAACGACGGAGGAGGTGTTAGCGGATTATGATTCGCTATACAACGAAGGCTACTTCAACAATGAAGAAACGACCATTGTGACAGCGAGACAATTTCTATCCAACTTTACACATTCTCATATTCGCCCTTTGCACCAGTACTCTCAATTCAAAGAACACCAAGACGACGCCAATGACGTCGATTTAGCTGCATTACAGCAGCTCCGTGAAAATTTCGACGGGTATGACGAGTGGCATCGTGTAAGCAAACCAAAACAAAACCCTTCAATATTATTGATTCACCTGCAATTTTCAATTAGCAAAACTCCCATGCGGAATATCTTCAAGAATACCTACAGGATGCTGAACTCGTAGATCGTACTCCGTTTACGACCCATCTCATCAATCCTCACCCCCGCCCACCGGTTTTAAGACCAAGACCAGGGAACACTGTATGTTTTGTTTTGTGTGCTTCCATCTCAATCATCGCTTGTGCTTACTTCCCCTTCAGCTTCAATCGCAGACTAATCTTTTAAATCGTATGCTGAGGATAGCGTCGGGTTACCCTCCACCACCAGTATGTGATATCTCCTGATCCTTCACTGTACATGCATTCATTTTGCTATAGCCTAATCCGTCTCCTTTTCGAAACCTGCCACCCAGTGATACATCGGGTCCCGACTGTTTTCTATTTACAAAGAAGGGTAAGGACGCGGAAGATTGACAAAATTACCCTTGTGTTTTTGTACTTTAAAATATATTCTTGCTTGATATGAAAAAGTGAACCGATAGTGAGCGACCGTTCGAATGGATCTCTTGATCTCTTAAAGTAGAGGGAGGATAAGACAAAAACGCGGCAAGCTTGAAAGAAAACATTCTTTTATATGTGTGAGACTTCAAATCGATGATCGATGTCGATGAGATTTGAGTACTTGAGTTCTAGAACGTCAAGTTACAAATTAGCCGAGGATTTATATATTTAGCTCGGCTCGCCCGGAATTTTTGCCTCGTTGAAGTTACATAAAGTGCCAGTGTTGAGATAACATTGAAATCGTGAACTTTTGATTTCAGTGTGCATATATGATGCGTTCACACCCGTGGATATTTGATTTTCGTCCACTACTGTAAATAATAGATAATGCGTCGCTAATCAATCCCATCATTATATACAGCCCAGTCACAATATCAAGAGGTTTGACATCCTCTTTTCTACATCAATCATATACTGTACTAGTAGAACTATTCCTCGGAAGACATGATACATAAATTTGATTACATTGACGTCGTGATGGTACATGTTGAACCGCTTACCCTTTATATACGCAATGTCTAAAATTTAATTATTCATCATTCACTGCGAACAACAGAGTGAGAATTAGACGTTAATTAATATACCTCACGTCGATAAAAGCCCGGTCACGACGTCCTACGTCCGAATGTTGTAATGGATACTAGTATTATGTACTCAATTTGTAGTGGTAACATCGCGCCACCAAACCAAATCAAGTCAAAGAAACGCGTGCGTTCATACTGTTTCTGAAATCACGGTGTTTACACAAATAACTAACTTGACCATCGTCTGTCCTTTACGCCGCTGTCCTGCAGTGGACTACTCGACTAGTCCGAGGACACCGTCGACGTGTCCATTCTTGACCAAGCTACCAGCCTGTCCACTCGTCTCTTGAATCATTTAAAAGGTAAATGGCTCCTTTCACTCACAACCACTAAATTTTTCCACAACCACCGCCACCTTTCAAGTTCACCATGCACAACCCCAACAACTCTAACCCTAATAACCGCCAACAGCACTGGCAAAGAAATAAAAATAATAATATGACTAATACATTCCCCCCCAAATATTCTGAAGATGTAAACATGGAGGAGGACTATGACTCTAATTTAAGTGCTCTTCGGATCGAGGCTCCCTTGCCAGATATCGGTAAAATGTTGGCGGAGTATGATCGTTCGGTGTATGCTAGGGAAGCCTTTTTCAAGGACAGAGATGGCCGCAAACTTACAGTAAGAGCTCATTTTTTCTCAAAATTATTCATATTCATGTGTTATACTAGAAATCCGAATTCAAAATGTTGATGGACAACGCGAGTGCTGCGAACGATCCCGGTTTCCGTCGGTTCCGGGACCATTTTGAGAAATTCGATGATTATTATGATGTGAGAAAAACAGACACACAAAATTCTCTCACTTTTATTGATTCAATTTTTTTTTCTTAGGAAAATTTTTCCTCTAGCAATCTCAACAATTACGCGCCAAAAAGACAAGACTCCCGGAGTGGTGCTAGTCCAGAGCCGCCCAAGACTCCTCCGCGATCAAGAAATACGGTACGCGTTTTTTTGCGTGATTCAATCGTAGTTATTTTTTTTTTGTTTCATACCTAAATTTTCTAGTTCCAATCCCATACAAACGCGTCAAGTTCCGGTCCAGGTGGGATGGGGGTGACATGGCCCTACCCCGTGTCCCCACCACGAGTACGTGATATCTTTCAGAGTTCCATCGTATGATATAATCCGTTCACTAACGTCGTTTGAAGCCTAGCCCATCCACTCCTAGGACTTTGAAACCGGGTGATACACTTGCTATATATAAGAAAAAGGATGAGAAGGCACGAAAATGAAGATACATATCCTTACCTTAGGTTTAGACTAATACGTTCATTTTATGCAAATACATTTTAATTCGAAACATGATAAGAATCCGAAGTGACGACCGAGTCTTCGTTTTGCTAATTGACGACGAATCGATGATCGATCATGAGTGCCACCGCGGCGATGCGGTAAGGCCTGCCTGGAATTGCAGCCGGGGTCTCGCATATACTCAGCTCCGAGTCGGTTTTGCCCAGTTTGAGTGCTGTATGCGTATTGATTGACGTCCACTTTATTTTCTTGATTTTTCAGTTCATCGTGACGCTTGTAAAACCGGGTAAAAAGTACTAATACACAACTTTAAAGTTTAAATACAAAAAATAACCTTATTTGCATATGTAACCTAAATCACAATTTAGAAGAAACCTGAACACCCGGCGTCTCACCGGCATTATACACGATCTCCAAATCATCTTTCACCCTACTAACCGAACCACAACCCATCATCGTCTCCACCTCAATTCTCAAACTATCCAGAGTATTCTCCACATATCGTTTGAAAACAGTGATATTACGATTCCGATCCTTTTCAGCTTCAGTTTGAGCACCTTTGAGTTGATCTTTACATTCCCATACGACGTGTTCGAGAAGATAAAGGGATGCTGTTGTATGCCCGACGAGGTATAATAAAGGTCGGAGAACAAGGTTGTTTGAGCGGGATGATGACTTGTTGAATGCTTCTGAGAGAGTTGAAAGTGCATTGGTGAGTGAAGTGATTGAGGCTTGGAGGTTTGAGGTTGTTAGTTGATTTGGGAGTGTGGTTGATATGTGTGTTGCCCACTTCAGGGGGAGCAAGTCAGCGAGGTGAGCCGATTATTTGGGTTTGGGATCTTACCTCCAGATATGCGGGGAATGTCTTCTGTGAGGCGCGGATCATGTCTAGCGCTAAAACTGGAAAAGAAAGGGGGAGATTTGGTGAGCGTTGTTGATATTGCAAATGATAATACCGTACCATTAGTGGTCCCCTCCCAAATCTGCTCAACCAACCCATCGCGAACAAGTCTACCAAAAACCAATCAAAATCACAAACCACCTAATGTACCTCAAAAGAAAAACACATACCGTCCAATACCAACTTCCTCCATATACCCCAACCCACCAAGACACGTCATACACTCTTTCATAGCCTCAACAGCTCTCTCACTCGCAAACGCTTTCAACACGGGCGTTAAAAATCTCAATCTGGCGATCTCATTTTCGCTGGCTTTACGACATTCGGATTTACCTAACAACAAGACGACGTTGAATGCGAAATGTGTGAGCGCTTGGTATGTTGTTGTGGTGTTTGCTAGGACGGACATGTGAAGGGGGTTGTCTTTCAGCAGTTGAGAACTTTGAATGGGTTCTTCAGAGCCAGTTTGAAGTGTGTTTGCCTGTGCCTGTGTCTGTAGGGAATTCGGTACCCGGACTTTGCGGACAAGAGCGTATGAACGGGCGATGTCTAGAGCTCGGCGGAGGTATCCTATTACCGTAATTGCTGAGTATACACGGGTGATGTTGAGGAGCGGTGTGATTGATTTGACACCCTCGTTGAGTGGGCTGAGTAGGTAGGCATGTGTGTTATTGAGTGATAATTCTGCAGTAGGAAGTGCATGCTAAATTTGAAGAATGAGTCGCTAATTATTTTGGAAAAACAAATGACGTACGGTTCCGATTTTATTCTTGAGACGGTGTATGAGGATACCATTAGACATGGGAGATGGAGAAGGGTGTGGAAGAAGTGGTAAACGAAGTAGAACGACAAAGAGAGATAAACCTTTGGATCCGGACGTGACGGAGCCAGTTCTGGCAAGGGCGATGCTTATGTTTGAATCAGTCGCGGATGAAAACCATTTAAAACCATTGAGGGAGTATAATGAACCGCGCTTGGAGTTACTTGAGGGATGTACTGGTGTAGCTGTTGTTTCTGTTTGAGAGACATCTGATCCGCCTGGACGTTCTGTCATCCATTGGCCCGATGTAAAAGCTATCAAAGGATCGCGACTGCCAGAGGGATTAGGATGTAACGTGAGGTGCGTTGTGTTAGAACCGACCTTATGAGTCGGCTGTGTATTATGTCTCGCTGCATTTCTTCGGTTCCAAACAACTCAAGGACTAAAAAAAAATGAAGCACCAAATTGAATATAATAGAAGTTTGTTTTTTTACCTCGTGCGGCTCCGTCTGTCATTGCCATTGGACAAAGCACCTAGAGGAGAGAATTACTCTCTACAGTCGGAACAAATTAGACATTGATGCTGACGACATGAGAATCCCCAGCAAACATGAGCATTTTAGCAAACCCATAAACTCTGCTGAATTCTTGTTGTTTGCGCTCGTGTGGGATGGCCACGATTCCTTCCTTGATAGCGATGTCTTTGAGCGCTCTCCATCCTTCTGACGTGTCAAGACGGTCGATGCGGCGGCCTAGCTGATCAAACTGGGTTAGTTGAGGTGGAGAGACCGTTGAGCTGATACTTCGATATTCTAACGAAAATGAAAGTAGTTGTATGACAATATCAATGCAAGCATACGATGTACTGACCATGTGTAATAGAATCACCGAACCTTGTTAAATCGGCTTCAATCTCATGAAGATGCCTGAAACCAAAGTTAACTACAAGTCTAATACGTCTTGAAAGACATTTTTGACTCACTTTTCAGGCAGCAAGCGTCGTAAAAGTGATGGAAGTACAGGATCGTCCAAGTAAGGATGAGACTCTTTGTACGCTGTCTGTTCCAGATTTTTATTAGTTTTATCTCCTAAGTATTCAATTTGTTGTGCCCACAATCTGGAAACCTTCTTCTATCCTCATGATGTAAATGAACTCAACTGAATGGCGATGTCAAGACAGATTCCTACCCAGGCGCTTTTTGCGTTATGACTCACAGTCCGAGCCCGTTTGTTATATATCTGGAAAACAACCCTGAACACCCACAATCATCCATGATATATTTTCAAATTATATATGACAACGGGCAACGCAAAAAGCGGGTGGATAGGAGTCTGATGTCAAGACCCAAACGCCGTTCAAAGACCGTTCGTCGACTGCCGATGCGCGTCTCCGCGGTAGTTCCCGAATTAACTCTCTCGTCGATGTGACTCTTAACCAAGTCCACTTCTCTCTCTCTCTTCCGTCATCTCGATGGTAAACGTGGACTTGCCGTATGAATTGTGGTAAGTATTCAAATTTACACACTATATAGTTTACTAATTTTACTGAACAGGCGTCCGATCTTCCAAGACGTCTACGCAACACAAAACCAGATCTCCCATCCACCTTCCGACTTTGTCTTCTCAAAGCTACACAGCAGACTTAACGTCTACCGCTGTCTAGCCTCCGTTTCAAAGTCATGGCGTCCTCACGCTAGAGACGTCTTTCTTGAAGATCTACAAGTACACACCACTGAAGCATTACGCGGTTTGCTCGTGCTTTTCAAAAGCAACCGTCAGCTTGCTCTAGCGGTATCGCGTTTGGACTTCTCGTTCTCTGAGTTTAGATGCAGTATCAGCACGCCGAGGAGACCACGTCCTCTCGCACCGGATCCAGAACCAGCCCCGGGTAGTACTAGTCCGACTCAACGTCGCCACCATTTGCCACCATATCGTATCCCCCGCAACTTCGCCCCACGGCAGGCCTCTTCATCACACTCCCCTTTATCCGTTCCTGATTGGAAATCAATCCACAGGAGAGATGCTCAGCTATATACCCCATCTTCAACCAGACAAGCCAACCACTGGACAATATGGCAAAACGACGTCGCGGACCTGTTGTCCATGTGCTCTTCCACATCCGAAGTCATCATCAGTTTCACCAGCTCGAGCGAGTACTACTCGCGTCCGCGGATGTCGCACAACGCAGTTGAATATTGGTTTCCTCCACCCGATCTCACTAACGGTCGTATCGCAGAAGGTCTTCTCAAATCCACCAATCTCAGATCGTTGACCCTTGTAGATCCAGCGCCTCTCCGGGTGTTCGGTCCCGCATTCAACCAATGGGAGAGACTGAAATCTCTTAATATAACTCTAACACGTACCTTCAAAGAACTGCCTACTATAACGTTTATTCCACCCAAATCGTTGCATTTTATGCGGTTCCACGATACAACACCTGCAAAATATTCATGGCCGCTTTCGTCTGACATGTGCAACTGCACAAACTTGCAGGCTCTCGATTTAGGTCTTGCTTATGGTAACGTCGACACACTCAAAGCCATAACATTTCTCTGCAAAACATATGAACATACTCTCCGAGCTCTCATTTTGCGTGATTTTCAAGGCGACGGGAATGTCAGATTCTCGAACTTATTCCAATCGGACGCTCTTCCGAGCCCGTTTCATTTCACAAATCTCGAACGTCTTCACCTCCCAAACGCACCTTACGATACCTCCCTTTTCGCTTCTTTCAAAGCTGACAAACTTAAACTCGTCGAAGTAGGATGGCTTACCATCGAACCTGGCATAACGGGCACACGTGAGGAAAAATGGACGCGCGGGTTGACTAGTCATTCGAGTTTACATTTGCTTAAGATGTTGATTATCAATTCTCCAGATCCGGATAATATGAGGAAAACCGCGTTGACGAGTGTTTGTGAGAGGTTGGGTGTTACATTGAAGATGGGGTACAGTATGGTTGGGTCTACTATGTGTGCTATTGATGATGTTTTTGATATTGATTTTGAGCAAAGTGTAGTGTAATGTCGTGTATGTCGTGTATGTCGTGTATATAATAAATATATAAAAAAACAGGCTATGAAAGACATTGTTTAACCGATACCTTGGAGCCTATATATGCGCGCGACTGGGACAAACACCGGTGTAAAACCGATGCACAACATGTATAAATAACACTAATTCACTCCTGTAGCCTATCACAAAATTATATATCATAATTAATGGGCAGCACTAATCATCATTGTAAGAATCCGAATCGTTTCCCAAATCACTATAATGGTATGATGCTGCGAACTCATCGTTTTCTGGTACACCAGACGCGAAAAAAGACTGAATGCCTTGGCGAAATGTCAGATGGGTGTCAACGCCGAGAACAACAGGGCCGGCGGATGAGATATTGTTCATTCCAGATTGTTTTGCTGCTGCAGCACGAAGATTCAGAATCAAACGAGTGCTCTAGGAGAATTAGTGAATATGTGCTAATTGTGCTGAGAGTGAACACTTTAGGACGTACGGTGATCGAGGAACTGGCGAAGGACCATCTTATTTTGGGATAATTTAATTTTTTATGAAAGGATATAAAAACTTTAATAACTTACAGCACATTAGGTACTCCAAGAGGAGGGCTCACAAAAGGACCGCCCAAAAATGGTTGAACAAAACCTACAAGTAGACCACCTTTTTTTTTCACTCGCATCAACTTCATCGACAGTAACAATAAAAAAAAAAAGAAAAATACGCACATAAGTTACAGACATAGCTCCATATCCCATCGCGGACGACGATTGATATAAAATTTCCCTTTGATATTGCTCTCCAATCCGAAATTATCATCTTTATGATGAGCATAACTAGGATGGCCTGGAACGCAATTTCGGGCCACCTAATAGTGTTTATAAACCATCAATGTTTAAGCAGTTATTCATTTTCGTACGGTAAAATGAGCCCCACAATGCGGGTTTGTACCAGTAGTGCTAGGCTCGAGGAAAAACCAGTCGACATATTCGACCCGGGTACCAAGGTCTTGAAAGTTTAATAAGAGTACCATAAGATCAGGATTTAGAAAATGATTAATAATGGGTATACCCAGATAGAGAATACAGCTTCCAAAATGAATTCACAGACAAATATGCCAGCTAAGATACGTGAAAGAAGTCGTGAACCGCCATGCAACGCTACAACTGCCAGTGGCCAAGATGGTCAGGATATCAATCCGTCTGAAAGATGAAACAATGAGGCTCTTCATAGACCTCACCGCTGACCTCTTTTTATAAAAAGGATCTCCGTGCAAATCAATGAAATGAACCAAAACACCATATATAATATTGATAGTATTCTGAAGATCCTGGTAAAACGTTCGACGCCAGGCCCAGTAGTTTCATTGACAGAAAATAGTGTGTTAAACAAAACATCGCTGAGCTGCGGTACCGGTATCGATAATGATATTAGACTAGCCCTATAACATTCGATCAATATGCGGAATAATGGATGGAACTTTATTTGACATACGTGCTGGTAATGAAAGGCACATAGCGAGTGATTATGTAGAATAATGTGATCCAATTGTATCTTGAGGGGTATCTATCAATTTCGCGTTTGGTTATTAGGCTCTCGCTATTCTGGCAGATACTAGTAAACGAGCTCACGACCAAATGTACTTTGCCTATTCCAGGTTGAGGAATTAAATAATAGGAAAACAAAGCAAGATATTTCACGATTTACTTCTCTGGGTAAGGTGATTAAGATATCCCATAATAACAGGGTAGTGACTGCCACTAAAAAGCATTGAACCTAGATGACTAGACGATATATTGATAAATGTATACCATTCTTACCAATGTTATATCCTCCATCGATAACCGGGATTATACTACTGAGTAAAAGTTGAGTTTCGCCAGGGAGAGGATCCATGAAGGTTCAAGTTGAGCTGAACCAAGCTATTATAACAGCCCAAGGAGTATTACATATACTTGAGATACTTCGACAGTTGATTACCGTGGGTGAGGCCTCACACGGTCTCCAGCGACCGCTCGGGTGTTGGAAGAGAGGGAGACACAGAATGGGACACAGGATGAGACACAAAATGATTCACAAGAAGAATTGATGAAACACGAGATGTCTGTGGCGCTGGGCAGGGGAAGACAACAGACGATGCAGCCGCGATGGCGCTTCCGGCTCAGATACCCGGGGGTAAGAGCAATGAGCTATGTAGGTGCCGGCCGGCTCCGCAGCTGAGGTGAGCTCGCTGTCACACCGTGTCGTCCTTTCTCCTCTAACCACGGCAACAGGGCGGTGGCACGGCACGTCTTCAGCGTCCCGTTCGATCTTCCGCTGTTTTTCCTCCACTCACCCGCTCTGACACTTATCAGGCGTTATCCCAGTTTCCCGTTATTTCGACAAGCCAACCACTGGGCAATATGGCAAAATGACGTCGCGGACCTGTTGTCCATGTCACGGTGCTCTTCCACATCCGAAATCATCATCAGTTTCACCAGCTCGAACGACTACTACTCGCATCCGCGGATGTCGCACAACGCAGTTGAATACTGGTTTCCTCCACCTGATCTCACTAACGGTCATATCGCAGAAAGCCTCCTCAAATCCGCCAACCTCAGACCGTTGACGTTGATTGATCCAGCGCCCCTCCGGGTGTTCGGTCCTCTAACACGCGCCTTCAAAGAACTGCCTACTACAAGTAACGTTTATTCTGCCCGGATTTTTGCATTTTATCCAGTTCCACGATACATCACCTGCGAAATACTTGTGGCCCTTTCGTCTAATATGTGCAATTGTACAAACTTGCAAGCTGTCTTTCGTATGGTAACGCCGACAAAGCCATAACTTTCTTTGCAAAACGTACAAACACTCTTCGAGCTCTCATTCTACGCGATTTTATGGCGATGGAAATGTCAGATTCTAGAACTTTATTCCAATCGGACGCTTTCCCTACTAGCCCTTTCATTTCACAACCTAGAATGACTTCACCTCCCAGATACACCTTACGACACCTCTCTTTTCGCTTTTTAAAACTCATTGAAGTAGGATGGCTTAACATCGAATCAGGCACAACGGGCACACGTGAAGAAAAATGGACGCGCGGGTTGACTAGTCATTTGAGTTTACATTCGCTTGAAATGTTGATTATTATGAGAGACATTTTTTAACCAACTCCTTGGAGTCTGGTATGGACAAATTCCGGGTTTAAAACCGATACTCAACGTGTATACATAACGCTAATTTACTCCTTTGTATGACAATTAATGAACAAGCACTAATCATTTTCAGAATCCGAATCGTGTCCAAAATCTCTACAATGATATGATGTCGCAAATTCATCGTTTTCTGGTGCACCAGACGTTAAAAAGGACTGAATGCCTTGAAGAAATGTCAGGTGGGTGTCAACGCCACTGCGGCCGGCGGACAATGAGCTATTGTTCGCTCCAGATTGTTTTGCTGCAGCACGAAGATTCAAAACCAAACGAGTGCTCTAAGACAATGGGTGAATATGCACATAGTTATAGTGAGAGTGAACACTTTAAAACATACGGTGATCGAAAAACTGACGAAGGACCATCTTATTTCGCATAATTCAATCAGCACATTATGGATGAAAGGATATAAAATGGCAATAACTCACAATATATTGGGCAGCCCAAAAGGTCCACTCAAGTGCGCTGGTGGAAAAGTAATCACAAGTAGACCGCCTATTTTTCATTCACATCAACTTTTATCGAGAGTTACAGAAGACAAATTGATCAGCCACGCACATAGATTGAAAACGTAACTATATATCCCATCACGGACGACGATTGATAAGAAACTTCTCTCTGATATTCCTCTCCAATCCGAGATTACCACTTTTATGACGAGCATGACTAAGAGAGCCTGAAACACAAGTTCGGGATACCTAAGGGTAAATGAACAATCAGCCCTTATTGTTAATTCATCATTCATTTTCGTACGAAAAAGCTGCTCCGGAAGATAGTATCATCACGAGGGCATTGGGCATTCGTGAGTTCGAGGTTGTAACATAGATCGCAACCGGAAATATTGTCACCTTGAGAGTATTTAGAGAATGTATGTGATAAGGTGATCGATTTTGAACATACCGGGATAGTTTGCAGATAGAAAATAAGTGTGGGAGTTAGTTCACAGATGAGAAAGCCGGCTAAAATACGTGAAAGAAGCCGTGATCCGCCATGCAAGGCCACGACTTCCCCGACCAAGTGGCTATGGTTAGAATCTATACAAGATAGCACTCTGACCACTCACCTCTTCTTATGAAGAGTATCTCCGCAGAAATCAATAAAATTAACCAAACGACTAAATATAGTATCGTGAAAATATTGACTCGTCGTGTGATTCCAGTTGTTTCTGAATCAGAGAAATTTAGCATGCCAGAAACCCTAAACAAATCAAGCTGTAGCATTGAAATTAGGCAAGCCCTTTAATCAATAAATACGGGGAATAATTAATTGGGGACGTCAGTTGACGTACACATTGGTAATGAAAGGCATATAGCGAGTGATTATGTAGAATATAGTGATCCAATTGGGTTTTGAGTGATATCTATCGATCTCCCGTTTGGTTTAATACGCTGAGACTGTATCAAAAATGAGCTTACGACCAAATGTACTTTTTCTAGAATAAGGGTTAGATGATAGAGAAATTAAGCGAGTTATTTCACAATATACTTCTCTGGGTAAGGTAATTATGATGTCCCACAACAACAAGGTAGTAGTCGCAACTGAAAAACAGCTCGAATCATTCACCAAATTGAATGATGTTTTTGATATATGGGCCCACCAAGGTTGTATTGGCCACCGGAGAGCGTGCGTAGGTCCTCGATAAATACTGGAGTTTCCACCGATGCCACAAGAGAAAGATTCATCGAGGTCCTTGAAGATGAAGCTACTATCCCGGAGCGAGCAATAACTGAACTGAGATGCTTTGACAGTTGGTTTCAGCGCCAGAATCTCAGCTTTTATTCAAAGACTAGTATACATGCACAGCCTGCATGTTGAAATTGATGCATGATGACTCGGAGACTTTGTAAGCAATTGAGAGACTGCGTGCTGGAGCGTTCGGAGTTAAACTCGCGGAAAACCCCATCACAATTCAAAAAAGAAGCCTACTGCATTTTGGCTTTGTTTGAATGAATGAGAGTTCCCAGCCGGCTCTGAGAAAATGCCGGATAACCTATGCGAAACTCAGTTTTGCAGAGGCGGTTGCGCACTGAAGCGCGGCTGTCTAAATAAAATCTCGCAAAAATCTGTGATTGTTCATAAACGCTTATTTGGTATTTTTGTGTTTATATTGCGATTTAAACTTGAAATGAGATTGCAATATACATGCAAAGTGATTGCTTTGACTCGTTTATAAACCATTAAAGATTTTTGCATGCATTAATAACCATTATAACGAACATCCCGGGGCCGGAATATATGCGCATCGTGGCAGTCAAACACTTCCTCCAGAGAAACTCATCTTATGAGCGAACGGAATCAACGGAATATATTACATGATATTTTTGTCTATTCCCCCAGACTCGATTAAAAACTGACCGGCTCACTCCGTCAGTGAGGAAGCGTCACTGACAGTACCTTGACCCAAGTCATCACTGTCAGAGTCTGATTCGGGTTCAAATTCATAACGGTATGGTGCAGAGAAATCATCGTTTCCAGGTGTAAAAAAAGAACGAGCGTTTGGTACAAATGTCAAATGAGTGCCAACACGCGGGCGGCCCCCGGGTGTTGATAGATTGTTCGCTCCTGTTTGTCTAGCGGCAGCAGCACGAAGATTTAACACCAAACGAGTGCTCTAACAAAATTGATTTGTAAATTATCATGATAAAATAGTATTTTCACTCACAGTTACTGACAAACTGACAGAGGACCAGCTTCCATAATATTTGATTAATTAGGACCATTCGAGAGTTGTGCAAATACTCACAGTATATTAGGTAGTCCAAGGGGACCACTCAAAAACGTTGGCTGAATCACTGCAATTACAAGTAGTCCACCTATTATTAATTGTGGCGTCAGCTGATGAAGAGAGAAAAAAAGAGTTTACCACGCACATAGATTGTAACAGTAACTACACAGCCCATCACGGACTATAATTGTCAGGAGGTTGCCGTTTGACACCCCCTTCCAGTCTAAAATTGATATTCTTGCTACGAGCACGAATAAGAGGGCTTGAAATGCAAGTTCTGGAATCCTGTGATTACAATCCATCAGTGTTAGGCTTTCATTCTCATGGAGAATTATGCTTGCGTACGTAAAGTAGGTTTGAGGAGACAATAGTGACAACGCGGATGGTCGTGGGGAAACATGGTGATGTGTCGCCATCTAAAAAGCAATAAAGTCAAGATTTAGAAATTTCGACTCGATTACAGTGATGAGAAGGCAGGTCAGATATACCTTCGCGTCAGCAAACGAAATCAGAAAAATCACAGAAATTAGTTCGCAAGCACAAAAGCCTGCTAAGATACGTAAAAGCAGTCGTGAACCGCCATGCAACGCAACGACTGACTATAGTCAAGTATCGCTCGACATATAAAACAATGAAAATCGCTTACCTCTTCTTAGAAAGAGTATCTCCGTGCAAATTAATACAACTAACCATGAAGAGGTATATAGTGCCCGGAAAACCTCAGTAAGCATTCCATCGGGTCTAGATAAATCCAGTAGTTTAGAATTTGGAAATGAATTAGAGTTCAGGAGTAATATCAAGCAAGTCCTTGAAGAAATTATCAGTATGCAAGATAATTCATTGTGAATACCACTCAGCATACGCGGTGGCAATAAAAGGCACATAACGGGTGATTACATAGAATAAAGTGGTCCAATTGGCTCTCGAACGATATCTACCAATTCGCATCCGGATTTCAGCGAGATAAACTGAAAAAAAAAATTGCTCACGACCAAATATACAGTTCCTGTGCCAAATATTAGACGATGATCAAACAAAGCGACATTTTATGACATACTTCTCTAGAAAAGGTGAGCAAGATATCCCATAACAACAAATTGGTGGTCGCAACTTAGGAAAAACAATGAATCAGTCAAACCAATCGCTTTTGATGACATAAATAATACACGTACCAAGGTTATATTCGCCACTAGAGAATACGGCAAGATGATGAACAAGCCCTCGTGAAGTTTCAGTGGACAAGAGAGAAAAATTCATGGAGGTCAAAGTGAGTTGAGTGAAATTATCCCAGATTACGGGCATATAAACCTCGCAGGGCTGACATTGAGCTACTTCGATGGTTAGTCTGCCGCCGATCAGCGATCTTAGTTTCATGACGCATCATCCCCCCAAATCTTGAAATTTCCAGAGCGCTACCCAGATTACTGATTGACACACTCGAGATATCATCTCATGTTCGAGGATACCGCGATGTCGAAGACGATAAAAGGTCAAGACTCAAGGAAGAAAGTTTGTAATCAATTGCGGCATACTAGTCTGACTGTATACATACTTTAGTTGGATAGGAATTACCCACAATGCGGAAGTTCGGAACGAGCAGGTATCTCACTTTTTGTTTAGTTTCAGTACACCAACAATTCATTTATTGCCTGTCCGAATTCCCGTAAAAAAGGACCATGAGAATTTTCTTAAAAAGGACAGGTTGTAAAACGGAACGTGCAGAAATCTAGGTGAAGTGAATTGGACTGCATCAGGCAGTTGCAGCCTATTCGAACATCGGTTTCAATCTTGGCGCGTGCGTTTGCCTAATATCAATGATCAAATCGTTAACAATTTTTTGAAACCCGAGAGAAGAACAACTTGTGCAAGTGGGAGGCTTTGAACAGCTTGAACGGATAAGGAGAGTGCGCATATACGTTGTTGTTACTTGTATACTACCGGTCTGACCCCGACAACAGGCGGTATATGGGTTTTTAGCAGTTTCCAAAGATGAAGTATTCTCATAAATAGCTGCGAAAGCTGAATGAATACCGACAAATGTTACAGGATATTCCGTCTATTTATAGATAAGAACTTCCCTCAAACCCAGTCCAGTTCATCCCAAGAAAACTGCATCTGTACCTTGACCCTCATCCCCATTGTCAGAATCAGAATCGTCCCCAAAATCATGATGACGGTTTGGTTCTGAGAAATCATCGTTTCCCGCTGTAAGAAAAGACCGAATGCCTTGAAAAAATGCCAAATGGGTGGCGCCAGGACCGGGACCGGCGGTTGATATATTATTCGCTCCTGATTGTTTTGCGGCGGTGGCACGAAGATTTAAAATCAAACAAGTGCTCTAATGAAGTGGTTCATGCATATTTATGATGAGATACTTGACACACCCGTTTTTACTCACCGTGACTGACAGACTGATGTTGGACCAGCTTTCATAATTTGGACATCATGTTATAATTAGGACCATTATTTAATTTTTATAAACACTTACAGTATATTAGGTAGTCCGAGAGGTCCACTCAAAAACGCTGGCTGAATAACAATTACAAGTAGTCCACCTATTTTATTCAGATTAGCTGATGAAGAGTGAGAGAAAATCAAACACTCACATAAATTAAAAAAGTAACTACACAGCCCATCACGGATCATAATTGTTAGGAGGTTGCCGTTCGATAATCCCCTCCAATCTGAGATTACTATCTTTATTACAAGCATGACTAAGAGAGCTTGGAACGCAAGTTCTGGAATCCTGCGGATTATAAGACGTCAATAGTAAACATTGATTCTGTGTAGAAATATACTCTATACACAAAATAGGTTCGGATGGATAGTAGTGACCACGCAGTCTGTGATTGTCGGGAAAAGATCATCGACTCGGAGATCTTAAGAAGCGAGATCAAGATTTAGACATGATGGAGAATTTAGCCTTGATCTACCTGTGTGTGAGAGAATACCAAAAAGGTCGTAGTGATCAATACACAGGTAGTCCGGATCCATTTGAGGTTGCTGAGTACTTCCTAGTACTTCCATGTTGTTTCGCCTTTTGAAATTCCACTTCCCTTTCAAGTTTCTTGATTCACGCACTTTCACGTGATACCATCATTGTTCAAACGGAATCAAATCGTACGCGCGTCAACACTCCCGATCAAACTCCGCGTCGCCAGAGATGTCTTTCTTGAAGAACCACAAGTACGCACCACTAAAGCACTAGCGGCGGTTTGCTCGCACGCTTTTTAAAAACGACCGTCAGTTTGCTCTAGCGGTACCGCGTTTGGATGCATTATCAGCACACCTCGAAGACCACGTCCTCTCGCATCGGATCCAGAACCAGCTCCGGGTAGTACTAGCCCGACTCAACATCACAATCGTTTGCCACCGTATAGTGTCCCCTACACTTCACCCCGGCAGTGGGCCTCCTCTTCATCTTACTCGCTTTTTCTCCTCCGTTCCCGATTGTAAAACGATCCACAAAAGAGATACTCAGCTATACACCCATCCTCAACCAGACGAGCCGATCACTGGTTATATGGCAAAATGACGTTGCGGACCTGTTGTCCATGTGCTCTTCCACATCCGAAGCCATCATCAGTTTTACCAGCTCGAACGAATACTACTCCCGTTCGCGGATGTCGCACAACGCAGTTGAATGCTGGTTTCCTCCACCCGATTTCACCAACGGTCGTATCGCAGAAGGCCTCCTCAAATCCACCAATCTCAGATCATTGACGTTGATTGATTCAGCGCCTCTCCAAGTGTTCGGTCCTGCATTCGGCGAGAGACTTAAATCTCTCAATATAACTCTAACACGTACCTTCAAAGAACTTCCAACCATAACGTTTATTCCTCCCAAATCGTTGCATTTTATGCGGTTCCACGATACATCACCAGCAAATATTCATGGCCGCTTACGTCTGACATGTGCAACTGCACAAACTTGCAGGCTCTTGATTTAGGTCTTTCGTATCGTAACGCCGACACCCTCAAAGCCATAACTCTTTTCGGCAAAACATACGAACACACTCTTGGCTCTCATGTTGCGTGATTTTTAAGGCGACGGGAATGTCAGATCCTCAAATTTATTCCAATAGGACGCTCTTACGGGGCCCTTTCATTTCACGAACCTAGAACATCTGCATCCCCCAAACGCACCTTACGACACCTTCCTCTCGCTTCTTGCTGACAAACTTAAGATTGTCGAAGTAGGATGGCTTACCATCGAACCAGGCATAACGGGCACACGTGAAGAAAAATGGACGCGCGGGCTGACTAGGACTAGTCATTCGAGTTTACACTTGCTCAAGATGTTGATTATTAATTCTCCGGATCCAGATGATATGAGAAAGAATGCGTTGACGAGTGTTTGTGAGAGGTTAAGTGTTACATTGAAGATGGGGCACATTATTGTTAGGTCTACTACGGGTGCTATTGATGATGTTTTTGATATTGATTTTGAGCAAAGTGTAGTGTAATGTCGTGTATGTCGTGTATGTAATAAATATATAAGCGCAACAGGGAGACATTGTTTAATTGATACCTTGGAGTCTACTACATATATTGTAAACCTGTGCGGTCGTCGCGCGAGGAAGCAAATGAGAGGGCAAAAGCCAAAAATAGATAGAAGCTTTTATATAATAAAGCGAATGTAATACAAATTAAGGAAAACAAAGGAAGAGAAAACAAAGAAAGTGAAATAAAGGAAAGCCTGAGCATAAAACACGGGAATGTGCTAATGCGCACAAAGAACTAAAAATACCTCGAGGACGACAAACGAACGGATGACGTCACGTTCACTGCACACGGGTACCAACCCTTACAAATTGTACAATATACATATATGCGCGCGACTGGGACAAATACCGGGTGTAAAACCGATGCGCATGCACAACATGTATACATAACATTAGTTTACTCTTGTGCACATTATATTAATTAACAAGCACTAATCATCGTTGTCAGAATCCGAATCGTGTCTAAACTCGCTATAATGGTATGATGCCGCGAATTCATCGTTTTCTGGTGCACCAGACGCGAGAAAAGACTGAATGCCTTGGAGAAATGTCAGACGGATGCCAACTCCGTGATTAATGGGACCGGCGGATGAGGTATTGTTCACTCCGGATTGTTTTGCTGCTACAGCACGAAGATTCAGAATCAAACGAGTGCTCTAAGAGAATTAGTGAATATGCGCATATTTTTATTTATAGTGAAAACTTTAAGACGTACGGTGATCGAAAGACTGGCGAAGGACCATCTTATTTTGGCATAATTTAATTAGCGCATTTTGTACGAAAGAATATAAAAGCTTCAATAACTTACAGCGAATTAGGTAGTCCAAGAGGACCGCTCAACCATGTTGGTTGAAAATAAATTACAAGTAGACCACCTATTTTTTTTTTCACTCGCATCAACTTCATCGACCGTGACAATTAAAAAAAAAACAAAGAATCAGTCACGCACATAAATTACATGCGTAACTCCATATCCCATCGCGGACGACGACTGATACAAAATTTCCATCTGATATTGCTCTCCAGTCCGAAATTATCACATTTATGACGAGCATAACTAGGATGGCCTGGAACCCAATTTCGGGTAACCTAATAGTGCTTATGAGTCATCAATATTAAGCAGTAATTCATTTTCGTACGGCAAATAGGTTCTAAAAGATGATAATACCAAGTGAGGGGTTTGTGTCCCTAGGTCCGAGGAATGATGAACCGACACAATCGGTGTCAAGCCCTTGAGAGTAACATAAGATCAGGATTTAGAGAATTCAACACGATGGTTGAAAATGCGTATACCGGGGTTGAGAGCAGAATTGCAAAAATTATTTCACAGACAAGTAACCCAGCCAAGATACGTGAAAGGATTCGTGAGCCGCCATGCAACGCTACGACTGTCAGTGGTCAAGAAGATAATCAGGATATCAATCCATCTGAAAGATGAAACAACGGGGTTCCTCATAAACCTCACCACTGACCTCTTTTTACGAAAAGTATCTCCGTGCAAATCAATGAAATGAACCAAAGCACTATATATGATATGATTAGTATTCTGACGATCCTGGTAAAATGTTCGGTGCCGGGATCAGTCATTTTAAAGAATAGCGTGCCAAGCAAATCGCCGAGCTGCAGTATGTATAATGATATTAGACAAGCCCTATAACATTCGATCAATATGCAGAATAACGGATGGAACTTTACTTGGCATACACGTTGGCAATGAAAGGCACATAGCGAGTGATTATATAGAATATTGTGATCCAATTGCATCTTGAGGGATATCTATCAATTTCGCGTTTGGTCATTAGGCTCTCGCTAGTCTGCCAGATACTAGTAAACGAGCTCACGACCAAATGTACTTTTCCTATTTCAAGTTGAGGGATTAAATGATAGAAAAATAAAGCAAGACATTTCACGATTTACTTCTCCGGGTAAGGTGATTAAGATATCCCATAGTAGCAGGGTAGTGACTGCCACTAAAAAAGCATTGAACTTAGATGACTAGACGATGGATTGATATATGTATGTCATTCTTACCAAGGTTATATCCTCCATCGATAACCGGAATTATATTGCTGATTGAAAGTGGAGTTTCGACAGGGAGAAGATCCATGAAGGTTCGAGTTGAGCTGAATCAAGCTATTGTGGCGGCGTGGGTGGTGTTACATATACCTGAGATACTTCGACAGTTGATTACCGCGGGTAAGGCCTCACACCAAAGACCGCTCGGGTGGGTCCTCCTTCCGCACTGGGCTCCCCCGTAGTTCGCTAACCAGTGACGATGCACGCAGAACACAAGTTGAAGTGATTACCAACCCTGGTATGGGCAGGTGGGAAAGAAATTTTTCGGAGAAAATGAAGTTTCGATGAGACACGAGATGTCTGTCGTGCTGGGCAGAGGATGATCGATGAGGTCAACAGACGATGCAGTCGCCATGGCGCTTCCGGCTCAGATACCCCCGTCTTGGAACTTCCAGCTTTCAGAGCGATGAGCTAGGTGCCGGCCGGCTCCAGCGTCCAGTTGAGGTGAATGTTGTCGCGGTCACACCGTGTCGTCCTTTCTCCTTTGACCACGACAACAGGGCACGGAACGTCTCCAGCGTCCCGTTAGATCTTTAGCTGTTTTTTCTTCACCCACCCGCCCTGATACTTGTCAGGTGTTATCCCGGTTTCCCCCCATTATTTCTCTCTCTTTTCATTGCTTTGCGGATTTGTTCTCTTTATTTCAACACCTATATCGTTTAAGAGCACATTACATATCATTCAGGTTGCATGTAGGTGCGGCGGTTATCACATATTGAGTTGAGCTTTACCCCGCGAGTGCGTGGAGCAGATGGAGAGACCCAGTCGTGGAGAGGAGCCCGCCTACCCGAGCGGTCACCTGCCTCCACGCACCGAGCCCGCGTAGGCTCCGACCCCTCTTCACAGGGTCTGTCCCAAGCCCCAAGCAGCGATCAAGCGGCTAACGAGGCTGGATCGACATTGTAAGCAATAGCGCAATAGGAATTAAGGCATATCCGAGTCGGAACAAATCACTGGCAGCCGAGTTAGATATCTCTTAAAGCCAATAGTTTATGATTTTGACTCGTCATAGTACTTTCATTTCCTGCGTATAATGTGTATGTAATAAATAGGTTATGACAGTAACGTTAACTTGAACGGCAACATTTATGAGAAATTTTGTGAACGAAACAGGGAGCCTGATCTAAAGTGGAAATTAATACCCAAAAATTGTATTTAAACATACAAAACACTATCTCACATATATCGAACGAGATTTCCCCCTGTATCCCGGTGTCATGCTTTTAACCCTCTGGTTTTCCTCTTTCCTTGCATAATACTCCTGTGTGGGCTCTTCAATGAAATTAACGAATAATCAGCGGGTACTAATAATCGTGGTCCGAATCCGAATCGTGTCCAAAATCTTGATAATGATATGACGCTGAGAATTCGTCATTTCCCAGTGTAAAAAAAGACCGAACGCCTTGAAAAAATGATAAATGCGTGCTAACGGGCGATGGGCCGACGGCTGATATTGTTGAGATATCGTTCAATCCTGATTGCTTGGCTGCCGCAGCACGAAGATTCAGAATTAACCGGGTGCTCTAAAAAACAGTCTGTACATAACGTTCACTAACGACAACACCTGTTCCACTCACCGTGATCGAGAAACTGACGTAGGACCATCTTCGGATTTTTTCGCGTGATTCAATCAGCAGTATTGTATGATATTAGACGTGAAAAAAAACTCACAACATATTGGGTAGTCCAACAGGTCCACGTAACCACGTTGGTTGGATAATAATAATAAGTAGACCTCCTTTTTTTGCTTGCGTGTAAGTTTTGGTGCCAAGAAAGAAAAAAACGATCACGCACCCAGATTACAAAAGTAACTCCATAGTCCATCGCGAATCACAATCGAGATGAAATTGCTTTTTGATATTCCCCTCCAATCCGAGAATACTTTCTTGATTATTAGCATGAATAAGAGAGCCTGAAATATAAGTGCTGGAATTCTGAGGATTATAAATCAGTAGTAGACACTCATTTCCATGGAAATATAGGCTTCGTACGTAAAATAGTTTTCATATCCTGGTACTATAGTAAACTGTTGTGAGAAAAAATAGGCCCCAAACGGTTTGTATTGTTCTGGAAGGTAATTATATTTTGGAGATTGGCGTGATGGATCATGGATAAGATTACTCACGCATGCAGTAGGTAAAACTTTGTCCCGCTCCTGGGCCTGGGTTGCAGTACAACTGGGGGAGATGGTAGAGAGAAAAGAGAAAAACGATAATCGCAGTAACCAATTCGCATATCATTAAGCCAACCAAGATGAGCAAAGGCAGCCGTGAGTTGCCATGCAATGCAGTGACTGCCAGATGTCAATTATCATATCGGTGTTAGATTCTATCAGTCTGATCACATACCTCTTTTTGTGAAAAGTATTTCGGTACAGCTTAATGCAACGAACCACGGAACTATATTGTCAGGGTACGCTACCGCGTCCCCTCATTTTTCCTTATTTATTATCATCGGTATATATCTATTTCTACCTTATTTATATTTCCCGTGCATTACCTCTACCTTCCGTTTATTCTCTCCGTCCATATTTCACCTTCTCTACTCGCGCGTTGCGCTGTACACGGCGTGATGCCCGTGACATCACGTCGCTTAGGCTCGGCTTGGGCGCCTGGCACTTAGCTGTGTCAGGGCCGCACGCCGCGTCGTCGTTTTATGTATATAGTAGCTGTACCTAGAGTGAGGGTCCCTAAGCTTGTTCTCTTAGGATCCCCTCCCTCTAGGTGAGTAGTATAGTTATCCTCCAATATATTACTTAGGATCCCCTCCCTCTAGTGTGAGCTGAGTAGCCCTAACATATATAAATTGCCCTATAAAACTTGGAAGACTGTTCTGCTACTGTAAGTCTAGTTATTTCAACAAATTCAGTGTATCAAAATCTCAAACAAACCAGAATGCAGCCATATTGTTAAGCAAGCCCTTGAAAAGTCAAAAATCAGCCTGAGCAACAACTAATATTGTAAGTGAATATTACTCCGCGTACATGTTGACAATGAGAGGCAAATAACGAGTGATTACGTATAATAAAGTGGTCCAAGTGACCCTCGAACGATATCTGGCAAATGCATAATTTTCGTGCCGTGAGCTTGAGAGAAAGGAGCTCACGACCAAATATACACTTTCTATGAGAAACGCAAATCAGTCGACAAAGAAACAAGTAATCTTACGATGTACTTCTCTGGGTAAAGTGATCAAGATATCCCATAGCAACAAAGCAGTGGCTGCAACTTTAGAGAACACAATTAATTGAGAATATATATATATCATTACCTAGGCTATGGTACCCATTAAAATATATTCTAGCAATTAGAGCGTAATCAGATGCAATGAGAGATTCGGCTGACATAGGAGAAAGGGTTCTATGGAGATTGAGTCTAATGAACTATCACTTTTAAGATCTCAAATTGTATATAACACCAGGAGTCGAGATGCTTCGGCAGTTGGTTTCCGCGCTGGAGACTCATCTCATATCGGAGTACACCGCACAACCCGCGTGTGGAGATTGAGATTGAGAAAGTATGGCATACATAGCCTATCAGAAACGGCCCATCATTCATGCAACGTCCGCATAAGACCGGTCTGATTGAGACAGCAAAGTACTAGTCAAGCCGCGCATTGTAACGGATTTGGGATATAGGAATGGGCCCCCCTGGGGCCCATTAATGGCCTAGTGCCCATGCAGTGCCTTTGGCACTGCAGCAGTAGTATTTGCGCGTCACAGCGTGACGCTTAAGCGCCCGTCACACCCTTACAGCGGTGTGACTAGTAGTTACATTAGTAAATCTTAATTTTACCACTACTACTGCATGTAATTCCCTATTAGCCTTATTGAGCAATAGACAGGAATTCTGTGCACTTGTGGGAAAATAAGAAAAACCCTTTATCAGACCCCCCTGTGGTCTGATAAAAACTGTTACACGCATAGTTGTGTAAACAGTCATAGCAAAAAACTTTGCATGTTCTTGATTCATGGAATCAAATCGTACACGCGTAAACGCTAGCGCTCATGCACTCCCGATCAAACTCCGCGTCGCTAGAGACGTCTTTCTTGAAGGTCTATCAGTGCACACCACTAAAGCACACGCGGTCTGCTCGCACTTTTCAATGACGACCGTCAGCTTGCTCTAGTGGTATCGCGTTTGTCTTGTTCTCAGAGTTAGATGCAGTATCGACACGCCGAGGAGACCACGTCCTCTCGTACCTGCTCCGGCTAATACTAGCCCGACTCAACGTCGCAACCGTTCGCCACCATATCATATCCCCCGCAACTTCGCCCCACTGTGGGCCTCCTCTTCATCTTCCTCACTCTCCCTTCCTTCTGTTCCCGATTGGAAAACAATCCACAGGAGAGATGCTCAACAATACACCCTATTCTCAACTAGACAAGCCAGCCACTGTAAAACGACATCGCGAACCTGTTGTCCATGTGCTCTTCCACATCCAACGTCATCATCAGTTTCACCAGCTCGAATGAGTACTACTCGCGTCCGCGGATGTCGCACAACGCATTTGAATACTGGTTTTCTCCACTTGATCTCAGCAACGGTCGTATCGCAGAAAGACTCCTCAAATCCACCAATCTCGGATCGTCGACGTTGATTGATCCAGCGCCCTCCAGGTGTTCGGTCCTGCATTCTGCGAGAGACTTGTATCTCTCAAGATAACTCTAACATGCGCCTTCAAAGAACTGCCTACCATAACGTTTATCCTGCCCAAATCGTTGCATTTTACGCGGTTCCATGACACATTATCTGCGAAATACTGCGGCCCTTTCGTCTGGTATGTATAATTGCACCAACCTGCAAGCTGTCTTTCGTATGGTAACGCCGACAAAGCCATACTTTTCTCTGCAAAACATACAAACACACTCTTCGAGCTCTCATTCTACACTTTTGTTGGCGACGGAAATGTCAGATTCTCGAACTTCTTCCAATCGAACGCTCTCCTCAGCCCCTCTCATTCCACAAACCTAGAACGTCTTCACCTCCCAAATGCGCCTTATGACGCCTCTCTTTTTTGCTTCTTTCAAAGCTGACAAACCCAAACTCATCGAAGCGGGATGGCTTACCATCGAATCAGGCACAACGGAGACGCATGAAGAAAAATGGATGCACAGGTTGACTATTCATTCGAGTTTACATGTTGATTAATATGAGAAACATTTTTTAACCAACATCTTGGGGTCTACTATGTACTATATGCGCGCGATTCGGACAAATCCAGGGTTTAAATCCGATACTCAACATGTATACATAACACTAATTTACTCCTTTATATCACAATTAATGACCAGGCACTAATCATCGTTGTCAGAATCCGAATCGCGTCCCAAACCGCTGTATGGTGCTGCGAATCCATCGTTTTCTGGTGCACCAGACGTTTGAAAAGACTGAATGCCTTGAAGAAATGTCAGGTGGGTGCCAACGCCACTGCGGCCGGCGGATGAGATATTGTTCAGTCCAGGTTGTTTTTCTGCTGCAGCACGAAGATTCAAAATTAAACGAGTGTTCTAAGAGAATTGGTGGTGAATATGCGGATGTTTGTATTTGAATCTTTTAACGTACGGTGATCGAAAAACTAACAAAGGACCATCTTATTTCGGCAGAAATTCAATCAGCACATGGAACGATATGAGATGACGATAGCTTACAAATATTGGGTAGCCCAAAAGGTCCTATCAACCACGACACTGGTCCAATGACAATCACGAGTAAATCACCTACTGATATTTCACTTCAATGCATATGTAAACCTTGCAAGGAAAAGAGAGGGGTCGCAGTCCTACGCTGTCAGGGTACGTCCCAGGTTAACGGTCACTCTAGTATATTAGCGTAGTATAGTATAACCTACTTAGATGCCTACGCGCTCTACGTCGGTCATACGGTACCCGGTATACCGGTCCGTACTTACCCCTCGCATATTCTCCCGAACTCTCCCCGTTTCTCCGTTCGCTCCATTCTGTCATATCTCCCTCTTTCTCTATGTCATCCGTATGTCCTTGGCTACCGCTCTTCCTATTGGTAGATAATGCACCTGATAGCTATTGGTCAGAGATAGCGTAATCATGTATATATACAACTGTGCGCGCATGTGTAGTTCCTTGCGCTATTATAGACTGGGTTACTGGGTTATAGTAGCAGTCTGATCCTTAAGTCTAATCACTGAACGATCGTGCCCTAACATACGCACATAAATTACAAACATAACTCCACAGCTGGTTGCCACTGAGAAAAACAGTTTGTATGACTCGTCTAAATATCAATATATGTATATTATCCTTACCAAGATTATATTCTCCGCCAATAAACGTGATTATACCATCAAGAAAAACTGAAGTTTGGATAGGGGAGGAATTCATGGGGGTTCAAGTTGAGCTGACTCGGAATAAAGCTACATATCTCGCAGCTTGGGCTAGCTGAGATAGTGCGACAGTTGGTTTCGCGCCTCATCTGATCTCCAAGTACTGGTGTTGAGAGTACACAGCATGCAGCACAACTCAAAGCGCCCGCACCTATAGCTAGTTCGCACGGCGCGTCTGAAGTTCAACTTTTTCCTTTGAACTTCAGGTGCGCCTTTTGTTTGTTTGATTCATTATATTATAGTTACTCATATAATATATACACAACTTTTTCCTTTGAACTTCAGGCTTGCTGCCTTCAGTTGCGCCGGAATAATAAAACTGTTGTTAACTGGTAATACACCTTACAGCCTGCGTGTCGAGATTGATGCATCATAACTTGGAGAGTTTGTAAGCAATTGAAAGATCAAGCGTGCCAACTGGAGTGTTCGAAATTAATTAAACTCGCGGAAAACCACCACAATTCAAAAGGAAGCCTACTGCGTTTTGCCTTACTTAGTTTGAATGAATGAGATTTCCCACTCCACCGGCTCTGAGAAAATGCCGGATAACCAGTGCGAAACTCAGTTGTGGCGCGCGCACAGAACCCATTACTCAAAAGATTTTTGCAACAATAACCGTTATAACGGACATCTCGGGGCTGGGAATATATGCGCATCGTGGCAGTCAGATGCTTTCTCCAAGGATATCAATCTTTTATGAGCGAGCGGAATCAACGGAATATGTTACATGTTACTTTTGTCTATTTAGATAAATTCTTCAGGCTCGATTTAAGACTGTCCAGCCCAGTCCGCCAGTGAGGAAGCATCACTGGCAGTACCTTGATCCAAGTCATCGCTGTCAGAGTCTGGATCAGGTTCAATTTCATAACTGTATGGCGCAGAGAAATCATCGTTTTCCGATTCAAAAAAAGAACGAGCGAATTGCATAAATGTCAAATGGGTGCCAACCTGCGGGCGTGCCCCGGGTGTTAATAGATTGTTCGCTTCTATTTGTCTGTTGGCAGCAGCACGAAGATTCAAAACCAAGCGAGCGCTCTAACAAAGGTGATCTGTACACTATCATGATAAGATGATATTTTCGCTTACAGTTACTGACAAACTGACAGAGGACCAGCTTTCATAATATTCAATTAGTAATAGGACCATTCGAGAGTTGTACAAACCACTTACAGTATATTAGGTAGTCCAAGGGGACCACTCAAAAACGTTGGCCGAATCACTGCAATTATAAGTAGTCCACCTATTTAATTCACTGTAGCGTCAGCTAATGAAAAGAAAGAAAGAAGAGTTAACCACGCACATAGATTGTAACAGTAACTACAAAGCCCATCACGGACTACAATTGTGAGGAGGTTGCCGTTTGATACTCCTTTCCAGTCTAAAATTGATATCTGTCAGGGTACGCTACCGCGTCCCCTCATTTATTATCATCGGTATATATCTATTTCTATCTTATTTATATTTCCCGTGCATTGCCTCTACCATCCGTTTATTCTCTCCGTCCATATTTCACCTTCTCTGCTGCGCGCGCGCGCTGTACACGGCGTGATGCCCGTGACATCACGTCGCTTAGGCTCGGCTTGGGCGCCTGGCACTTAGCTGTGCCAGGGCCGCACGCCGCGTCGTCGTTTTATGTATATAGTAGCTGTACCTAGAGTGAGGGTCCCTAAGCTTGTTCTCTTAGGATCCCCTCCCTCTAGGTGAGTAGTGTAGTTACCTTCCAATATATTTACTTAGGATCCCCTCCCTCTAGTGTGAGCTGAGTAGCCCTAACAGTAGAACAAGCTTCTACTTGCAGACTGGTCGTTTCTATCGACACTCACTATTGAAAAATCGCGCTCGACACCGACTATCGCAGCGTCGTATTTTCCCCTCGAGTCCCGTCTATAATCGACCCCTCTGCTCCGTCCTAAAACCCCTTTTTCCTTTCTCTCTCTCTCATGGATTCCTCACCCCCACCCTCTGCACCCCAAATCGTCACCCTCGAAGATGTGGCGACTATTATCATGCGGCAATTCGCGGAAATGGATGCCCGCATGGCAAGACAGGAATCCCAGGCCTCACAGATGATTGAGGTCCTACGGAGCATCCGAGACGCGGCTAGAGCTGCTCCTACCCAAAACACCCCTGTTGACGACGCGTCCTCACCTGGACAACCACCGGCTCCTGAGCATCAAGCCAGTTCACGCTCTTCCCGAAATACCCGACCTGCTGTACCTCCTTCGTTCGACGGAGATCGCTCCAAGGGTCGTGCCTTCTGGAACACCGTTGAGTTTTACATGAGTATATGCAGTCGCGATTTCGAGACTGATGAACTCAAAATCGGCTGGGCAATGTCGTACATGAATGAAGGCCGCGCCCTTACCTTCAGCGAATCTATGCTGAAAAAGTATCAAAGAGGAGAGAAGCCCTTCGCCGACTGGAATGCCTTTCGGGAACGATTCAAGGCAGATTTCTTTCCACAATCCGAGCAAGAGGATGCCATCAACACCCTCTATTCCAACCGCTATGTCCAAGGCAACAGGACTGTAGAAGAGTATGTGGATGCCTTCCGCGTGCTCATTGAGCACGCTGGCTTTACGGAAGGACTCGCCATTAACACGTACTTTCGTAACGGTTTGGACCCGACAATTGCATCTTTGGTAGCGACGATGAAGGACCGACCCGCACTTCACGACTACGAGGGCTGGATCAGGCAAGCACGCATGTTTGACATGGACAGGCGTGCCAACGAGGCTTTCACTGCTGCTCGTCGCCGACTCGTAGGCTCTGGAACGGTTCAGACGAATCCCGCGATCGTCCCCACTAATCGACCCCGTCCCAACCCTTTTCCGTCGTATCAGACCCTCCAGATCCAGAGGAGGCCCCTGCCCCTTCCTATCAAGCTCCTTCTTACCCACCTCCCAGGCCAGCACCTCAGCTCGCGCCCGCGTTGCCTCCTAGACCTGCGGCTTCTGCTCCTACATCCCAGGTTAGACACGACCCGATGGACGTTGACGCTGCTCGTCGACGCTTAGGCCCAGAATCGACCAGATGTCATCGTTGTGGAGCAACAGGCCATTGGGCTCGTGAATGCCCTCGCGCGTACGACATTCGGTATCTCCAGCCCGACGAATTGGACGACAATATCGCACATTTGTTGGCCCAGAAAGACGCGTTGGAAGCCCAGGCGCGTGGTGACTCTGCTCTGACCCAAGGCGAGACTGTGGCTGCAACAGAGGTAGAGGATTTTCAAAACGGCGACGAGTGATAGATGCACCCTCGTTGCCGACATCTAATAGATTCGACATTTTGTACATAGATCGCGAACAAAATGACACTTCTGATTCGAATCTAACTACCCCTGCTGCATCCCCTGACAAACCCAAAGAACCGCCTCCACCTGCCACACGTTCTGTTTCTACCCCATGTATGCTGTCGCCTTCTCAACGTCGTGCATTGCCAAAGGAATACCGACTCGCAGCTACCGCAGGCACGCAGAAGCTAGAGATTCCAGTAGAGCTACAGAGTGTTGACACCGGAGCCCTGCTGCACAGCAAGGCCATGCTGGACACCGGGGCTAGCGGTATGTTCCTCGATCGCGACTTTGTCGAGAAACATCGGCTTCCCTCTGTACGCCTTGCTAAACCAATTCCCGTGTTTAACGTCGACGGTACGCCCAACCACGCTGGCTCTATCACCCACGTTGTCGACCTCGTTGTTCGCTTTCGGGATCACTCTGAACGCACCTTGTTTGCCGTTACCTCACTCAAGTATCCC
Organism: Phallus indusiatus; assembly: GCA_027605045.1. Taxonomy (NCBI): domain Eukaryota; kingdom Fungi; phylum Basidiomycota; class Agaricomycetes; order Phallales; family Phallaceae; genus Phallus; species Phallus indusiatus. Next base: position 614,105 of record JAQFWX010000022.1, on the reverse strand, counting down.
GTCCTGTTTGGACTGCCGTGGTTCAAGGCTCACAATCCCGTCATAGACTACACAACTGGTCAAGTAGAGTTCATGCGCTGCAGCCCCAGCTGTCGGTCTTGTGCCCCACGCTGGCCAGCGGGTAAGCTCTCTAAGCGCGCGTTCCAACAGATCCGACGCGCACCTCTGCCAGAGCTCGACGACACTGAGGCCGATGATCCTGACATACCAGACCTGGTCGACGTCGAGTCTGAGATTGAAGAGGGTGATCGACTGTTCGCGATGTCTATGCTACCCGACAAGCCCGACACTCACCGCATATATGCCACCGAGACCATCTCCCAGCGACTGGCTCGAGCTCACGCCAACAACGCGGACGCACCAGCACCCAAAGGTTTTCGGGATATCGTGCCAGAGAGGTTCCACGACTTTGCCGACATTTTCTCGAAGGAGTCGTTCGACTCGTTGCCGCAATCGAAGAAGTGGGACCACCCGATAGAGCTTGTGCCAGGTTCTGAGCCCAAGTCGTGCAAGATCTACCCGTTGTCACCCAACGAGCAGGCCGAGTTAGACGCGTTTCTAGAAGAAAACCTTGCGTCTGGACGAATCCGACCCTCCAAGTCGCCCATGGCATCCCCGGTATTCTTCATTAAGAAGAAAGATGGCTCTCTTCGTCTCATCCAGGACTATCGGGCATTGAATGCTATGACGATTAAGAACCGTTACCCGCTGCCCCTGATCTCAGAGCTCATCAACAAATTGCAAGGTGCCCGGTACTTTACCAAGCTGGACGTGCGCTGGGGTTACAACAATGTGCGGATAAAGGAAGGAGACGAGTGGAAGGCTGCTTTCCGCACCAACCGCGGCCTTTTCGAACCTCTGGTAATGTTCTTTGGTCTCACAAATAGCCCTGCGACCTTCCAGACAATGATGAACGAGATCTTCGAGGACATGATCTCGGAAGGTGTCGTTGCCGTCTACATCGACGACATTCTCATCTATACTCGGGATCGGGAACAACATGACCAGGTAACACGACGCGTTCTCGAACGTCTCCGCGAGCACAAGCTGTATCTCAAGGCTGAGAAGTGCGAGTTCTGCCGGACTAAGATCGAGTACTTGGGTGTTGTCATTTCCGAGAACACAGTCGAGATGGATCCCGCGAAAGTCTCGGGTGTCAGAGACTGGCCCATCCCGAAGAACATCACTGAGGTTCAGTCCTTCTTGGGCTTCGCCAACTTCTACCATCGGTTTATCAAGGATTTCGCACGTATTGCCAATCCCATGTTCGGGTTAACCAAGAAAGATACGCCCTTCGTCTGGTCCGACACTTGTCAGCATGCTTTCGATACTCTGAAGTCGTCGATCACCTCTGCCCCCATTCTTCTCATTCCCAACCCCGCTAATCCTTACCGGGTTGAAGCAGACAGCTCCGACTTTGCAACAGGCGCAGTTCTCTCACAGTTGTCAAACGAGGACGGTAAATGGCACCCAGTTGCGTTCTTCTCGAAGGCCCTCAGCCCTGTCGAACGCAACTATGAGATTCACGACAAGGAGATGCTCGCTATCATACGATCTTTAGAGGAATGGCGACACTTTCTCGAAGGCGCATCTCACCCTATCGACATACGGACTGATCACAAGAATCTCGAGTATTTCATGTCCGCGCGTAACCTCAATCGTCGTCAAGCTAGATGGTCAGTATATCTCTCGCGATTCGACTTCACCCTACAGCATATACCGGGCAAGTCGATGGGGAAACCTGATGGCCTATCCCGCCGCCCAGATCATGGCTCGGGAAAGGACGACAATCGTGGCGTCACCCTAATCCGACCCGAAATGTTTGCAATCAATGCTCTGCAAACATTCCGCCTTAAAGGGAGGAGGAGGACTTGCTACGCCAGATTCGCAAGGCCAATCGGGAAGGCAAGGTCGAAGATAGCGTTTCCAAAGCCGTTGCAACACTTCGTGCACTGGGTGGTCGTTCAGCTCACTCATTGGAATGGTTTGAAGACCAGGACCTCCTCTATTATCGCGGCAAGGTTTACGTGCCAAACGTCGACGAGCTGCGTCGGAAAATCCTTTCCAGGCACCACGACACCAAACTCGGTGGTCACCCGGGTCGTTTCAAGACCCTCGAGCTCGTTTCGCGCACCTTCTGGTGGCCAGGTGTCTCCAGGTATGTCCAACACTACGTCGAGGCCTGCGACATGTGTCTACGTACGAAACCCCCTCGTCATGCTCCCTATGGCCTTCTCCGACCCACAGAAGTGCCAAGTCGACCCTGGGAACACATCTCAGTCGACTTCATCGTGGAGCTGCCAGAATCCAACGGTTTCGACGCAATCCTCTCTGTCGTCGACTCTCTCACCAAACGGGTTCATTTCGTGCCGACATTTACGACACTTGACGCGACAGGTCTAGCCCGTCTGTACCTTCAACACGTCTGGAAGCTCCATGGTCTCCCCATGAAGGTGATCTCTGACAGAGGTCCCCAGTTCGCGTCCCGCTTCACACAGGAGCTTTCTAGGCTCCTTGGCATACGGCTTGCACCCTCTACGGCATATCATCCTCAAACCGATGGTCAGACAGAGCGTGTCAACGCAGAAGTCGAACAATACCTTCGACTTTTCACCTCTGAGCGGCAGGACGACTGGGACCAGATACTGCCTTTGGCTGAGTTCGCATATAACAACCACGTACACTCAGCAACGCGCGACACCGTTTGAGCTCGACACTGGACGACATCCTCGTATGGGATTCGAACCGCTGGTTGCCGACTCCAAGATCGAATCTGTCAACGAGTTCAAGACGCGTATGGAGTCAACGATAGAGGAAGCCAAGGCCGCCATAGCCAAGTCGAAGGACGAGATGGCCAAGTACTACGATCGGAAACACATCCCGGCACCTGAATACAAGGTTGGCGACAAGGTATACCTCGATTCGAGCGACATTCGTACCACCAGGCCCTCCGCCAAGTTATCGCACCGGTACTTAGGGCCTTTTCCGATAGTCAGCAAGGTCGGGTCGCACGCATATAAGCTGCGTTTACCACTGTCGATGTCAAGGCTTCATCCAGTATTCCACGTCGGGAAGTTGCGTCCAAAGGTTGAAGATACAATCCCGGGTCGTCGCGTCAAGGCTCCCCCACCTCCAGAGGTCAGAGATGACGGTGAGCACTACGTCGTGGAACGGATTTTGGACAGTCGTGTATTCCGGAGACGACTCGAATATAAGGTGCGTTGGGAAGGCTATGGTCCCGAGCATGATCAATGGGAACCCGAGTCGAATATTGCAGCCCCAGATCTCATTAGGCAGTTCCACCGTGAGCACCCGAGTGCGCCGCGCTCGATAAACGGTCTCCTTTTCCATCGTCGCCCTCGGTTCGATTTCTCCAAGTTGCAAGCATCATTAGTCGAAGCTACAGGCGTCGGGACGCCGCCTCGTTGAAGGGGGGGTGGTGTCAGGGTACGCTACCGCGTCCCCTCATTTATTATCATCGGTATATATCTATTTCTATCTTATTTATATTTCCTGTGCATTGCCTCTACCATCCGTTTATTCTCTCCGTCCATATTTCACCTTCTCTGCTCGCGCGCGTTGCGCGCTCGTACACGGCGTGATGCCCGTGACATCACGTCGCTTAGGCTCGGCTTGGGCGCCTGGCACTTAGCTGTGCCAGGGCCGCACGCCGCGTCGTCGTTTTATGTATATAGTAGCTGTACCTAGAGTGAGGGTCCCTAAGCTTGTTCTCTTAGGATCCCCTCCCTCTAGGTGAGTAGTGTAGTTACCTTCCAATATATTTACTTAGGATCCCCTCCCTCTAGTGTGAGCTGAGTAGCCCTAACAATATCCTTGCTACGAGCACGAACAACAGGGCTTGAAATGCAAGTTCTGGAATCCTGTGATTATGATCCATCAGTGTTCAAACCGTAAACGCGTAAACGTTTAAACCCTCATGCACTCATGATCAAACTCCGCGTCGCTAGAGACGTTTTTCCTGAAGATCTCGCGCTTTTAAAAAACGACCGTCAACTTTGCCGTATGAATTGTGGTATGTATTCAAATTTATATATACTACTAGAGCTTACTGATTCTATTCGAAAAGCGACCGATCTTTCAAGACGTCTACGCAAAACAAAACCAGCTCTCTCATCCACCCTCCGACTTCTCAAAGCTACACAGCAGACTCAACGTCTACCGCTGTCTAGCCTCCGTTCCAAAGTAATGGCGATTTCGTGCTAGCGACGTTTTTCTTGAAGATATACAAGTACACACCGCTGATGCATTACGCGGTCTGCCCGTGCTTTTCAGAAGGACCGTCAACTTGCTGTAGCAGTATCGCGTTTGAATTTATCATTCTCAGAGCTCAGACTCAGATGCAGCGGCACATCGAGGGGACCACGTCCTCTCGCACCAGCTCCAGGTAGTACAAGTCGGACTCCACGTCGCCACCACCCCCCACACCTCCTCTTCATCTTCATCACACTCCCCTTCATCCGTCCGTTCCCGATTGGAAAACAATCCACAGGACAGATACTCAACTATACAACCCAACAACTGGACAATATGGCAAATCGACGTCGCGGACCTATCCATGTCCTCTTCCACGGTCATCACCAGCCCGACCAGTTTGAGCGACTACTACTCGCGTCCGCGAGTGTCGCACAACGCAGTTGATTTCATCCGCCCGATCTCATCAATGGTCGCATCGCGGAAGGCCTCCTCAAATTCACCAATCTCAAACTGTTGACCCTTATAGATCCGGCGCGTCTTCGGATGTTCGGTCCCGCATTCAGTCGATGGGAGAGGATCAAGTCTCTCAAACTCTAAGCAACGCGCCCATTCAGAGAACTCCCAACGACAACGCTTCGTCATTGTATTTTATTCGGTTTCACGATGCATCAGCTGCAAATTACTTGTGGCTTCTTTCTTCTGACATGTGCACAAACTTGCAAGCTCTCGTTTCAGGTCTTTCGTATGGTAACGCCGCCGAGACGCTCAAAGCCATAACTCTTTTCGGCAAAACATACGAACACACACTCTTGGCTCTCATGTTGCACGATTTTTAAGGCGACAGGAATGTCAGTTTCTCAAACTTATCCCAGTAGGACGCTCTCCCGGGCCCCTTTTATTTCACAAACCTAGGACATCTTCATCCCCCCAAACGCACCTTACGACACCTTCCTCTCGCTTCTTCTAAAGCTGACAAACTTAAAATTGTCGAAGTAGGATGGATGGATGGCTTACGAACCATAACGGGCACACGGGCTACGTGAAGCAAGCTGGACGCGCGATATGAGGAAGAATGCATTGATGGCTGTTTGTGAGCGGTTGGGTGTAACGGTGAGGATGGAGTACAGTATGATTGGTGCTATTGATGATGTTTTTGATATCGATTTTGAGCAAAGTGTAGTATGTAAAAAATATTTAGGCACAACAGGGAGACATTTTCTTAACCGATATCTTGGAGTGTAGTATATATATGCGCGATGTCACAAAAATCCAAATAGGTTTTTAAACCTTTATAAACCAAAAAAAGCTGTAAGCTTCGGGGCAGTTTATAAAGCTTAAAAATCTAGCTCAAAGCTTTTACAAACGTTTTTTTAATTATGAGCCGGCCTTATTTTGAGATGAGGTCAATTTTAAAAGTTGTTTACAGGTTTGTTAACACAGGTCTAGGTTAATATCAATTGGTTTCGTTTTTTTAACATATCCTTAGGTTTATTATTACAACAGCTAGGTTACTTTGTCTTCTTTTGGTAAATATACGACACAGTGGGTTCATAAACTCCGGTATCATATCTGGAATGAATTGAGATAATTATCATATATTATTTAACGAAGAGTATATAATTCATTTGGGATTACATAATCACATCTTAGGTTCAAACTCTCACTCAAAGGATCAATACCAAAAATAGACGAGCAGCCGACGCAGCCTGAATGGGCGACAAAAGTTCTAAGAAGTTTTCAGTCAGACCAACTTGAACACTAAGTTGACACAACTAAGCACATACCTAGTTGAATAGTGTACAACGTGACGGCAAAATAAAGGTCTGCTGGTAAAGCGTTTTTCACCAATCCCACTGACATGGCAAATTACATACCTCCTATAATTGTAACAATCTTGATTCCATAAAACCTGTACTTAAACCGTGAGATGAGCTTGCGAAAAAGATATACTAAACCTACAAGGCGCGACCTCGTCAAAAGAGCTGCTCCACTAAACAAGTCCAAGTCGAGTGTCATTGATCAACCTATCTGGCCTTCTGTGATTTCTTGTAATGCGCGAATGACAGATGACCAGTCTCTAACCTTTGTTGTTGCTGTATTGTTTCCAGTGAGCTCAACAATCGCCCGACGCCTGAACAGCGCCATTCAATTGGCCATGCTTCTTCGACGAAAGAATTAAATTGCTGGTTAACGATTTGTAGTTCTTAGCTTCCTGGCTCAGAGACGTAAGACCTGGTGTTGCTTGCGGAAACGACTTACGAAGAGATTAAGCATAATTAGCGCCCCGGACGCAGTATTACTCCGAGCAGTGCAGCACAGCCAGACTAGTTGGAGACAGCGTATATGCACCATTCCCGTTGTCAGGGTACGCTACCGCGTCCCCTTACTTTCCTTATTTATTATCATCGGTATATGTTTATTTCTATTTCATTTACATTTCCCGTCCATTACTTCCATTTTCCGTTTCCTCGTTCTGCCTCTATTTCACTTTCTTTACGTCGCGCGTCGTACTCGGCGTGATGCCCGTGACATCACGTCGCTTAGGTTCGGTTCGGGCGCCTAGCACTTAGTTGTGTCAGGGCCGCACGCCGCGCTATCGTTTTTCATGTATATAGTCGCTGTCCCTAGAGTGAGGGTCCCTAAGCTTGTTCTCTTAGGATCCCCTCCCTCTAGGTGAGTAGTTAGTGTTTTCCGCAATATATTATCTTAGGATCCCCTCCCTCTAGCCTGAGCTGAGTAGCCCTAACACCCGTGCTCCAGATGGAAATTATAAAAGAGATAAATGACTTAGGCTTGGGTTTGGCTTGATCCCTCACTTTTCTTCACATTTTCTCTCCTTTTCCTACATTCTAATCGCGATTTTATTCAGTACAATTTCTTGAATTTCCATTTCTCAGACCATGTATTCACTTTCCACATGCTTTTCCCTCGTTTTCTTCACATTTTAGATAACTGGTATTCCGATTTTCACTCGGAAACTAAACCACAAATTTGTATATAAACCAGTCGCTTTTAGACTCCAAATATCATCAGTTTTCTTGGATTGTATTGCAGCTTTTCCCTCAGTCTCACAATACGCATTTGAGTCATTCTATTCGACTTAACTACACTATATCTCTATTCTATACTCTCTTTTCTATCACACAAACAACTATCTGGTTCCCTTATCTTTCCTGTATGCTCCTGCGCGCACGTATCACTGGTGAAAACAAAATCAACTAAAACGTTCGAACCTGGCAAATAATGTATTTCTTTTTGAAATTCTTCCAGCTTGAGGCCGTCGACGACGCATAAGATTTCACAATAGCATAATCAGGCATCGAAAATGACACAATAGTAAGAGAGAGAAAGAGAAAAGCGGAGCATGAAAAAAAAGTTCAGGCGCTTTAGCTTGCCTGTCGGGCGTTTATGCCGAACCAAGCTTGAGCCAAATAAACCAAAATTCAACATTCGACTTCAACCATGCCACATTCGACAGCCGTTTCCCACCCCGATCCTCGAAATATCATTATCCCTGAGACAGAATCTGACACGGACCTTTCAGGTTCAGGTCACGATAGTGAATATAATGGTCGTCTCCTTCACCCAACTTCCGACCCTTTCGCTTTCTGTGATGAAATTGGGGGTCCACAAAAAAGGATGACCCTATCTGATATAGATCGTATCGGTACGTCTAACAGTCAATAAATAATTATCATACAATAACATTTGACAGGTGCTACACCGGAAAGACTTAGGAATGTCTCCAAGCGTTTGCAACAACTTGTAAACAATGCCGGATCTCTGTGTGATTCCGGAGAGGAAAGGAATGTACACGCTATGGTATGTAACTATTGAGACTGAACAACAAATGCTTACTTTGAGTGTTATTATAGGACATCTCTCCCACAGCCGAATCAAATGTCGGACACGAAGCAGAAGAAAAAAAAGACCGCCAAATGCTCCATGCGACCATCAAAGAGCTAAGACACACGGTCAAAGATCTGCGCGCGATTTTCGAAATAATACGGGATACCAATGAAGAGAGGAAAAGAGAGGAAGCAATACAATTAACTGTATATAATGACATTTTACGTAGCTTTACCAGTTGCAATTGCTGTGAACCCTGTTAATTAGCCAAAAACGTTTATTAAGTCTTAATAGACTTTAAGAACATGTGTACCTAAATGAGAAAGCGAGATATTAAGAAATACTAAACTAATCCATTCTATTTTTTTGCTTTATTCTTCCCTTTTCTACCGCTGCCTTTCCTAGCATCCTTCGTAGTGTCTTGCTCAGTTACCGGATCCGGATTATTCCTTGACCTTAGTCTGCGTGTGGTGGGTTCAGCATCAGCTTCATCACGGCCACGTTTCTGCCCACCACGAGCACGTGTACTAGCTTGTGGTACGCTAGGCTCGTTTACACCATAAACGGTCATGGCCGGGGGCTCTGTGGACGGGCTAGCTTGGGACGTTACAGGAGTCTGAGGTCGAGAGACGGAAATACGAGATTGAGAGACAGGAATACGAGATGGAGCAACAGGAGTGCGAGATGCAGAAACCGGAGCACGAGATGCAGCAACAGGAGCACGGGATCTAGAAGGTATGACAGGAGCTGAAGTTGTCGTGGAAGCTGAGTGTTCAGGAGAGTCCGGAAGTACAGGAGATGCTGGAGGCGAAGAAACTGGAAGTTCAGGATGTTCAGAAAGTTCAGGAGAGGCGGGAGCTTCTGGTGTAATAGATGATACGATGCGACGAGTCTGGCGCTGCAAATATCTTAAGATGATCCAACAAGTAATGATTCGTCTAGGGCTTACTCTAGTGTTCACATTCCGAGACGCCATATTAGGTACAATCTCAGCATCAATATCTGATGGTGTCTGTGAATAGAAGAATCAGATCAGATTATATATGAAGTGCATAACACTTGCATTATGTTGGGGCGGATCATCCTTATTCTCACACATATCCCTCATTTCCGGGTTATTTTCATTATCTTCGTAATCCGAACTTGATGCCATAATAATCCTATCAATCTCTTCTTGGTCTAAATCCATATGGGAGTCAATGTTTTGCTTTTGAGGATATAGCAATTCATTGGCCCAATCAATTGTACTTTTCAACCGCAGACTCTTCCGGCGTTTTGCACAAAGCATCAGGTAGGTATCCAAACACTTATGATAGTGAATGCCCGGCTGGCCCTTAGGTCTCGAGGGAGAAAGTTCATCCTTAGCAAGCACGCATCGAAGCTAAGAGCCATAACTCAACGAGCGAACATGACAAGTATCTAAAATGTAACTTACAATTGTTGTGACAATAGCCAACATAGATGGAGTAACTTCGTGCAGGTTCCACGAGGATCCAATAGATGGTCGACCGCCATGTTTGCTTTTAAGCGTGCTGAAACTGTCTAAACCACCTCTGCCGTGATAAATCAATAAATATGCCTGAGAATTTTGTCAAGCAGCCGTTGTACTTCTTTTGATATAAACTTACGCGAAGTATGGCCTCGTTATGGAATACTCTGGTGCTTTTGCCATCGCTAGTTTGCTTTTCGTAGTTTTCGTAAGCAATTGGTGCATCCCAGCGGAAGCCTGGAACACCGCCCTCTGTGGACCAACCATTTAGCTGAAGCCGCTCATCCTTGTCCTCAGTATCAAACCCAGAACCCTCGAATATGGTCTTGAACCCATGCCGTACGTGACTGATAGCAATCCCTCATTGCTTACCCATCCCATCGATAAACTATATATTGACGTTAATAATTGGGAGTCTGGAATATTACATTAATAAATAAATACCTTGCTTTGAAATATTCGGTCGCCAAAACTACCATGTAGGTGCTTCGGGATGAATTCCTTTAGATCACGCAGCTGACCTTGCATGACTATTGCAATGTCTTTTTTATCATGGGAATACTGCTTGAGACTGAATTGGTATCCTGGGTCTTCTTCTACCGTGAAAGCGTCATCTTGGTTATGAAGCCACAATGATACGGTAAGCACGTATTTTTTGCCGAGCTTGAAGACTTCATCGTCTTTGTCTGGGATGTTTGCTGGCTTTGCTTTGGGTGGGGCCTTGAGTGCCTTCCTTTTCATCTTCAGAATCTTGATTTGTGCTTCTGAATCCACTATCTTCTTGTAACGGATCCACCGCATGCGGTGGACCGAGTATATGCCACTTAGGCATATGCAGAGGGCTTCGCCCTCTGCAGTAGTTACTATTACTTACTCTAGTAACAGAGGTGCTTAATGCCTCTGGCTCGCCGCGTCGCGGCGAGCCGTTATGTAATAACTATACATTAGTAGTAGCTACGCACGTGCTGATTCAGCACGCACATTTTGTTTTACACCATAAAAAATACAGCACCCTTGGTCTGTTATTCGTGGTGTGAAACTACAGCGTGATAAAACTTGTGTACCGTACGCAGTACACTATAAAAAGTAATGAAACGTTACATCTTTTTTAACACCAAAGGCGTTAAAAACAACCCGCCGCTGTATTAAGCAAGCGAAATTAACCCTTCCTATTGCAGGAGGATTCAATGGCTCCTACTACCAGGAGTCAGAGTGCACCAGATCGTGGTACACCTGATTCCAACCAGCCTGACCCACCCGGGCCAGTGCAAACCGAAAATCCCGACCCGTCTAGGGAAGGAACCCTCGAAGGAGAGTCATCCACATGGGAGAGAGTGGATGCATCAACCCAAAATCCCACTCGTCCTGTGTCGCAGACGATGGACCATCAGCCCCAACTTGCTGATGAAGAAGATGAGGACGTAAAGTCCATAGCATCTGGTCGCTCCAGACTTAGCGTTAGGAGTGATAGGTCCATCCGAAGGGATGAGGCCATGAACGCTGTTCACGCATCGTTGCTCGATGGCGTGAGGAACGGGAATATGTCCCCGTCAGAACTGCAGAGACTAGCTCGATTAATCGAGAACGTCAATGCAGGAGTTGAAAACCCCGAGCCAGAGCCTGTTACCACGGGCACTGACAGGGACCAGGTCAGGACGACAGACTTGTCTCCTGAAGCAGAGCCTGCATGAGCACGCTCTGACAAAGGAAAAAGCAGAGCGGTAGATCTGCCTGCACCAGGTACGGGATCTACTTGTCCTAGACCAGCAGGGACGACGAGTCGCCTTGCATATCAATTCACAAACCCAGCCCCACAAGCTAGGTTTGTTACACCGACGGGACCGACATACGCCAGTCCGTCACCAGCAACAGCTGGCAATTCCCAATCCCCTGAGCCTGCACCAACAGGCACCAGGCAACGTTCCCAGAACGCTACCCCAGGACCGAGTACGCGTCCTGTTAGACCTCCTACCCAAGGAGCTACAGCATATACAGCTCCTAGGAACCCCGGCCCCGAGATAGAGGCTGGCAGAGAAACAGTGAGACAGATGTACCGTTTCACAAGACGACCGCCTCACGAGTCTGACGCGGTTGGTGACTATATCGATACCGAGATAGCCACGCGACTGGTGAACCAGTCGCGAAATGGAGCACCCCCACGAGAGGATGCTGAAGTGGTCGCCCAAGCTGCCCTCGAATACCAGAGGATAGCAGGGCTACTCTCCGACAGAGCAATCCGTACACATGCACGGGCTGTGGAGGCGGCCACTAATGCACTCGAGGAAGCCATAGCAGGCTCCCTCGAGACTGACACTCCCAACGAGCAGCAACTGCGGATCATACAAGATAGAATCCGCATCGCGAGGGACGCGCGTATGAACGCGGTCCGCCATGCTCGTGTGTTTGAAGGTGGCTATAATGCCATCACTGGCGATAGGATCCCATCGCCAGATCCAGCCTCAAGCTCTAGTCGTCCAGACGACAGAGCACCACCACCTGGCAGACAACTGCCAAGGCAAAGTGCCGAGCCCAGTGGGCATAGGCAAACTTCTGCAAATCCAGCAGAAGCACCGCGTATCGATACATATGATGGATACACTCGTCGACCACAGTATGGCGAGGATCTCCGCGCCACACCGTTCGACGAAGAACGTGCTGAAAGATTTGATCCTTTCAGCGACGACGCCCCAGTACTCGAGGGCGTCATAGCCATGGTTCAAGAAGCCCTGATTGCAAACAGGGATATGATGCCAGGCAACTCGCCTCTTGCGAAAGCAGGAGCGAAGATAGGGCTCCCGCCCACATATAGCGGCTCGTCCAGAGCCGAGGACTTCGACAACTTTGTGTCGGGTCTGTTACGCTGGCTACGCGTAAACCATCTGCTTGGAGAAGTCAGCCAAGCAGAGCAAATATCCTTTCTAGGCATGCGCCTAGAAGGGTTGGCCCAAGAATGGTTTACTCAAAACGTGGAGAGAGGTGTTCGCCCCCTCCACGAGTGGACTCTAGTCCCCGCACTGCGGAGACTATATGATCGTTTCCTGCCACCCCACTCTAGAAGTGAGGTAGCGATTCAGTTTGAACGCGAGCGGCAGGGGTCGCACTCTGTACACGAGTACATGAGCGCACTACTCACGCTAGCCAACAGACTAGCGCACCCTCCTGATGACTACACATTCAGGAGGAGGTTCCTTGATGGGCTGAACCACAGCCTCGCCACTGAAGTAGCATTCAGAGGCGGCAATCCCGAGCAAATGACTGCTAAGGAACTACTTCTACTGACAATTCAAGTAGAAGAGGCGTTCAAGAAACGCCGCTCGGTAGCGGCGTCTCAAGGAAACACTACCCGCCCAGCAGGTAGCAGTAGCGGAGGCAGTAGTAGCGGTAGTGGCAGCAGTAGCAGCCACAACAACTTGGTAAGGCAAGCGCATACCAACAATATGCGCTTGAACCAGAGGAACCACGGTTCCTCCACGCGTCCTCACGAGACGCGTACAAATGGTAACTCCCCACTGGGGAACCGCCCCTCGAGCTCGTCAAACTCGAGGAACCATAGCTCGCAGACCACTAGGACTGCCCCAACTAGTACGCACAATCGTACTAGCACATCCCCTCCCACGTGTTTCAACTGTGGGCAGGTGGGACACTACAGAAATGCGTGCCCCAGACTGAGACAGGTACGAGCCAATGTGGGTCGTATCGAAGAGGTTGAAGAGACCTCTGGCGAGACATCGAACGATGCCCCGCAGGAGAACGTGGAAGACCCCACAGCTGAACAAGCTGTGGAGGAAGAGGTGGCCCAAGACGAGCCCACCAACGACCCCGTCGAGGACGACGAGGGCATCCAATACCAATGGGACGATGATGACAATGGTCCCAGTGTATACATGCTCCTCACAATTGGTGACGAGTATGAGGAGCGCAGACTGCACTTCGCAGTCCACAAGTCATCGCCATTGGATGAAAATGAGTCCTCGCTCGCTACGAGCAAGGAACCACTCTATGACCATACGGCTAGAGTGAGCTCTCGTGCCCCAACACGAGACAGAAACGCATCGAGACCCATTGAGGGTTTCTGGCCAGTTAATGGCCAATTGGCTCACTGCCTAGTCGACAGTGGATGCCAGGGGATGATCATGTCCCCTCATTTCTCTCTTGCCACCGGAGCAAGAACCTTCAAGCTCGACAAACCTGTCGTGCTACAGCTGGCCGTCAAGGGCAGCAAGTCTTCCATTCAGTATGGAACGTACACCCGCATCCAATTCGGAGGTATCGATGTCCAAGAGTACTTCGACATCGTCAACATCGATCACTATGATGTGATCATTGGCGTCCCATTCCTGAGACGCTACAACATCTGCCTGGACTTCAGCAGAGGTACAATCACCCGCAACGGCGAGGTGATTGACACCAATCACCATGTGATTGGACTCGCTCCTGAAACAGGAACGATGGTGCTAGCCAGCACCCAACATTCCAGCTCCTCCGTCCCTGAGATGACGGAAGAGAACATTCCAGCACTCATCGAGTACTGGAAGAACAAGTACAGTGACCTGTTCGGTCCTGTCCCTTCCCGACTTCCCCCATTTCGGGAAGTGAATCATCAGATTCCTCTCATTGAGCCCAATAAGAAGATCCGGTACCACCTTCCCAGGTGCCCGGATGCGCTCAAAGCGCTACTCGCTGAGAAGATTCAGCGATACGTAGCTGCAGGTTGGTGGGAACCAACTGTAGCTACACAGGCAATCCCCATGCTTTGCCTGCAGAAACGAGCCGTAGTCTTAGCACTACGGACCGTGTTCGATCTGCGCCTGCAGAACGAAAACACAGAGAAGGACGTAACGCCCTTCCCTGATCAGGAAACCATCCGCCAGAACGTGGCGAGACACAAATACAGATCAAAAATTGATCTGACTGAAGCGTACGAGCAAGTACGCATAGTCCCAGAGGACGTCCACAAGACGACCTTTGCCACCATCTATGGCACTTTCAAGAGCCATGTCATGCAGCAAGGAGACTGCAATGCCCCATCGACGTTTCAACGTCTGATGACCCATATCTTTAGGGACCGCATCGGTCGTTCGACGGATGCATACATAGACGACGTGTTCGTCTATTCAAACACAATAGATCTGCATCAGCAGCATCTAGAGAACGCCTTCTCGCGTTTGCGAGAGGCACAACTTTACCTGAGTAGTCGTAAAGTTGACTTATACTCTAAGCGACTGGAGTGCTTAGGCCACATCATTGACGATGATGGCATCCATCCCGATCAAGAGAAGATGGATAAAATACGTGAGTGGAGGACTCCACGCACGTATAACGATGTCCAGAAATTTCTGGGCCTCGTACAATACGTTGCGGCATACCTACCAGGGGTAGCCGCATACACTACCCCACTATCAGGGTGTACGTACAACAACAGACTGTTCGTATGGACGCCGTTGTTGAACAAGTGCTTTGATTCAATCAAAGCACTCACGCGAAAGGCTCCTATCTTGAAGCCTATTAACGTGGACGACCCAGATCCAATTTGGGTCGTAACCGACGGCTCTAAATGTGGCGTCGGTGCCTATTATGGGCAAGGGCCTACATGGCAAACATGTAGGCCAGCAGGGTTTCTCTCGAAGAAGTTCACCCCTGCTCAGTACAACTACCGCACCCATGAGCATGAGCTCATCGCGGTACTTGAAGCCTTCCTTAAGTGGGAAGACAAACTACTAGGGCGTAGATTCACCCTAGTAACGGACAACGAGGCCATGGTCCACTTCAAGACCCAACCTCGCATGTCACCGCACCAAGCACGGTGGTATGAATACCTGTCTCGTTTTGATTACGAGACGATTCATGTCAAGGGCGTCACTAACAATGTCGCCGATGGCCTCTCTCGTTATTACGAAGAGGACACTCCAGATGAGGTTCACCCTCCGGAGGTATACGTCAATGCTGACGTTAGACTTGATCCCGAAGGGGATCATCTTCCCATCGAAAGAAGGGATGAAGTGAGAGTGAACATTATTACACGTTCACGAGTACGAGAGGAACCTCGAGTTGAAGGTCCCTCAAATACTACACCTTCTGATATTACAGAAGCGCAATCCGATGAGGATATACTTGCTCTAAGTGCAGAGCAAGACAGCAAGCTTCTTAAAGCCAAAATTGAGGGCTTTGCTGAATTTACCTCGCTGATACAGCAAGGTTATCACAAGGACCCAGTATTTAAGCTGGTTCTTGCCAACCCAAACACTCACAAGGCGTTTGGAATTAAAAATCAACTGATCTTTACCAAGAATCAGTTCCTCCGCGATGTATTATGCGTCCCCCATAACGCATTTTACAAGGGGAGGAGGATCACTGAGATTATAATCAGTGAGGCCCACCAAATTGTTGGGCACTTTGGACGTTACAAAACGTCTCAGTACGTTAGACAAGCGTACTGGTGGAAATCGATGATTGAAGACATCGATACGTTCTGCAGATCCTGCGGAACATGCCAGACCAACAAAGGGGAGAATAATCACCCCAGTGGTCTGTTAAAACAACTCCCGATTCCCAATAAACCTTGGGAATCGATTGGAATGGACTTCGTCGGTCCATTACCCGTTTCAAACGGCCACGACTTCCTATTCGTCGTGATTGACAGACTGACCTCTATGGTTCGTCTGATGCCAACCACCACCAAGCTGACCGCCAAGGGCACAGCCTGGTTATACCTTAGTGAAGTCGTAAGACTCCACGGTGTCCCTGACTCAATCGTGAGTGACAGGGATGCACGATTCACTGCCAAGTTCTGGCAGGAACTGCAACGCCTAATGGGGACACGATTGCTCATGTCCACGGCGTTCCATCCGCAAACGGATGGATCTACCGAGCGAGCCAATCGCTCAATTGGTCAAATACTTCGTTCCGTCATACAGAACGATCAAAAAGATTGGGCCGAAAGGATCCCAATGGTGGAGTTTGCTATTAATAGCAGCACCAGTGAAACCACTGGTTTCGCGCCGTTTGAACTCAATTACGGCTACCTTCCCAATTTGGGAAGGAAAATTGAGACGAACACCAAATTTAAAGGTGTTCAACACTTTGCTCAACAGGCAAAGTGGAATCTCATGATAGCGCATGACGCTATCATAGCCAATCGCGTTAAACAGGCCCACTACGCGAACAACTCACGGCGCGATGCACCGGAGTACAAAGAGGGTGATCTCGTCTATCTGTCGACGAGGAATCTCAACCTCCCCAAGGGGAGAGTTAAGAAGTTGATCCCACGTTATGTGGGACCATACAAAGTGCTGTCCGTCAAGGACAACATTACAGTAAAACTTGAGCTCTCTGAAGAGCTCAAGCAATGTCGCATAAATCCCGTATTTCACGTGGATTTGATTAAACCTCACATCGCCAATGACGATGAGAGATTTCCACGCCGCGATACACTCACGGCGTATGACTTTGGACAGCCAGACGATGCTGAATGGCACGTCGAGGAACTCCTAGCTCATCGCTGGAGTGGAACTCGCGAGAAAGATCTCGAGTTCCTAGTCCAGTGGACCCTTGGGGATACCACTTGGGAACCTTACAGTAACTGTAAGGACTTGCAAGCTCTAGACGAGTACTTGCAATTACGAGGCGTAAATGAGCCTCGGCAGCTGCCACGACTATCCAATCACGGAGAGTCGCGGACCAACAACAAGCGCCCAGATCCCATTCGGGGATCTGCTTGAAGATCCCACCCACAGGGATCCACTGGCACTTCACTGCTACGCGGTGAGGTAATTTTCACTTGGGCGCTCCATGAGGCCGCCCAAGTATATAACCCAAAAGTCCGTTCACGGTCTTTTCTCCCTCAACACCCCCCATGCCTGACAGCAAGGGAAAACAACGCGAACGATCACGCTCACGGTCGCCTACACCGCAACCTGTTAGTAGGTTCAAAAAAGCAGAAGCTCAATTGGCTCTGCAGAGGTCCGAATGGACCTTAGACGCGATGGACGGATGTATATCCGTCTATCATAACAATGATAGTTGCACCGCGTGCAACGACTTTGCCAGTCACCTGGCAGGCCCCGCTGGCAGCGGGGCAATCATCCTTGACCATGATATGGTCAAGCAGGCCGTCTACAAGGCCTTTCCCTTCATAAAGAGGGAGTACTATCATCTAGACGAACGTCTAGAAGAAGCTGAAAGGGACGTCAAGTCCTTGACAGACCACCTCGACGATGCGAATTGTCGTATCTGCGAGCTGAAAGCTCGCATTGCTGAACTTGAATGTTCAGCGTCGACGGCAGGCCCGTCGACTACCCCATCGACCTCCAAAAAGCGGTCGAGAGACCAGGCCGATAAAGTGCCTGAACCATCCCAGGCAGCCCCTTTGCCTGATATCTTCAACGACATGTCGTCTGACGACGACATGGAAGACATAGTCGATGATAATGACTATGATGACGACGCCTCCATCGCGTCGTCCACCAAACGCAAGCCTCAGCGTACCTACGCTGATGCAACCAAGGCATCGGGCTCTCGCGATGCTGCCCCGGTTTCTCCAAGGAAGCCCTCTGGTCCGTATCCACGGACCAAGCCAGGATGGGACTCCAATAGGGACCCATGGCCCTTCTTCGTCAAGGGCTTTGACCCCACTGTTAGTGGGGATCACTCTCTGGTGCCTGGCACCCCCAATCCTACTGCATGGTATAACACCTGCAGCCTCGACGAACCATTGTTCGTCGAGATTGGAACCCGGGTTTGGACCGACCCCCCGGTATTCACGTACCCCGACGACAGAGGGGTTCACATGCATATTTCATACGCATGGACTCGCTGGCGCAGATCCATGAAGGAGCGCCGCCTGGCGAGGAAGACCGCCAAGCTTGAAGCTATGGAGGCTGCCGCCAACCGTCCATCGGTGGTGTCTATCTCGGGAGAACTCATCCACCCTGAGATCAAGTATCTAATCAATACTTGGAACGCGGACCCTAACCAGGTCCCTCCCTACATCCGACTAATGTCGGATGGATCATTAAACCCTCAAGATGTTGAGGTGTTCGCATGGCTCAAACGAGTCACACGTACTCGTGAAGTACGTGCCAAGTTCCTCGAGAAGGCGGCTGAGTGCCTCCTCGACCCCGCACTTACTGTGTGGGAAGAAGTTCTCGGTGGTAGGGGTAATTCCTCCACCCACCTGCCTTCCACGCTCATGGAAGGCTACACTCGTTCCTTCGAGTGCAAATCCCCCTCCTCCATTACCATAGAGGAGGTGATTCGCTCCATGCATGCCAATGGAGCGACGACAAGACGCGTCACTGAGGTGATCGCGCCCCTTCTCCAACGATACGCCAATGGAGAAGATGTCAATCGCATCGCGCATGACTATCGCGTGCGCCGTGGACTGGATTGTCCAACAAAAAAGGCGCGTACGACTCAGTCGTCCGCCCCCGCCGTCCATGCGTCGGCTTCACCTGCCAGCATCGTGGCAGGCCCGCCTAACAAGGTCTACTCCCCGTCCGTCCCAATTCAGATGACAGACGAGGAATTGTTAAGGCCCCCTGAGGACCTTGACGCACCGCATCCGAGTACCTCGGAGAGCATGGAGATTGACTACAGCAATCCCTCTGACTGATTACAGTCAGACGCCTCCTCTTCGCGATCCCATGACTTGGAGTCCAAGTCACAAGGGGAGGATGTAACGGATCCACCGCATGCGGTGGATTGAGTATATGCCACTTAGGCATATGCAGAGGGCTTCGCCCTCTGCAGTAGTTACTATTACTTACTCTAATAACAGAGGCGCTTAACGCCTCTGGCTCGCCGCGTCGCGGCGAGTCATTATGTAATAACTATACATTAGTAGTAGCTACGCGCGTGCTGATTCAGCACGCGCATTTTGTTTTACACCATAAAAAATACAGCACCCTTGGTCTGTTATTCGTGGTGTGAAACTACAGCGTGATAAAACTTGTGTACCGTACACGGTACACTATAAAAAGTAACGAAACGTTACACTTCTGCTCCAATTCGATCATCTCTTTTGATGCCATACTTGCTATGTCGGCCCTGATATTACGGCACGTCTAAAAGGGGTTAGTATGAAATGAATTCATATTTAGAATCTTACCGTGACAACTTCTGTTGTGCCTTCACTATCATCATCGTCGTCATCACTACCCAAAAGAGCTGGCGTGGAATATGAGGCCATAGAAAATTAAAATGAAGTAGGAAGGATAAGCACAGTTTGGACGTTATGTCACGCATCACTCTGACTGTAACCAAGTAATTGTATAAGAATACAGAGACATTTATACTGTCAATTAAAAAAGGTAAACAGTACATTATGATGGTCTAAAATGCATAATTATATACTACAACCATCAACTGCTTTAAGATAAACACAGGCCCACTTGAACTTGGCTTCTGTTTGCATCTCTTAAGGAGGTGAACAGCGTAAAAACTTAAAAGAACCGAGGGAAGGTTAATAAAGGTCCCAATGATCAATGCCATGCGGAACGCTGCCAAGGGTACCGTACTTCTGTCAGGGTACGTGCTAGGACCATAAGGGCTAATCTAGTATACTGTGCGTACAGTATAGACGTATATGCTGACCCACGCGTTACCATATCCATCGTACGGTACCCGGTATGCCGGTCCGTGTTATCCTCCCGTATTCTCCCGTATATTCCCCGTTTCTCCATACGCTTCCATACTGTCACCATCTTCCTTTCCACTCCTGTTTCTCATTTGTCATCGACTACCTCCTTTCCTATTGGTAGATAGAGCACCTGAGCGCTATTGGGTAGAGATAGCTCACTCATGTATATAAGTACTACTGTGCGCGCAAGTGTAGCTCCTTGCGCTATTATAGATTGGACTACTGGGTTATAACATCTGATCCTTAAGTCTAAACCGCTGAACGATCGTATCCTTACAACTTCAGGTTTCCGGTGGAACGTGACACAATGTTGTGGAGGTAGACCTAACGGTAGCTGGTTGATGTAATGGTGGGGGGGGACTCTGGCGTTGTTTGCGAGCTCGTCGAGCTGCAGCAGACAGAGACTGTGGGGGAGAAGGTACTGCTTCTTTCTCTGCTCGATCGTCGTCATCATTGTCATCAAGCGTTGTATCGTCATATCGTCACTGAGTGTCTCCACAGAATTCGCCAAGCTTCCAACGAACACCTGAACATAGCTTCGGCCTTGGTTTTTGAATAACTTAGATGGACTGAGAATGATCACATTATTGAATGGATCTTGCAGCTCTACAGGTCTGAAGCGACCGGTATGTGTTCGTTCTGGACGTGAATATCGCGAATATTGCTCATCTTCCTGAGTTCACCAGAGTCTGCGTAATGGAAAGGGTTCGTCAGATTCAATTTTTCCTGAAAATTGGAGAATGTAGGGATTGAACTTGAACCATCCACCATGAATTTGCATCCGGATTCCACTTGCATAGGCAACTGTCGTGGGATGAGATTAAAACACCAGCGAAGCTGCAGTCCGTAACTCTCTGTCACATGTCACATCTTATGTAACTGAGCTTGCTCCTCTGCTTCCGGCACAAAGACTACAGATAACATCGATCATGCAAAGCGGTCATAAAATATCGTCGAACCAGCGATTTTGTCAATATTGCGAAAAAGTCCAGCCGTACAATTGCTTCGATAAACATCTCGAGTCATGCAGAATCAAATACTTGCGTGAAAACGTGCTCCACAGACCGACCCTGAATCTGAACAGTGGTATGAGTGGATACGTCAATTCATACAATATTCTCAAGCTAAATATTTCATGTAGATTATACGACCTCACATCGAAAATCATCCGAGAGAGCAGCTGTCAGCCAGGACACACAGTCAGTCGATATGGTAGACGATGTTTATATGCATGGTAAGCAACGTTGTTGTTCAATCACGCTGGAATTTTTGAAACAATTTTGTATCAATTTAAGATGAAGTATTAAATGAATCAGATCTTGTTCCCCCTGTAATGTCACCGAGTCCACCGGAGGAATATATTGAGATTCAACATCATCCACATAGTAAAATACATGAGCCTACAATCATTCCACTAGATGAAGAACATGCCGAACAGTCACCAAAAACCAACGACAAACCATCAGTATCTCAGTACCTTTCTGTTAGGGCGACTCAGGGCACACACCTAGAGGGCAGGAAACCTAAGAGAACAAGCTTAGGGATCCCCCTCTAGGGCTACGCTACATATACTACGTGGAAGTGCTCGGGGACAATAGATGAGTATCACCGCGGGATCCGAGGTGATAAAAGGGAGTTCGAAGAGGTTCGGAGAATTCGATCGGAGTTCGAATTCGAAGAGATCGAAAGGAATAGATAATAGAGAACGAGAAATGACCGAACTATAGTTCGAGTTCTCGGAACCCAAACTCGAAGTCTCAGAAAGGAATCAGAAGGGAGAAAAGAACATCGGAACACAAGGAAATGAAGAAATAATGACACGGAAGACATGAAGCTAGTGTACCCTGACACTTTCTGATTCTGAACGACCGTGGGCTCCTTTCCGCACACGCACAGACTTTGAGTTTGCGGAAATCGTAGTAACTGGCTGTCTTAAAAAAGACATAACAAACAGGATCCTCAATGGCATTCATGGAAACTGGGCAAAAAATTCCTCATTAACATTCCGAACATATCAAGACATTCAAAATTCCCTTACCGCCGCACGAAAATTTATCCAGCAAGTATGAAGTGTTTTCCTTGTCTAATTATTGGTATATGTCTGATATATTCAAAAGTTTACTTCGGGTGAGGTTTCGCAGACCTTCAAAGGAAAAACCCACACTTTCAAGTTCCTGTATTGAGATCTGTGGGAGTGGGTCAAGAATTTAGTACAGGATCCGACTCTTGCAGAAGACATTTCATGGTTTCCAGTGAAGAAATTCTTACATGTGGGAGGAAACGTCACGCGGATATACGACGAACTTAATTCAGGTGATGCGTGGTGGGAATATCAGGTATTGATTTTGTTGTGATTCAACTCGTATTGCTTTAACCTTCAACTCAGGATTCTCTCAACCCCAACCTACAGCATCCGCAGTGCTATTTTCCACTACATATATGGCTCGACAAGAGTAACGTATCCACAAATAAAAAAATGCATCCAATTATATTACGTGCATGCGGACTTCCGAGCCAAATTCGAAACGCATCCGGAAATGGAGGCGGTGTATTAATTGGTTATATGCCCATTGTAATTTCTTTCGATTTCGATTTCTTTTTTTTTTTGCTAGCTAACCTGTATATCTTAGGTTGAAAGGGCAGATTTCCTTGGAAATGACGACGAATTCGCACATTTCAAACGCGAAGTCTATCATCAAATTCTTGGTATAATTCTCCAATCTCTCAGGAAACGATCAATTCGTGGCGAAGAAATCACATGTGGTGACAAGAAAATTCGTCTTATTTTTCCTGGTATTCTCATTGCTTCTCTTGACATGGAAGAGGCGTATTGCTTCTGTACAACCAGAGGTAATCGTGCAAAGTTTCCGTGTCCCCGCTGCCTCGTTCCGGCACAACAACTACATTCAATAATCACCACGTATGAAGCGCGCACTGATACCAGCATGGCTGCAATCTTCACTCAGGCACAATCGCTATCCCGAAGCGCCGCTGAACTTCTGTTGAAGGATAATGGGCTTCATTTAATACATGTAAGTTTGCAACCATTCTACTATTGGCGGGTATTTAACTCTCTTTAGAATTGCTTCTGGAAAATGTGTAGATCCTGTCCTTATCGTGCATATTCATACGATGTTTTACATTCTTTTGACTTGGGCGAGTGGGGGAAACATCAATGGCGCCTGGTTGTAAAAAATTTGAGTCCCAATGACCAAATACAAGTATCCAGAAAGTGAGTATTATTACTTGTTATACTATTACCTGACTTAATGTCTGTCAGGGTACGCTACCGCCGTCTCTCATTTTCTTATTTATTATCATCGGCATCGTTCCTTTTCTATTTTATTTATCATTTCCATATTTTACTTTCACTCTCCGTTTCCTTGTTCTGTCTCTATTTCACTTTCTCTACTCGCGCGCGTCGCGCGCTCGTACCCGGCGTGATGCCCGTGACATCACGTCGCTTAGGTTCGGCTTGGGCGCCTGGCACTTAGCTGTGTCAGGGCCGCACGCCGCGTCGTCGTTTTATGTATATAGTAGCTGTACCTAGAGTGAGGGTCCCTAAGCTTGTTCTCTTAGGATCCCCTCCCTCTAGGTGAGTAGTTAGTTTCCCTTCCAATATATTCTCTTAGGATCCCCTCCCTCTAGTGTGAGCTGAGTAGCCCTAACAATGTCAACTTGAGCGTAGCATGATGCAAGTACCACCTTGGCCCAGGCTGAGACATTTTAAGGAGGTCATTAGCTTAAATTTTACTGACGGAAACTCTTATCGTGATGTTTTGAAGGCATACATATTTTATTATGGTTTTGCATGATATTCACACAAATAATAGTGCATTGTTCCATGTATCGCACCATTTCTTTCAGCACAATCTCCCCTTCTTCAAGCAATTCGGTGGTGTGCAATATTCCGCGCTGTTATTGGTCTCAAAGTTCTCACTGAACATCAAATTTTATATTTGGAAAAAACTGTCATACTGGAATATCACAAGCTTTGCATGGTGAGCCTGAATTAACATGAATTTTCCAAATTCCAAATGAATTAACAATGTAAAGGACATCAGTGAACCTTATGAAAAGCCATTTGACTACCCTAAACATCATATGATGCGTCAGGCTTTAGAAGATTTGCGTCGAAAAGGGTGCATTGACGGTTACTCAACTCGTCCCGGCGAAGGTTTCCAACAAGAAGTACAACAGGCATACGACCAGACAAATCGTAAAATGGTTGAAGCTCAGGTAAAAAATAATATTTGTACTATTTACAGATTAATTAATACACATGATTAGATGGTTAAGATTGATGAAAATCAGGAGGCGGTGGCTCGAATACGAATGTTTGTGGATCAATTTGAAAAGGAGCGCAACTCAACGGGTGATGAAATCCCTGAAATCAATGAAGATGCAGAACGGAAGACGGATGAAATTGAGACTCATTATAAGTTTGGCTCCCCTTCGGCCGTCATGATGTTATCCGAGGTAGAAGAAAATAATTCGGGAGATTCCGACTTTTCTCACTTTGTGTCAAAGCTGCTGGAGTTTATGGATGAGATCTCGGATGAGCAGAAGCCGTCGATAAATCGTGATACTGTTGTTAGTACAATATATATCCGTTTCTACACAAACATGACTATTCTTTTTCTAGATTCAGCCTTTCAAATGCCTTTATATCACATTTCGGTCAATGGAAGATTGGCGATTGTCAAGAGACATCCTCCGTTGCAATACTGACTTCCATGGACGTCAACGCTTCGATTTCGTCGCAATAAACACCAACCCAATCTCATTTGCTCAACTTTTATTCATTTTTACCTGCACAGACTCAGAAGGCCGACAATGTGATCTTGCGCTGATTAAAACACTTGCACCATCGGTATTGAAGGGCATTTTGTGGGAAGGAATGCAAGCTTTCGAAGAACAAGGCATTGAATTTGTTAGTCTCCAGTACATCATTCGGGGCTGTCACTTTATTCCCATTTTTCCTTTGAACAAAAAAAAAATTTATTTTCTCAATGATCTGATTGATAGTGACGCATTTGTACGGTTTTTCTTAGATTCACGGAAGTTATAATATCTACATTTTGAACCGCTCGTTAAAATCCTTCTCCTCTTCCTTTCTTATTACTCTTTCCCGTGTCATACCGGTAATGATCGCAAGTCGCTGTCACGGCATCCGCCCGCATCAAGCCTCCGGCTAATGTACCAATTCAATCTCTACTCGTGTTAATTAAACTATAAAATATATGGGGGGGAAGTAAATAAATGATTTAAAACTACTAACCAGGATTAAGAATGGTTTATAAACTTCACAAGGTTTATAAACTTCACGAGGTTTATAAACTTCACGAGGTTTATAAACCTGGCCAGGTTTTTGTGACAGACTGAAACAAATCTCGGGTATAAAATCGATATACAACATGTATACATAACGCTAAATTATCTCTGTCAATGCGCACAGAATTATACCATGATTAATGAACAAGTGCTAATCGTCGTTGTCGGAATCCGAATCGTGTCCAAAATCGCCATAATGATATGATGCCGCGAATTCATCGTTCTCGGGTGCACCAAATGTGAGAAAAGACTGAATACCTTGAAAAAACGTCAAGTGGGTGCCAACACCACTGCGGCCAGCAGATGAGCCGTTGTTCGCTCTTGATTGTTTTGCTGCCGCAGCACGAAGGTTCAAAATCAGACGAGTGCTCTAAGAGAAATATATGAAATCATGAATATGTGCATATTTGTATTCATAGCATTTGAATTAGTACGTACGGTGATCGAGAAACTAACGAAGGACCATCTTATTTTCGCAAAAATTCAATCAGCACATTTTCAATGGTACGATATAGAGAAATGGCAATAGCTTACAGTATATTTGGGAGCCCAAGGGGTCCAATCAAGTAGATTGGATGAAAGACAATTATAAGCAGACCACCTATTATTTTTCCGCTCGCATTACATAAGAATAACAGAGAAAAAATATGATCAACCACGCACACAGGTTACAGACGTAACTCCATAGCCCATCGCGGACGACAATTAATAAGAAATTTCTCTTTGATATTCCCTTCCAATCTGATATTACCACTTTTATGACCAGCATGACCAAGAAAGCCTGGAACGCAATTTCGGGAAACCTAAATATCATGAACAATCAGTGCTTATCATTAAGTAGTCATTCATTTTCGTACGGAAATATTCCTCCAGAAGGTATTAACATTACGATGGCATTGACAGGCGTTCGTGAAGAAAAATGTATCACCATCGGTTTTGAAAGTGACATCTTGAGGAATATTCAGAAAATGTGATAGGACGCGTGATTCACCAGCTGTCCGTGAATGCTGGACTATGTCCAAACACTTTACAGACTTTAGCTCCATTACAAAAAAAAAAAAAAAACAGAAAATGTGATAGGGTGTCCAATTTTAAACATACCGGCATAGTGCGCAGATACATAATAAACGCGGAAACTAATTCGCAGACAAGAAAACCAGTTAGGAAACGTGAAAGAAGTCGTGACCCCCCGTGCAAGGCCACGACTATCCCGTCCCAGTGGCTACTGTCAGAATCTATACTACAAAAGATGAAATAGTGGCATCCTCGTCGCTCACCTCTTCTTATGAAAAGTATCTCCGCGGAAATTAACAAAATTAACCAAACAACTATATATAGTATTGTGAGAATATTGACAAGTAGTCGAGCGAGTTCAATTGTTTTGAAGAAATTCAGAGCGCCAGAAACCCTGAATAAGTCAAGCTGCAGCATTAATATTAGGCAAGCCCTTATAAATCAATACATGTAAATATGGGGAATAATTGATTGACATACGCATTGGTAATGAAAGGCACATAACGAGTGATCATGTAGAATAGAGTGATCCAATTAGGGTTTGAGTGATATCTATGTAGTACCGATCTCCCGCTCGGCTTTTGGCAAGAATATTTTGAAAAATGAGCTTACCGCCAGATATATTTTTTCTATTGCCAAAGTTTAGGGGTTAGATAATTCAGATGGAAGAATCAAACGAAGCTCTTTGACTTCTCTGGGTGACGTGATCATGATATCCCACAGCAGCAGGGTAGTGGTGGCAACTAAATTAAAAAATTGAATCATTCATCAAAACTTTAATACATGTGCTCACCAATGCCGTATGCGCCATAGGAGAGTGTGAGTAGATTCCCGATAAAGAATAAAGGTTCCAAGTCGAATGGTTTCCGAAGAGAAAGGTTCATCGAGGTCCAGGATAAAAGCTACCTACGAGGAGGAATAACTGAGATACTCTGACAATTGGTCTCTAACCACGCAAAGTATCTCATCTCACTAATATCCGAGGGCACTGCACAGCCTGCAGCAACTTGCATTTAGGTTTAGGCTGTAAGAATTAAGTATAACATACATACATACATACATACATAAAGGACCTGGTATAAACGGGATTTAATACCCAAGAATGTATAGATATATACAACACTATTTCACACATGGCTGTGGCGGCAAATGAAATATGAATCAGCGCGTACTAATCATCGTGGTCAGAACCCGAATCGTGTTTAAAATCGTATGTCGCAAAAACCGAAATGGGATTTATAATCAATTATAAATCGAGAGGCGCCGAGGTGGTTTATAAACTATTTATAAACTTTTCAAGGCAATAAAAATTCGTCAGGTTGAGTTTATAAATCAAATGAGCAGATTTTTTTTTCTCGAGTCCTTTTTTATAACAATTTGATTGTTTTTCTTAATGTCAAATCACAAGTTAGAGTAGTCATTAAAACATTATATTGTATTTATATGTACATACATAGTCTACACTGGCACTACGAAATAATACAACTATTAATATACTAAAAATTACTACACCGCTAACTACTAGGTTTGCTATTAGACTACTATTAGAACCACTATTAGAACCACTATTAGAACCACTATTAGAACTATTATTAGAATACTAAGACTACTACTAAGTGGGCGCAACGCGAAATGCAACGAAGTCTCGAGTGTATATAGGAGCCTGAGCATGCGCACAGACCATCCTCCTTTTTTTGCTGTATGAGACGCTTAACGATTAGCCGGTGAATGGTTTTTACCCGATCACAACTCAGGCGAAGTCGCAGCACACTCATTGGTGAGAAAAATTAAAAATGAAGGCACAGGGGCGAAAAATAATTTCTGTACGTTGTGAGATATTGAATTATAAATACAAAATAAACGACCTATCGAATAAATAAACTTGATTTAGTTTATAAACTGGTTTGGATTTTTGCGACATAATAATGAGGTGACGCTGAGAATTCATCACCTCCCGGTGTACGTAAGAGAAGACCCAAAGCCTTAGAGAACTGATAGATGGGTGCCAGCGTGCGATGTTAAGATAGTTATGATATTGTTCGCTCCAGGGCCTGTTTGCGTGGCCGTCGCGGCGCGGAGGTTCAGATCCAAGCGAGTGCTCTTGAAAAGGTCTGTACATATTCACCAATAATGACACTCTTCTCACGTGTGATCGAGAAACTGACATAAAACCATCTTCGAATTATATCCCACGATTCGATCAGTGCGTTTTCATTAACGTTTGCGCCGGAGACTCCATCTCATGTGGGAGCTCTGAGAAAATCACAAAAATCAAAAGCGCTTTATTCAAAGTTACATAATTGATAAGAATCAAGGCGCCTGCTTCGCTTCTTTTGGTTTGATTCGTTAATTACATAACTTTGTATGAGGTAGTTCCGATTTTTGCGATACGACAACCTATGTGAAGCTCAGTTTCGGCTGCGTGCGCAGTTGTCTAATTGATTGATTATTGAGGGAAATCTCCTGTGAGGCGAAGAATGCACATATACATATTATCCGCATGTTGCCGATCTGACCTCGACGACAGCTGAAACGCCGCTGGTATACATATATGCGCGTCGTGGCAGTCAAAATCCTTCTCGATATAAATCAATTTTATCAGCATTTGAGACAGTTGAATGAATGACGGAATATTTTACATGATGTCTTTTATTTAGATAAAACTATTCAGCTCACTCTGCCAATGCTAAGGCCCTAAGGAGGCGTCACTAGCAGTACCTCGACCCAGATCATCGCTGTCAAAGTCTGAATCGGGTCCAAATTCATAACTGTATGACACAGAGAAATCATCATTTCTCGGTGTAAAATTAGTCCGGGCACCTTGAATAAATTCAAAACTGGTGCCAACACATGAACCGGGTGTTGACAGATTATTCACTCTTGTTGTAGCGCAACGCACATTCAAAACCAAACGAGCACTCTAATAAACGTGGTCTATAAATTATCATAGCAAAACACGTCTTCACTTACCGTGACTGACAAACTGACAGAGGACCAGCTTTCATGGTTTACATTATTTAATTATTAGGACCATTCGAGAGTTGTACAAACACTTACAGTATATTAGGTAGTCCAAGAGGACCACTCAAAAACGTTGGCCGAATTACTGCAATCACA
The DNA here is from genome assembly GCA_027605045.1 of Phallus indusiatus. Taxonomy (NCBI): domain Eukaryota; kingdom Fungi; phylum Basidiomycota; class Agaricomycetes; order Phallales; family Phallaceae; genus Phallus; species Phallus indusiatus. Next base: position 584,451 of record JAQFWX010000022.1, on the reverse strand, counting down.
AGTAGTCCACCTATTTTATTGACTGTGGCGTCAGCTGATAAGAGAGAAAAAAAGAGTTAACCACGCACACAGATTGTAACAGTAACTACATAACCCATCACGGATCACAGTTGCCAGGAGGCTAATTGTGGGTTTGTTTGTAAACCCGTTGGTCTGGATCCCTGAGGGCCTTTCTGATACTACATCTTTCCATCTTATAACTATTATTCTTGCTGCGAGCACAAATAAGAGGGCTTGAAATGCAAGTTCTGGAATCCTGTCATTATAATCCATCAGTGTCAGGCTCTCATTCTGGGAGATATTAATATTGCGTACGTAAAGTAGGTTTGAAGAGAGAATAGTGACGACGCGGACGGCTGTGGGGAAACAGGTGTCGACATCTAAAAAAGCAATAAGGTTCAATGATTAGAAGTTTTGACTCGGACACGGTGACAAAGTTAGGTCGGATATACCTGCCTGTCAGCCAACGAAATTAGAACAATCGCAGAAATTATTTCGCAAGCACAAAAGCCCGCTAAGGTACGTAAAAGCAGTCGTGAGCTGTCATACAACGCAACGACTGACTGTAGTCAGAATCGTTCGAGATATAAAACAATGAAAATCGCTTACTTCTTTTTATAAAGAGTATCTCCGTGCAAATCAATACAACTAACCACGAAGAGGTATACAGTGCCCGGAATATCTTAGTAAACATTTCATCGTGTCTAACCAAATTCAGCGGTTCAGAGGTTGGAAATGAATTAGAGTGCAGGAGTAATATCAAAGAAGTCCTTCAATAAAATTAATCAGTATGCAAGATAATTAGTGGTAAATATCGCTTGGCGTACACGTTAGCAATAAAAGGCACATAACGGGTGATTATATAGAATATAGTGGTCCAATTGGCTCTTGAGTGATATCTAGCAATTTCGCACCTGGCTTTCAGCGAGAATAAACTGAAAAGAAAAAATAGCTCACGACCAGATATAACGCTCCTATGCCAAAAGATTAGAGGATAATAAAACAAAGCGTCATTTTACGACATACTTCTCTTTCAAAGGTGAGCAAGATATCCCATAACAACAAACTGGTAGTCGCAACTTGGGAGAAAGAATTGAACCGGTTACGGCAATCGATTATTATTTCATAATATACGTACCAAGGTGATATTCGCCACTAGAGAATGCGGAGAGATTGTTGACAAGCATTTGTGAAGTTTCGGCTGACAAGAGAGAAAAATCCATGGAGGCTCAAGTGTCAATGCAGATGTATGAAACCATCCCAGATTGTAGGTATATAAAGCTCACTGCTGACGTTGATCTGTGATCTGGATTCTGTCTCTGAAGCATCAGAGATGATAACCCAATCACTGACGTTGAGCTACTGCTTAATCGATACATCGCCCGAGATATCATCTCATTACCGTGATGTCGAAAACGACAGTGTGAAAAGGTTAAACAGAAACCGCCTTACTTAATGAATCGAGGCGCTAATCTCTTTTTATATCAAAAAAAAAGCAAACGACGTTAGTGCAGGTTAGCGCTTTAATTCATTACACGGGTGTAATTGACCTAAATAGCCGCCATGCGACGCGATGGCTGACGGTAGTCAGGACCTGTTCAAAATTAATGGGTTTCTGGGTTGCTTACCTCTTCTTATCAATATCTCTGTACAAATCAACCCAAGAAAAGGTGTACGGCGCCTCGAAAGCTTTGGCACTGAAGATTCCATCAAATCTAATTGTGTCAAGAAAAATCTGACATATTAGTAATTATGAACAAATCGGATTAAGGGAGTAATATATTAGCGAACAAGCTCTTAGGATCCAATCGACAATAAATATGCGGGAGTGACCGAAGGGCAGATATTACTGAGCGTACACGAAGTCGGCAAGGAAAGGCCTGCAGATAACGAGTGACTATGTAGAACAGATTAGCCCAGTTAGCTCTTGAGCGATATCTCCCGATTTCTCGTTCGGATTTCATCGAATGACAGTGGTGAATCAGCTTACGACCAGATATACAGTTTCTATATTAACTGTTGACAGGGGGTTAGACGATAAAAAAAATAAAACGAGTCATGTGGCGACATACTTATCTGGGAAACGTGAGCAAAATACCCATAGTAATAAAGCGGTGGTTGCAACTTCTAAGGCTTGAATCAATGGCACTGGTATATGATGATTTGATATACGTACATAGCAGCCTGAGATTATATTCGCGAATCGCCACTAGAGAATGTGACTGAATTATCGATAAACAGCTGTGAAGTTTAGGACGAATTGGATCTATAGAGGCTAAGTTAAATGGAACAATACCGGTCTTCGATTTCTAAGGTGCCGAGATGTCATCTCATGTGCGAGTATACCGCACATGGCGCAATATGAAAGCGAGGAAGGTCTAGAGGACTTACAATCAATTGGGCTGTATTACACATAGCAAAACAGAAACTTCCCATGTGCTTGGGACCAGTCCAGCCAGGACAGCAAAGCCGAGAGCTCCTTTAGGACAAGAAATATCACGTACGGTCCCAGTTGAGCTCAATTTTGTCTCTTTCAGCCTTTTTACAACTTCCGCTTTTGGTTTTGAGTTACACTTTTATGGCATGCGCATCTGAAAATTAGTTCATCAGATATCATCTATTCTTCTTACGTTTACCTGAATCTTTGCATGCATTGCTTTTGCTCCACAGTCCCATCCAGTCCCACAGTCCATTTGAGGTTGTTCAGTGCTTCCATGTTGTTTCAGGTTGTTTCGCTTCAAATTTTATTCACGGACGTTCACGTGATAACGCCGTCATTGTTCAAATGTTCAAACTCCGCGAAGCGTAAAATTTATAGTTTCTTCTCGTCAAAATCTTCGTCTGGCCGGTATAAAATTCTATTCCTTACATTTAGAACGCGACAACTCGGCGGCAACATTGTTCATAACCTAGTATTTATCGTATTCATGAGAGTCGAACACATAGCCTGGGCACTGGTGGACACGTACTTGTGTAAAAGTTCTACGGCGGTAATTCAATTTTCGATAGTGCAATTCACTTAGTCTACTAACAGGAAAACCTTCTACTTTCCAAGTCATCAGAACGTCTTTCCGAGTACTCTTTGAAAAGAAAGCGAAGATATAGCCAAAACCCAAGGGTGTCTTGCCGGCGACATCATAACTGACTTATGTCAATGTCGTCCTCGTCTGATGCAAGTAAAGCAACGGATTGGGGACGGCAGAAGTTTTGGCGACCTCAGCATCCCTAGTGTCTTGCTGTCTCTTCATCTCCGTATACTTCAACAAGCTGAAGTTGATTATCTTGAATCATTTTGCATACCCGCTTTGAGTGGATTTGTTCAAATCTTACGATTACGATCCTCTTCTGTTGTGTTTCATTTTTTCTTATCTCGTTTATTGAAACGACCTTGAAAAGTATACATAGTCCATTATGGCAACACACCATCTGTTAAAAAAATCATTTATTTTCCGCCCTAATGTAATTAAAAAAAGGTATGGCCTAAATTTATATGGTTTGATGCCTGTCTCCATTGTCAAATTCACGCTCGCCAGCAATCAAGACGTTTACCTCCTGCCAATCTCTTTCTCACGAACGCTTTTTATCTCGCGAACTCTTTTACTCCTCTCCGTCCCTGACAACGGATTGACATTTACACTTCCAACACTTCTTCGTAATCTCGCTCAACTTTCGCCGCGCACATGACTTAAATCCACCATGATGTGATAGGATGTGATGCGACGGCCAGGCGAAGAACACCGAGATCGGATGGTTTCATGATTTACCTTCCTGATGGCTGATAAGCGAGAAGTTCACATACGCTGCGAGATGTGTATAAGCGTGTATAGCGATGATCAATGGTGTGAAAAAGTTGGTTAGTCGGGTAGCCTCCGGGTTGGCTCTTTTATAAACGTGCATGAGAAATTGAGTATGAAAATAAGGTTGCATTAATTTAACATTCTCGGAATCTTGTTACGCCTTGTTACGCCCCGATCACAGGCTCGTCTCTGCCCATTTTCACAGATCATGTTGACATCATCAACTTCGAATTATCGCTCTCAAACCGTGATAATCATATAGGTAAGCCATGATGTAGCTGATTTGAGAACAGATAGGCACACATGGCGCTGTTATGGAGATTACGAATACAAAATAGCAAACTGATTCATGAGAAAAATCTATTAGATAACCTAAACTCAGGTGGCAATACAATTCCAGCAGAGTGGTTGAACAACCGAGAAATTTATCCAAACAACCAATTGAAACATGGCCCCGAAGGTCGCAAAAAAAATAACAAGGTGCGTGAGGAAGTTTTAAACTGCCAGTGGAACGTCCTAATATACTCGTACATAACAACGAGCACAGCCTTCTAAGATTACTCCCCTGAGAATAATAACCATTTAAACAGTCACGAAGGTAATAATCAGGCCTAGATTTACGTGTACAGCAAGGTATATGCGTATTTTTCGATATAGATGGGGTTATTACTAGTGTATAGGATCTTCCGTTCTTTGACTGTCATTGCACTGAAGTATATCACAAGGCCTCTTTCGTAATGGTTGGTAAGTTCAGCTGGGTCCTCATTTTCGGAGATCGCATTGTGTCTGTGAGAAAGACAGTTTGTTGCCGTTCATTGAAGGAGATGACTGATACCGTGGTCCTTGACCAGCATTTGCGCGCCTCTGCCACTGTTGAGTTTGTGGTTCGATTGGAGGGCGCGACACAGCCTCTTGGGTCAGATTCCTCATTGGCACTGATGGACACGTGAACACTGACACACCCCTTTTTCGAACCATGACTAGGATAGATTTACCATTTGAACTGTGGCATGTTCTCTTGCATTTCGGTACTCTGACTTTACACTAATATTATATGATGTAATAGGCGCGCAATCTTTCAAGACGTTTACGCAGCGAAAACCGATATTTCACATCCCCCATTGTGCGAATTCGTCATCTCGAAGTTGCAAAGCAGACTCAATATATATCGCTGTCTTGCCTCAGTGTCTAAATCATGGCGTCTAAACGCGAGAGATGTCTTTTTTGAAGATCTCCAAGTCCATACAATCGAGGCGCTCCAAGGCCTGATCAAACTTTTCGGGAAAAATGATGTCGGTCGTGAACTTGCTTCAGTAGTATCGCGCTTGGATTTTTCGTTTCCAGAGTTCAGATACAGCGCCGGTAATCCTCGAAGACCCCGTCCCTTGATTTCAGAACCAGCGCCCATTAACGGGGCAGCACCCCCCTCAAATGATCGGAGTCGTCGACGCGGGTGTTTCATCGTTTTCAATGAACCGGCTTCCTCTTCCCATCCAACACGATCTCCTCATCGCGAACTCCTTTACAATAAAACCGCTCAGAAATATAGACCCACTGACCCAGCTTGCCAGTGGGCATCGTGGCAAGAGAACGTGGCAAACCTGGTGAAAATGTGCTCTTCAGCATCACACGTCGCTATCAGGTTCACAAGCTCTCTTGTCCCCATAGTACCGTCATCTCTACCCAGCCCATTTAACGGATTTATCACGAAAGCTTTATCAAAGACCACCAACCTCAAATCGCTGAATCTGTTAGATCCCACGCCTCTTCAAGTCTTCGGTCGTGCATTTGGCGAGTTGGAGAGACTCGAATATCTTCATATCACTTTAACGACCAGAGCTCAGGAGTTGCCAAATACAGCCGCCAAAGTCATTCTACCCAAATCTCTACGCATTCTTAGTTTTGACGATCTGTCCTATTCTGGAAATTTGTCTTGGAATATTTCATCTAGCACGGGTAAACGCACCTACCTACAAATACTCGATCTGGGTGTCAGCTATAATAATGCTGTCATAATGAAAGCCATCGCCCTACTTTGTAGCTCCTGTCAACACACGCTCCGAACATTGATTCTACGTGCCTTCCAACGTACAAATAGAACCAGTGGATTTCATCCGATAAATAGGAACATCACATTTCATGACGTTTTTTATTGCGGTTCCAATCCCTTTCACTTTAGAAATCTAGAACATCTCCATCTTCCAAACGGAGTTTATGATATTTCTCTTTTCGGCTCTTTTGAAGCTGATAAATTGAAACTAGTGGAAGTAGGTGGGCTCACCGTCACACCTGATATGGGAACGGTAGAGAAAAAGTGGAGTGCCGGTCTTCATTATCCCAGTTTACAAGCCCTTTCACAGTTGATCATAAACTCCGAGGATCCTGTCCCGGTTCTGAGCTCTGTTTGCAAAGAGCGTGGTGTTAGGTTGCGAACAGGTTTGAGGTTAGTTAGGGATACAAGTGATATGTGATATTGTTTTTGGTATTTTTGATATAGTTTGTACACTTGTATTATTTATACTTAATCCGGTAAATTATCTATAAGAGTTTAAATTTAGCGCTGCACAACGAAATCAGCGAGAACTTGAAAGGCATACGTTATGAAATGCAAGACGGTGGCTGAGAAAGGTTGGAATTGCTAGCTACATATCGATTTTCTTCAATCATGATGTTCCATCGATTTGATAAGAAGACGCATCATCCTCTGGTGGCATCCATCCTTCAATTTCTCTACCCCTTCGCCACAAAACCGGACGTCCTTGCGCAGAGTGAACTGACCGTTCCCAAAGAATCTCGAGCTCTCCATTAAAAAGACCATAATTCGCACCCAAAGCGGGATTCCAAACTGCCGAACCAATCTCCATAGGTTCAGCAATACTATCTCTGTCTCCTGGAACATGTTCTGCAACTTCAGGTTCTTCAGGTGGGGGTAATCGTAGCAAAAACAACGGGTATTTCGAAGAATAAGCTGTCAATAACGCGGAACGAGTGAATTCGGACTCGGAGACGAGTATACCGACTACACTGGATTGTTCATATCGACCAAGGACGCCTTCAAGTTCGCGAACATATCTTGGTCCGACTTTTTTCTGTTCGGCTTTGCATTGTCCTAGGACGCGGTACCGACGTCTGATTGTCCCATCGGGTGCTTTCCATGTCAGATTTGATGTCGATGCTGAAATGGGCAGAGTCTTGTCCCGCTCTTGCTTTAGATGACCAGCGCTGGCCGATCCTTGCGAGACAGGAACATACCACCATCCTTGTAGATCAACACCTCCGTCAGACCTTCCGCCTACTTTCATCAAGGACATTGAAAGTTTTTCAAGCACTTTGACTGATTTTTCTTCGAATGCATTTCCTCGGAATACCGTCGATAGCGTGCTTGTCGACCGCGTCACTATACATCTGCTGAGCATATGAAGGGCCAAGAAACAGGATTCTTCAAACTCCGACCCGCGAGCGAAACTGACTCTTCGCGCGGTCAAGCTTGTGAAAAGAGAAGCATTTCCTAATTTACGCTTTGGACAAGTCTATATAAGCTCTTTTTAACGTGGTGTCCATTTCCGAGATTCTCGCTTTCTTGCCAAGAAAGCGCTCTGAGTTGTACGGCGCGCCGTAAAGTTCAGAGATCAGGTTTGTTTTTTCTTCTCAATCAAGCTGAAAACTCGGGTTGATCTTTCTTTCCTGTGTAGCTATTCTCTCCGTTTTTACAAGGCGCTGCTCTGTTCATCCCCGTAACTGAGTTGCACTAACGTTCACCAGAATGACTTGTTCTTTTGATGAAACTTTCGGCAACGTTTGGCTATCTAAATCCAGGCGATTGAGGATCATTCTAATATCTTAGTTTTGGCTGAGTGGTTGGACAAGGGTACAAGTCCACCCATGCTTGAGATTGGACACTGGCAACTTACGTTCTTAATTTACCCCCATCTGCGTTATTGCACAGTCCGCTTTGCGGTACGACAAACAGGCATACTGAACCCACAGCTATCTAGAGTTTTCGCACAGACCTCGTACCCCCCCTGGATCTAAACCGTCAGTTCAAAGAAATTGTGCTGAGAGTTACAGACTTAGAATATTAATGCAAATACGCCGAAATGGAGTAATATAGTAGCGCACATAAACCAACATATGAGGAAACCCTCATGGAAACTATGAACTAATCTGCACACTACGAGAAAGCATACTAAACAATATGGATCACAACAAGAGACATGTCGTCCCGTAAATACTCAGTTTTTTCCATTGTAGCCATAGTCTCCTCGGCCATGCGAAGATCGTCCAGACCAAACAAGATGTTACGAATCACCCCATCAGCAATATTATCAATGTGCGTGGAAGATATTAAGGAGTGGCCTATGATTTTTTCGCAGGATAGCAATGTTCCAAAATAGCGTCCACCGGCTATTCATGTCCGTCGGATATCAGACAACTGAAATCCCCTTACGGACAGTTGAAAGACGCTCAGGGAATGTCCCACGACATTATTATGTCATGCAGCAATGTTTCACGGTCCAGTAAATCTATGGCAGCAAGAGAGACAATCATCTTCCCCACCTCCTGCTCAGGTAGTCCCCGTTGAGTGAGTGATGACCCCAATCCATCAGAAGCGAAAACAAGAACGTCTCCCTTTTGAATAGAAAAGCGCATGACAGAAGGTGTTGAGGAGATATATGGAGGGGTGTGCTTTCTTTGAGTGTAACATTTCGTTACGATTTACGGGTAGCCCGTGTAACGTTTCGTTACTTTTTATAGTGTACTGCTTGCGGTACACAGTTTATATCACGCTGTAGTTTCACGCCACAAGTAACAGACCAAAGTGCTGTATTTTCTTTGTGGAGTAAAACAAGTTGTGCGTGCTGAATCAGCACGCGCGTAGCTACTACTAATGTATAGTTATTACATAATGGCTCGCCGCGCCGCGGCGAGCCAGAGGCGTTAAGCGCCTCTGTTATTAGAGTAAGTAATAGTAACTACTGCAGAGGGCGAAGCCCTCTGCATATGCCTAAGTGGCATATACTCAATCCACCGCATGCGGTGGATCCGTTACATCCTCCCCTTGTGACTTGGACTCCAAGTCATAGGATCGCGAAGAGGAGGCATCTGACTGTAATCAGTCAGAGGGATTGCTGTAGTCAATCTCCATGTTCTCCGAGGCACTCGGATGCGGTGCGTCAAGGTCCTCAGGGGGCCTCAACAATTCCTCGTCCGTCATCTGAATTGGGACGGACGGGGAGTAAACCTTATTAGGCGGGCCTGCCACGGTACTGGCAGGTGATGCCGACGCATGGACGGCGGGGGCGGCCGACTGAGTCGTACGCGCCTTTTTTGTTGGACGATCCAGTCCACGGCGCACGCGATAGTCATGCGCGATGCGATTAACATCTTCTCCATTGGCGTAACGTTGGAGAAGGGGCGCGATCACCTCAGTGACGCGTCTTGTCGTCGCTCCATTGGCGTGCATGGAGCGAATCACCTCCTCTATGGTAATGGAGGAGGGGGATTTGCACTCGAAGGAACGAGTGTAGCCTTCCATGAGCGTGGAAGGCAGGTGGGTGGAGGAATTACCCCTACCACCGAGAACTTCTTCCCACACAGTAAGTGCGGGGTCGAGGAGGCACTCAGCCGCCTTCTCGAGGAACTTGGCACGTACTTCACGAGTACGTGTGACTCGTTTGAGCCATGCGAACACCTCAACATCTTGAGGGTTTAATGATCCATCCGACATTAGTCGGATGTAGGGAGGACCTGGTTAGGGTCCGCATTCCAAGTATTGATTAAATACTTGATCTCGGGGTGGATTAACTCTCCCGAGATAAACACCACCGATGGACGGTTGGCGGCAGCCTCCATAGCTTCAAGCTTGGCTGTTTTCCTCGCCAGGCGGCGCTCCTTCATGGATCTGCGCCAACGAGTCCATGCGTATGAAATACGCATGTGAACCCCTCTGTCATCGGGGTACGTGAACACCGGGGGGTCGGTCCAAACCCGGGTTCCAATCTCGACGAACAATGGTTCGTCGAGGCTGCAGGTGTTATACCATGCAGTAGGATTGGGGGTGCCAGGCACCAGAGAATGATCCCCACTAACAGTGGGGTCGAAACCCTTGATGAAGAAGGGCCATGGGTCCCTATTGGAGTCCCATCCTGGCTTGGTCCGTGGATACGGACCAGAGGGTTTCCTTGGAGAAACCGGGGCAGCATCGCGAGAGCCCGATGCCTTGGTTGCATCAGCGTAGGTACGCTGAGGCTTGTGTTTGGTGGACGACGCGATGGAGGCATCGTCACCATAGTCATTATCATCGACTATGTCTTCCATGTCGTCGTCAGACGACATGTCGTTGAAGATATCAGGCAAAGGGGCTGCCTGGGATGGTTCAGGCGCTTTATCGGCCTGGTCTCTCGACCGCTTTTTGGAGGTCGATGGGGTAGTCGACGGGCCTGCCGTCGACGCTGAACGTTCAAGTTCAGCAATGCGAGCTTTCAGCTCGCAGATATGACGATTCGCATCGTCGAGGTGGTCTGTCAAGGACTTGACGTCCTTTTCAGCTTCTTCTAGACGTTCGTCTAGATGATAGTACTCCCTCTTTATGAAGGGAAAGGCCTTGTAGACGGCCTGCTTGACCATATCATGGTCAAGGATGATTGCCCCGCTGCCAGCGGGGCCTGCCAGGTGACTGGCAAAGTCGTTGCACGCAGTGCAACTATCATTGTTATGATAGACGGATATGCATCCGTCCATCGCGTCTAAGGTCCATTCGGACCTTTGCAGGGCCAGTTGAGCCTCTGCTTTTTGAACCTACTAACAGGTTGCGGCGTAGGCGACCGCGAGCATGATCGTTCGCGTTGTTTTCCCTTGCTGTCAGGCATGGGGGTGTGAGGAGAAAAGACCGTGAACGGACTTTTGGGTTATATACTTGGGCGGCCTCATGGAGCGCCCAAGTGAAAATTACCTCACCGCGTAGCAGTGAAGTGCCAGTGGATCCCTGTGGGTGGGATCTTCAAGCAGATCCCCGAGTGGGATCTGGGCGCTTGTTGTTGGTCCGCGACTCTCCGTGATTGGATAGTCGTGGCAGCTGCCGAGGCTCGTTTACGCCTCATAATTGCAAGTACTCGTCTAGAGCTTGCAAGTCCTTACAGTTACTGTAAGGTTCCCAAGTGGTATCCCCAAGGGTCCACTGGACTAGGAACTCGAGATCTTTCTCGCGAGTTCCACTCCAGCGATGAGCTAGGAGTTCCTCGACGTGCCATTCAGCATCGTCTGGCTGTCCAAAGTCATACGCCGTGAGTGTATCGCGGCGTGGAAATCTCTCATCGTCGTTGGCGATGTGAGGTTTAATCAAATCCACGTGAAATACGGGATTTATGCGACATTGCTTGAGCTCTTCAGAGAGCTCAAGTTTTACTGTGATATTGTCTTTAACGGACAATATTTTGTATGGTCCCACATAACGCGGGATCAACTTCTTAACTCTCCCCTTGGGGAGGTTGAGATTCCTCGTCGACAGATAGACGAGGTCACCCTCTTTATACTCCGGTGCATCGCGCCGTGAGTTGTTCGCGTAGTGGGCCTGTTTAACGCGACTGGCTATGATAGCGTCATGCGCTATCATGAGATTCCACTTTGCCTGTTGAGCAAAGTGTTGAACACCTTTGAATTTGGTGTTCGTTTCAATTTTCCTTCCCAAACTGGGAAGATAGCCGTAATTGAGTTCAAACGGCGCGAAACCAGTGGTTTCGCTGGTGCTGCTATTAATAGCAAACTCCACCATTGGGATCCTTTCGGCCCAATCTTTTTGATCGTTCTGTATGACGGAACGAAGTATTTGACCAATTGAGCGATTGGCTCGCTCGGTGGATCCATCTGTTTGCGGATGGAACGCTGTGGACATGAGCAATCGTGTCCCCATTAGGCGTTGCAGTTCCTGCCAGAACTTGGCAGTGAATCATGCATCCCTGTCACTCACGATTGAGTCAGGGACACCGTGGAGTCTTACGACTTCACTGAGGTATAACCAGGCTGTGCCCTTGGCGGTCAGCTTGGTGGTGGTTGGCATCAGACAAACCATAGAGGTCAGTCTATCAATCATGACGAATAGGAAGTCGTGGCCGTTTGAAACGGGTAATGGACCGACTGTTACGCGCCGGGGTCGGGATGACTAAGCGAGGCTCGGGACAGGATCGGACGTGGGTCGGATGTTGGTCGGCTTCAACTTACTCTTGAGTTGCGCCCTCACGGTGCGTCACCAACAATTTCGGGTCGGGGCAGGGCTACGAGGCTTTCCTAGGTTAGTACTAGGTCGGGCCACGTACAGGGGTCTAGGGTGAGTTCTCCGAGGCTTTAACAACGTCGGAGGTTCTGGGTAGAGACTGAGTCGGAGGACGTCGGAGTCTTGGAGTTAGGAATGGGGTCGGAGAAGTTGGTCAGAGGTAGTTGTTGAAGAAGATAGACGCAACGTCGCCGACGACGTTCGAGGACGCCGTCAACGACGACAAGGGATCTGAGATGAGATTGGATCGAGATATGAAACGTGTGAGAGATTGGGCGGAATAAGATCTATATCAGAACTGGAGAAGTAGTTACAGGAAGCTCGATCTTTAAATAGCTATGAAACTAAATAGAGACCTGAAACGGGTTACAACAAGATAACAAGGACGGAAAAGGAAATGGTTCGGAACGGGGAAACAAAAAGAATATAAGCGAGGTACGTAAAAGGAATGAGCGGAGCTCCGCTTAAGCGAGGTGTTACGCGGGCGTGACACCGACGAAGTCCATTCCAACTGATTCCCAAGGTCTATTGGGAATCGGGAGTTGTTTTAACAGACCACTGGGGTGATTATTCTCCCCTTTATTGGTCTGGCATGTTCCGCAGGATCTGCAGAACGTGTCGATGTCTTCAATCATCGATTTCCACCAGTACGCTTGTCTAACGTACTGAGACGTTTTGTAACGTCCAAAGTGCCCAACAATTTGGTGGGCCTCACTGATTATAATCTCAGTGATCCTCCTCCCCTTGTAAAATGCGTTATGGGGGACGCATAATACATCGCGGAGGAACTGATTCTTGGTAAAGATCAGTTGATTTTTAATTCCAAACGCCTTGTGAGTGTTTGGGTTGGCAAGAACCAGCTTAAATACTGGGTCCTTGTGATAACCTTGCTGTATCAGCGAGGTAAGTTCAGCAAAGCCCTCAATTTTGGCTTTAAGAAGCTTGCTGTCTTGCTCTGCACTTAGGGCAAGTATATCCTCATCGGATTGCGCTTCTGTAATATCAGAAGGCATAGTATTTGAGGGACCTTCTACTCGAGGTTCCTCTCGTACTCGTGAACGTGTAATAACGTTCACTCTCACTTCATCCCTTCTTTCGATGGGAAGATGATCCCCTTCGGGATCAAGTCTAACGTCAGCATTGACGTATACCTCCGGAGGGTGAACCTCATCCGGAGAGTCCTCTTCGTAATAACGAGAGAGGCCATCGGCGACATTGTTAGTGACGCCCTTGACATGAATCGTCTCGTAATCAAAACGAGATAGGTATTCATACCACCGTGCTTGGCGCGGTGACATGCGAGGCTGGGTCTTGAAGTGGACCATGGCCTCATTGTCCGTTACTAGGGTGAATCTTCGCCCTAGTAGTTTGTCTTCCCACTTGAGGAAGGCTTCAAGTACCGCGATGAGCTCATGCTCATGGGTGCGGTAGTTGTACTGCGCAGGGGTGAATTTCTTCGAGAGAAACCCTGCTGGCCTACATGTCTGCCATGTAGGCCCTTGCCCATAATAGGCACCGACGCCACATTTGGAGCCGTCGGTTATGACCCAAATTGGATCTGGGTCGTCCACGTTAATAGGCTTCAAGATAGGAGCCTTTCGCGTGAGTGCTTTGATTGAATCAAAGCACTTGTTCAACAACGGCGTCCATACGAACAGTCTGTTGTTGTACGTACACCCTGATAGTGGTGTAGTGTATGCGGCTACCCCTGGTAGGTATGCCGCAACGTATTGTACGAGGCCCAGAAATTTCTGGACATCGTTATACGTGCGTGGGGTTCTCCACTCACGTATTTTATCCATCTTCTCGTGATCGGGATGGATGCCATCATCGTCGATGATGTGGCCTAAGCACTCCAGTCGCCTAGAGTACAAATCAACTTTACGACTACTTAGGTAAAGTTGTGCTTCTCGCAGACGCGAGAAGGCATTCTCTAGATGCTGCTGATGCAGATCTATTGTGTTTGAATAGACGAACACGTCGTCTATGTATGCATCCGTTGAACGACCGATGCAGTCCCTAAATATATGGGTCATCAGACGTTGAAACGTCGATGGGGCATTGCAGTCTCCTTGCTGCATGACATGGCTCTTGAAAGTGCCATAGATGGTGGCAAAGGTCGTCTTGTGGACGTCCTCTGGGACTATGCGTACCTGCTCGTACGCCTCAGTCAGATCAATCTTTGATCTGTATTTGTGTCTCGCCACGTTCTGGCGGATGGTTTCCTGGTCAGGGAAGGGCGTTACGTCCTTCTCTGTGTTTTCGTTCTGCAGGCGCAGATTGAACACGGTCCGTAGTGCTAAGACCACGGCTCGTTTCTGCAGGCAAAGCATAGGGATTGCCTGTGTAGCTACAGTTGGTTCCCACCAACCTGCAGCTACGTATCGCTGAATCTTTTCAGCGAGTACTAGTAAGGCTGCACACGATTCCGGGTCCCCGTGTAGGTCACGGCGGTTCGACCCGTGGAAAAACCTGTGAAGACTCGGACTCACGGGTCCGGATCCCCGGCGCTTAAATGACCTGCCGGATCCAGGTTTCAAATTTTATCAACACTCATATATCACGGATCTTGTATATATTTTTTATCTATGTGATTACAGGAAACTTCTTCAGAGTCCAAAATTTGGACTTCAGGACTACAAGAAAAACTACATCTGACTACATGAGACTTCAAAAATAGCTAGGACTAAGTTTCAACAAGGAAAAAAAACACAAAACCAACAGAAAAGGGGCTGAGAAACAGCAGAAAAACATTACAAAATCAACGGAAAAGAGATTACAAAAAGAATAGGAAGATGCTTCAAAAGATTTACTCATCCTCACCATCACCATTCTCATCTGCCAACGGACTATCGCTTAGATCATGATCAGAGGCTGGAGCTTTGCCGTTATTTGGCCGTGCTTGCTTTTGACCAAATGCCTGAACAAGCTGTGCTTCAGGGATAAAATGATCGTGTTGAAACCATGAGCTCAGCACGGTGGACGACCGAGTGGATTCATCCGAGAGGGAGTGCCGAGTCCTGGAAACAGTCAAACGGCCGCGTGAAAACGCACGTTCCACATCTGTCGACGCAGCTATAGTAACTGTTAGTATGTTAGTAAAACATTGGCAAGGAAAGTAATTACCTGGACAAGTTAAGAAATGTAACGCCATTGCCGCTAAAGGATCTCCCGATTGCTCGAGAGCATACCAATAGCTGATCGGGCACGAA
The DNA here is from genome assembly GCA_027605045.1 of Phallus indusiatus. NCBI lineage: Eukaryota > Fungi > Basidiomycota > Agaricomycetes > Phallales > Phallaceae > Phallus > Phallus indusiatus. The sequence continues at coordinate 569,173 of JAQFWX010000022.1, read as the reverse complement.
ACAGTCGGAATAGGAGGTGTGGAAATATACAACTCGAAGGCATCCTTTGCCTGAGGTGCATCCATATCTATATCTGAGAAGTAAGATGTCTTTCAAGTATACGTTAGTATACATGCCAACAAAGAAAGAAGATTGAGCTTACCTGGCTGTCTTCAGTCGAGGCCGTGGTTAGGTTAACGCTGTCAGCCGGTTTGTAATTGGCAACCCATTCCTCGCGAGCTAGCTGAACTGCCGTTTGGATCCACTCTTCCGGCCATTTTGCTGAACGGAAATAGGCCAATTTGCGTTTGGGATGCATCACTAACCATACGTTAGTTATCGCACATCGTACATAACTTCGAGCAGGTGACTTACACATAGCAACCCTGTACATAATTGAATCGTCGGTCAACCCGTAGTATTTATTCATGAGAGTTAATCCACGTTTGCTGGCGATGCGAACAGCGACGTGTAGTTCATCATTCATCGACCAGCGGTGAAGAGCTTCGGTAAGTTGGTCTATGTAGGGTATGACCATATGTATCAGCGGGAATGCTGAACGGGACATGATTTCCGTTACCACTAGGAAACGCTAATATGTCAAAGACTTGATTAGTATTGATAATAGAATGAATGGAAATGACCTACGTCTAACAAAGGGAAAAGTTGTTCCAAGATCTCCCATTCTTCATCGTCCAATGCAAAGCGACGGAGGCGGGTACCTTTATTTCGGTTATGAATCGAAAGATCCACCAGAGCACTCAATGCAGCGCGCAGAGATAATGCACTTTTGATTGTCATAGTCAATGAATTCCATCTGGTCGCGACAGGGCGAACGAGAACTTGGTACTTGGTGGGAGGTTCCGTCCGAGAACATTCCTGAGCCAAGGAGTCGCGAATTGCAGGCGAATGAAAAATGGACTTGGCAAGACCTTTAAGCTACAACAAGAAAGAAAGATTGTTAACATTCGATTATATGACTGATGCCGGAAAACATACCTTCTCCACAGAGACCTGAGCACGTCGAACTTCCCGTGCCTTCTCCTGAAGTATCTCATCGTCATCAATCGCATCGATGGTAGCTTGATCTGCTTCCGCTTGCCCATCATCCTCATCTTCGTATTGCACAATGTCGTCGTACTCATCCTCGTCGTTATCAATTTCACCCAGTGCGGAAGCGAGCGCAGGGTCATCATATTCAAAGGTGCCGTCTGCGTTTCGTTTTTTCTTAACAGTGAAGACAGATAAGATGGCCTATATACGTCGTTAATAAACCGCGTAGCCATAGGTTGTAAGATACTTACTTTTACCACCAAATTCAGGACATGCGCAAAGCATCGGACGCGCAACGGGGATCCACCCCAGTCCTTGTTCAGGGTCCCTAAGACACGTACAAGCGTGTCGTTGTTGCTCGCATTATCGCAGATAATGCCCAGGAACTAAGAAACTAATGAGTAAGGAAGTGATATAAATGAAAGTACATACTTTCTTATCAAGATTATACTGTGTTAGGCACTGATGCAATTGCTCAGCGAGATAGCTGCCGGTGTGCGCTCGCGTCAGCTTTATAAAGTCCAGGATCGCTGTTTTCATCTCCCCTTGATGTATATAGTGAACCGTAATCCCAAGGAACGAGTAGACGTTCGGAGACGTCCATCCATCGATGCCGATGTGGACCTTGCCAGTATAATCCTACGAATATGAGAAAGAGAAAGCCCGATAGAATAGTCTAAACTCACTTTGAAATATGTCTGCACTTCAAGCTGACAAGTTTGAAACATCTCCTTAACGTCCCGCGAGACCGTCATCCGACTCACTAACTGGACTCGCGAGTCCAGCATTTTGAAAATATCGCAAAGTTCTTGATCTTCAATGATTGAAAACGGCCGGTAATGTTTAGAGACCCATTTGGCAAAAAGAAAGCGAAATCGACCAGGATTATAAGTGGACCCTCGCGCGAACGCTTCGAGTGCTTCAGTGGATGCGTTGTCTTGAGGTTGACAGCCGAGGTAGTGACGGCGGAGGTTGGACGTGCTGTCCTCCATGCGATCCCTACGGACAAAGATGGATGGATGACTTCAAGAAATCAGAAACACAATTTGAATAAAAGACATGAGAAAACGTACGCTTTGCACCGAAATATGTAGTATACCCGCTCTGAGCCATTTGGAGCTGTTTCCACCGATATTTCTGGAGGAAGGTTGAAGTGTCCGTAGTACTTGCTTGTCCAGTTGTCCATCTGCATTTCTATACACGAATATTTAAGTATGATGCAATGAAAAACAGCGAAGGAATGACTTACGGAGGACTTGTTCAGGAGAATGCACTTCTGTCTTGAATCGTGTATTGAATCGCGCCTCATTTTCCAAGCGTATTTGTTGACGTTCTTGTTGTTTACGTTGTTTGGAAGATATGATGGACGTAGATGTGGTTTTGCGCGTAGTGTCTGGATTTTTAGCTCGAACCATAGCGATTAAGCTGTGGCAACCAGACGCAGGAGTAAGACAGCCCAGAAAAAAAAGCGGGGGGTCATAGAAAAAGTACGCCATATCTTAAAAAGAGAAATTATTGATGTTGTGAATGAGAAAGTACAGATACTTACCTGTTCCATCCACTCAGAACGACAACGGGGATGATGAGTGAAGTGAAGCTCAGCACGCGCCTGTCTCGGCTAACTGCAACCAGGCACGTGCCGTAGTCAACGTCTGCAAACTGGGAGATAATTTCTTTGGCGTAAGTATTATATATTATTATTATTTCTGTATATACCGTCCAAAAAAATTTTTTTTAACACTGAGAGCCCCCTCACATATGAAGATTACTGAGAATCCTGATTGATACTTACCTGCCTGCACAGAGTCTGCCGGTGTATATGCAAAATAGAATATGATTTATAGTTTGTGTGAAGCATGGAATACAAGAGGTTTTTGTATAAATTTTCCCTTTAATGATGTCTCACATGTTTCCTAATTGCCTGTTTTATCATTGCATGAACGCCGCTCGTTCAGATTTCAAGTCGAATCAGCATATATCATTGGGTTCATCTGCCGGTCAATCACGCGTCGAACAGTTGCTTCAGCACAGTGTTTTAGGCAGGACATTCTGGAACTAGTTATAATAATGAAAATCAATGCTTTTAATACACTCTCAATACTCACGTTGTAATTAAACCTATTCATTAAGTCATAATTATCGCTTTTGTGGTATTAAGATAACTCGCTCCCTATACACACATAGATATTCCGTTGCTTAATCCCACATCAATATTTCTGAATTTTTCAAGCTTTAAACGTCTAATAAGAGAAGAACTTTAAAAGCTTGAGAAAGGTTTCTCGCTTTAATTTTGACTTTTATTCAATTGTAAGCGTTTTAAAATCTTGAGACACGCTGTCTAGGCATGAAGGAATGATGATCTAAAGTTGCTCACCGTTAAATGCATGTTTTGTGGATTTTCATATGAAAGTCCACCGATTGAAATGAATATATTATCATTTTGAAAGCGCACCTCATCTGACTATACCCGAACAAAGATTAAAATAAGTCTTAAGGACATTGTATTTCCATCATATTTATCCCAGTTTTGAAGGTCTAGTATCAATCATGAATTTGTCGCTTTTTCATTTAATTAAACTCAAGTATAAGCTAAAAGTAAAAACTAATAAACGTTGTTCTAATATTTTCACACCTTTACATAATGGTACAATAAAAGGTGACGACCCGTTTATAGGAGGTCCCAAGGGCTGACAGCGGATGCCATAAAGCATGCCAATTGTGCTCCACACGAGCTTCTGTCTTCCTTATTTGATTTAATGTACCTTTCCACAAAAAAACCGCCTTTTCCACTTGTAAAATCGTTCCCGCCACGAATATAGATCGGATTGTTCTCTTCGAGACCGTGAAGCGTCAGCCAGCCATGGCTTGCGAGTCCTTGTAGATACCCATTGAATTGATACTGATTAAATGAACAACTCCCAAACCAGGCGCTTGAGAGACGCGAATACGCCTTATAAAACTGCCCTAAAGTCAGCAAGCGTTCACAGTTTCTTACGCGATTCATGTTCGCTGTTTGAACTTCTTCGTACGCGCATACTGCGTGCAAACCCAAAATATATAGAAGACCCACGATAAAACGACTTTGAAGCGTAAGTTGGGAGAATTCTTTGAAAATGTGGGGGTGCTCTTCAATGGTATAGGAGTTAGATCTGCGATCAGACCGCGGTGAGATCGCGTCGAAGGTTCCTACACTTGTAAGTTGTCAAACTTAGAGAAAAACATGATGAAGGACTTACCGGAATCCAACAAAAAATCACAGAACCGTTGATAACTGTCGAAACACTGTTTATGTACGACGGATCCATTTGTGTTGATGATCGGCCACGTGTCAAGCTTCCGTGCGTCCTGTTCATCGACGCTCAGTTTGTCCCCGAGTTCTTTGATTTTTTCAATCTGATTTCAACAATAAATCGAACGTTAACATGAGAAAATAGATCTTTCTTACCATTAGTTCAATAAAAGTTTCAATGGTCTCTTCAAAAACCACAGCGGCGGGACTGTCGGGCTTATAAGATGTTCCTAGTTTGGTTGTGTTTGATTTTTCCTTAGAAGCGTTGAGATGATCCGGAAAATCGCCATCGTTAATCTCGAAATCGGACGTTGCCATTGGTTCATCGTCACTGTCATCGATGATGGCATCTGAGCTAGGATTTTTACGACGGAAACGCCACTGTCTCTGTTTTGCCAAATTTTCATCGTGGTTCCTGAAACAATTAATTCTAAATTGAGTTTATGGGATCCAAAACTCACTGCAGATAACGCTCCCGACGTTCTCTCCGTTTTCTTCGTAGTCCTTTTTTCTTCTTTGGCAGTTTCGTGTTGGGCATATTGTAAAAGGTGAGATTGTTGTTATGGAACAGACGTTGGCTAAGCTTACATAAAAACTGCAATGTACGTATGACATGTCGAAACGACGGATCTTGTTAACCAGATTCCGCATGTTGCAGAAGCCACTGAATCCGCCACGGATTTATAATGTCAAATCCGTCATGGAATAATGTTTGTTTGATGATTATCAGTGTGTACTTACATAATTGAGAATTATACCCGCCGGCTATTAGTCTACCGCCGGCAAAATCTTGTTATATAGCCGGTCATTGGTCACCGGTCACTAGCACTGGTCACCGGAAGCTGATATCAGTACAGTGAAAATATGTAATCTTATATTACCAACAACCGGGCATAAAATTGAGGCTTAAGTATGTTCATTGTTGTTAAAAAGTTGCAAACCTATGGTCCTATAATAGGTAGTATGCTAAGACTATTTCAGCAATTATTTCTATTTGATCCGTGGGTTAACCCGGATCCGTCACCTGATTGGGATCCGCACAGGTCATGTCTGCAGATCCGGAGGTCATGATCCATTGACCTGGATCCGTCTGGGTCATGATCCGGAAGGATCCAGATGGCCTTTTTAGAAATTCTATGACCTGTTGACCCGGATCCTGTTGACCTGGATCCGGAATCGTGTGCAGCCTTAGCGAGTAGCGCTTTGAGCGCATCCGGGCACCTGGGAAGGTGGTACCGGATCTTCTTATTGGGTTCAATAAGAGGAATCTGATGATTCACTTCCCGAAACGGGGGAAGTCGGGAAGGGACAGGACCGAAAAGGTCACTGTACTTGTTCTTCCAGTACTCGATGAGTGCTGGGATATTCTCTTCCGTCATCTCAGGGACGGAGGAGCTGGAATGTTGGGTGCTGGCTAGCACCATCGCTCCTGTTTCAGGAGCGTGTCCAATCACATGGTGATTGGTGTCAATCACCTCGCCGTCGCGGGTGATTGTACCTCTGCTGAAATCCAGGCAGATGTTGTAGCGTCTCAGGAATGGGACGCCAATGATCACATCATAGTGATCGATGTTGACGATGTCAAAGTACTCTTGGACATCGATACCTCCGAATTGGATTCGGGTGTACGTTCCATACTGGATGGAAGACTTGCTGCCCTTAACGGCCAGCTGCAGCACGACAGGTTTGTCGAGCTTGAAGGTTCTTGCCCCGGTGGCAAGAGAGAAATGAGGGGACATGATCATCCCCTGGCATCCACTGTCGACTAGGCAGTGAGCCAATTGGCCATTAACTGGCCAGAAACCCTCAATGGGTCTCGATGCGTTTCTGTCTCGTGTTGGGGCACGAGAGCTCACTCTAGCCGTATGGTCATAGTGTCAGGGTACGCTACCACGTCCCCTTACTTTCCTTATTTATTATCATCGGTATATGTTTATTTCTATTTCATTTACATTTCCCGTCCATTACTTCCATTTTCCGTTTCCTCGTTCTGCCTCTATTTCACTTTCTTTACTCGCGCGTCGCGCGTACTCGGCGTGATGCCCGTGACATCACGTCGCTTAGGTTCGGTTCGGGCGCCTAGCACTTAGTTGTGTCAGGGCCGCACGCCGCGCTATCGTTTTTCATGTATATAGTCGCTGTCCCTAGAGTGAGGGTCCCTAAGCTTGTTCTCTTAGGATCCCCTCCCTCTAGGTGAGTAGTTAGTGTTTTCCGCAATATATTATCTTAGGATCCCCTCCCTCTAGCCTGAGCTGAGTAGCCCTAACACATAGAGTGGTTCCTTGCTCGTAGCGAGCGAGGACTCATTGTCATCCAATGGCGATGACTTGTGGACCGCGAAGTGCAGTCTGCGCTCCTCATACTCGTCACCAATTGTGAGGAGCATGTATACACTGGGACCATTGTCATCATCGTCCCATTGGTATTGGATGCCCTCGTCGTCCTCGACGGGGTCGTTGGTGGGCTCGTCTTGGGCCACCTCTTCCTCCACAGCTTGTTCAGCTGTGGGGTCTTCCACGTTCTCCTGCGGGGCATCGTTCGATGTCTCGCCAGAGGTCTCTTCAACCTCTTCGATACGACCCACATTGGCTCGTACCTGTCTCAGTCTGGGGCACGCATTTCTGTAATGTCCCACCTGCCCACAGTTGAAACACGTGGGAGGGGTAGTGCTAGTGCGATTGTTCGTACTAGTTGGGGCAGTCCTAGCGGGCTGCGAGTTATGATTTCTCAAGCTTGATGAGCTCGAGGGGCGATTCCCCAATGGGGAATTGCCATTAGTTCGCGTCTCATGAGGACGCGCAGAGGGACCGTGGTTCCTCTGGTTCAAGCGCATATTGTTTGAATGCGCTTGTCTGGCCAAGTTGGTGTGGCTGCTGCTGCTGCCACTACCACTACTGCCACTACTACCCGTTGGACGGGTAGTGCTTCCTTGGGAGGCCGTTATCGACCTCCGCTTCTTGAACGCCTCCTCTACTTGGATGGCGAGTGCAAGAAGTTCCTTAGCAGACATCTGCTCAGGACTACCGCCTCTGAATGCTACTTCAGCGGCGAGGCTGTGGTTCAGCCCATCAAGGAACCTCCTCCTGAATGTATAATCATCAGGAGGGTGCGCTAGTCTGTTGGCTAGCGTGAGTAACGCACTCATGTATTCGTGTACAGAGTGCGATCCTTGCCGTTCGCGTTCGAACTGGATCGCCACCTCACTTCTCGAGTGGGGTGGGAGGAATCATTCGTGTAGTCTCCGTAAAGCGGGGACTAGGGTCCACTCATGCATGGGACGAGTACCTCGTTCCACGTTCTGGGTGAACCACTCTTGTGCCAACCCTTCTAGGCGCATGCCTAGAAAGGAGAGTTGCTCTGCTTGGCTGACTTCTCCAAGCAGGTGGTTTACGCGTAGCCAGCGTAACAGACCCGACACAAAGTTGTCGAAGTCCTCGGCTCTGGACGAGCCGCTATATGTGGGCGGGAGCCCTATCTTCGCTCCTGCTTTCGCAAGGGGCGAGTTGCCTGGCATCATATCCCTGTTTGCAACCAGGGCTTCTTGAACCATGGCTATGACGCCCTCAAGTACTGGGGCGTCGTCGTTGAAAGGGTCAAACCTTTCAACACGTTCCTCATCGAACGGTGTGGCGCGGAGATCCTCGCCATACTGTGGTCGACGAGTGTATCCATCATATGGATCGATACGTGGTGCTTCTGCTGGGTTAGCAGATGCTTGCCTCTGCCCATTGGGCTCGGCACTTTGCCTTGGCAGTTGTCTGCCAGGGGGTGATGCTCTGTCGTCTGGACGACTTGAGCTTGTGGCTGGGTCTGGCGATGGGATCCTATCGCCAGTGATGGCATTATAGCCACCTTCAAGCACACGAGCATGGCGGACCGCATTCATACGCGCGTCCCTCGCGATGCGGATCCTATCTTGGATGATCCGCATTTGCTGCTCGTTGGGAGTGTCATTCTCGAGAGAGCCTGCTACAGCTTCCTCGAGCGCGTTAGTGGCCGTCTCCACAGCCCGTGCATGCGTACGGATTGCTCTGTCGGAGAGTAGCCTTGCTATCCTCTGGTATTCGAGGGCAGCTTGGGCGACCACTTCAGCATCCTCTCGTGGGGGTGCTCCATTTCGCGACTGGTTCACCAGTCGCGTGGCTATCTCGGTATCGATATAGTCACCAACTGCGTCAGACTCGTGAGGCGGTTGTCTTGTGAAACGGTGCATTCGTCTCACTGTTTCTCTGCCAGCCTCTATTTCGGGGCCGGGGTTTCTAGGAGCTGTATATGCTGTAGCTCCTTGAGTAGGAGGTCTATCAGGACACGTACTCGGTCCTGGGGTAACGTTCTGGGAACGTTGTCTGGTGCCTGTTGGTGCAGGCTCAGGGGATTGGGAATTACCAGCTGTCGCTGGTGACGGACTGGCATATATCGGTCCCGTCGGTGTAACAAACCTAGCTTGTGGGGCTGGGTTTGTGAATTGATATGCAAGGCGACTCGTCGGCCCTGCTGGTCTAGGACGAGTAGATCCAGTACCTGATGCAGGCGGATCTACCGCTCTGCTTTTTCCTTTGTCAGAGCGTGCTCGTGCAGGCTCTGCTTCAGGAGACAAGTCTGTTGTCCTGACTTGGTCCCTGTCAGTGCCTGTAGTAACAGGCTCTGGCTCAGGGTTTTCAACTCCTGCGTTGACATTCTCGATTAATCGAGCTAGTCTCTGCAGTTCTGACGGGGACATATTCCCGTTCCTCACGCCATCGAGTAACGATGCGTGAACAGCGTTCATTGTCTCGTCCCTTCGGATGGACCTGTCGCTCCTGATGCTAAGTCTGGAGCGACCAGATGCTACGGACTTTACGTCCTCATCTTCTTCATCAGCGAGTTGGGGCTGATGTTCCATCGTCTGCGACGCAGGACGAGTGGGATTTTGGGTTGATGCATCCACTCTCTCCCATGTGGATGACTCTCCTTCGAGGGTTCCTTCCCTAGACGGGTCGGGATTTTCGGTTTGCACTGGCCCGGGTGGGTCAGGCTGATTGGAATCAGGTGTACCACGATCTGGTGCACTCTGACTCCTGGTAGTAGGAGCCATTGAATCCTCCTGTAATAGGAAGGGTTAATTTCGCTTGCTTAATACAGCGGCGGGTTGTTTTTAACGCCTTTGGTGTTAAAAAAGATGTAACGTTTCGTTACTTTTTATAGTGTACCGCTTGCGGTACACAGTTTATATCACGCTGTAGTTTCACGCCACAAGTAACAGACCAAAGTGCTGTATTTTCTTTGTGGAGTAAAACAAGTTGCGCGTGCTGAATCAGCACGCACGTAGCTACTACTAATGTATAGTTATTACATAATGGCTCGCCGCGCCGCGGCGAGCCAGAGGCGTTAAGCGCCTCTGTTATTAGAGTAAGTAATAGTAACTACTGCAGAGGGCGAAGCCCTCTGCATATGCCTAAGTGGCATATACTCAATCCACCGCATGCGGTGGATCCGTTACAACTGGGCTTAAGGATTTCGAGAAGAACGCCACGGGGTGCCATTTGTTGTCCTCGAGAGACGGTTGAGACAAAACGGCACCTGTCGCGAAATCAGAACTATCAGCTTCTACTTGATAAGGTTTGGACGGATCAGGAATCGCAAGAACCGGTGCAGAGGTCATTGCCGATTTCAGAGAATCGAAAGCTTGTTGACAAATGTCGGACCAGATGAACGGGGCTTCTTTCTTAGTGAGACCGAATAAGGGGACAGCGATCAGCGAGAAGTCCTTGATAAATCGACGATAGAAGTTCGCGAAACCCAAAAACAACTGAACCTCGGTAACATTCTTCGGGATTGGCCAATCTCTGACACCCGACACCTTCGCGGGGTCCATTTCGACAGTGTTCTCGGAGATGACCAGACCTAAATACTCGATCTTAGTACGACAGAATTCACATTTTTCGGCTTTGAGATAGAGTTTATGCTCCCTTAGACGTTCTAAGACACGCGTGTGATGCGATCGTGTTCTTCTTTCGTTCTCGTATAGATCAGGATATCGTCAATATAAACAGCCACAACCCCTTCCGTGATCATGTCTTCGAAAATCTCGTTCATCATCGTCTGGAAGGTCGCTGGACTGTTAGTCAAACCAAAGAACATGACCAAGGGTTCGAACAGTCCTCGATTTGTGCGAAATGCTGCTTTCCACTCGTCACCTTCTTTGATGCAAACATTGTTGTATCCCCATTTCACATCGAGTTTCGTGAAGTACTTCGCACCCCTTAATTTGTTGACAAGTTCGGGAATCAGGGGTAATGGGTATCGATTTTTGATGGTCATTGCGTCGAGAGCCCGATAGTCTTGAATAAGTCGCAGAGAGCCGTCTTTCTTCTTGATAAAAAAGACCGGGGAAGCCATGGGTGATTTTGAGGGACGGATTCGACCAGAACGAAGATTCTCTTCCAGAAACGCATCGAGCTCCTTCTGTTCATTAGGCGAAAGGGGGTACACCTTGCAAAACTTGGGATCCGAATCAGGTAGGAGCTCTATCACATGATCCCACTTCTTTGAAGGTGGCAATGAATCGAAGGACTCTTTCACGAAAACGTCTTCGAAATCGTGGAACATTTCGGGGACGATTTCTCGAAATCCAGATTTGAGTGTACCCCTCGTGTTGTTCGCATGCGCCTGAGCCAATCGCTGTGAGATGGTTTCAGTTGCTCTGATGCAGCAATCGTCCAGGGGCTCTGAATTAAGAGAAACCGCGAACAGTCGATCTCCCTCCTCTGGGTGAAACTCATCCTCCACATTCACGAGATCTGGCATATCTGGATCTATGGATTCGGTTTCGTCAAGGGTGACAGGAGGGATTGCTCGAACTGAACGCAGGAAACGTTTTGGGCCTTTCCTTTCAACAGGAGGCGGTCTGCAAGATCGACATTCGGGATTACACCGGGTCAGCTCAACCTCACCAGTTGAGTAGTCGATCACCGGGTTATGAGCCTTGAACCAGGGTAATCCAAGCAGCACTGGGTACTTGCCGAGGGCAGTGACGGCAAACATGACACGTTCGGAATGCGTCTGATATCGCATCACCAGGTCCACCACGTGCGTGATGTTTCCTGCTTGATTAGGAGTACCATCAACGTTGAAAACGGGAATCGGCTTCGGTAGACGAATCTTCGGGAGCTGATTTTTCTCGACAAAGTCTTGGTCAAGGAACATCCCACTGGCACCGGTGTCAAGCATCGCTTTTGAGTGAATAAGATCGCCAGTGTTGGTGCTCTGGAGTTCTACATCGATTTCGAGTTTTTGAGTACCGGCAGTGGCGTTCAGACGATATTTGTGTGGAATCTGCTTGCGTTTTCCAATCGAAAGGCGACGAGGAGCAGAGATCAGAGGATTTGAGGGAGGAATAGATGCATCAGAATCAATAGAATTCAAATCAGAAGTCTCATTGCACTTGTCGTCTATGTACAATACATCGAATCTATTTGACGTCGGCAGTGAGGGCGCATCCCTTACTCGCTGCCGTTCTGAAAATCCTCTCTGTTCACAGTGATCGTGATCTCGTTCTCCTCTGCAGCAACTTCCGCACGGTTCTGCGTTTCCAGTACGTCTTGTTGAGCAAATCGCTGCTCGAGAACCTCGTCGATTTCATCGGTCTGCATAAATCGAATGTCGAACGCACGTGGGCAATCCTTGACCAGATGGCCCAGTTGGCCACATCGAAAACACCTCGTTGTCTCTGTCTGCATACGACAGCGAGTGGCGTCGACCTCCATGGCGTCATTTCGGGTTGGAGGTGCAACATTAGCAGGAGCAGAAATTGGTGGTCGTACTGGGTGAGACATGGTGGTAGGAATCGGTGCGCGAGGTGGAGGAAAAGGAGGTGGGGGGTAAATAGGGGGCCCCGCCGCACGTTGATAGACTGGGAATGGGCTGGGTCGAGCTCGAGAGATTGGAATCGACGTAAGAGGAGTTGAAATCGAATTACCGGGAACGACTCGATGTTGGGTGGTATTGAAAGCATCATTGGTACGGTGAGCTTGATCGAAAAGACGAGCAGCCTGAACCCATCCTTCGTAATCGCTATAATCGGGTCGATTCTGCATCGTCCCCACTTTGCTAGCGATTTCCCGATCTAGGCCCTGTTGATAATAGGTGGTTAGCGCAAGCCCGTCATGAACGGTGAAACCTGCGCGATCCACGATAATGCGAAAGGCGTCAGTGTAATCGTCTACGTTTCGACCTCCTTGAGCATAACATCCCGAAAGAAGGAGGTTCAACGAATCTTCGGCTTCGGTTACCGGGAAGAATTCAGAGCGAAACTTTTGTCGAAAGTCTTCCCAAGTCTCATAAGGAGTCAATCCTCGATTGTACTGAGCCTGAACAAGTTCAGCGAAGGCACCAGCACGTCCACTATTCATGTAAGAAAGTACCCAAATGATTTTGGTACTGAGATTCGGGAAGTCGCCACCGCACATGCTCATGTAGAGTTCGACTGAGTTCCAGAAGGTACGGCCGTTTTTGCAATCTCCATCATAGGCGAGAGGTACCGCAGGGCGAGTGTTTCGAGACGATCTCGCCTCGTTTTGGGGATTTGGAACTGAGGCTCCAGGATTAGGGGTGTTCGGATTGGCGGGATCAGCAGTAGAAGCCTGGGGGGGAAGAAGTCAGTTGAGATGAGTTACAAGCTCTTCCATTCTTTGTTCAATTGCAGTGAGGCAAACAATAGGGTCACTCTCATCTTGCTCCATGACGAAAGGAATCGAAGAACGAAGGATGGAGGGGTCATTTTATGGGCGAAAAGTGTCGGGAATGTCTGAGACACTGCTGACCAAGAGTTTCCGAAAGAAAACGACGATAGAAACGACCAGTCCGAAAGTAGAAGCTTGTTCTACTGTTAGGGCGACTCAGGGCACACTGTTAGGGCTACTCAGCTCACACTAGAGGGAGGGGATCCTAAGACAATATATTGGAAGGGAAACTAACTACTCACCTAGAGGGAGGGGATCCTAAGAGAACAAGCTTAGGGACCCTCACTCTAGGTACTGCTACTATATACATAAACGACGACGCGGCGTGCGGCCCTGACACAGCTAAGTGCCAGGCGCCCAAGCCGAACCTAAGCGACGTGATGTCACGGGCATCACGCCGGGTACGAGCGCGCAACGCGTGCGAGTAGAGAAGTGAAATAGAGACAAAATAAGGAAACGGAAAGTGAAGGTAAAATACGGAAATGATAAATATAATAGAAAAGAAATGATGCCGATGGTAATAAATAAGAAAATGAGAGACGGCGGTAGCGTACCCTGACACACACACCTAGAGGAGGGAAAACCTAAGATCTATTGAGGGGCAGCGACTAACTACTCACCTAGAGGAGGGAAAACCTAAGAGAACAAGCTTAGGTATCCCCCTCTAGGGAAAATGCATATAAGTACAGGATACGAAGCACCCGACTGATCTCCATGGGATCCGAGGAGATACAAACAGAAATCGAAGGAAATCGAAGAGATCGAGAAATCGAAAGAACGATGGAACTAATGGAAACGGCAAAGTACGGGAAATGAAGGAAATCGTAACACGAAATGAAACCGAAAGAAATCGAAGAAATCAAGAGTGCCCAAAAATTTGATTCCGTCATATGGACCTGGAGGGGGGGGGCACCGCTGACGGACCTTAATACTATTTTTTCAGTCCTATGTATTTGTCCCCCGTTTTCAGTGAGGTTATGGGACGCAGCATAGACAATGTCCTTCCTATAGACTAATAGTATATATATACCCCTTTCATCATGTTCCGCTCATTCAATACTCAATTTATCATCACCTTGTTGTATGCACACTGCGAAAACTGAATATGCCTCACTCTAAAAAGAATTCCAATACCAATACCAATACCAATGTAAGATTAATGCTTATTATTTGAATGGCTAATTGACTTTGAAACTTAATTAGAATGATGCCACCATGACTTGTGATTGTGGCATGATTGTTAAAGTTGGAACTGGTGGCTTAGCTAATTTGCTACACCACCAGAAGAGTACTAAGCATAAAAATTTGATGCAGAAGATAATGCCGGATGATACAGCTAAGAAGTTCAAGGCTTTCTTTTTGAGCACCAAACCACCCACACAATCCGTTCCCGTACCTCCTAAGCTGTCACGACCATTGACAAACTCCAATACCAATGACATGCTTGCTCTTCCTGATCCCCTAATTACAAGCCCCCTCTTCACACGTCTAAAGGATACAATTGGACGCTTACCCTCTACTATTCCAAAAGGAAACCCGGATGATGTCATTTCAATGTTCTCTTCGCTTCCGGCACTCGACTCGACTCTAGATGACCAATGGGAAATCTTCGATCCAATTTTGAATCGCTTCTTAGGTTTCGGGAAGTCTATTCAGGATATTAAAGGTGAAATCCGGACCGGCCCATATGGAATTGATGGTCTTTACAGCTGGCTATGCTTCTGTGTCACCAAAGGAGGAATTGCTGAAGGATTATTAGAAGGCAAATTAACACGGTTAATCGACGCCATGAATGAATTGTACGGTTTTGTCAATATTCACTATGTATGAGTCACGTCTGATATCTGTTACAGAATTAAAGAGTTAAATTCCGACAGTACTCCTGCTATGTTAATTCCCACCAAGTCGCCCCCGCCTGAGGTAATAACTGCTGAGGTTCATACTACTATTGATAATCTACCCGAGGTTATTGATGTTGACGCTATTCTGCCGGTCTCCAGTTCCCCCGGTGAAGCCACCGATTGTACCAAGTATGTACAATGTCATGGGCTGAAGGTACTGAGCCATGAAACAGGTCATCCATATGGCGACTACCCGTTTAAGCTTCACATACAACTCTCTTTGCCTTGGTACTGGGTTGGCAAGGGAGGAAAGTTGGTGTTATATGCGGAAAATTGTAGAAATTTCCGCTATTCTGATCCATGTGTCAATTGCCTCTTGTTGAAAAGAAATTCAATCTTATCTGGGATTCTACAACGGATGGTATCTGGCGCAAAGGAACACACTCCCTGGATGTGGCTTTCGCATGCTCAACTGGAAGAGAAACATCATCGGGTCATCAGACAGGCGGATAGTCTGAAATTAAACGCACTGAATACTGGAACTAAATTGGCCCGACGAACAATGGTCTTAGATGATCATAAATGACTTGTATTAAGCATTGCAACCGGTATGTGCCGTCTCTTCAAGCCTCTTCCGTCACTTTTTAATCCAAATTGATTCGGGCTTTTAGGAAAGGTGGAAAATGTTCAACGCATAGTAGCTGTTGCTGTAAAGAGTCGTGTTGGAATATCCGGTTTAATTGATCGAATTGATCGTGCCGCTCAGGATCTGTATTCTGTAAAGAGCTATGATGAGCGTGACTATCAGATAGCCTTGCTTTTGTGGCGATATGGAGGAGCACGCATTGCTGACATCGCTCACAAAGCATTAGGACTTCCCTGCAAGGAATCACTTCGCAAAGCAAGAAGTGTTCCTCCAATGCGCGTGTCTTCAAGATATCCAACGTTAGAGGAGATAGCTGCTAACTTTGGAGGCTATGATACCTCAGCACTGCAGTCCGCCGGTTATATTTTAATGGTTGATGAACTGGCTACTGAAGCCCGTCTCCGATATGACGCTACCAATAATACCATCCTTGGGGTTTGTAGGGAGCATTCTCGGGGATACACGTTCACGTTCAATGGTCTGGAAGAAGCTGATGTTCTGCTCAAGGGATTGCAGGATCAAAATATACATTTTGCTTCTGAGGTGAGTGTTATTTCAAAACCTGGGGAACAAATATGTGAAATGATTATATAGGCAACTGTACTTGCAATTGGATCTCTGGCTAATGGGCAACGACTTCGTCAAGCATTACCCATTGCAGTATCGGGAACATGCAAACGTGAGTCTGCAGAAGAGCACACACGCCTTCTGCAGACGGCAATTCAAGCTTGCGAAAATGCTTTAGGACGGCCCATATACTCCATTGCATCTGATGGGGAATCCAAACGAGGATTAGCATTGAATCACCTCACTAATAATGCACCATTATCACCCTCGTCTCATCTTTACGCTATCTTAGGGGAGCTGCCGCTTTTCGATATAAATGTGGGACAAAACGAACTTACGGTTGACAAAGACTATAAACACATTTTCAAACGCTTCCGGAACACTGCCATACGTCCCACAGGCACTTTGATTGACGGTACCCTCATAACTCCTGATCTCTTTCGTCAACATCTGTCTGATAGCTCAGGTGGAGGCAGTTCAAATCGCTTGGATAGACTGCTAAATCCCAATGACAGGCAAGATGTCCCCCTTGCCATCACCCTACTGTTCCTTATCCGGAATCTACCCAGGCCAACAACTACAGACAAGCCTACATATCACGCCACAAGAAAAAAAATCAATTTGTTTGGTGAATTCGTCGCAGCATTCTTGGAGCCGTATCTCATGCCGTCATTATCCCTTACCGAACAATTATGCCAGTTAAGCAAAGCCGCACATATTGCCTTTGCGCTATACAAACTTGGCAATAAGAAGTTTATTCCAACACAGCTTTATGTGGATCTGCAATTGGCGATAAAAAATGTGTATTTCTGTGTGGCAAAGACACAGCGGGACTTTCCTGAATCATCTTTTCATATTACACTGCTTGGGATGGATCGCCTCGAGACACAATTCGGGAACCTCCGCACTATTGTTGGGAGCGATACCAACGTTGACTTATTTCAAATTGGTTCACGATTGGCTGCCGCCGCTGAATGTTCCTCCATCCTTCTCAAACGTCCAGAGTGGGATCGAGGATTGCGTCATCTGCGAATGCCTAGTCTGGATGAAAATGGCACATTGTCTAACACGATCGACCACGTTGGGCCTGATCAATGGAAAGGGAATACTGCGGTAGCAGCTGTCAGTCTTACAACAACATGGAACAAAGGCCGCTTATTGGCAAATGAGAGTTTGAAGTTAGCCAATGTTACATTCAGCTTTAGTCAGTCGGAAGAAATACCCAGCATAACAATGCTGGCGCCTTTGGGTGTTCCGCTATTCAAACGCAAGTTTGAACCTGATGAGATAGATGATGAAAACACAGGTCGAGATGTGTGTCATTCGTATGATGATTAACAATGACGTACTGATTTTTGATTAGAATTGCGCAATGCCACAAGCGAATATCATAACAGATGAAGATTTGGAGCCAGACCTGGAAGACATCATCACACAAGAAAGCAGCACTTCGAAACATTTACATACTGTTGAAGTAGACGGCAAGCTGATACATAAGGCATCAGTTCTCAGATTGTACTCACATCCTTCCACACGTGCTGGGCCGAAATCTACGGACCGTCTGCGTCGTGTTAGAGGTTATACAAGGTTTGACGGCTCACAATCAAATCCAGAAGGCCCGTCTTTCTCAGAATCTCCCATGTTACTGATAAATGATCCTCTCCTGACCCTTATTAAAGTTCAGGATGATGTCTATTTGGGAGCCATACAAGCTACCAGGTTTAAAATCGACGGCATTAACGTTCCGTCGGTACCTCAGGATGAGCTGAAATCTCATTGTAAAGTGTTCTTCCAGATCCTTCAACTGGTTCCTTGTGAGCCGACCTCAGACGATCCTCCTTGTGACTGGGTTTGCAATGGGTCTACATGTCACGCCCGCGTAACACCTCGCTTAAGCGGAGCTCCGCTCATTCCTTTTACGTACCTCGCTTATATTCTTTTTGTTTCCCCGTTCCGAACCATTTCCTTTTCCGTCCTTGTTATCTTGTTGTAACCCGTTTCAGGTCTCTATTTAGTTTCATAGCTATTTAAAGATCGACCTTCCTGTAACTACTTCTCCAGTTCTGATATAGATCTTATTCCGCCCAATCTCTCACACGTTTCATATCTCGATCCAATCTCATCTCAGATCCCTTGTCGTCGTTGACGGCGTCCTCGAACGTCGTCGGCGACGTTGCGTCTATCTTCTTCAACAACTACCTCTGACCAACTTCTCCGACCCCATTCCTAACTCCAAGACTCCGACGTCCTCCGACTCAGTCTCTACCCAGAACCTCCGACATTGTTAAAGCTTCGGAGAACTCACCCTAGACCCCTGTACGTGGCCCGACCTAGTACTAACCTAGGAAAGCCTCGTAGCCCTGCCCCGACCCGAAATTGTTGGTGACGCACCGTGAGGGCGCAACTCAAGAGTAAGTTGAAGCCGACCAACATCCGACCCACGTCCGATCCTGTCCCGAGCCTCGCTTAGTCATCCCGACCCCGGCGCGTAACACTACAATCAACTATGGAGCAACGTCAAGTATATTAGAAGCCCGTGGAGATATGGTACAGGTCTTTAATCCAAAAATGTCGTGTGGGAAAGAAAATCACCCGTCTATTTGGTTTTCAAGCACTGAGCTCACAGCAATTACTGCCATTCTGCACCAAAGGTTGGCGGAACAGCCAGACTGCCATGTGCCCACTGCAGGTCTACATGATCTCTTTCCCTATCGTCACAATAGTACGTATACATAGTTTTGATACTCCTCGGTAGAATCTCAATCTCCCAATTCTAGAAAAGGCCTGCTTCAACTGTCAACAAGAGGACAATACCCATTTAGGCCTGGACAGCTCTTTATGTGCCCGCTGTTATCCCCAGGTGAATCCTGGCACCGGTTCCCACCTAATAATGCACAATAGTACACATATACTATTTGACTCGAGTCTCCGAGAGACCTCAATGCCATGTGGCTTTTGCTTACGTCCAAGTCCCGCGTGCTTGATTTTTTTAGCAGGAACTACCGACGTACAAGTTGACTATAAGAAGAGCAACTGCCCTAAAATGACCAAGTTTTCGTATAAACCGGCTTCTGTCTACACCCCCAAGAGCCCATGTACGAACGTACCACTCGCTTGTCCGCTGTGCCCGCCCCGATCCCCTGCAGTTTGGCGTTATCACCTTAAGGAGCACCTCGAACTTAGCCATGCAGACTCCTTGCCCGACAACTACTGTGATCTATGGCAGATCACAGAAGATGAACGTCAAGGAATGAAGATTCATTGGAGAACCATTCGCAATGCACGCACAACTCGAAAGAAAAGGAAGGCAGCTAAAGTTGGTCAAGAAAAACTAGTTATATCTGATGGTCATACTTCTCGCCTTGCAATGCGGTAAGAGATACGAGCCTATTTCACTGTATGGCGTTAGTCTAATACCATTCATTCATTCTGCCAGCAATACGGACCTTATTATACCTGGATCTTCAGCCTCATCAATGACTGGTAGAGTAGTGTCAGGCCAAGTCTCATCCAGCATGAAAGCTGTTGAGTCTGAGAGTTCCGGGTCATCAGATGAGGAGGAGGTTACCAATAGAAGCGATGAAGAATACATCCCACCAAACAATACCAACAATTCACAAGGTATGGAACAGATATGTCATTTCTTGTATAATTTACCGAGCAATCAACAGCAACTATCTTCGAAGGTTTCACGGAGGTGGCGGTGTCTCGTAGAGGCCGACGAACAGCCCGTAAAATCACATTCTTTGAAGAAATATGTGATTGTGGTAAGGGAGATAAATCGGTGGATATATTGAAAGATGATTGGAAGAGCAATCCCGACTTAATTGAATGTCAGGCAATAGGTTGTGAGACAAGGGCGGTGAGTTTTGCATACAAGTCTTCCTATTTCAAGATTGTAATTGTGTCCTTTTTAGTTTCACCTTCGTTGTCAAGGTCTTAGAAGTATTCCGTTGAATTGGATGTGCGAGAGCTGCATAAGCATGAACCGCAAAACTGCCAAGCGTGCACGGAAATGATGCTGACCTATGCGTAATTATCATTTTTGTCAAAGAAATGGTAAATTCATTGTATTTTAAACTAGCAATTACATGAATATTCGAGCTATTTTTGATTTTTAAGGGGGGGGGGCGGTTGTGAGAACGCTTATTACCGTTTAGGGAGTTAGGGTCAAAAATTTTTTTTTTTGGGCACTCTTGGAAGAAATCGAATAATCGGAAGAGGCGCTAGCGTACCATGACAATCCCCTTCCAATCTGATATTACCACTTTTATGACCAGCATGACCAAGAAAGCCTGGAACGCAATTTCGGGAAACCTAAATATCATGAACAATCAGTGCTTATCATTAGGTAGTCATTTTCGTACGGAAATATTCCTCCAGAAGGTATTAACATTATGATGGCAGGCGTTCGTGAAGAAAAATGTATCACTATCGGTTTTGAAAGTGACACCTTGAGGAATATTCAGAAAATGTGATTGGGTGTCCAATTTTAAACATACCAGCATAGTATGCAGATACATAATAAATGTGGAAACTAATTCGCAGACAAGAAAACCAGTTAGGAAATGTGAAAGAAGTCGTGACCCCCCGTGCAAGGCCACGACTATCCCATCCCAGTGGCTACTGTCAGAATCTATACTACAAAATAGTGGCATCCTCGTCGCTCACCTCTTCTTATGAAAAGTATCTCCGTGGAAATTAACAATATTAACCAAACAACTATATATAGTATTGTGAGAATATTGACAAGTAGTCGAGCGAGTTCAATTGATTTGAAGAAATTCAGCGTGCCAGAAACCCTGAATAGGTCAAGCTGCAGCATTAATATTAGGCAAGCCCTTATAGATCAATACATGTAAATATGGGGAATGATTGATTTTGAACATTGTTTGACATACACATTGGTGATGAAAGGCACATAATGAGTGATCATGTAGAATAGAGTGATCCAATTAGGGTTTGAGTGATATCTAGTACCGATCTCCCGCTCGGTTTTTGGCAAGAATTGTCGCAAAAATCGGGAGTGCCATATCAGGCCTGATAAGGCCTATCAGCGCCGTCAGATGGGTGGTTGCCTGACCGAGCCTGACGGAATCCAATACGTTTCAAGTACATGATACTGCCTGATCATGACTGACAACTTATGGATCAGAAAAAGGCGAAAGTTGGTCAGAACAAAGATACTAATATCAATAATATATCAACAAGAGTCACTCAAATCAGACTTCAGTACATCACATATTGGATTATTGAAGAGCCCGAGATTTATAGTTAAAAAAGATATTTTATTTCATATTATGTAATGCTAATAAACAGACAAAGAATATCTACTACTACGCTATGATAACTAGCTATAACGGTGTGAAGTACAAGGTACCATGTAAAGAAATCGAAAAAAAAACAATGAACTGCAGGGAATCAGAGTGTTAGGGCTACTCAGCTCACACTAGAGGGAGGGGATCCTAAGAGAATATATTGAGGGAGAAACTAACTACTCACCTAGAGGGAGGGGATCCTAAGAGAACAAGCTTAGGGACCCTCACTCTAGGTACAGCTACTATATACATAAAACGACGACGCGGCGTGCGGCCCTGACACAGCTAAGTGCCAGGCGCCCAAGCCGAGCCTAAGCGACGTGATGTCACGGGCATCACGCCGGGTATGAGCGCGCAACGCGCACGAGTAGAGAATGTGAAATAGAGACGGAGGGAGCAAACGGAGGGTGGACTTAATGTACGGGAAATGTAAATGAAATGGAAATGAACATATACCGATGATAATGAATAAGGAAAAATGAGGGGACGCGGTAGCGTACCCTGACACAGAGTAGGTAAACACGACATTAATTCTAAACACAAATACCTAACAACGGAGACGTGAGTAACGTTGGAATTTGTGCACGAGGCCTTGGAACTGAGTACTACTGAGTACCACCTGACACGAACGCTCGAGCAGGTCATGGTAAGAGCAAAAGAGGGTGAACAGTACGTCGCATCCCCCCAGACCTTATATACAGTTGAACCAAGATTATATAATTTCACCAACCCTGCATTCAGTTGCGTTGCGACAAAGTTCAGTTATCAGCACTCGGGTATTGTTCACTGTAGAATAATTCATGTCGCACAAAAAACTACAAGTGCCTCCCCCCATGGCTTGAGTGTATGATAGCCTTTTCTCGTGTAATGGTTGTTCACAGATCGCAAGACCAAACTCATTTCAGCAGCAGACGGATGTCAATGAGAAAGCATAAGATTCCTGTCATTGTGTATGAATTTTTTTGCCACTAGGCTTCAGACTCCAAATCTCCGAAAGTGCCATTATCACTAAGTGAGCTTATCCAGCCTACGTTTGTTTCTCCTTGAGCTAAGAACTGATCATATTCATACAGATAACTGTTTGCCATGTTGTGACTTCTCTGATGTCCAATCTATCATTTTCACACTCACACTAGATGTTAGAATGCCATCCTTCTGAGATACATAGTAAGCAAAACTGATATCCAACATGAAATTTCATTTACTAAATATCTCAATTTAATAGGCATTCACGTTACTTCGTTTTATGAGCTCAAGATCAGGTATTTATCCGGACATCATTCAAAATTTGGTTGCAACACCTATACAGTCTTTGACATTTCCCCTCAATCAGTCATCTTCGAAATTAGCAACATTGATCTGGTGTATTTTAGGTATATATCATACGCTATTTGAATCCAGAATTTGTGCGTAGCCCGTCAGCTCCCGTCAGCTCCTGTCAGCTCCCTGTCAGCACCCATCATCTTCTCTTGCGTCCCTCAGCCTCCCTCAGCAACTGTCAGACGGCCATCGGTGGACATCAGCACCCGTCAGATTAAGCCTGCTCTGATCAGGCTTGGGTGATTTTGCGACAATATTTTGAAAAATGAGCTTACCGCCAAATATATTTTTTCTATTGCCAAAGTTTAGGGGTTAGATAATTCAGATGGAACAATCAAACGAAGCTCTTTGACTTCTCTGGGTGACGTGATCATGATATCCCACAGCAGCAGGGTAGTGGTGGCAACTAAATTAAAAAATTGAATCATTCATCAAAACTTTAATACATGTGCTCACCAATGCCGTATGCGCCATAGGAGAGTGTGAGTAGATTCCCGATAAAGAATAAAGGTTCCAAGTCGAATGGTTTCCGAAGAGAAAGGTTCATCGAGGTCCAGGATAAAAGCTACCTACTAGCGAGGAGGAATAACTGAGATACTCTGACAGTTGGTCTCTAACCACGCGAAGTATCTCATCTCCTTAATATCCGAGAGCACAGCCTGCAACAACTAATTTGGGTTGTAAGAATTAAGTATAACATACATACATACATAAATGACCTGGTACAAACGGGATTTAATACCCCAAAAATAGATATATACCTATCTCACACATGGCTGTGGTGGCAAATGAAATATGAATCAGCGCGTACTGATCATCGTGGTCAGAACCCGAATCGTATTTAAAATCGTAGTAATGATGTGTCGCTGAGAATTCACCACCTCCCGGTGTACGTAAGAGAAGACCCAAAGCCTTGGAGAACTGATAGATGGGTGCCAGCGTGCGATGTTAAGATATTGTTCGCTCCAGGGCCTGTTTGCGTGGCCGTCGCAGCGCGGAGGTTCAGATCCAAGCGAGTGCTCTTGAAAAGGTCTGTACATGTTCACACTCTTCTCACGTGTGATCGAGAAATTGACGCAAAACCATCTTCGGATTATATCTCATGATTCGATCAGCGCGTTTTCGGTAACGTCTGCGCCGGAGACTCCATCTCATGTGGGAGCTCTGAGAAAATCACAAAAATCAAAAGCGCTTTATTCAAAGTTACATAATTGATAAGAATCAAGGCGCCTGCTTCGCTTCTTTTGGTTTGATTCGTTAATTACATAACTTTGTATGAGGCAATTCCGATTTTTGCGATACGACAACCTATGTGAAGCTCAGTTTCGGCTGCGTGCGCAGTTGGCTAATTGATTGATAGGGAAATCTCCTGTGAGGCGAAGAATGCGCATATACATATTATCCGCATGTTGCTGGTCTGACCTTGACGACACCTGAAGCGCTGAAACGCCGCTGGTATACATATATGCGCGTCGTGGCAGTCAAAATTTTTCTCAAGATAAATCAATTTTACGAGCATTTGAGAGATCTGAATGAATAACGGAATATTTTACATGATGTCTTTTTAGATAAAGCTGTTCAGCTCGCTCCGCCAGTGCCAAGGAAGGAGGCGTCACTAGCAGTACATCGACCCAAATCATCGCTGTCAGAGTCTGAATCGGGTTTAAATTCATAACGGTAAGGCACAGAGAAATCATCATTTCCTCGTGTAAAATTAGACCGGGCGCCTTGAATAAATTCAAAACTGGGGCCAACAACACATGAACCGGATGCTGATAGATTATTCACTCCTGTTCCAGCGCAACGCACATTCAAAACCAAACGAGCGCTCTAATAAACGTGGTCTATAAATTATCATAGCAAAACACGTTCTCACTTACCGTGACTGACAAACTGACAGAGGACCAGCTTTCATGGTTTACATTATTTAATTATTAGAACCATTCGAGAGTTGTACAAACACTTACAGTGTATTAGGTAGTCCAAGAGGACCACTCAAAAACGTTGGCCGAATTACTGCAATCACAAGTAGTCCACCTATTTTATTGACCGTGGCGTCAGCTGATGAAGAGAGAGAAAAAGAGTTAACCACGCACATAGATTGTAACAGTAACTACATAGCCCATCACGGATCATAATTTTCAGGAGGTTAACTGTGTGTTTGGGTGTAGATCCGTCAGTCCCTGGGGGCATTACCCTGAGGTTACTTTCTGATACTACTTCCTTCCACTTTATAATTATTATCCTTGCTGCGAGCAAAAATAAGAGGGCTTGAAATGCAAGTCCTGGAATCCTGTCATTATAATCCATCAGTGTCAGGCTCTCACTCTCCTGGAAATTAATATTGCGTACGTAAAGTAGGTTTGAAGAGAGAATAGTGACGACGCGGACGGCTGTGGGGAAACACGTGTCGACATCTTAAAAAAGCAATAAGGTTGAATATTTAGAAGTTTTGACTCGGAAACGATGAAGAAGTTGGATCGGTTATACCTGCGTGTCAGCAAACGAAATTAGAACAATCGCAGAAATTATTTCGCAAGCACAAAAGCCCGCTAAGGTACGTAAAAGCAGTCGTGAGCTGTCATACAACGCAACGACTGACTGTAGTCAGAATCGTTCGAGATATAAAACAATGAAAGTCGCTTACTTCTTTTTATAAAGAGTATCTCCGTGCAAATCAATACAAGTAACCACGAAGAGGTATACAGTGCCCGGAATATCTTAGTGAACATTTCATCGTGTCTAACCAAATTCAGCGGTTCAGAGGTTGGAAATGAATTAGAGTGCAGGAGTAATATCAAGGAAGTCCTTCAATAAAATTAATCAGTATGCAAGATAATTAGTGGTAAATATCGCTCGGCGTACACGTTAGCAATAAAAGGCACATAACGGGTGATTATATAGAATAAAGTGGTCCAATTGGCTCTTGTGTGATATCTAGCAATTTCGCACCTGGCTTTCAGCGAGAATAAACTGAAAAGAAAAAATAGCTCACGACCAGATATAACGCTCCTACACCAAAAGATTAGACGGTGATAAAACAAAGTGTCATTTTACAACATACTTCTCTTTCAAAGGTGAGCAAGATATCCCATAACATCAAACTGGTGGTCGCAACTTGGGAGAAAGAATTGAACCGGCCACGGCAATCAATTATTATGTCATAATATACGTACCAAGGTTATATTCGCCACTAGAGAATGCTGCGAGATTGTTGACGAGCATTTGTGAAGTTTCAGCTGACAAGAGAGAAAAATCCAAAGTGCAGATGTATAAAACCATCCCAGACTGTAGATATATAAAGCTCACTGCTGACGTTTATTTGTGATCTGGATTCTATCTCTGAAGCTTCAGAGATAATAACCCAGATCATTGATATGGTTAATCGACACTTCGCTCGAGATATCATCTCATTACCGACGTGATGTCGAAAACGACAGTGTGAAAAGCTTGAACCGAAACCGCCTCAATCAATGAATCGAGGCGCAGGTGGCGTAATGCATTTCTTCTCGGTGAGAATTCCTACGTTACCTCATTATGATCCTATGATCTATAGTTAGATAGACGGGCATGGCTGATCGCGCCAAACCTGTTTAATCCAAGCTCCACTAAAGAGAATCGAGGCGCTAATCTCTTTTTACATCCAAAGAAAGGACAAAGGACGAGTGCAGGTTAGCGCTTTGATTTATTAATGAGGTCCTTTCGATTTTTGGGACAATCTGGAGTTCGGAGGGAGCGGTATTCACACATTTGGTTTGTTCTCGGTTCGTCAGCATTTTTTTTGGCTGTTCTGATTCTGGTAAATGAGGCCCTGAGAAGCATCTAAGAAGACAGGCCGTAGGAAAGTGCAGAGATCGAAGTGAAGTGAATCGGACCGCATTAAGCAGTTACAGCCATTCGACCATTGATTTCAGTCGCACAGGCGTGTGCAGTTGCCTTATATCAATAATCAGATTGTCAATGATCATCTTGGAAAGGCGAGAGATAAATAACTCGGAATGCGATTGAAGGAATGAGTAACGAGAGGGCGCATATATGCTATTGTTACTCGTAGATTGTTGGTCTGACTCGGAAAACGACCGGTAGATAGTGATCTCCAGATGGGAAGCAATCTTATAGGAAGCTGACTAACCGGCATAAATTACAGGCTATTCCGTTTATATTTAGATAAAAACTTCCCTCAGGCCCCAATCAGAATTGATCAACTCGTGAGAGCCGCCATGCGACGCGATGGCTGATGGTAGTCAGGACCTGTTCAAAACTAATGGGTTTCTGGGTTGCTTACCTCTTCTTATCAAAATCTTTGTAAAAACCAACTCAAGAAAAGGTGTGCAGCGCCTTGAAAGCTTCGACACTGAAGATTCCATCAAATCTAATTGTGTCAACAAAATCTGACATATTAGTAATCATGAACAAATCGGATTAAGGGAGTAATATTAACGAACAAGCTCTTAGAATCCAATCGACAATAAATATGCGGAAGTGACCGAAGGGCAGATATTACTGAGCGTACACGAAGTCGGCAAGGAAAGGCCTGCAGATAACGAGTGATTATGTAGGACAGATTAGTCTAGTTAGCTCTTGAGCGATATCTGCCGATTTCTCGTTCGGATTTCATCGAATGACAGTAGTGAATGAGCTTACGAGCAGATATACAGTTTCTATATTAACTATTGACAAGGGGTTAGATGATAAAAAAAAAGTAAAACGAGTCATATGGCGAGATAATTATCTGGGAAACGTGAGCAAAATACCTATAGTAATAAAGCGGTGGTTTCAACTTCTAAGGCTTGAATCAATGGCACTGGTATATAATGATTTGATATACATACATAGCAGCCTGAGATTATATTCGCGAATCGCCACTAGAGAATGTGACTGAATTATCGATAAACAGTTGTGAAGTTTAGAACGAATTGGATCTACAGAGGCTGAGTTAAATGAAACAATACCGGTCTTCGACTTCTAAGGTGCCGAGACGTCATCTCATGTGCGAGTATACCACACATGGGGCAACGAAAGGAAGAAGGGTCTAGAGGACTCGTAATCAATTGGGTTGTATTCCACATAGCAAAACAGAAACTACCCATGTGTGCTTGGGACCAGTCCAGCCAGAGCAGCAAAGCCGAAAGCTCCTTTAGGACAAGAAATATCACGCATGGTCCCATTTGAGCTCTCATCAACCATTTTTATGTCTCTTTCAGCCTTTTTACAACTTCCGCTTTTGATTTGAGCTACATGGCGCATCTGAAAATTAGTTAGTTGAAAACCACCAGATACAATCTATCCTTCTTACGTTCACCTAGATCTTTGCATGCGTTGCTTTTGCTCCACAGTCCATTTGAGGTTGCTCAGTGCTTCTGCTGAGTGCTTCCATATTGTTTCAGGTTGTTTCGCCTTTTCAAAATTCAAATTTTATTCACGTTCACGTGATAACACCGTCATTGTTCAAACGTTCAAACTCCGCGAAGCGTATACTTACATCAAGAACGCGACAACTCGGTGACAACATTATTCATAGCCTGGAGTATTTGCGGCCTATTTTCTGTATTCATGAGAATTGAGCACATAGCCTGGGCACTGCTGGACACGTACTTGTGTAAAAGTTTCACGGTGATGATTCAATTTTCGACAGTGCAATTCACTTTGTCTACTAACCGGAAAACCTTCCACTCTCCAAGTCATCAGAACGTCTTCCCGAGTACTCTTTGAAAGAAAACGAAGATATAGCCAAAGGTGTCTTGCCGGCGACATCATAATTGACTTATGTCAACGTCGTCCTCGTCGTCTGATGCAAGTAAAGCAACGGAATGGGGATGGCAGAAGTTTTGGCGACCCCAGCATCCCTAGTGTCTTGCTGTCTCTTCATCTCCAGATACTTCAACAAGCTGAAGTTGATTATTTTGAATCATTTTGCATATCCGCTTTGACTGGATACCAAGATATGAGGGGCTCGAATGTGGAGGCAGTTTGGGTTTTTCAATGAAATGCTCGAATTCTTTAGGGATGGTTACCAAACCGGTTGTTCAAATCTTACGATTATGATCCTCTTCTCTGTCGCGTTTTATTTTTTTCTTGTCTCGTTTATTGAAACGACCTTGAAAAGTATACATAGTGCATTATGGTAACACACCATCTGTTAAAAATTCTTTTATTTCCCGCCCTAATGTATTTAAAAAAAAGGTATGGCCCAAATTTATATGGTCTGTTCCCTGTCTCCATTGTCAAATCCACGCTCGCCAGCTGGCAGCAATCAAGACGTTTACCTCCCGCCAATCTCTTTCTCACGAACGCTTTTTCAAATTTCGCGAACTCTTGTACTCCTCTCCGTCCCTGACAACGGATTGACATTTCCTCTTCCAACACTTCTTCGTAATCTCGCTCATCGCCGCACACATGACCTAAACACCACAAACCCATGATGTGATAGGATGTGATGCGACGGGTAGGCGAAGACGCCCATCGCTATAATAGGTCTCCCGGCGAAGAACACCGAGATCGGATGATTTCATGATTTGCCTTCCTGATGACTGATAAGCGAGAAGTTCACATACACTGCGAGACGTGTATAAGCCTGTATGTATAAGCGTGTATAGCGATGGTCAATGGTGTGAAGAAGTTGGTTAGTCAAGTAGCCTCCAGGTTGGTTCTTTTACAAACGTGCATGAAAATTGACCGACCGGAATATGAAAATAAGGTTGCATTAATTTAATATTCTCGGAGTCTTGTTACACCTTGTTACGCCCCGATTACAGGCTCGTCTCTGCCCATTTTCACAGATCATGTCGACATCATCGACTTCGGATTATCGCTCTCAGACCGTGACAATCATATAGGTAAGTCATGATGTAGCTGATTTGAGAACAGATAGGCACACAGGTGGCGATGTTATGAAGATTACGAATACGAAATAGCAAACTGATTCATGAGAAAAATCTACTATATAGCCTAAACTCAGGTGGCAATACAATTCTAGCAGGGTGATTGAACAACCGAGAAATTTATCCAAATAGCCAATTGCAACATGGCCCCGAAGGCCGCGATAAAAATAACAAGGTGTGCGAGGAAGGTAATAATCAGGCCTAGATTCATGTGTACAGCAAGGTATATGCGTATTTTTCTATAGATGGGGTTATTACTAGTGTATAGGGTCTTCCATTCTTTGACTGTTGCACTGAAGTATATCACAAGGTCTCTTTCGTAATGGTAAGTTCAGTTGAGTCCTCATTTTCTGAGATCGCATTATGTCTGTGAGAAAGTCAGTTTGTCGTCGTCCATTGAAGGAGATTGACTGATACCATGGTCCTTGATCAGCATTTGCGCGCCTCTGCCACTGTTGAGTTCGTTGTTCAATTGGAGGGCGCGACACAGCCTCTTGGGTCAGATTCCTCATTGGCACTGATGGACACGTGAACACTGACACATCCCTTTTTCGAACCATGACTAGGATAGATTTACCATTTGAACTGTGGTATGTTCTCTTACATTTCGGTACTATGAATTTACACTAATATTATTTGATGTAACTGGCGCACAATCTTTCAAGACATTTACGCGGCGAAAACCGAAATCTCACATCCCCCATTGTGCGAATTCGTCATCTCGAAGCTGCAAAGTAGACTCAATATATATCGCTGTCTTGCCTCAGTGTCTAAATCATGGCGTCTAAACGCGAGAGATGTCTTTTTTGAAGATCTCCAAGTCCATACAATCGAGGCGCTCCAAGGCCTGATCAAACTTTTCGGGAGCAATAATGACGGTCGTCAACTTGCTTCAGTAGTATCGCGCTTGGATTTTTCGTTTCCAGAGTTCAGATGCAGCGCTGGTAATCCTCGAAGACCCCGTCCCTTGATTTCAGAACCAGCGCCCATTAACGGGGCAGCACCCCCCTCAAATGATCGGAGTCGTCGACGCGGGTGCTTCATCGTTTTCAATGAACCAGCTTCCTCTTCCCATCCAACACGATCTCCTCATCGCGAACTCCTTTACAGAAAAACCGCTCAGAAATATAGACCCACTGACCCAGCTTACCAGTGGGCATTGTGGCAAGAGAACATAGCAAACCTGCTGAAAATGTGCTCTTCAGCATCACACGTCACTATCAGGTTCACAAGCTCTCTTGTCCCCATAGTACCGTCATTTCTACCCGGCCCATTTAACGGATTTATCACGAAAGCTTTATCAAAGTCCACCAACCTCAAATCGCTGAATCTGTTAGATCCCACACCTCTTCAAGTCTTCGGTCTTGCATTTGGCGAGTGGGAGAGACTCGAATATCTCCATATTACTTTAACATCCAGAACTCAGGAGTTGCCAAATACAGCTAAAGTCATTCTACCCAAATCTCTACGCATTCTTAGTTTTGACGATCTGTCCTATTCTGGAAATTTGTCTTGGAATATTTCATCTAGCACGGGTAAACGCACCTATCTACAAATACTCGATCTAGGTGTCAGCTACAATAATGCTGCCATAATGAAAACCATCGCCCTACTTTGTAGCTCCTGTCAACACACGCTCCGAACACTGATTCTACGTGCCTTCCAACGTACAAATAGAATCAGCAGTGGATTTCATCCGATAAATAGGAACATCACATTTCATGACGTTTTTAATTGCGAATCCGAGCCCTTTCACTTTATAAATCTAGAACATCTCCATCTTCCAAACGGAGTTTATGATATTTCCCTTTTCGGCTCTTTTAAAGCTGATAGATTGAAACTAGTGGAAGTTGGCGGTCTCACCGTCACACCTGCTGATATGGGAACGATAGAGAAAAAGTGGAGTGCCGGTCTTCATTATCCTAGTTTACGAGCCCTTTCACAGTTGATCATAAACTCCAAGGATCCTGTCCCGGTTTTGAGCTCTGTTTGCAAAGAGCGTGGTGTTAGGTTGCGAACAGGTTTGAGGTTAGTTAGGGATACGAGTGATATGTGATATTGTTTTTGGTGTTTTTGATATAGTTTGTACACTTATATTATTATTTATACTTCAGGTCTATAAGGTCTATAAGGTTTTAAATTTAGTGCTGCGCAACGAAATCGGCAAGAACTTGGAGGGCATACGTTATGAAATGCAAGACGAGGGTTGAGGAAAGTTGGAATTGCTAGCCACATATCGGTTTCCTTCAATTATGATGTTCCATCGATTTGAGAAGAAGACGTATCATCCTCTGGCGGCATCCATCCTTCAATTTCCCTACCCCTTCGCCACAAAACCGGACGTCCTTGCGCAGAGTGAACTGACCGCTCCCAAAGAATCTCGAGCTCTCCATTGAAAAGACCATAATTCGCACCCAAAGCGGGATTCCAAACTGCCGAACCAATCTCCATAGGTTCAGCAATACTATCTCTTTCTCCCGAAACATGTTCTGCAGCTTCAGGTTCTTCAGGTGGGGGTAATCGTAGCAAAAACAACGGGTATTTCGAAGAATAGGCTGTCAATAACGCGGAACGAGTGAATTCCGACTCTGAGACGAGTATACCGACTACACTGGATTGTTCATACCGACCGAGGACGCCTTCAAGTTCGCGAACATATCTTGGACCGACTTTTTTCTGTTCGGCTTTGCATTGTCCTAGGACGCGGTATCGACGTCTAACTGTCCCATCGGATGCTTTCCACGTCAGACCTAATGCCGATGATGAAGTAGGCAGGGTCTTGTCCCGCTCTTGCTTTAGATGACCAGCGCTGGCCGATCCTTGCGAGACAGGAACATACCACCATCCTTGTAGATCAACGCCTCCGTCAGACCTTCCGCCTACTTTCATCAAGGACATTGAAAGTTTTTCAAGCACGTTGACTGATTTTTCTTCGAATGCATTTCCTCTGAATACCGTCGATAGCGTGCTTGTCGTCCGCGTCACTATACGTCTGCTGAGCATATGAAGGGGCCAAGAAATAGGATTTTTTCAAACTCCGACCTGCGAGCGAAACTGACTCTTCGCGCGGTCAAGCTTGTGAAAAGAGGAGTATTTTCTGACTTACGCTTTGGACAAATCTATTTAAGCTCTTTTTAACGTGGTGTCCATTTCCGAGATTCCCGCACTTCATGCTTTTTTGCCAAGAAGCGCTCTGAGTTTGTACCTCGCCCCGTAAAGTTTGAATTGGAAGCATATCTTGTATATTACTTTCAGAGACCAGGTTTGTTTCTTCTTCTCAATCAAGCTGAAAAAGAATTGGGTTGATCTTTCTTTCATGTGTAGCTATTCTCTCCGTTTTTACCAGGCGCTGCTCTGTTCGTTCTTAATTTCTACATTATTGCACAGTCCGCTTTGCGGTACGACAAACAGGCATACTGAACCCACAGCTATCCAGAGTTTTAGCACGGCTCTCGTACCTCCCCTGGATCTAAACCGTCGGTTCAAAGAAATTGCGCTGGGAGTTACAAACTTCGATATTAATGCAAATACGCCGAAATGGAGTAATATAGTAGCGTACTTGTAAAGCAACATATGAGGAAACCCTCACGGAAACTATGAATTAATCTGTACACTATACGAGAAAGCATACTAAACAATATGGACCACAACAAGAGACATGTCGTCCCGTAAATACTCAGTTTTTTCCATTGTAGCCATAGTCTCCTCGGCCATGCGAAGATCGTCCAGACCAAACAAGATGTTACGAATCACCCCATCAGCAATATTATCAATGTGCGCGGAAGATATTAAGGGATGGCCTATGACTTTTTCGCAAGATAGCAATGTTTCACGGTCCAGTAAATCTATGGCAGCAAGAGAGACAATCATCTTCCCCACCTCCTGGTCAGGTAGTCCCCGTTGATTGAGTGATGACCCCAATCCATCGGAAGCAAAAACAAGAACGTCTCCCTTTTGAATAGAAAAATGCATGACAGAAGGCGTTGAGGAGATATAAGGAGGGGTGTGCTTTTTTTGAGCCCATTCGTCGACGAACGTGTGATGAATCGGAGTACCCCACATCATGCTTAACACTCTAGCAAGATCAATAGGCACTTTGAGAATTGCATCCCCAAGAGCTTTAGATATTAAGTCATATGGATACGAGTACAGAGATTACTTTTACATGCTTGCCTCGAGTAACTCCAAGCTGCCCTTTGATTCGGTGGTATTCGATTAGATCATCTTCAAAAGGATGTTCTTCCTGTACACGGCGAACTTCAGCCTCGTTGCGTAGGTTGTGCAAATCGTTCAGAGGGGTGGTAATCAGACCACTGTTCTCGACACGACCGAGATCTACCAACGACATTATTACTTCTCGCTCGTGCTTTTAGGTAAGAAAGACACTCACAGCCTTCGGAATCGCCGAGGGAAGCGACCCACATACGCTGTTCACCAGCGTCAGACCGTTTTGACATAATGACGGCAATTAGAGCAGTCGATCCAGTGCAGGAACGCCTCATGACTGGATAAGGGTCATTGTCACCCATCTCCTTCATACCCAGAAAACGAGGAATATCATCCTCGGTCCATTCATTCCAGGGCTTGGAGTCCATTTCGCATAATCTGTTTATCAGAACTCGATGAAGCGTTGCATCGAAATCTTGAATTGTATCGATCAGGGTCTTGGGTATAGTATCGTCGAGAGTGAGCGAATTCTGAGCGATCTCAGCAAGAATTCGTTCATCAATGATTTTTAATAGATATTTAGAAGCGTATTCTGATATAGTGACATCATAATGACCTGCAAACACGTTCTTATCTCAATAAATTTGTATAAGGAGTCAACTGCGTACCATCAAAAACGCCGACGATTAACCCATAATGAGTATGTAGCACGGCTGTTGTATCTTCATTTCTGCGTTTATACGCTTGGAATGACGCTTGATAGATTTTAAAATTAGGATCCAGGAGGTCTGTGGATTTACTGCTTTTGGAGGCAAACTGCTTATTCATATCATCCCTGGTGTGAAGAACTTCGCCAGTAGAGAAGGTATTCGACATCGCAAATTGACGGGCCTTGAATGTATCGAGACTTGTTGATTCTGCTGTGGAAGTCTGTTTTTGGGGAGGGTGGAGAGATAATCGTTAAGCACTAAGAAATGGTGGACAAACAAGCCCCTGAGAGCGCCAGCCCCGGGCCAATGCTAGCCGATACAGGCATCCTGCACAAGGCTTTACCCTCTCATCCGAGAGGTTCGGTGCAAGCAATGAACGCTCCATAACCTGACCAAGGCTCGTCTGCACCCTAAGTCACAATGAGTCCGTCGCAGCGAAACCGGTGCAGGCACAGGTGTTATAGAAGTAGTACTAGTTAGAATTTAACGAAAACCCTGTTAGTAAACGCTGGACTTTGTCCAAATAGTTTATGGATTATAAAAGTGTAAAATGAAAGCTTTTAAATTTCTTTCGTTGCATTATGTTATATCGAGCTGGAGATAGGAGTTTATATGCCTGGGTAGCATTAGGCCATGGGCCTCGGGTAAGTGCAAAAGGTCATTCATTTAAATATCCGTACTACAGACACAAGTAAGACTACAAATTTGGGGATATAAATGACGTTTGTTACCGATTCGAATATCTGGAACTTAAATGTGGTATTCCTTTTAGTTTTCCAATACGGTTTGTACGCTTGTATTATTTGTACCGTAGCAGATACAACTCCGGCAAGGAAAAGCAGCTTTCTATATTGATAGGATTTGAGGCCATACTGAACTTAAAAATGAGCGACGAGAATACGGAACAAGCTGGAACGGTTATCCAAATATCGGTTTCCCTCGATTATGAGGTTCCAATCAATTTGACAAAAGAATGCATCGTCTTCTGGTAGTATCCATCCTTCAACGTTACTATCCTCTCACCACAAAACCGGGCGTCCTCGCGCAAAGTGAATGGACTGCTCCTTAAACTCTTTTAAGACCATCATTCGCACTCAGAACAGGATTTTAAATACCTATTTTCGTAGGTCCAGCAATACTATATCGCTCTCTAAATTGAAGTTCATTGAAAGGAGGTAATTGTGGCAAGAACAACGTGAGTTTTTAACATCTGGTTCTGAGACGACCCCAGATTGTTCAAATCCACCGAAGGCTTCTTCAATTTCGCAGGCGACTTTTTTGCCCGGTCTTGTATATGGTCCTAAAACGCGGCGTCGATGTCGGATTGTACCGTCCGGTGCTTTTCCATGTCAATCTCGACGTCGATGCTGATGTGGGAAGGGTTTTGTCCTGCTCTTGCTTTGTACGGCCCGCACTGACTACTAGCATTCGCCACCATCCTTGTAGGTCAACGCCTCCGCCAGACCCTCCGTCTACTTTCCACCTCCGTCAAACCTTCCGCCTACAAGGACATTCAAATTTTTCAAGCACGTTGACTGATTTTTGAATGCATTTCCTCGGAATACCGCATGCTTGTCTCCCGCGTCACTAGTCGTCTGATGAACCGAGTAGTTTTTTTCAGACTCCGACGCACCCCGCTGGCTATATGACTTCGGTGGATCCTTCACACATCCCTACAAGCAAAAATGACTCTTCGCGCGGACAAGCGATTGTGAAAAGAGGAGCGTTGCGGATTCCTGATTTACGCTTTGAACAAAGTTATATAAGCTCTCTGCAACGTGGTGTCCATCTTCGAGATTCCCGCACGTCAAGCTTGTTTGCCCAGGAAGACGGCGATGATTCAAGCTCTGAGCTGTACGGCGCGCCTTTAAGCCTGGACTGGAAGCATATCTTGTATGTTACTTTCAGAGATCAGGTTTGTTTTTCCTTCTCAATCAAGCTGAAAGCTCGGGATGAACTTTTTCTCCTGTGTAGTTGTTCTCTCCGTTTTTACAAGGCGCTGCCCTGTTCGTCCCGTAACTACATCGCACTAACATCAATCAAAATGACTTTTTCTTCCTAGCGCAATGGCAACATGGTACCTCCGACCATTCCTCAGAACTCTCGGTGCTCGCATCCGCACGCACGTCTCTTCAACCTGGTTGTCGATTCTCAAACCACGAGTATTTGAAGAGCGTAGCTGGATGAAAGAGCAGATCAAGGATATCGGTACGCATGGCGTCAGTACGAATATTGCGTTGGCCCGTTAGTATAGCACGGTATGTGCATTCGTATTAGTTTTTGTGAGGTCCGTACACTCAGCTCATTGGGAATAGACATTTTAGATTGTATTGTAATTTGTGTATAACGGATTAATATCTGATATCTGCGAATAAAGTTACGCATCCTTCTTGTTTGGGCCGGGCTAAGGGCATGCAGTTCAGGACGCGAGAATTTCGGAATTGGCCGCAACCAGCGAAGTGCTATTGGTATCCGTCCATATGCGAGACCTGGATCGTAACTCAGAAAGAGAGTCAGCTGAGAATACAGAAAGCTAATCCTTCTCTCTACACCGTGGTTTACGTAGAAAAAAAAGAACGGCGTAAATCGTTAGGACAAGCGTGGTCATATAAAGCACCAGTGAGTAAAGAAAAGCTATTGATCATGACATCCACATTCTGAATTTTATTGTTCCGGACGATTATAGCGTCGGGGAGGCCGATTTTTTACGTACCGTACATTGGAAATGGAGAGAAATAACCGTGCCCTGCGTCAGGTGAGTTAGCAGCTGCAGCGATTCGGATTGCGAACAAAACAGAGTGGAATCAGGTTAGGACAGCGATTGTGACCTCAACGCTCATTGGGGAATCAGACGAATATAAGATGAAAGATGAGCAAAGGGTAAAGGCCTAATACCTTGTCATACTGGCGATTTGGGTACTCGAGAAAGTAGGCCGCGTTTTTCTCTCCTTGGATCGTTTTCCTTACTTCCAATCACTCAGCGCACAAGTCACATTCTCGCGATCTCGCCATGTTCCACGGCAATAGTCTACCGGTCCGTTACCTGGATCTGCTTATTTCTCCCTCGCGCAGGGTCGAAGCTGTAAGGCGTGTACCCGCCATCTATGTTTATCACATCCTTGATAGGCTCTAGATCACTTATATCTGTATGGAAATCTATTAGGCCAATCAGAAAGACGGCGGGACTGAGGATGTACGAATTTAGACTCGAGTTTTTTCTTGTGCGAAGGAAAATTGGCAGACGATCTGCTGTTTGCATGTTTTGATTTCGTGTGCCTCACGTTTTGCCACATTTTTCTATCTCTTGTCGATCATCAGGCTTTCATTGACAAATCACCGTGCTCCATCGGACATCAATGCATCAAGATCCATGGATGTCATTTCGCTTCGGCTTGAATAATTGCACGTAAGTGCATACCCAAAAAGAGTTCAGAATAACGTTTTGGAAGTCATGTTGATCCTCCGGTCTCTCGGTCCGAATAGGGCAGCTTGAGGCAAGTGCTACAAATTTTTGGAAAGCTGGTACTCGCACTTTCCAAAAGAGTCACTAGTCATCTGCTAGCTCCGAGGAACATTGTCTCCAATTGTAACCAGTAACATCAGAATGCCTAGGCTCATATGGACCTTCCCTCTTTTCAAGGAAGACAGAGTTACCACACAAAGACACCACTGATACATGCCCTCGGAGCGATACATAATTATAAAGATATCGTCGGATATAGCTTCAAGTACACACGGTATTGAAACGAACGTAGCATTGCATCGAGCTTGTTTGGTCTGGATTCTTAGACTTTTTACTTATTATTTTCATGCGGACATTTTGGGCTTGGAGTTACGCATATTGGATTTGAGGCAATGTGATATATGCCTCCCCGCTGTGTTTACCGAGACTCCAGATTCCCAAAGTGCTTAGGTTGAATGCGAATGAGCAGAGTGCTAGAATTTAACCTGCCTCAATGTATGTATATCGTAACTGTCATTTATCAGTGAGTTAGCTACATACGTGAAAGCAAAACATTTCGTTAGTGTATACGTATCTTGAACCTCGCTTGATCGATGATCAATGGAAGTTTCCGATGTACCATCACTCCGCTCGGCTTTCAGTAGCCATTTCGACAATCGCGCTGTGCTTCAAGAACGTGAATAGTCGCATAAATAGTTTAACTAAAATTCATAAGCTTTCTTACTGACGATTGAAGTCTTGAAGATCGGTAATGATGTAGTCTAACCGACAATACTGATCTTTATCTTTATGTCATGGAAATATTGAAGTCGATACTCAACGAGGGCGAGTTAATCGCATCACATTATGTAAAACGACTTATAACACGTTAACAATGTTGATTATGACCGGTGCTTTTAGCACATCGCGATTCGCTCTGGATATAACTTTTAAATTAGTCCTAAACACCCTTTGGGACTTGAGAAATAACGTCTACATCGCCGACTCGCTTACGTGCGCGTATCGTGAACGGTGTATCGATTTTCGAAATACTATCTTTTTTTTTTGTTCTGGACAGTGGACCGGCTTTCAAAATCTAATGGACGGTATTGTCTTGTAAAATCACAACTAGGAGCTTATGATAAGGGGCGCCGTAGCACAGCGGTACTAATAAGTACCTAAATCAAATCATTCGAAGGTCTTCGGATCGAATCCCGCTGTGGTCTACAAGTGCGGGACATGCCTAGGCATAACAATCCTCACGCGCCTGTCTCTTTTTTTCTTTTC
The DNA here is from genome assembly GCA_027605045.1 of Phallus indusiatus. NCBI lineage: Eukaryota > Fungi > Basidiomycota > Agaricomycetes > Phallales > Phallaceae > Phallus > Phallus indusiatus. The sequence goes on along the minus strand of JAQFWX010000022.1, from coordinate 529,953 downwards.
TAGCAACAACAACAATAAGTGTTAATCTCACTGATGTTGTATTTTTCATGACAGTTTTCCACTCACTGGCATCGCTGCTCTCTAGTCGCATGAAGAGAACTTGAAATAATCGGCAATTCACATTCTTATTACACATTCTATGGAAAATGCGAATCAATGATCTGTGAAATGGTTTCATTGACATGCGCAATAAACTCTTATTCGTCTTTTGCTAGTTGAATCATCGTTACAGCATGTCTGAGCTATGAGTCTACTTCGAGCTCATCCGCCCACACCAGTATGGGTATACCCTAGATTATGGCCATCTGTCGATTAGACAAGAACTTTGCGTTCAGATAAGAGACAGAGATATTCCAAGTTTAATTGTTACAGAGGGGACGGAAACCCAGGGGTAGAGGGTTTTCTGATCTCAATAGAGTTAACGGCTTCGCTGATTGATCAAGAGTCGGACAGTACCTTGCGTACACTCATCTTCTGAGAACTTGCTGCAGCCGATCGCCGTGGTAGTGATATGCATTGAAGAGATCATTGACAGAGAAATAAAGCAGACAAAAAACGAGTTTCAATGTTATGACAACGACATAGTAGAACAAAGCACAAAGTAACTAAAAGAAAATTACATATTCTCTGTCTGATTTATGTGATCAACCAGACACTATAGCCGACAGGAAGGCCTCTTTCAAAACCGAACATTCATGCCTTAGGTATTGCCACGGCATTCCTGGTCATCGGGGCAGGTTGGCCTAAAACCACGTTTATAAGTAAATATTTATGTTGGGTTGGGATTGAAACGCTTACCCAGATGCGGGTTCGTCAGCGACAGAGGGGGCGGAAGCGACGAGGGAAGCTGCGAATAAAGCAGAGAGAACAGCGATGATAGTGTTAAATTTCATAATGAATCTGTTTTTCAGTGTCAGGGGTATATTATGAAAAACGAGTAGCGATCAATCAGGAATATGGATTACCTTAGGAGCGATAAGATGGCTTGCTTCAAGGAGTACCTTAGAAGTGAAGAACAAGGTGTATTTTCCTCTCTCCTTAAATACGTTTTACAGCGTCTGTGGCCAATGATCACCGGGAACAGTGGGAAGATTATCCTAGCTAAAGATGTAATATCACAAATCCACGCATTAGTGTTCTCATGCAGGATCGGTACGAAAAGCGTGTCTCCTGGCCCTCGTTGGCGCACCCTGCATATATCAATGCCAGCAACATTTCTAACCAAGAAGAGAGAGTTTTCTACCATGTATGTCTGTCTTTCTGTCTGTATATGACTGTTTCTTCCGTTCGTCAGGCTGATTAGTTAGGAATACAGCCCAGTGTCAGCAACAGACTTCGAATTATTATCGATTTCTTTGAAATACGAATGTACGAAGCTGAGAATCTTGCTTCCATTTTGAGTTTTCCTCAGATCCGAGCATTCCTTTGTTCTAAAATCCAAATCATGTGGTTCAAATGTTTTGTCGGACATGAAGCCCTCGACAAATCGCCGTGTTCCATCAAAACCTCTTCGATATCGAGATCCATGGATGCCATTTACCCTGAAAGATTTGAAAGTTGATATCCATTGCTTCATTGAACACATACGTAAAAAAAGATGATAATGCCGTCCGCAACTTGGAAAGCTTTTTCCGAGGTATCAATCTGGCAGCTTGAAGCAACTCCCATTTTTTACCGTAACACACGCAGAATGTTTTGCCTCGTGTACAGCTGGGTCTTACCCGATTCGGAAGCGATGCATATGCTCTTGCCTGGAGAACCAACAGCTTGAAAATTCCTCCCCCTCCCCCCAGGATAGCTCGTTTTAAACTAATCATCCCAATCAATGAGTAACCTGATTGTACCATATACTAAAAATATCAGGGATGACAAAGTCGTGAAAAGTACAGAAGACTCTGGAGTAGATCCTCGTCTCGACTCTCCAAGCCAGGCTCATCAAGGCTTTCTTGCTGTGCGGATTCGTATGGCGATACGCGTGAGATAAACTCAGATGTCCCAATCAAGAAGTCATTTTGTTGCTTGACCAGATGACCGTAAGGACACGACGTTGAACATCGACGGCCGATTGACGGCCGGGCTAAAGTAACGGCTCTAACGAGGGAACTCGTGCCCATTGACAGGCTGGCCTGTGTATATGGCCTCCGACCTCGCAGGGACATTAAGGTTCAAGGGACTGTGTACATACATGCATAGCATAGCTTATTTTCTTTCTATTTATATCGCATCTCGTTCGGAAAGAATGAGCTCCAAGGAAGTTATAGCGCACGAGTGGAAGATGTGCTTTGAATCCCTCTTTTTGTTCATTCCGATTGAAGTGGACACGAGGCCTAGATGTTACGCGCGTGGAGGTTAAATTCCTACGTATATACTAGCATGGGAAGGGACTCCATCGGTTGTAATTGGATTGCGAAATCTTTCATAGTGACTAGTTTCGCAGCATGATGATCTAACCACCGGATTCGAGATTTAGGGTACAGAAAGTTCACTTCCTGAATATTGAGTCTGGTATCTTGTTTAAGAACTTAGTATATGAAAAATATTTCTGGCAGCTACAACCTATGACTGTCCATCCAAAACGTAATAACAAACTGGCTTAATATTCGTACAAAACATGAGAATCGAACTCGTAGCCTGAAGATTTATGTGTAACAGAAGCATGGTGTGAGCCTGCACGCTTCCGGACCGGTAATCAAACAATAGAGAACAGCAGCGACGGTAGTATTTTTTTGCGTAATTAGAATCAATCAACATACCTAGCTGTAAAACAGCGAGAATTTTTGCAATGAAGAAAGGTTACCCTAACATCGCACCACCTTGAACGGAAGAACAAAACACACCTTGTGAATGCGTTCACCGAATTTATTTAAATACACATTTCGCGCGAAGGCACTCCGAAACACATATGATAATCATCCGATGATTTCACGTTGAGCCTTTACTTATCCGAGATAAGCGATTTGCGGGTCCTCCTCATGCCTGCAGGGTTGACTGAATTACTATCCCCGCACATGCCCATCAAAAAATATTTATTTCAGTGCCCGCCGTATATGTACTCTACCACATAATTTCGTCATAGTCAATTCAGATAACCGGTTTAATTATACGAGTTTATTATATTTAAATGAATGGTATTGTTTAAATTTTGCATCCCGTCGAGTTGGGAACTTTTTGAGATTGAAATTTATCATTGAAACGGGATGTCGAGCATCGATACGTTCCGTACCACTCCATTCAAGAAGATGTTAATCCAAATCTTGGTTTTCAATTCTATGGATTCTTGAGACGCTCATGTGATTCGCCAAGGTCATCCTTTTTTGGACAATGAGGACGGACAGCTTCCTGTCCCCGTCTCTTACCGGGTATCTAGATCGACATATATGGCGTGAGTTGTTGAAGGATTCCGTTTCGGAAAGCCCATTACTGATAAACGCGATATTATTCAAGCTTTGAAAAGGTGCATTATTCACACAGTACTTGCATACTTCATGCTTCACTTGAATTCACCTTTTGAGAACCATTAAGTGGGTGGTTATCAATTGTCATATATGTATGTGTACAGCGCAACTCTAGAATAACCTTAGGATACAATCAGGAATGCACCGAACTGCTGGTGTGAATCTTCCGTTGTTGTCATTGAGGCCCTAAGCCCCCGTAAGCGGTTCGCTACAAAAGTAAAGTGGACACTTCATCGCGATTGCTCATGCGTATCGGTGACAATGTCGTACCTGGACTCGGATGCGCAGCCGTTGCATTCCATATTCATTTAAATCGTCGATTATCGGATAATCAACCGGCACCGGGCGAGAAGAGCAGGGTCAGAAAAGGATGATACATATATGACTTAGCCATGTCGGCCAACATCCAGTTTTGAAGCTAAGCGGTGCCTGCATAAATTAATTCCATTGTCTGCCGGCGACCATACATACAAAGTCCAAATACGTAAAACGTAAGCGTATCTGTATTCAAAAGATGTTCCAAAGCCAGAATCCTTATTCTCCTTGCGGTTCAAAATTTCTCCGAATCTGAGATGGCGCACGAGGTTCCCCCCGGTTCGGAACAGGAGGCCTAGGTAAGTGAGATCCAAGCTCCACTTTCAGCATGTACATTCTCGTTCTTCGAAGCCCGAAAGCTGCCATGTTCAATTTCGAGCTAGTACACTTTAATGAGAACTACTCCCACGAAGATGATCTTAGAAAGATCACGAAAATGGCGATTAACTCTCAAATCGCCTATCATGGCTGAATGTGGACTTTAATTGTAACTCTTTCCAAATATATATATATATATGTAATGTAGATAACGACTATACCGTGATGTAGTAAATCTCAGAAAGTTGTAAGACTTAGCTTCGATAATTGTTTCGTGTATTGTGATCGATATCCTTAACAGTCGGCTGCTTCTGAATCAACTCGGGATCAATTTTTTTCAAAATATTACTCACAGCTTTCGAAATATGTATCGCCATGTCCCCATCAAATCATAAGCCCTATCATTGCTGAACCTGGCAGCTTCCTTGTAAGGCATTTTCAAATACATGGCACTAGGAATGATATTGCCAATTGCACTCAACGATTGAAATCTCATTTGTAAACTCTTTGGACCCTACAGGGTTTTTGTTTGACAAGTCACAAAGCTAGAGTCAAGGTACCCTTTCAAGGCGATGAGATGTGGATTGTGCCGTGCACGTTTGTAAACATAGGTACAAAGGACGCCAGGTATGTACTATTTCAGCTAGGAGGTGACCGACAGTTTTCGGCTCGCTTGGAGGGTTGTTATGCCAATTTTTTATTGTTGCGTGAGACTACTTGGATGACTGGGCTCGAATTTTCAGTGTAGGCTTCATATGAACGGCAGCACAAACAATACAATATTCACAACCTTGGAAGCATCTCATAAATGAGAAGAAAAAACATAAAATATATCCCCGAAAATCCAGATTAAACATAGGGAAAAGTAAATTAAGCAGTGGAGACTCGTCACCTGTGAACGTATCTTGGCGATTCGGAACTGTGGATAAGGATCAAGAAGCAATAACCCTGGCAAGTATGTCAGTTTTTCTGAGGTAAAGGATTACCTTATGACTAGCGTCATCGATACCTTTAGAGTGTGCATGCGCCATTATAGTTCATCTGGTTTACAATTCAACAGTGTTGTGGAGTATGTATGTTGCTCCGAAAGTGTCTTTTCCCGTTCGTGAATAAGATTCTCCAGAAGAGAGGTGTGCCGCGAATTTGAACAGACGTCTGTTGCGATATTTGTCGACAGAAAGGCTTGATAGTATAGCTTTAGAATGGTGAAAGCATTTTTTATGACTTTCATAGATCGAGAATGATAGTAAAAAGTCGATTTCAGTGGATGCCTCTGGTGAATCAAATGAAGGCGGGTCGCGACAATACTCGGGGCTAACAGAACAAAAGTTGCAAACACGGTAAAAGTGAGATGTCCGAATTATTTTCGAAAAACAATCTCGTCACTTTTTAGCAGTAGAGTCTTCCTTTTGAAAGTCGTATCGGTGGGCATTTTAAAACTCTCTCATACCACCATCGTCGGGCTCAGTCGCTAATGATCAACCTTTTTCTGTTCGTTGAGTTCTACAAGACTATTATGAGCGTTTGACTCAGCTGAACAAAGAATCCATTCCTCGTTAGAACTCGAATATCGTCACTAAATAAAATTAATGGACGACCGGGTAACCCTCAAAATTTATCATTTGATCTAACGTCGCTTTTGATGATCGAGAGCGAACTCATCTGTAAGTTATCATCTTCTCAAATTAGATGACGGATGATTTGACGATTCGTGATGCATTGAGGGCTCAAGCTACACAGGAATCTTGGCTCGTTGAGGTCGGGGATTTGGATTATGTCATATGATATATGAAGCCCCGTTATTTCCTACATCGTGACACTCGCTTTTACTGAAATTTTGCCAGAGAAACATCTCAACAATAAAATTCGAAACGTGATACATTCGTTGATGCTTGATCTCGGGTATTCTGAGGGATATCAGTAGACCGCTTCCGAGTTCGTCTAGTAATAGTAAACTTCATACAAGAGGCGCCAGCGCGGCGCAACACCGCCGTCCTGTTTAGCTCGGGCGCCAAAGCTTACTATACCCTTGTCCTCATCACCATCGCTCTTGGGCGGGGCGTCCTAGCACTCCCGTTGAAGACCCCCGCCCCTCCCCAGATCTCAGTAACGATGCCGTCCGGACGCGCCGAACAAGATGGCCGCTCATCTGGCGGTCTTACTCCGCGATTCCAAGCAGCTCGTTCCCCATCCCACCAAGGATACCATCAAGGGAGACGAGACAGGAAATTAGTGGTCTGGGTTCGAACTTGTCGCAGAATTTGATTAATCATACATTTCCCTTGTATTTTCATCTTCTGATGACTCCTACTAGGACTTGCAGCTGACCTCAATAATTACCTAGGCCCATTCATTCCAGGAATTGAGCCCATGTAGACTACTTAGCAGCCACTTCTCACGCGCTAAGAAATGCTACATAACCACCTCTTCAGTTCATCCAGTGCCTTGGAACGTGACCAGCATTCCTCGGTATCATGTCGCACCTTGACGCGTTCCAGATGGTCGTGCAAGAGCTTTCAGCCTTTTCCCAAGTTCTACATAATATGCGTCAGTGATTCAATGTTTTTATTTCTCATGCAAATAATAAAATGTCGTAGTCGCCACCACAACCTGCATCATTTGGTATACCATCTTGACTCTCGATGAGGAAGTAAGCGTATTTAACCTTTCTATCATAATTTGACATGTTGAGCGCTGGATTAGGTAGAGTTTATTTGGCCGTATGTGCCTTCTCTGTCGGAAAAAACTGTTATGTACCAATCACATAGATCCGAATCAAGCCCGGTAAAAATCTTGTATATGGTCGTACGATACCTTCCCCTAGTATTTCAGGCGTAGGTCTTCCTTTGACCGTTTGTCAACGATTATTTCAAGATTTCTGATAATTACAAGTGGAGTTGTATTTGTTTTTTTCGTCAACGTGAATATCAAAGGAATTGGCGCGTTATGCTCGGGAATTATATGGTTCGTCGGCATTGTTGCCATAGTTATAGCAGCTTGCTCCAATATATTGTTCATACAAAGAGGTACGCCTTATTTTTCTGTATACTCCGCATCGACCAATTATCAATTATGAAATGGATCTAGTATATGCGTTTTACGGTTGCTCGAAACGAGTCCTTTGGTTTCTCCTTACGATTTTCATATTGAACGAAACTGCTGTCTTTGTTCTAGTAGTTATCGGCGCGTCCAAATATCATATTGTTCCCGACTCAATTCCTCAGCCTTTTCCTGAATCGTTTGGGAGCTGTATCATCCAAAAAAAGGACCGGATTATTGCGTTTGTGTGGTGAGTTATCTTGTGAGCATTGCCAAAGTGGTCTTCTTCCAATAAATATTCAAGGTTCCTTGGACTCCTGTTTCAAACCATAGCTTTTACCTGCATTGCGGCAAAATGTCTACACTTGCAATATATTTCATGGAAAAGTGGTATTTCGCATTCGCAGCTGTATAAGGTGCTCTTCAGAGATGGAGCGTGGACTTTTTGCATTTTATTTTGTGAGCACAGCTCAGTCCCTGTTTCTTCTATTGACATGGAGTTTAATTAATTAGTCTGTTTTTTGTTCGCCGGTATCTACATGTATACTCGGATAACAATAGGGCTCTCTATTCTTCTGTAAGACTCCAGAAAAGTATGTTGAATACACTAATCATTGATGAAACCGAATTCAGATGGGCCATTACTGCTTGCAGCATCTGCGTAAGTACGACGAAGGGGAAGTGAGCGTCATTTTTAACTTTTTTTTACAGTCTACACATCTAGTATTGAATCTACACCAATCAGCGAAGAAAGGTGGATATTCCGGGGATTCCTCGTTGTATATCTCCCGGCGATAAATCACCGTCTAGATACGTCGCGCAATAGTCGAATCATGTGTCTATCCCTAGATCTTTTTTGATAATACCGGATATGAATAGCGTTTTATGAGAATCTAGTCTCATAGTCGAGGAAAAATACAACCTTCAAGTTTGACTTTCATGCGTGCAGCGCGAGTGTGCCGGACGTGTGACGCGCGACATGTCACATGCGCGAACTTGCGGATCATCGATCAACGTCAACTTCCACTCAGCGCGCACACCGCATGGTCCGTGTCCAACGGTCCGAAACGCCCAACTGCATTGCGAGATATCCTCCTCTTAAGCTTCCTCCACTTCCCGGCATCCCGAAACGTCAGAGGCGTTCTACATACCTGTTCAATCTGCCCGGGCTGCTCAACAACGAACGATGTCTCCCCGCTCTCTGAATCTACCTCGACAAGACTGGGGCTCATCCAGAGCTCATCCTGACACCACAATAAATTCAAGAGCGGTATTGTCCTCTGTGTGGACCTTCCATCTCTTTCTCGGCATCGGCTTCCCCGTCTGTGGACCTAGGGATCCTTTCACGTCCAGGTTCTTGACATCAATGAGCAGCTGTGGACGAACGTAAGATCTAAATAAAGTTCATGGCTTTAAAAGCATTCGAAGCGACTCTTTCTCCCTTTTCTCTCAACAATGAAGTCTGAGACTCCAAGCAGAATGATCTTCGACAATAAGTCGTCAAAACCAACGGAGATCTATCCCCCGGAACAGATTTTAAACACATGCTCAAAGTGCGGAGTGAGCGGCGGTGACCTTATCATATGCCCAAATTGTTCAATGGTAAGCCTCTTCTTTTTATGCCAACACACGCTCGTTTACATATTTGAAAGAGGGCCCACTGCTCCGAGAAATGCCGAAACGAAGATATCCTTCATGGGCCCAAATGTAAGTAGTCGCGAGGGCTTTTCTTCGTACCAAATCCTCATTCGTCATAGTTTGTATTTCGCGTATTCACCTGGAACTGGGACAAATGTACCCATTCATTGCCTGGGCTGCTGAACTTACTAGACTGCAGCACCTGACCACCCATCCAGTTCTATGGTACGAAATCGTAGATGCACCGAATAGAAACGGTACAGGCAATTCACGCGCTGAAGCTCCTTCAACCTGTGTTGTTCGCTATCGCGACGGCCATCCTATCCCCTATCCTTCAGACCCCATTCGCTTAAAATTTCCCATCAAACGCGTCCAACGCCTGAAGAAAAAGGTAAGTATATCTCATGTTATCGTTGCTCAAGGTTTGACTAATCTTCTCCCTCTGTAGAAGGTGTACTCGACTAGGAAGAAGAAGGAGGAGGCCAATCTGGAGCCGCGGCGATCACCTTTCCCTTTGCTTGATTGGTTTCCAACGTGTCCTGACCTGGAACAACGGGCATATCTGTGGAGAAGGATTACACGAAATGGGCATCTTCTTCCTTTAGTTATGGGAATGGGCATAGCAGTTTTGCTCGAGTTTTTTTCGATGACCCAGGAGACTCCTATACCGCCGTGCCTTCATTTTCTTGGGAAGCCTATTCAAGATTTCGGAATTTGTCGTGGTAAAATTCGTGTGGACCCCCATCGGATTCTATCATATCTTAAAGAAGGCAGCAACGGGCCGCCAATACAACTTCAGAATCCGGACCAACACTTTTGGTTATATTTTACTACAGAAGGCGAAGAAGAAAGACTGTATTTGGATATCGGTCTGTTCGTGTATGGGTATAAATACCATGTCGTCGACGCGGAGAAGTACCTACCTCTCCAAGACCACAAATACGCGCGTGGAATATTACAACGCCTACTCTCGGTTCCTGCCGAGTCAGCTGAATTTCTAGACCCCTATGCACCTGTGCACTTTACCGACAAGAAAGTGCGCGGTGAAATGCTACGTCAAGGTTTTCGGCTTCACGATGTATCTCAACAGTTCAGTATCCTGCGAGACGAGGATTTGAAGCATGCGTTGGACTTTGGCGCACTCAGAATTTCAAAGAAGTATCCGATGAAGGGTTATCCTTGGAGGTTTACACCCAGCGCCGTCAGTGTATTATACAAGTTTATGGAAAGGGTTGATTTAGATCCGAAGACTCTGGGAAAGACGGATGTAGAGATGATGTTCCTATTGGATACTATTTACAATGGCACACGTATTTTTCAGAAGATTTTTCAAGACGAAACGTGGAAGAATTTGTCAAATCCTCGCATCGAAAACTGTAAATGGGAGCTAGGGTTGAATCCGGGCGTACATGAATACGATCCTTGAATATACGTATTTATATACTGTGTCGTAGTACACATTCCACTAGTTAACTATGTAAGAAACCACTTATAATTAGGTGTCAAGTCAAATATGAATAACTTTATATGTATGGTAATTGCCCTTCATGTTGCGAATCTGACGAAGTTAGGCCCATTGTGAGATTTAATCCGAGCACGAAATGCGAGATCTTGTTTTTTTTTTGTTTTCAATTCTTTACGCTGTTGTTGTTAAATAAATACTATTCGCTTGACCGGCCTTGGATCGGATTGGTTAACCGCGGAATATGCGTGACGGTGCCACGTCGCCAGCGTCTAACATAGGGCTTTTTTCTTCCCTTTCAGAATTCGCAAACCCAAAGTTGGTGCAATATAGCATCTTATTCTTTCTTTTTTTCAGCGAATATTAAACAGAAAATGGTACAGTAATTTCATGTTTGGAAGCTCCAAGCTCAATTTTTTAACGCAATGCTTTAGAGAAGTCAAAACCAAATGACTCGCGAGCCAAAAAAAAAAAACCATTAATGACCCAATCTAAAGCTCATATACGTAGGACGAAAAATGTTACATAATTCTGGGCATAATGTTTACCGTCTTCCTTGGTTTCACCAGACGTTTCGTGAGGCAGTCAACCCGCCGTAGAAACAAAAATAACAGTGCGTTATAGGGTTTCAGGGCCAGCTATAACTCTTTAAGGTACTTGTTGAGGATTTATTTAATTCACTTGTTTGTTCTAATCTACATTTTGGAATTTTGAAGATTGATGTAGTCCTATTAACTGAGCGTTAAAATTTTTCGACAAATAAGGAGTCAAGGTATAGACGTTTGCGTCCTTGAATAAATATATCTCATACCCGTCGCTGTTAACTGTAACCTTTTTAGCGATCTCCATTTGAATTCCGAGGAAGGACATGTTCGAAGAATACAGCCTGAAAGACACGCTTTCGTCTGCAGAAATAGCAGAATAACCCCCCCTAAGGGCTGATATCTGAGATGTGATGATGGATGGACTTTATCAGTGATCTGGACCTGAGTCAATTCTAGCTTGATCCGGAAGCTCCAGACACCTCCGGATCAGAACCTCAATAGACATAATTTCAAAATAACTAAATTCTGGCAATGACAAGATTGCAAACGTCTACATACATGACTTGTAAGAAATTTTCTTTTTTCGAATGCGTAAATGGGTTTAAATTTAATTTTAAGATATCATGAACACCCACTGGGAGGGTGGGATAGTTGATGCCCCTAGCGGACAAGAAACTGATTTACACACGTACTTAGGGCAGATCGGAAGTTGGGCTTGTTCGGTCCAAATCCATCCGGTTCGTCCAAATCGTTATGCCATTACCGGACGGGTCGCCCTTTTTTACTTGATTTCGCGTTCACCCATCTGTCCGCAGCCTTCTTGCTGAAAGGTTACTTTCTACGGAAACCTATATAAAATCTTTTCATACATCGCTACTCTTTATATTTACACCCTACTTGTCTCATCGCTCGCGCTTGAGTTCAAGTCAATTCGCTCAATCACACAATTCCCTACAAATTTGCTTCTTTTCACGACAATGCAACTTTCCAAGGCCTTCATTTCTCTCGTTGTATTCATCGCTACAACTTCCGCAGTACCATTGGTCAACGACCAGCTCATGCAAGCCATCATTGAAAACATCCAAGCTTGGGAAAAAGTTTGCAATACCGCTGATGGAGGAGCGCAGTGTGGTGCCATCGCGGCCCGTGCTACTGATGGACTTACCGGATCTGCCTTTTGTAAACAACAAGAGGCAAGCAACGCCATGACGAATTTCGCTCAAACCCTCGAAAACCAAGAGATGATGACTGCTGCTCAACTTGCCACTCAGAGTGCGAAAAAATTGTTGGAAAACTTGTCGAACAATGTTTCGCACAATATTTTGGTCACTGAGAACGATTGTCAACATGCCTCTCAGAATTCTCAGTCAAATAGCCACACTCAAGACACTACAACAAGCCATTCGAGTTCTCGTTCATCTGACTCTTCCTAGTTAGTCCAAATACTTATCTTCGCATTCTCAGTCTTCTCTTACCTTTCATTTTCTTAGTCCATCCACTGTCGAGGTGTCTAATTCTCATACCTTGACCTCCGAATCCTCTACATCTGGCTTCACCATAAGCAAGGAAACTGGTCCCGGCCCTGTCTCAACTCCCCACGCCACTTCTTCCGACGGGGACTTGGACCACTTATCTTCCACTGCTCACGTCACGTTACCGTCTTCCTTTACATCTTTAAGCAAGGAAACTGGTCCTGGTCCTGTCTCAATTTCTCACGTCACTTCCACTAATGGTGACTTAGATCACCCGTCTTCGACTGCCCAGGTTACGTTACCGTCCTCCTTTACATCTGCAAGCAAGGAATCTGGTTCTGGTTCTATCTCAGTTCCACATGTCACTGTTTCCGATAGTGTCGCCAGTGGCTCATTGACTTCCCAGGTCGTTTCGCTACCAGTGCCTTCATTGGCACCTATTGTCAGTTCGAGCCTTGAACCCGATCATAACCATGTCTCCATTACGCATTCCACTACTGATGTCACCCAAAGCTCGCCTTCGACTCCCGGAGCCACTCAGAATGTACTGCCTGCTTCATCAGTTTTCGGGAATGCAAGTCAGAACATTCTTCCTGGTCGTGTCTCAGTCTCAGTTCCGCACGCCACCTCTTCTAATTTGGCTAACAATACCTTGAGTAGCTCATCTTCGGTTTCTCATACCATCGCATCTCCCTCCCCTACATCCGTTTTCAACTCGAGTAAAGAGGCTGGTGTGGGTCCTGTTTCAGTTCCGCACGCACCATCTCCTACCCATGGTTCATCTAACGACGATGATTTCCGATTGTCAAACGGTAAAAATGCACAACGTGAAAAGTACGTTCTTCGTCGATATCGAAATAAACCGATGTTTATAATGTATATAACGAACAGCGCTCAGTTTGCTCATCTCACCCCCGACTCTACTTGCACCAAAGGTGAACAAGCATGCGTTGACGGCGGAGTTGCTGAAGTATGTACCGCATATATTTGCTTTTCACGACATCGATCTTACAGCCATTTTTTCTTTCGGGCTGTTTGGTATAGTGCTTCGATGGCAAGTTCGCTATAATCAGATGTCCCGGTGAAACCAAATGTTTTGCTCTTCCACTTGCGAACAAGCCTGGAACTGGGATAACTTGTACCACCGAAAGTAATGCTGCTTCTCTGATCTCTAAGACTGGAGCAACCGGAGGAGTTGATGGCTCCCCCAATTAACTAGCCCAGTTTCTCCTTCATTCTCTGATATCACTTTGACCTTCTCTCTCTCAATACACCATCAAGCATTTACACTACAATTTTACAATACAATTTTACACTTCATATAATAATAATACATATTATCATCATATGCAAGTAATCAATTATATTGAAAATTCCCGATCAAATCCTGCCTCAGGTAAGTTATGATCATAAAACAAAGAGATGTTGGGGCCAGGATGAGGGCAAGAGAAAAAACCCTGATCAATATGGCAAGCATACATAGATATAAACCCTCATAGTATAACTCCATCTTTTACTGTCAGAATAATAGCAATAATTTAAGAGTTGTGGACTGGGTTTATAATATCCAGTGACAGAGAAACACTATAACTGGTGACCGGATGCTGGTCATGATGTCTTAGTTGTAATCTTTGTATGCTGGAAACTGTTATTTATATGTTAAAGGGTATTCGAATGCTGAAATCGTTTGGGTGAAATTTATCGCGAAGAAGCTAAGATAACTTTCGGTTTTGACTAAACCGATTACTAAGTACCGAGTCGACGCTATTTACCTACGTTGTTACGCCGGAGACATGACATATATGCCATCATGATTCATGCGGCTAAGTCAATCCATACGACAATAGATGACTTCGCCCTCATTGAGTAAGTTATCCCCAGAGAAGTCTGTGCTATTACATTCACCGGACTGCATAGGTTCCAACAATTTAATTTGAATGAACTCAAACAATGAAGGATCTTAACGAATCGAGATGTAATAATCTAAGACTGAACTTAGTCTGCAAGCCGATATTATTACGGTGGTACGTTTATGTAAGTTCCATTAAAATCAACGAATCAAAGTTGAGACTTTGATATTCAAGAAAACAGGCGATTAACTGAATACATGCCAGAATTTTTTTTTGGTTTTTTTTTAGTAAAGTGAAGGTTAGAGCAAGAAAAGATCATTGACAGGAAAAATGTTAAGGGAAACGATAGTGTCAGCAAAGTGAAGCGTTAGTAGTAGTCAGTGATGTCAATGGTAATGTTCTCGCCCCAGCCTCTCTACATATACCAAGTGTGTCATCTGTCTAACTGCTAGCAAGTCACCCATACCACCTAATCGGATTCAGAGACCCATTTTCACAAGCGCCTGCTTGCACCTCTCTGTGGTGTTCTCTCTTTTCCTCGTAATACCAGCTCCGTGCGCTTGACCAACATTCGTTACTTGCATTGAGCCTGGTCCCGCCGGCAGCGGGGATGTCGTCGTCAGATATTCTTTGGCGAGAATCTGGACAAGCGTGTTTTTCGTGGTAAGCGGATTGTATCCTCCCCATGGGCCCACATTCCACTCTTGCCCCCACGCGTCGAGAACGAATATAATGAGGTCTCTGAATTGGTAGCGACGTTGATAAAATATGAGCTCGGAATAGGGTGGGACATTCACGGTAAGCGTAATGGTTTTGCCCGATGTCGTTTCGGTGAATCTGAACGTCCTCTGACTGTAGTCAAACCCAATAGACATTCCTTCGTAGGATGCCCCAAGACTAAATCCTGCATTAACTCCGGACCCTTCTATAATTTTGAGCTCCGTTATGTAAGAGATTTGATACTGCTGTGCTACCGAAGTATTATTTCTCCAGAGAGCAACTGCAACCATCGAATTTCCTCAAGGGTTCTATTGACGACGCCGTACAAGGCCTGATCACCAGGGTAGTGAAATATGGTGCGACGGCCTGACCAAACCCTCGCTGGAGAGGAGGAGTTTGGTTTATAAACGAGGTAATCATAAAGAGCTCGGGTCTCGCCAGGAGCGCTCTTGGTTATTTGACCATTCCTCTGAACGACACCCACGGCATCTTGGGAATCGTCTGAAACCCCAGACTCTTTGGCATGGTCGGTGGGCTCCTGGAAAGTCGAGTCGACTCGCTGGGTAGAATCACTGGCAAGGTTACCGCGCTTTTCACTGGCGTGTCCATTCAAATCAACTGGCTGACCAGCATCGCTGACAAGCTGAACAGATCAAGTTAGCGGTTGCGGTGAAATGGATATAGGAAACTTTAGTCTCACAGTGGTAGACATATTGTACTATTGGGATGAGGTGTATGAGTCTTGCTTGGTCTGTCAGTCATTGCAAGTTTTGTGGCTTTTTATGCAAAGGGAGTGTACAGTATTGCTTCTAAATTAGAAGTGACCATCATCTGACTAGACAAAGAGCGGAATTCATAAAGAATAAGTTGTAAGGCTAAGCAATCATCGACGTAGAGAAGGTACACGGACGTTCGGGTAGATATATGCGTATGCTATTGTCCACATGCTCGTACCTAATTGAATACATTAAACTTTATTTTGACCCCGGTTTCAATGGATCTTTACTCCATTCGTGTTCAAATATTTTGTTTTGGTATCTTGAGCGCCCTAAAAGACAAAAAGAAATAATGTATCATTTATTTGAACAAATAGACGCACCCAGTTGTACGCCGCTGTCAAGCTTTTCATAGGATATGTACCTTAATTTCCCAGTTTTGCGGCTAGCAGGTTATTTCACCAGCTCATTCAGTTGTTCAACAATCGTGATTCAGATTAGTAGTCGGTAACATATTCGAAATGCAAATTCAATCCGTCAACGTACTGGCTACGCCAAAGCATGATCTATATTAATCAAGAATACACAGGAATTCATTTTGATCAAAACCCTAGAAACCTTACATTATGAGAAGAGTTCGTGACGTAAAACCCTGTGAGGATATTCAATGCAGTCATCTGATATGACTAGAAATGAACTGGAATGAAATTCTTTTCGACATCTTGAAACTAAGAATCAGGGCACGGCGGCTACGTATACACAAAGGCATGTAACACAGGCACAGGGTATGTGGGATGTTACAATATTTACATCAAAAGACGTGCTTCATTGATTGGTAAAAACTATTTACCACGATCTAAAATAGATGCCCTTGCTCAAAAAAGCAATGATGGTCGGTATTTTTCCCGTAGGTAGTTGAATGCTTGACGAGACAAAGCTTGACTGACGGGGAAGATTTCTAGCTAATTCAAATGCTGGAGTTGCTTAGGTTGTGTTAAGTGACAAATAAGCCACAAGTGATCCTAAAACGTATATATTAAGAATTAAGCTTAAGCCCTGTCACAGCATAGGCATGATGTCTCAGTATTATGACGTACATATATGCGGGATTATTTTCTACTTGTTTCTTGGTTTTGGCATCATTCTTTGTCTTTCACAATTTCAATCTACCGATGCGTGATCAAGAAGCGCTTAAGCTCCAAAACATGGAACTGTGTGCCCAGTACTCCTATCCATAACTAGGGAGACAGGATTCAGACAGGAAACGTTATAATGTTCTTGTATACGCATACACACTTAATGTATGATCAATAAATTAATGAAGTTACCCGCGTTTCCGTAGTAAAGAGTAGGTAGTACAACATCTGTGTTTAGGGTTAAAGGTTACAAAAAGGTTGGCATTGCGTGACGCGTGACCTTAACGGGCGCCTCAAGTCTCAAGTTGCAACTTGCGTCTGCAAATTTGCTCGACCAGGACACGTAATGCTTGATCTCGTCCCTGTCGAAATCTTTCAGAAAATAATCAACCTAGCTCTGGATGCGTACGAGTCAGAGGTAGACTCTGGACTAGATAACATTATTAACATAGGACTACGTCCTCCGATCTTGTCCCATGTTTGTCGTTCGTGGAGGACCACGCTTTTATCGTGGACATGTCTCAATGTTCCAAGAATGAAGCCAGATCAGTTAGAAGAATTCCTTCGTCGATCAGGCTCTGCTCCGCTGAGCGTATTTCTATCATTCAATCATGCGGCGACGTCTGATATAACGACCCCGTGGTACGGTAGCCTACCAACCACTCTCCCTCTCGTTCTTCAAGAAGTACACCGAATCTGGATGCTCGAGTTCATCATTATAGATACCTTACACCTATCTATGGCGCACATTTTGAACCAAGCACTCCAATATCTCAAACAACCTGCACCCATGCTGCAAACCCTTTATGTTACCGCGGAATGCTGGACTGAACATGAAAGAGCCCTTCAGACCTTGTTTTCTGGAAATGCGCCTCAACTTATAAACGTATATTATCAAGTCATCCATGATTTCCAAGAATTATCATCTTCCCCTCTCCTACAAAATCTGTCTCGTCTCCATCTCCATCTATGGCCCTCTGTAAAAATACATCCTGACATTCTTCTCAATGTCCTCCAACTATCACCCTGCCTTCGTGTTTTCGGGCTCATATCAGTTGTGGGGCCCGCGATAACCCTCGACATGCTACGTTCTGACCGCCGCGTTCACTTACCACGACTCCGACTACTCACGCTTAAAGGCGACTCCATGACTCGTGTAGCAAGTTTTCTCTTAGAACATGTCATATTTCCATTCGAAAGTCTCCGCTATTCTATAGATTCGTGTCAAGACTTTCAATTTAGAAAATCTGACCTCGAATGGGCCCCATTGAAATGGTTTCTTGCCCGACAACATTACACATCTCTTTCTCTTTCAGTATTCGCTGACGCGGACTATTTTCATATACGCCTAAAATTTACCGAAACCTATCCGTACGAGACGGAATACTCAACATTCATGACAACGTATGATTCCGCGTACGAGGCTGCAGAAAGTCTTCCAATATTTCTACAGTTATTCAGATTATCCGATATCACTGAGTTGCATCTGACAGGCGCTCCGCTGAGCACCGCTATCCTCAGGAATACTCTTCTTGTCCTTCCGAATTTAAACCATTTGATTATCGAACATAGTCGCTTCTCTACGTCGCTATCACATTTGTTAGCATTGACGCCTCCTCAACAGCCAAGTTCTCATACACAAGTTGGAGATCAGGAACAAGAAACAGAAAATGAATCAAGTGACGAAGATAATCCACGCACGTTGGATAATACCAGCAGCCCCATCTTTCCTTGTCCTTCTCTCTTAACGCTGACGATTAAATTCATCCCTGGTAAAAGATCGAAATTGGACAAGCTCTACGCTCAAGCGATCGCAAAATGTTATTCAGCACGACTACTTGCGGGACATCCGTTCACGTGCATATCAATCTATCGTTCGCCAGGGTCCTCGGTAAAAGAGGCAGAGAATATGCTGCTCAGTATTAAAGATTGTCCTATCGAGATTTTAATGTTTAGGCCGCAAAAGTCATGAATAATCGTTAACGAAACGTCTGCTGAATAAATCCTCATCTTACACAATGTACTACACCCCTGATACTAGTGCACCATGTATGTATTAGTTTGCATTTGCCCATTCGGTGACAATTGTACCCCCTGTATGTCTGTAACTAGGTATACCATGGATTTGAGACCTCATAATCTCGATTCACCGAGTGATTCAAGTTCAATATCAAACGCGTAGACTGTGATACCCTTAGTGAGTAAAAGGATGGATTTGCATTCCATCACTATATGCTTACACAAATACTAGAAGCAGCGTAGGTCCATCTTATCATACAATCAGCAAATAAATATATGTCAATATCGGTTAACTCACAAAGCAAATGACAGGCTCGTTTCAGATTGGGTATGCATGAAAATTCCAGTCAACAAAAATATCACTGTCAGTGCAAACAGTTGACTGTTTACTTCCAAAGTTCAACAAGAGCCAAATAAGGTTGTACTTACGAAACAGAAACAGAAACACCCATATTCCATCCCTCAAGAAAACTACATAGAGCGGGGAGTTTGGAATACCCGTTTTCCATGCTGAGAGCTGCAGCAGAACAAACCGTACAACAATGCAGGCGAAAGCGATAATTTGAAATCCAAGCTCAAGAAATCTTTAATTTGTTATGCTTCCTGTCAGCGTTTTTACTAGATTCAATATTTTCGCTCACAATATAGCGGACAATATACCAGGAACCTTGAGGACAAAACAATGTCCAAAAAGTTGGGGGAAGGCATTTGATTGGATAACACGATACTCGGGAACACCCAAAGCCATGATAACTACCACCGTGGCTTCAATCAATACAAATACCGACCACAGAAACCAAAGTAAATATTTCGAGCGTTCGTAAAATGCATATACTACATGATAAATTCTTTAATCAGTTCTTCCGAAAAAATAAAGAAATAGACGACACCTCGTTGTATAAGCAGGATGTTTGAACATGCGATTATAATCGCCCCCAAAAAAGTAATAAACCACATTGCTTCTGGACACAAGCTGAATGGTTTGTAGTTCCCGAAGATAGCGAAGGGTATCCCGCTTGAGAATGTTAAAACAGCTATGACAAGCAAGCTAAGGAAAACTCACCAATAAATCACAAGGGCAAGATATCGGACGGTGAAATACAACACTCTTACTGAGTTAAACCTGTATCTAATTTGCATATTATTTGTTTACACGATGAGTCATTTCCCCGGTGAAAACGGATACATACCTTGACCAAATAAACTCTATCTATCTCGAAGTTTGGTATACGGTGCCATGATAATTCTCGCACAATATGGTGACGTACCTCTTCATCGAAAGTCAGAAATGTATCCCAGATAATGAGACTCGTACTACCAGCTACATTGCGTTAGTAATGCAAAAAATGATGTAGGTGGTTATGTCCTTTACCGATATTGCAGAGTACCGGCCAAGTGGGCGGGAGTCTTTGTACGATTTGTTGCAGCGACATGTCACTGGCAGGTACAAAATATCAAGAGTAACCTTCAATACAATTAGGTATTTAACGTTTAACGATCAGTGTGCAAATTATACATATAGTCGGATACTGACTATACTTTCGCGTTGAACCGTAACCGCTTGAATCACCACTTCTAGTTTTCTTGACAAGTTCAAAGTCCCCACTTTTAATCCGACCTCTTAGACTATCAACGAGTATCTTTGACGTCCTCCTAATATGCTTTGTGATTTGACTGACCAACCTCCTCCTGTATGTCGAACGTGGAACTGGTGTGAGATAAGCTCGGGCTTTCCACACCGTCACGGCTACCGGAAATTTGTTGGTGCGTGCCCGGTGCGTCATGCGGCGCTGAAAATGAAGTTAACGTTACATGACCGAATTCGCAGCAATATTTAACTGTTCCCTCTTTCCGAAACACATTTCCCGTATAGAACCTCCATATGACAAGTCGTCAAATCATTCGAACACTGGAAACGGCAAATGTACGTGGGCATGTCACAAAAACCTGGCCAGGTTTATAAACCTCGTGAAGTTTATAAACCATTCTTAATCCTGGTTAGTAGTTTTAAATCATTTATTTACTTCCCCCCCATATATTTTATAGTTTAATTAACGCGAGTAGAGATTGAATTGGTACATTAGCCGGAGGCTTGATGCGGGCGGATGCCGTGACAGCGACTTGCGATCATTACCGGTATGACACGGGAAAGAGTAATAAGAAAGGAGGAGGAGAAGGATTTTAACGAGCGGTTCAAAATGTAGATATTATAACTTCCGTGAATCTAAGAAAAACCGTACAAATGCGTCACTATCAATCAGATCATTGAGAAAATAAATTTTTTTTTTGTTCAAAGGAAAAATGGGAATAAAGTGACAGCCCCGAATGATGTACTGGAGACTAACAAATTCAATGCCTTGTTCTTCGAAAGCTTGCATTCCTTCCCACGAAATGCCCTTCAATACCGATGGTGCAAGTGTTTTAATCAGCGCAAGATCACATTGTCGGCCTTCTGAGTCTGTGCAGGTAAAAATGAATAAAAGTTGAGCAAATGAGATTGGGTTGGTGTTTATTGCGACGAAATCGAAGCGTTGACGTCCATGGAAGTCAGTATTGCAACGGAGGATGTCTCTTGACAATCGCCAATCTTGTCGCAAAAATCCAAACCAGTTTATAATTGTTATTAGCTTTATTAACATAGATCGATAGTTTAGATTGATCCATTAATTTTCTTCAGATGTTTATATAAGTTTAATTAGCGCTGCTGGACATGTATATAAGTTTAATTAGCGTTGCTAAATATGTATATAGGTTTAATTAGCGTTACTAAATATTGAATAGGTAAATTAACTGGAGGCTTGATAGGAGCAAGCCGCAGTATATTTTCCTGCCAACTAGCATTTCCGAACATCATCCCGCAATCTATCGTGCAAGATACACTGATGGGAGGTGGTTGCCTCAACAAAGTACGAATAGAAAGGCGGGATGCGAAGTTATAGAATATTAATATTAAACTTCACTGTTGTAATGATAAACGTGAATCAAGAAAAAAGCGTACAAAAGTGTCACTATCAACTAAGTCATTTAAAAAATAAATCTTGCTGTTTTGAGAAAAATATGGGATGAAGTGGCAACCTCGAATAATATTTGAGGTGAATGAATTGGATATCTTCTTCTTTGAAGGCTTGCATTCCCTCCCAGTGTGTTGATTTCAAAGCCGCTGGAACCAGTGTTTGGACCAGTGCGAAATCACATTGTTGTTCGTCCAAATTTTCACAGGTAAATATAAATAAAAGCCGGGCGAATGAGACTGGGTCTGTGTTGATGGCAATAAAATCGAAGCGCGGTAAACCGTGGAAATCAGGGTTGCAACGAAGAATGTCTCTTGATGATCGCCAGTCTTCCATTGACTGGTACGTTATATAAAGACATTTGAAGGGTCGAACCTTTGAAAAACATTAATTTCGAGCCTTTGCGCACATAGCAGATGAATGAATATATGTACGTACAGTAATCCTTTGACTCAGCGATGCCTCGGGAATACCTAATTCTTCAAGAAAGTCGAGCAGTTTCGAGGCGAAGTGAGAAAAGTTTGGATCTGTTGAATAATGTTCTTCCACATCAAATAAATCCATGGCTTTTGAACCAGAGCCGAGACGATAGTGATCAGCAGTGAGAAGGTCCTCTTCGACACTTTGATCGACCGGTGCATGCAAATCAGCGTTACGCTTCTTCTTTTCAGCATCAAATTGGTCAATGAACATCCGAATTCGAGCTATTGCCTCAAATTCTTCATCCATTCTGACCATCTATTTAAAAATCCTTCTTCAGTTTGTGAAAATATGAATAAAATATCTTTTACCTGTTTTTCGACATTCTTGAAATTTGTTCGGCGATAAGCCTGCTTCACTTCTTGCTGAAAACCTTCGCCCGGACGTGTCGAATAATTGTCAATGCACCCTTTTCGACGTAAGTCGGCCACCAAATGTTGCAACATGTGATGTTTGGGATAATCGAATGGTTTTTTATATTTTGCTTCGACATCCTCCGTGCTGTTGTTAATTTTTAATTAAGAAGGATATTGTCAGAGTACGCTACCGCCGTCTCTCATTTTCCTTGATTATTACCATCGGCATCACTTCATTTCTATTTCATTTATTATTTCCGTGTTTTACTTTTACTTTCCGCTTCCTTTTTCTGTCTCTATTTCACTTTCTCTACTCGCGTGCGTCGCGCGCTCGTACCCGGCGTGATGCCCGTGACATCACGTCGCTTAGATTCGGCTTGGGCACCTGGCACTTAGCTGTGTCAGGGCCGCACGCCGTGCCGTCGTTTTGTGTATATAGTAGCTGTACCTAGAGTGAGGGTCCCTAAGCTTGTTCTCTTAGGATCCCCTCCCTCTAGGTGAGTAGTTAGTACTTTCCCAATATATATCTCTTAGGATCCCCTCCCTCTAGTCTGAGCTGAGTAGCCCTAACAGATATTTGATCAAATTTACCATGCATAATCCATGATACTTAGGTATCACAATTTGTTCCAGATACAGAGCATGCTGCTCAGTTATGACTTTAAGACCTATAATTCCTCGAATTATGGCACACCATCGAATTGCTTGAAAAAGTGGGCATTTCGCCGAAAGAATGGGCGCGAGACATGGAACAACACACTAAATGAATTGAGTACAACTGAAATATTGATATTAAATAATTAACCTTTAAAATGTCATGGTAAGAATTTCCGTCCGAAAATTCTGCTGTGCAAACATCCTTAAAATGTGCGAGTTTAGCCCAACGTGGTACTTTTGCCATGCTGTACTCAGCTGGTTTGAGTGACAATGTATAAAACTAATAAACTGAACTCACTTTCGATTTAATTGTGATTGATTATTAGTAATTTTCAAGACTTTTAGTAGCTGGGGCCATTGGTGTTTTCCCCATTCCCCCGAGTCAAAGGAATGTAAAACGTCATACGAATATGCTTGGTAAGGAGAAGACTGGCATAATTTCCAAAAACAATTCTAAAGCTGATCAGATGCATTATTTGGGTAGCTGGCGGCATACTTTTACTAAATGAAGCCCATTATTTTTCAGAAGGAGTTCAGCTTTCGCTGGGTCTAGCAGCTTTGCCTTTCTGAAAATTGCCACCATGCTAGTATCCGTGCGTTCCAAAAACGGAGTAAGTAGTGAGTGCAGTTCCTTTGCCGGAACAAGGCAGTGGGGACAAGGGTAGTTTGCACGGTTACCCCTCGTTCCACACAGAGACCAGGCCTCTTCCAAGTCAACCGAGGCGATTAAAAAACCAGGAAAAATGATACGGATGATGCCATCACCACACAAAATTTTTTGACCAACAACTGAGCGTTTCTTGAGAGACTCGAGGATGACACTGAGAATCTGATGGTAAACTTCACGTCTAAATTGTGCTAGTTTAACGGAAAGAAGCGAATCGTCCTCATCTTGAGAATCAGCTGGATTTCCTATCTAAATAATTAATACTAATTAGCAGTAGAATTCTAACTAGAATCATAAAACAAATCACAATAGGCATATAACCTATTAGAATACCGCCTCCATTGCCTGACGCGTTTCGAATTTGACTTGGGAGTGCGCCTGCACGTAAAAGAATTGGATGCATCTTCTTTTGGCTAGAAACATTACTCTTATCTAGCCATATATGTAAGGGGAAGTAACAATGTGGGTCTTTCGAGCCAATTTGAATGGAATCCTATATTATAACTTTACGGTAATATTATTTAACATCAATATCGGACATACCTGATATTCCCACCAAGCATCACCGGAATTGAGATCATCGTAAATTCGCATCACCTTTCCAGCTGTGTGTAGAAACTTCCTAACAGGAAACCACGAGATGTCGTTTGAAAGAGTTGGATCCTGAACCAAATGCTCAACCCATGTAACGTTTCGTTACTTTTTATAGTGTACCGCTTGCGGTACACAGTTTATATCACGCTGTAGTTTCACGCCACAAGTAACAGACCAAAGTGCTGTATTTTTTTGTGGAGTAAAACAAGTTGCGCGTGCTGAATCAGCACGCGCGTAGCTACTACTAATGTATAGTTATTACATAATGGCTCACCGCGTCGCGGCGAGCCAGAGGCGTTAAGCGCCTCTGTTATTAGAGTAAGTAATAGTAACTATGTTAGGGCTACTCAGCTCACACTAGAGGGAGGGGATCCTAAGTACTATATTGGACAATAACTATACTACTCACCTAGAGGGACGGGATCCTAAGAGAACAAGCTTAGGGACCCTCACTCTAGGTACAGCTACTATATACATAAAACGACGACGCGGCGTGCGGCCCTGACACAGCTAAGTGCCAGGCGCCCAAGCCGAACCTAAGCGACATGATGTCACGGGCATCACGCCGGGTACGAGCGCGCGACGCGCGCGAGTAGAGAAAGTGAAACAGAGACAGAACAAAGAAACGGAGAGTGAAAGTAAAATATGGAAATGATAAATAAAATAGAAACGAAATGATGCCGATGATGATAAATAAGAAAATGAGAGACGGCGGTAGCGTACCCTGACACCACCCCCCCTTCAACGAGGCGGCGTCCCGACGCCTGTAGCTTCGACTAATGACGCTTGTAACTTTGAGAAATCGAACCGAGGGCGACGATGGAAAAGAAGGCCATTTATCGAGCGTGGCGCACTCGGATGTTCGCGGTGGAACTCCTTAATGAGATCCGGGGCTGCAATATTCGACTCGGGTTCCCACTGATCGTGCTCAGGACCATAACCTTCCCAATGCACCTTATACTCGAGTCGTCTCCGGAAGACACGACTGTCTAAGATCCGTTCCACGACATAGTGTTCGCCATCGTCTCTGACCTCAGGAGGTGGTGGAGCCTTAACGCGACGACCCGGGATCGTATCTTCAACCTTGGGACGTAACTTCCCGACATGGAAAACAGGATGGAGTCTTGACATCGACAGTGGTAAACGCAGCTTGTATGCGTGCGACCCGACCTTGCTGACTATCGGAAAAGGCCCCAAGTACCGATGCGATAACTTGGCGGAGGGCCTCGTGGTACGGATGTCGCTCGAATTGAGGTATACCTTGTCGCCAACCTTGTATTCAGGTGCCGGGATGTGTTTCCGATCGTAATACTTGGCCATCTCGTCCTTCGACCTGGCTATGGTGGCCTTGGCTTCCTCTATCATCAACTCCATACGCGTCTTGAACTCGTTGACAGATTCGATCTTGGAGTCGGCAACCAGCGGTTCGAATCCCATACGAGGATGTCGTCCAGTGTCGAGCTCAAACGGTGTCGCGCGCGTAGCTGAGTGTACATGGTTGTTGTATGCGAACTCAGCCAGGGGCAGCATCTGGTCCCAGTCGTCCTGCCGCTCTGAGGTGAAAAGTCGAAGGTACTGCTCAACTTCTGCGTTGACCCGCTCTGTCTGACCATCGGTTTGAGGATGATACGCCGTTGAGGGTGCAAGCCGTATGCCAAGGAGCCTAGAAAGCTCCTGTGTGAAGCGGGACGTGAACTGGGGACCTCTGTCAGAGATCACCTTCATGGGGAGACCATGGAGCTTCCAGACGTGTTGGAGGTACAGACGGGCTAGACCTGTCGCATCAAGTGTTGTAAATGTCGGCACGAAATGAACCCGTTTGGTGAGAGAGTCAACGACCGAGAGGATCGCGTCGAAACCGTTGGATTCTGGTAGTTCCACGATGAAATCGACTGAGATGTGTTCCCAAGGTCGACTTGGCACTTCTGTGGGCCGGAGAAGGCCATAGGGAGCATGGCGAGATGGTTTCGTACGCAGACACATATCGCAGGCCTCTACATAGCGTTGTACATACCTAGAGACACCTGGCCACCAAAAGGTGCGCGAAACGAGCTCGAGAGTTTTGAAACGACCGGGGTGGCCACCGAGTTTGGTGTCATGGTGTCTGGAAAGGATTTTCCGACGCAATTCATCCACGTTTGGCACGTAAACCTTGCCACGATAATAAAGGAGGTCCTGATCCTCGAACCATTCCGATGAGTGAGCTGAGCGACCACCTAGGGCATGAAGTGTTGCAACGGCTTTTGACACGCTATCCTCGACCTTGCCTTCTCGTTTGGCCTTGCGAATCTGGCGTAAAAGGTCCTCCTCCTCCCCCTTAAGACAGAATGTTTGCAGAGCATTGATTGCAAACATTTCGGGTCGGATTAGAGTGACGCCACGATTGTCGTCCTTTCCCGAGCCATGATCTGGGCGACGGGATAAGCCATCAGGTTTACCCATTGATTTACCCGGTATATGCTGTAGAGTAAAATCGAAGCGCGAGAGATATACTGACCATCTGGCTTGATGACGATTGAGGTTACGCGCGGACATGAAGTACTCGAGATTCTTGTGATCAGTCCGTATGTCGATAGGGTGAGACGCGCCTTCAAGAAAGTGTCGCCATTCCTCTAGAGACCGTATGATAGCCAGCATCTCCTTGTCGTGAATCTCGTAGTTGCGTTCAACGGGGCTAAGGGCCTTCGAGAAGAATGCAACTGGGTGCCATTTGCCGTCATCGTTCGACAACTGTGAGAGAACTGCACCTGTTGCAAAGTCGGAACTGTCGGCCTCAACTCTGTAAGGGTTAGCGGGGTTGGGAATGAGGAGGATGGGGGCGGACGTGATAGACGACTTTAGTGTATCGAAAGCATGCTGACAATTGTCGGACCAGACGAAGGGGGTGTCCTTCTTGGTTAACCCAAACATGGGATTGGCGATACGCGCAAAGTGCTTGATAAACCGACGATAAACCGACGATAAAAGTTGGCGAAACCTAGGAAGGACTGGACCTCAGTGACATTTTTCGGGACTGGCCAGTCTCTGACACCCGAGACTTTTGCGGGGTCCATCTCGACGGTGTTCTTGGAAATGACGACACCTAGGTACTCGATCTTGGTCCGGCAAAACTCACACTTCTCTGCCTTGAGGTACAACTTGTGATCGCGGAGACGTTCGAGAACACGTCGGGTGATCTGGTCGTGCTGTTCCCGACTCTGCGTGTAGATGAGAATGTCGTCGATGTAGACGGCAACAACGCCTTCAGAGATCATATCCTCGAAGATCTCGTTCATCATTGTCTGGAAGGTGGTGGGGCTGTTAGTGAGACCAAAGAACATCACCAGGGGCTCGAAAAGACCGCGGTTGGTGCGGAAAGCAGCCTTCCACTCGTCTCCTTCCTTTATCCGCACATTGTTGTAACCCCAGCGCACGTCCAGCTTGGTAAAGTACCGGGCACCTTGCAATTTGTTGATGAGCTCTGAGATCAGGGGTAGCGGGTAACGGTTCTTAATCGTCATAGCATTCAATGCTCGATAGTCCTGGATGAGACGAAGAGAGCCATCTTTCTTCTTAATGAAGAATACCGGGGACGCCATGGGCGACTTGGAGGGTCGGTGTCAGGGTACGCTACCGCGTCCCCTCATTTTTCCTTATTTATTATCATCGGTATATATCTATTTCTATTTTATTTATATTTCCTGTGCATTACAACTACCATCCGTTTATTCTCTCCGTCCATATTTCACCTTCTCTGCTCGCGCGCGTTGCGCGCTCGTACACGGCGTGATGCCCGTGACATCACGTCGCTTAGGCTCGGCTTGGGCGCCTGGCACTTAGCTGTGTCAGGGCCGCACGCCGTGTCGTCGTTTTATGTATATAGTAGCTGTACCTAGAGTGAGGGTCCCTAAGCTTGTTCTCTTAGGATCCCCTCCCTCTAGGTGAGTAGTGTAGTTATCTTCCAATATATTACTTAGGATCCCCTCCCTCTAGTGTGAGCTGAGTAGCCCTAACAGTCGGATTCGTCCAGACGCAAGGTTTTCTTCTAGAAACGCGTCCAACTCGGCCTGCTCGTTGGGTGACAACGGGTAGATCTTGCACGACTTGGGCTCAGAACCTGGCACAAGCTCTATCGGGTGATCCCACTTCTTCGATTGCGGCAACGAGTCGAACGACTCCTTCGAGAAGATGTCGGCAAAGTCGTGGAACATCTCTGGCACGATATCCCGAAAGCCCTTGAGAGCTGGTGCATCTGCGTTGTTGGCGTGGGCCTGAGCCAGTCGCTGGGAGATGGTCTCGGTGGCATATATGCGGTGAGTGTCGGGCTCGTCGGGTAGCATAGATATCGCGAACAGTCGATCACCCTCTTCAATCTCAGACTCGACGTCGACCAGGTCTGGTATGTCAGGATCATCGGCCTCAGTGTCGTCGAGCTCTGGCAGAGGTGCGCGTCGGATCTGTTGGAACGCGCGCTTAGAGAGCTTACCCGCTGGCCAGCGTGGGGCACAAGACCGACAACTGGGGCTGCAGCGCATGAACTCTACTTGACCAGTTGTGTAGTCTATGACGGGATTGTGAGCCTTGAACCACGGCAGTCCAAACAGGACGGGATACTTGAGTGAGGTAACAGCGAACAGGGTGCGTTCGGAGTGATCCCGAAAGCGAACAACGAGGTCGACAACATGGGTGATAGAGCCAGCGTGGTTGGGCGTACCGTCGACGTTAAACACGGGAATGGGTTTAGCAAGGCGTACGGAGGGAAGCCGATGTTTCTCGACAAAGTCGCGATCGAGGAACATACCGCTAGCTCCAGTGTCCAGCATGGCCTTGCTGTGCAGCAGGGCTCCAGTGTCGACACTCTGTAGCTCTACTGGAATCTCTAGCTTCTGCGTGCCTGCGGTAGCTGCGAGTCGGTATTCCTTTGGCAATGCACGACGTTGAGAAGGCGACAGCATACATGGGGTAGAAACAGAACGTGTGGCAGGTGGAGGCGATTCTTTGGGTTTGTCAGGGGATGCAGCAGGGGTAGTTAGATTCGAATCAGAAATGTCATTTTGTTCGCGATCTATGTACAAAATGTCGAATCTATTAGATGTTGGCAACGAGGGTGCATCTATCACTCGTCGCCGTTTTGAAAATCCTCTACCTCTGTTGTAGCCACAGTCTCGCCTTGGGTCAGAGCAGAGTCGCCACGCGCCTGGGCTTCCAACGCGTCTTTCTGGGCCAACAAATGTGCGATATTGTCGTCCAATTCGTTGGGCTGGAGATACCGAATGTCGTATGCGCGAGGGCATTCACGAGCCCAATGGCCTGTTGCTCCACAACGATGACATCTGGTTGACTCTGGGCCTAAGCGTCGACGAGCAGTGTCAACGTCCATCGGGTCATGTCTAACCTGGGATGTAGGAGCAGAAGCCGCAGGTCTAGGAGGCAACGCGGGCACGAGTTGAGGTGCTGGCCTGGGAGGTGGGTAAGAAGGAGCTTGATAGGAAGGGGCAGGGGGCCTCCTCTGGATCTGGAGGGTCTGATAGGACGGAAAAGGGGCGGGACGGGGTCGATTAATGGGGACGATCGCGGGATTTGTCTGAACCGTCCCAGAGCCTACGAGTCGGCGACGAGCAGCAGTGAAGGCCTCGTTGGCACGCCTGTCCATGTCAAACATGCGTGCTTGCCTGATCCAGCCCTCGTAGTCGTGAAGTGCGGGTCGGTCCTTCATCGTCGCTACCAAAGATGCAATTGTCGGGTCTAAACCGTTACGAAAGTACGTGTTAATGGCGAGTCCCTCCGTAAAGCCAGCGTGCTCGATGAGCACGCGGAAGGCGTCCACATACTCTTCTACAGTCCTGTTGCCTTGGACGTAGCGGTTGGAATAGAGGGTGTTGATGGCATCCTCTTGCTCGGATTGTGGAAAGAAATCAGCCTTGAATCGTTCCCGAAAGGCATTCCAGTCCACGAAGGGCTTCTCTCCTCTTTGATACTTTTTCAGCATAGATTCGCTGAAGGTAAGGGCGCGGCCTTCATTCATGTACGACATTGCCCAGCCGATCTTGAGTTCATCAGTCTCGAAGTCACGACTGCATATACTCATGTAAAACTCGACAGTGTTCCAGAAGGCACGACCCTTGGAGCGATCTCCGTCGAACGAAGGAGGTACAGCAGGTCGGGTATTTCGGGAAGAACGTGAACTGGCTTGATGCTCAGGAGCCGGTGGTTGTCCAGGTGAGGACGCGTCGTCAACAGGGGTGTTTTGGGTAGGAGCAGCTCTAGCCGCGTCTCGGATGCTCCGTAGGACCTCAATCATCTGTGAGGCCTGGGATTCCTGTCTTGCCATGCGGGCATCCATTTCCGCGAATTGCCGCATAATAATAGTCGCCACATCTTCGAGGGTGACAATTTGGGGTGCAGAGGGTGGGGGTGAAGAATCCATGAGAGAGAGAGAAAGGAAAAAAGGGTTTTAGGACGGAGCAGAAGGGTCGATTATAGACGGGACTCGAAGGAAAAATACGACACTGCGATAGTCGGTGTCGAGCGCGATTTTTCGATAATGAGTGTCGATAGAAACGACCAGTCTGCGAGTAGAAGCTTGTTCTACTGTTAGGGCTACTCAGCTCACACTAGAGGGAGGGGATCCTAAGTACTATATTGGACGATAACTATACTACTCACCTAGAGGGACGGGATCCTAAGAGAACAAGCTTAGGGACCCTCACTCTAGGTACAGCTACTATATACATAAAACGACGACACGGCGTGCGGCCCTGACACAGCTAAGTGCCAGGCGCCCAAGCCGAACCTAAGCGACATGATGTCACGGGCATCACGCCGGGTACGAGCGCGCGACGCGCGCGAGTAGAGAAAGTGAAACAGAGACAGAACAAAGAAACGGAGAGTGAAAGTAAAATATGGAAATGATAAATAAAATAGAAACGAAATGATGCCGATGATAATAAATAAGAAAATGAGAGACGGCGGTAGTGTACCCTGACAAACTACTGCAGAGGGCGAAGCCCTCTGCATATGCCTAAGTGGCATATACTCAATCCACCGCATGCGGTGGATCCGTTACATCCTCCCCTTGTGACTTGGACTCCAAGTCATAGGATCGCGAAGAGGAGGCATCTGACTGTAATCAGTCAGAGGGATTGCTGTAGTCAATCTCCATGCTCTCCGAGGCACTCGGATGCGGTGCGTCAAGGTCCTCAGGGGGCCTCAACAATTCCTCGTCCGTCATCTGAATTGGGACGGACGGGGAGTAGACCTTGTTAGGCGGGCCTGCCACGATACTGGCAGGTGATGCCGACGCATGGACGGCGGGGGCGGACGACTGAGTCGTACGTGCCTTTTTTGTTGGACGATCCAGTCTGTTAGGGCGACTCAGGGCACACACCTAGAGGAGGGAAAACCTAAGAGCTATTGAGGGGCAGCGACTAACTACTCACCTAGAGGAGGGAAAACCTAAGAGAACAAGCTTAGGTATCCCCCTCTAGGGAAAACGCATATAAGTACAGGATACGAAGCGCTCGACTGATCCCCATGGGATCCGAGGAGATACAGACAGAAATCGAGGAAAATCGAAGAGATCGAAAAATCGAGAAAACGATGGAACTAATGGAAACGGCAAAGTACGGGAAATGAAGGAAATCGTAACACGAAATGAAACCGAAAGAAATCGAAGAAATCGAACAATCGGAAAAGGCGCTAGCGTACCGTGACACAGTCCACGGCGCACGCGATAGTCATGCGCGATGCGATTGACATCTTCTCCATTGGTGTAACGTTGGAGAAGGGGCGCGATCACCTCAGTGACGCGTCTTGTCGTCGCTCCATTGGCATGCATGGAGCGAATCACCTCCTCTATGGTAATGGAGGAGGGGGATTTACACTCGAAGGCACGAGTGTAGCCTTCCATAAGAGTGGAAGGCAGGTGGGTGGAGGAATTACCCCTACCACCGAGAATTTCTTCCCACACAGTAAGTGCGGGGTCGAGGAGGCACTCAGCCGCCTTCTCGAGGAACTTGGCACGTACTTCACGAGTACGTGTGACTCGCTTGAGCCAAGCAAACACCTCAACATCCTGAGGGTTTAAAGATCCATCCGACATTAGTCAGATGTAGGGAGGGACCTGGTTAGGGTCCGCGTTCCAAGTATTGATTAGATACTTGATCTCGGGGTGGATTAACTCTCCCGAGATGAACACCACCGATGGACGGTTGGCGGCGGCCTCCATAGCTTCAAGCTTGGCGGTCTTCCTCGCCAGGCGGCGCTCCTTCATGGATCTGCGCCAGCGAGTCCATGCGTATGAAATACACATGTGAACCCCTCTGTCGTCGGGGTACGTGAATACCGGGGGATCGGTCCAAACCCGGGTTCCAATCTCGACGAACAATGGTTCGTCGAGGCTGCAGGTGTTATACCATGCAGTGGGATTGGGGGTGCCAGGCACCAGAGAATGATCCCCACTAACAGTGGGGTCGAAGCCCTTGACGAAGAAGGGCCATGGGTCCCTATTGGAGTCCCATCCTGGCTTGGTCCGTGGATACGGACCAGAGGGCTTCCTTGGAGAAACCGGGGCAGCATCGCGAGAGCCCGATGCCTTGGTTGCATCAGCGTAGGTACGCTGAGGCTTGCGTTTGGTGGACGATGCGATGGAGGCGTCGTCATCATAGTCGTTATCATCGACTATGTCTTCCATGTCGTCGTCAGACGACATGTCATTGAAGATATCAGGCAAAGGGGCTGCCTGGGGTGGCTCAGGCGCTTTATCGGCCTGGTCTCTCGACCGCTTTTTGGAGGTCGATGGGGAAATCGACGGGCCTGCCGTCGACGCTGAACATTCAAGTTCAGCAATACGAGCTTTCAACTCGTAGATACGACGATTCGCATCGTCGAGGTGATCTGTCAAGGACTTGACGTCCTTTTCAGCCTCTTCTAGACGTTCGTCTAGATGATAGTACTCCCTTTTTATGAAGGGAAAGGCCTTGTAGACGGCCTGCTTGACCACGTCATGGTCAAGGATGATCGCCCCGCTGCCAGTGGGGCCTGCCAGATGACTGGCAAAGTCGTTGCACGCAGTGCAACTATCATTATTATGATAGACGGATATGCATCCGTCCATCGCGTCTAAGGTCCATTCGGACCTTTGCAGGGCCAATTGAGCCTCTGCCTTTTTGAACCTACTAACAGGTTGCGGTGTAGGCGACCGCGAGCGTGATCATTCACGTTGTTTTCCCTTGCTGTCAGGCATGGGGGGTGTGAGGGAGAAAAGACCGTGAACGGACTTTTGGGTTATATACTTGGGCGGCCTCATGGAGCGCCCAAGTGAAAATTACCTCACCGCGTAGCAGTGAAGTGCCAGTGGATCCCTGTGGGTGGGATCTTCAAGCAGATCCCCGAGTGGGATCTGTGTCATGATCCGATTCATAACATCACTTCCGGTAACGTTATGTAATCCATATCCGATCATTTACCGTACATCTTCGTTATCTTATCTCGCTTACGTCACTCACGATAAGACCATCGCATTCAGTCATCATAAGCAACCTCGCAACTCGAATAGAGACGCACCCGTCTCTCTTAACTCCTGGAACACCCGCGGAAAGGCCTTTCTAGAATATTCCACGCACGTTCCGGTTATGAGATCATAGATGACGAACGTAGGTCCATGTATGCACAGCTATTATCCCTGCACACCTCATGTTCATCACATGAGACATCATACCCTGCATATATTGATATTACTTACGAATCTCACGACTTGTTTACATTTCTCAAGTTCGGAATCTATTTCGAACTGAGCTAGAATTATTTATCTGACGTGTATATAAACCCTAGCATACACGTAGATAGTTCTTCAGACTTAATATCGAACGTAGTTCGATATCTCTATAAAACTCTCTTTTCTCTTACTCTCTTCATCATTGAATGTCGAGATCGTTCTGTTAGGGCGACTCAGGGCACACACCTAGAGGAGGGAAAACCTAAGATCTATTGAGGGGCAGCGACTAACTACTCACCTAGAGGAGGGAAAACCTAAGAGAACAAGCTTAGGTATCCCCCTCTAGGGAAAACGCATATAAGTACAGGATACGAAGCGCCCAACTGATCCCCATGGGATCCGAGGAGATATAGACAGAAATCGAGGGAAATCGAAGAGATCGAAAAATCGAGAAAACGATGGAACTAATGGAAACGGCAAAGTACGGGAAATGGAGGAAATCGTAACACGAAATGAAACCGAAAGAAATCGAAGAAATCGAATAATCGGAAAAGGCGCTAGCGTACCGTGACACCACCCCCCCCTTCAACAAGGCGGCGACCCGACGCCTGAGATTCAGCTATTAGGACGCGGAAGGAAAATAAGACCGCCAATCATTCTGGGTGCATTCGGATGAGATCGATAGAAATCTTGTACGAGATCGTGTGCTGCGACATCTTCTCGGGAATCCATTGGTCGTGCTCTGGACCATAGCCCTCCCAGCGAACCTTGAACTCCAGTCGCCGGCGGAAAACACGACTGTCCAATATTTCTTCAACCACATAATGTTCACCATCATCGCGAATCTCCGGGGTGGAGGAGGTTTAGAACGACGACCTGGTATACTGTCCGGTCTCATTGGTTTCAACTTACTGACGTGGAACACGGGGTGAATTCGAGACATCGATTTCGGTAGAACGAGTCGATATGAGCGGGTCCCGACTTTGGTCGCGATAGGAAATGGGCCTAGAAAGCGATGCGATAATTTGGCAGATGGACGAGTGGTTTTGATGTCGCTAGCATCTAGATAAACCTGATCTCCAGATTTGTAGTTAGGAGCCGGTAAATGTTTACGATCATAGTACTTAGCCATGTCGTCCTTAGCCTTAAGAATCGCAGCGCGAGCTTCCTCCCAAGAATGAGACATCCTATTCTTGAAGTCATTAACCGATTCGATCTTCGATTCTGTTGAACGCGGTTCGAAACCCATTCGAGGATGGCGACCAGTATCGAGTTCGAAAGGTGTCGCTTGGGTAGCCGAATGAACATGATTGTTATATGCGAACTCGGCCATCGGTAGCAATCGATCCCAGTCGTCCTGACGCTCAG
The DNA here is from genome assembly GCA_027605045.1 of Phallus indusiatus. Classification (NCBI taxonomy): domain Eukaryota; kingdom Fungi; phylum Basidiomycota; class Agaricomycetes; order Phallales; family Phallaceae; genus Phallus; species Phallus indusiatus. The sequence goes on along the minus strand of JAQFWX010000022.1, from coordinate 494,441 downwards.
AGGTGAAGATACGAAGATACTGCTCTACTTCAGCATTCGCTCGTTCTGTCTGACCATCGGTCTGGGGGTGGTACGCAGTAGAGCGTGCAAGCCGAATACCAAGTAATCGAGAGAGTTCCTGGGTAAAACGAGACGAGAACTGAGGTCCGCGATCTGAGATGATCTTCTCGGGTAGTCCATGCAACTTCCAGACGTGTTGGAGGTAGAGAGATGCAAGGCCAGAAGCGTCAACAGTAGTAAATGTTGGGACGAAATGAACCCGTTTCGTCAACGAGTCTACTACAGAGAGGATTGCGTCATAACCATTCGATTCGGGGAGTTCGACAATGAAATCGACTGATATGAATTGCCAAGGTCGATTTGGAGTCTCGGTAGGTTGTAGTTCGCCATATGGAGCATGTCGAGAAGGTTTCGTCCGCATACAAGTGTCGCAAGCCTCTACATACCGCTGTACATATCGAGAAATCCCCGGCCACCAAAAGGTTCGCGATACCAGTTCCAATGTTTTAAATCGACCTGGGTGACCAGCGAGTTTGGTGTCATGGTGTCGTTGAACGATTTCTCGCCGTAGATCGTCTACTTCGGGAACATAGATCTTCCCTCGGTAGTAAATGACGTCTTGATCTTCAGCCCATTCACTGGTGTGAACTGATCTCCCACCTATCGCCTTAAGGGATTCGATGGCTTTCGAAACGCTATCTTCTCGTTTGCCTTCTCTGTTCGCCTTCCGTATCTGGCCTAGGAACTCGTCCTCCTCCCCTCTAAGGCGGAATGTTTGCATGGCGTTGACGGCAAACATTTCGGGTCGGATTAGAGTGATATCTCGATTGTCCAGCTTTCCCGAGCCATGATCGGCACGACGCGAAAGGCCGTCAGGCTTACCCATCGATTTACCAGGTGTATGCCGCAAGGTGAAATCGAAACGCGCGAGATAAACCGACCAACGAGCCTGCCTATGATTTAGATTACGAGCCGTCATGAAGTACTCTAGGTTTTTGTGATCCGTGCGAATGTCAATTGGATGAGTCGCACCTTCCAAGAAATGTCGCCACTCTTCTAATGCTCGAATGATAGCTAACATCTCTTTATCGTGGATTTCGTAATTTCGCTCCACCGGGCTCAAAGCCTTCGAGAAGAAAGCCACTGGATGCCATTTGTTGTCCTCGAGAGAAGGTTGAGACAGGACGGCACCTGTCGCGAAATCAGAACTGTCAGCTTCTACCCGATAGGGCTTCGATGGATCAGGAATCGCAAGAACCGGGGCAGAGGTCATTGCCGATTTCAGAGAGTCGAAAGCTTGTTGACAAATGTCGGACCAGATGAACGGGGCTTCTTTCTTAGTGAGACCGAATAAGGGGACAGCGATCAGTGAGAAGTCCTTGATAAATCGACGATAGAAGTTTGCGAAGCCCAAAAACGACTGCACCTCGGTGACATTTTTCGGGACTGGCCAATCTCTGACACCCGACACCTTCGCGGGATCCATTTCGACAGTGTTCTCGGAGATGACCAGACCTAAATACTCGATCTTAGTACGACAGAATTCACACTTCTCGGCTTTGAGATAGAGTTTATGCTCCCTCAGCCGTTCTAAGACACGACGTGTGATGCGATCGTGTTCTTCTTTCGTTCTCGTGTAGATCAGGATATCGTCGATATAAACAGCCACAACCCCTTCCGTGATCATGTCTTCGAAAATCTCGTTCATCATCGTCTGGAAGGTTGCTGGACTGTTAGTCAAACCAAAGAACATGACCAAGGGTTCGAACAGTCCTCGATTCGTGCGAAATGCTGCTTTCCACTCGTCGCCCTCTTTGATGCGAACATTGTTGTATCCCCATCTAACATCGAGTTTCGTGAAGTACTTCGCTCCCCTTAATTTGTTGACAAGTTCGGGAATTAGGGGTAACGGGTATCGATTTTTGATGGTCATCGCGTTGAGAGCCCGATAGTCTTGAATAAGTCGTAGAGAGCCGTCTTTCTTCTTGATAAAGAAAACCGGGAAGCCATGGGCGATTTCGAGGCGGATTCGACCAGAACGAAGATTCTCTTCCAGAAACGCATCGAGCTCCTTCTGTTCATTGGGCGAAAGGGGGTACACCTTGCAAAACTTGGGATCCGAATCAGGTAGGAGCTCTATCGCATGATCCCACTTCTTCGAAGGTGGCAATGAATCGAAAGACTCTTTCGCGAAACGTCTTCGAAATCGTGGAACATTTCGGGGACGATTTCTCGAAATCCAGATTTGAGTGTACCCCTTGTGTTATTCGCATGTGCCTGAGCCAATCGCTGTGAGATGGTTTCAGTTGCTCTGATGCGGCAACTGTCCAGGGGTTCTGAATTAAGAGAAACCGCGAACAGTCGATCTCCCTCTTCTGGGTGAAACTCATCCTCCACATTCACGAGATCTGGCATATCTGGATCTGTGGATTCGGTTTCGTCAAGGGTGACAGGAGGGATTGCTCGAACTGAACGTAGGAAACGTTTTGGGCCTTTCTTTTCGACAGGAGGCGGTCTACAAGATCGACATTCGGGATTACACCGGGTCAGCTCAACCTCACCAGTTGAGTAGTCAATCACCGGGTTATGAGCCTTGAACCAGGGTAATCCAAGCAGCACTGGGTACTTGCCGAGGGCAGTGACGGCAAACATGACACGTTCGGAATGTGTCTGATATCGCATCACCAAGTCCACCACGTGCGTGATGTTTCCTGCTTGATTGGGAGTACCATCAACATTGAAAACAGGAATCGGTTTCGGTAATCGAATCTTCGGGAGCCGATTTTTCTCGACAAAGTCTTGGTCAAGGAACATCCCACTGGCACCGGTGTCAAGCATCGCTTTTGAATGAATAAGATCGCCAGTGTCAGTGCTCTGGAGTTCTACATCGATTTCGAGTTTCTGAGTACCGGCAGTGGCGTTCAGACGGTATTCATGGGGAATCCGCTTGCGTTTTCCAATCGAAAGGCGACGAGGAGCAGGGATCGGAGGATTTGAGGGAGGAATAGATGCATCAGAATCAATAGAATTCGAATCAGAAGTCTCATTGCACTTGTCGTCTATGTACAATACATCGAATCTATTTGATGACGGCAGTGAGGGCGCATCCCTTACTCGCTGCCGTTCTGAAAATCCTCTCTGGTCGAAGTGATCGCGATCTCATTTTCTTCGACAGCGATCTCAGCACGATTCTGCGTTTCCAGCACATCTTGTTGAGTGAAACGTTGTTCGAGAATTTCGTCGATTTCATCGGCCTGCATGAATCGAACATCGAACGCGCGTGGGCAGTCCTTAACGAGATGGCCTAACTGCCCACATCGGAAACACCGGGCTGTCTCAGCCTGTATGCGGCGACGAGCAGCGTCAACCTCCATGGCATCATTTCGGATTGGAGGTACGACGTTAACTGGAGTAGAAACCGATGGTCGTACAGGGGGAGAGATGGTGGTAGGAATCGATGCGCGAGGCGGGGGAAAAGGAGGTGGGGAGTAGATAGGGGGTCCAGCTGTACGTTGATAGACCGGGAAAGGGCTGGGTCGAGTTCGGGATATCGGAATCGACGTAAGAGGGGTTGAAATCGAATTACCGGGAACGACTCGTCGTTGGGTGGCATTGAAAGCATCGTTGGTACGACGAGCTTGATCGAAAAGACGAGCGGCTTGAACCCAGCCTTCGTAATCGCTATAATCGGGTCGATTCTGCATCGTTCCAACCTTACTGGCGATTTCTCGATCTAAGCCCTGTCGGTAGTAGGTAGTTAACGCAAGACCATCATGAACCGTGAAACCCGCGCGATCCACGATAATGCGAAAGGCGTCAGTGTAATCATCTACGTTTCGACCTCCTTGAGCATAACGTCCTGAGAGAAGGAGGTTCAGCGAATCTTCAGCCTCGGTTACCGGGAAGAATTCAGAGCGAAACTTTTGTCGGAAGTCTTCCCAGGTCTCATAAGGAACTAACCCTCGATTGTACTGGGCCTGAATAAGTTCGGCGAAGGCACCAGCGCCCACTATTCATGTAAGAAAGTACCCAAATGATTTTGGTACTGAGATTCGGGAAATCGCCGCCACATACGCTCATGTAAAGATCGACAGAGTTCCAGAATGTACGGCCGTTTTTGCGATCCCCATCATAGGCGAGAGGTACAGCAGGGCGAGTGTTTCGAGACGATCTCGTCTCGTTTTGGGGATTTGGAGCCGAGGCTCTGGGATTGGGGTTTGTCGGATTAGAGGGATCGGCAGCAGGAGCCTGAGGGGTGAAGAGTCGGTCGAGATGAGTTACGAGCTCTTCTATTCTTTGTTCAATCGCAGAGAGGCGACTTTCAGTAGTAGGGTCACTCTCTTCTAGATCCATGACGAAAGAAATCGAAGAACGAAGGACGGAGGGGTCGTTTTATGGGCGAAAGCGTCGGGAACGTCTGAGACACTGCTGACGAAGAGTTTCCGAAAGAAAACGACGATAGAAACAACCAGTCCGAAAGGTAGAAGCTTGTTCTACTGTTAGGGCGACTCAGGGCACACACCTAGAGGAGGGAAAACCTAAGATCTATTGAGGGGCAGCGACTAACTACTCACCTAGAGGAGGGAAAACCTAAGAGAACAAGCTTAGGTATCCCCCTCTAGGGAAAACGCATATAAGTACAGGATACGAAGCGCCCAACTGATCCCCATGGGATCCGAGGAGATATAGACAGAAATCGAGGGAAATCGAAGAGATCGAAAAATCGAGAAAACGATGGAACTAATGGAAACGGCAAAGTACGGGAAATGGAGGAAATCGTAACACGAAATGAAACCGAAAGAAATCGAAGAAATCGAATAATCGGAAAAGGCGCTAGCGTACCGTGACACGTTCCTCGAGACTTGCAGCGATGGAAGCCATCCGTCGTTGCCGAGAGTTACATCTCAAAGCTTTCTTCATTATCGTTGAGCTTGATATCATTCAATACGAGATACAGCTCGCGGCTCTCGAAGCTCGGAACGCACATATCCGTAACGTCCTTGACGAACTCGACGCTCGTGATGAACGTCAGGACAAATCCTGAAGAAGACTGTCGTGGCACAATCTCTTATAGATTGAGGCCAAGTCCTGACTGTCGTCAACCAACGGTGACAGTTATTGGTGTTATATTCAGCGACTAAAATACATTACAGTATCTATTACCGTTCCCGGATATCGGTACTTGACAATCTGGGCGCTTGTTGCTGGTTCGCGACTCTCCGTGATTGGATAGTCGTGGCAGTTGCCGAGGCTCGTTTACGCCTCGTAATTGCAAGTACTCGTCTAGAGCTTGCAAGTCCTTACAGTTACTGTAAGGTTCCCAAGTGGTATCCCCAAGGGTCCACTGGACTAGGAACTCGAGGTCTTTCTCGCGAGTTCCACTTCAGCGATGAGCTAGGAGTTCCTCGACGTGCCATTCAGCATCGTCTGGCTGTCCAAAGTCATACGCCGTGAGTGTATCGTGGCGTGGAAATCTCTCATCGTCATTGGCGATGTGAGGTTTAATCAAATCCACGTGAAATACGGGATTTATGCGACGTTGCTTGAGCTCTTCAGAGAGCTCAAGTTTCACCGTGATATTGTCCTTAACGGACAATATTTTGTATGGTCCCACATAACGCGGGATCAACTTCTTAACTCTCCCCTTGGGGAGGTTGAGGTTCCTCGTCGACAGATAGACGAGGTCACCCTCTTTGTACTCCGGAGCATCGCGCCATGAGTTGTTCGCGTAGTGAGCCTGTTTAACGCGATTGGCTATGATAGCGTCATGCGCTATCATGAGATTCCACTTTGCCTGTTGAGAAAAGTGTTGAACACCTTTGAATTTGGTGTTCGTCTCAATTTTCCCAAACTGGGAAGGTAGCCGTAATTGAGTTCAAACGGCGCGAAGCCAGTGGTTTCGCTGGTGCTGCTATTAATAGCAAACTCCACCATTGGGATCCTTTCGGCCCAATCTTTTTGATCATTCTGTATGACGGAACGAAGTATTTGACCAATTGAGCGATTGGCTCGCTCGGTAGATCCATCTGTTTGCGGATGGAACGCCGTGGACATGAGCAATCGTGTCCCCATTAGGCGTTGCAGTTCCTGCCAAAACTTGGCAGTGAATCGTGCATCCCTGTCACTCACGATTGAATCAGGGACACCGTGGAGTCTTACGACTTCACTGAGGTATAACCAGGCTGTGCCCTTGGCGGTCAGCTTGGTGGTGGTTGGCATCAGACGAACCATTGAGGTCAGTCTGTCAATCACGACGAGTAGGAAGTCGTGGCCGTTTGAAACGGGTAATGGACCGACGAAGTCCATTCCAACTGATTCCCAAGGTCTATTGGGAATCGGGAGTTGTTTTAACAGACCACTGGGGTGATTATTCTCCCCTTTATTGGTCTGGCACGTTCCGCAGGATCTGCAGAACGTATCGATGTCTTCAATCATCGATTTCCACCAGTACGCTTGTCTAACGTACTGAGACGTTTTGTAGCGTCCGAAGTGCCCAACAATTTGGTGGGCCTCACTGATTATAATCTCAGTGATCCTCCTCCCCTTGTAAAATGCGTTATGGGGGACGCATAATACATCGTGGAGGAACTGATTCTTGGTAAAGATCAGTTGGTTTTTAATTCCAAACGCCTTGTGAGCGTTTGGGTTGGCAAGGACCAGCTTAAATACTGGGTCCTTGTGATAACCTTGCTGTATCAGCGAGGTAAATTCAGCAAAGCCCTCAATTTTGGCTTTAAGAAGCTTGCTGTCTTGCTCTGCACTTAGGGCAAGTATATCCTCATCGGGTTGCGCTTCTGTAATATCAGAAGGCATAGTATTTGAGGGACCTTCTACTCGAGGTTCCTCTCGTACTCGTGAACGTGTAATAACGTTCACTCTCACTTCATCCCTTCTTTCGATGGGAAGATGATCCCCTTCGGGATCAAGTCTAACGTCAGCATTGACGTATACCTCCGGAGGATGAACCTCATCTGGAGTGTCCTCTTCGTAATAACGAGAGAGGCCATCGGCAACATTGTTAGTGACGCCCTTGACATGAGTCGTCTCGTAATCAAAACGAGACAGGTATTCATACCACCGTGCTTGGCGCGGTGACATGCGAGGCTGGGTCTTAAAGTGGACCATGGCCTCATTGTCCGTTATTAGGGTGAATCTACGCCCTAGTAGTTTGTCTTCCCACTTAAGGAAGGCTTCAAGTACCGCGATGAGCTCATGCTCATGGGTGCGGTAGTTGTATTGGGCAGGGGTGAACTTCTTCGAGAGAAACCCTGCTGGCCTACATGTTTGCCATGTAGGCCCTTGCCCATAATAGGCACCGACGCCACATTTAGAGCCGTCGGTTACGACCCAAATTGGATCTGGGTCGTTCACGTTAATAGGCTTCAAGATAGGAGCCTTTCGCGTGAGTGCTTTGATTGAATCAAAGCACTTGTTCAACAACGGCGTCCATACGAACGGTCTGTTGTTGTACGTACACCCTGATAGTGGTGTAGTGTATGCGGCTACCCCTGGTAGGTATGCTGCAACGTATTGTACGAGGCCCAGAAATTTCTGGACATCGTTATACGTGTGTGGAGTTCTCCACTCACGTATTTTATCCATCTTCTCTTGATCGGGATGGATGCCATCATCGTCAATGATGTGGCCTAAGCACTCCAGTCGCTTAGAGTATAGGTCAACTTTACGACTACTCAGGTAAAGTTGTGCTTCTCGCAACCGCGAGAAGGCATTCTCTAGATGCTGCTGATGCAGATCTATTGTGTTTGAATAGACGAACACGTCGTCTATGTATGCATCCGTCGAACGACTGATGCAGTCCCTAAAGATGTGGGTCATTAGACGTTGAAACGTCGATGGGGCATTGCAGTCTCCTTGCTGCATGACATGGCTCTTGAAAGTGCCATAGATGGTGGCAAAGGTCGTCTTGTGGACGTCCTCTGGGACTATGCGTACTTGCTCGTACGCCTCAGTCAGATCAATTTTTGATCTGTATTTGTGTCTCGCCACGTTCTGGCGGATGGTTTCCTGGTCAGGGAAGGGCGTTACGTCCTTCTCTGTGTTTTCGTTCTGCAGACGCAGATCGAACACGGTCCGTAGTGCTAAGACTACGGCTCGTTTCTGCAGGCAAAGCATAGGGATTGCCTGTGTAGCTACAGTTGGTTCCCACCAACCTGCAGCTACGTATCGCTGAATTTTTTCAGCGAGTAGCGCTTTGAGTGCATCCAGACACCTGGGAAGGTGGTACCGGATCTTCTTATTGGGTTCAATAAGAGGAATCTGGTGATTCACTTCCCGAAATGGGGGAAGTCGGGAAGGGACAGGACCGAACAGGTCACTGTACTTGTTCTTCCAGTACTCGATGAGTGCTGGGATATTCTCTTCCGTCATCGCATGGACGGAGGAGCTGGAATGTTGGGTGCTGGCTAGCACCCTCGCTCCTGTTTCAGGAGCGTGTCCAATCACATGGTGATTGGTGTCAATCACCTCGTCGTCGCGGGTGATTGTACCTCTGCTGAAATCCAGGCAGATATTATAGCGTCTCAGGAATGGGACGCCAATGATCACATCATAATGATCAATGTTGATGATGTCGAAGTACTCTTGGACATTGATGCCTCCGAATTGGATTCGGGTGTACGTTCCATACTGGATGGAAGACTTGCTGCCCTTAACGGCCAGCTGTAGCACGACAGGTTTGTCGAGCTTGAAGGTTCTTGCTCCGGTGGCAAGAGAGAAATGAGGGGACATGATCATCCCCTGGCATCCACTGTCGACTAGGCAGTGGGCCAATTGGCCATTGACTGGCCAGAAACCCTCAATGGGTTTCTGTCAGGGTACGCTACCGCCGTCTCTCATTTTCTTATTTATTATCATCGGCATCACTTCCTTTCTATTTTATTTATCATTTCCATATTTTACTTTCACTCTCCGTTTCCTTGTTCTGTCTCTATTTCACTTTCTCTACTCGCGCGTGTTGCACGCTCGTACCCGGCGTGATGCCCGTGACATCACGTCGCTTAGGTTCGGTTTGGGCGCCTGGCACTTAGCTGTGTCAGGGCCGCACGCCGCGTCGTCGTTTTATGTATATAGTAGCTGTACCTAGAGTGAGGGTCCCTAAGCTTGTTCTCTTAGGATCCCCTCCCTCTAGGTGAGTAGTTAGTTTCCCTTCCAATATATTATCTTAGGATCCCCTCCCTCTAGTGTGAGCTGAGTAGCCCTAACAGTTTCGATGCGTTTCTGTCTCGTGTCAGAGCACGAGAGCTCACTCTAGCCGTATGGTCATAGAGTGGTTCCTTACTCGTAGCGAGCGAGGAGTCTTCATCATCCAATAAGGATGACTTGTGGACTGCGAAGTGCAGTCTACGTTCCTCATACTCATCGTCAATGGTGAGGAGCATATACGCACTGGGACCATAGTCATCATCGTCCCATTGGTATTGAATACCCTCGTCGTCTTCGACGGGGTCGTTGGTGGGCTCGTCTTGGGCCACCTCTTCCTCCACAGCTTGTTCAGCTGTGGGGTCTTCCACGTTCTCCTGCGGGACATCGTTCGATGTCTCGCCAGAGGTCTCTTCAACCTCTTCGATACGACTCACATTGGCTCGTACCTGTCTCAGTCTGGGGCACGCATTTCTGTAGTGTCCCACCTGCCCACAGTTGAAACACGTGGGAGGGGTTGTGCTAGTGCGATTGTTCGTACTAGTTGGGGCAGTCCTAGTGGTCTGCGAGCTATGGTTTCTCGAGTTTGACGAATTCGAGGGGCGGTTCCCCAGTGGGGAGTTGCCATTTGTACGCGTCTCGTGAGGACGCGTGGAGGAACCGTGGTTCCTCTGGTTCAAGCGCATATTGTTGGTATGCGCTTGCCTTACCAAGTTGTTGTGGCTGCTACTGCTGTCACGGTACGCTAGCACCTTTTCCGATTATTCGATTTCTTCGATTTCTTTCGGTTTCATTTCGTGTTACGATTTCCTCCATTTCCCGTACTTTGCCGTTTCCATTAGTTCCATCGTTTTCTCGATTTTTCGATCTCTTCGATTTTCCTCGATTTCTGTCTATATCTCCTCGGATCCCATGGGGATCAGTTGAGCGCTTCGTATCCTGTACTTATATGCGTTTTCTCTAGAGGGGGATACCTAAGCTTGTTCTCTTAGGTTTTCCCTCCTCTAGGTGAGTAGTTAGTCGCTGCCCCTCAATAGATCTTAGGTTTTCCCTCCTCTAGGTGTGTGCCCTGAGTCGCCCTAACAACTGCTGCCACTACCGCTACTACTGCCTCCGCTACTGTTACCTGCTGGGCGGGTAGTGCTTCCTTGAGACGCTGCTACCGAGCGGCGTTTCTTGAACACCTCTTCTACTTGAATTGTCAGTAGAAGTAGTTCCTTAGCAGTCATCTGCTCGGGATTGCCACCTCTGAACGCTACTTCAGTGGCGAGGCTGTGGTTCAGCCCATCAAGGAACCTCCTCCTGAATGTGTAGTCATCAGGAGGGTGCGCTAGTCTGTTGGCTAACGTGAGCAGCGCGCTCATGTACTCGTGTACAGAGTGCGACCCCTGCCGTTCGCGTTCAAATTGAATCGCTACCTCACTTCTAGAGTGGGGTGGCAGGAAACGATCATATAGTCTCCGCAGTGCGGGGACTAGGGTCCACTCGTGGAGGGGGCGAACGCCTCTCTCCACGTTTTGAGTAAACCATTCTTGGGCCAGCCCTTCTAGGCGCATGCCCAGAAAGGATATTTGCTCTGCTTGGCTGACTTCTCCAAGCAGGTGGTTTACACGTAGCCAGCGTAATAGACCCGACACAAAGTTGTCGAAGTCTTCGGCTCTGGATGAGCCGCTGTACGTGGGCGGGAGCCCAATCTTCGCTCCTGCTTTCGCAAGGGGCGAGTTGCCTGGCATCATATCCCTGTTTGCAATCAGGGCTTCTTGAACCATGGCTATGACGCCCTCAAGTACTGGGGCGTCGTCGCTGAAAGGATCAAATCTTTCAGCACGTTCTTCGTCGAACGGTGTGGCGCGGAGATCCTCGCCATACTGTGGTCGACGAGCGTATCCATCATATGTATCGATACGCGGTGCTTCTGCTGGATTTGCAGAAGGTTGCCTATGCCCACTGGGCTCGGCACTTTGCCTTGGCAGTTGTCTGCCAGGTGGTGGTGCTCTGTCATCTGGACGACTAGAGCTTGTGGCTGGATCTGGCGATGGGATTCTATCGCCAGTGATGGCATTATAGCCACCTTCAAACACACGAGCATGGCGGACCGCGTTCATACGCGCGTCCCTCGCGATGCGGATTCTATCTTGTATGATCTGCAGTTGCTGCTCGTTGGGAGTGTCAGTCTCGAGGGAGCCTGCTACGGCTTCCTCGAGTGCATTAGTGGCCGCCTCCACAGCCCGTGCATGTGTACGGATTGCTCTATCGGAGAGTAGCCCTGCTATCCTCTGGTATTCGAGGGCAGCTTGAGCGACCACTTCAGCATCCTCTCGTGGGGGTGCTCCATTTCGCGACTGGTTCACCAGTCGCGTGGCTATCTCGGTGTCGATATAGTCACCAACCGCGTCAGACTCGTGAGGCGGTCGTCTTGTGAAACGGTACATCCGTCTCACTGTTTCTCTGCCAGCCTCTATCTCGGGGCCGGGGTTCCTAGGAGCTGTATATGCTGTAGCTCCTTGTGTAGGAGGTCTAACAGGATGCGTACTCGGTCCTGGGGTAGCGTTCTGGGAACGTTGCCTGGTGCCTGTTGGTGCAGGCTCAGGGGATTGGGAATTGCCAGCTGTTGCTGGTGACGGACTGGCGTATGTCGGTCCCGTCGGTGTAACAAACCTAGCTTGTGGGGCTGGGTTTGTGAATTGATATGCAAGGCGACTCGTCGTCCCTGCTGGTCTAGGACGAGTAGATCCCGTACCTGGTGCAGGCGGATCTACCGCTCTGCTTTTTCCTTTGTCAGAGCGTGCTCATGCAGGCTCTGCTTCAGGAGACAAGTCTGTCGTCCTGACCTGGTCCCTGTCAGTGCCCGTGGTAACAGGCTCTGGCTCGGGGTTTTCAACTCCTGCGTTGACGTTCTCGATTAATCGAGCTAGTCTCTGCAGTTCTGACGGGGACATATTCCCATTCCTCACGCCATCGAGCAACGATGCGTGAACAGTGTTCATGGCCTCATCCCTTCGGATGGACCTATCGCTCCTAACGCTAAGTCTGGAGCGACCAGATGCTATGGACTTTACGTCCTCATCTTCTTCATCAGCAAGTTGGGGCTGATGGTCCATCGTCTGTGACGCAGGACGAGTGGGATTTTGGGTTGATGCATCCACTCTCTCCCATGTGGATGACTCTCCTTCGAGGGTTCCTTCCCTAGACGGGTCGGGATTTTCAGTTTGCACTGGCCCGGGTGGGTCAGGCTGATTGGAATCAGGTGTACCACGATCTGGTGCACTCTGACTCCTGGTAGTAGGAGCCATTGAATCCTCCTGTAATAGGAAGGGTTAATTTCGCTTGCTTAATACAGCGGCGGGTTGTTTTTAATGCCTTTGGTGTTAAAAAAGATGTAACATTTCGTTACTTTTTATAGTGTACCGCTTGCGGTACACAGTTTATATCACGCTGTAGTTTCACGCCACAAGTAACAGACCAAAGTGCTGTATTTTTTTGTGGAGTAAAACAAGTTGCGCGTGCTGAATCAGCACGCGCGTAGCTACTACTAATGTATAGTTATTACATAATGGCTCGCCGCGTCGCGGCGAGCCAGAGGTGTTAAGCGCCTCTGTTATTAGAGTAAGTAATAGTAACTACTGCAGAGGGCGAAGCCCTCTGCATATGCCTAAGTGGCATATACTCAATCCACCGCATGCGGTGGATCCGTTACAACCCATTCCCATGGTTCTCGATATAAAAATTTGAAAGTGTGTGTTTTTCCTTCAAATACATGTGACGCCTCTTTTTCCTTGAACTTTAAATATTATATTAGATATGTATATACAAGGAAAATTGAAAAATAGTGTATACTTGTTGTACAAATTCTCGCGCGGATTCTAGAGACTCCATAACATCTTTATGTGTTCGTATTGTTAATGCATGATTTGTAGCCCATTTTCCATGGATGCCATTTAGGAACTTATCCACACCCTCTTTACTCGTCTCTTCCATCAAAGCCGTTTCGGTAAACTCAAAATCCTCACGGGTACGGAATGGGGCCCATGGCCGCGCAGGGATCTGATTATTTTGCAACGATGTTTTTGTAATATCCGACTCGGGACGTTGTCCCCCGTCCAATGAAACGATCGTGGGCGTGAGTAGTTGACTGTGGGGGTGGTGTTGAATCTCGATATATTCGTCTACTTGACATGATGGAATTCCGGAAGCAGGGGGAGAAGGTGGTTCATGTTCTATAAATTGACAGAAATGAGTTATTCAATAATCAAATAAGGTCTGATTAATACCATTCATCTCAACATCCTCTGTGCTGAAGGTAAAGGTCTGCGCATCCTGACCGGCGGCGGTGGCCTCCTCAGATGTGGGCAAATTTGAGCTCGGATGATTGGATAAATCACCTAAATAGTATTTTATAAAATTGAACTGCACACTAGACTCAACATACCTGCACGATCACTCAGATCTAAGGTTGATGTGCTCAGCACGCTGCGTATAGCAGCTTCCCTTCGACATGCCTCTTGATGTTTGTCAAAACGATTGTACGATCTTGCTTTGTTGCAATATTGACAGAATTTCTGATTTCCTAGGGTCTGCCGACTGCGTTCCATGGGGCAGAAGTTACGGAGACTTGTTGACTGACGAGGAGTCTTGAGCTTGAGGCCTCCACGAGTACATCGTGACACGTGACGTGTGATGGGCTAAATTCTTAGAATGATGCGTGCTAATGCTGCCACTGACACTATAACTGCCACCATATCCTTGCTGCTTTCATCTCTGTTTCTAAGCATTCCAAGTCTATGAAAACTCGTCAGAAATGGCCACGTAGACATGGATCCCAAGTGTTACCATCTGAAGAATTCGTTCCTTTCACCTTCCCTTCCACAGTCCTCCCCCCTGCACTAGCGGCCTCCACCCCCCCGAAGAGTCCCAATCATTTCCATAGGCGGAACCACCCGCACACTCATCTTTACGCCAGATCATTTGTATCCGCACTTCTTCAAATCCAAGCATCCAACTCGCGATGAAGAATATCCGCGTCCTGACTAGAAGATTCTTACTGTGCTGCCTGTGCCGCCTCTTGCAGTTCGACCCAGTATCGCTGTAGATGGTGGTACAGTTCACAGTGTATATGATGTGACATTCAAGCTAACGGACATTGTGAAAGCATCTGCTAATGTTCGACGGTGCGAGCAGGAAGGTGTACCGGCACACGTGACATCAGAGTTCGAGCAATTACACCAGTAATGCACTTTCTATACGTACTGTATCTTTTTTGACATTATTTTAACAGTTTCGTGTCGCCACATACATGGACAATATTGTCGGTAACCTCCAGGCCTTACAAAAGTATGGGCGATCACTAAAAGCAATCCGCGCGCGTCTTAAAGGTGTTACGCGCCGGGGTCGGGATGACTAAGCGAGGCTCGGGACAGGATCGGACGTGGGTCGGGTGTTGGTCGGCTTCAACTTACTCTTGAGTTGCGCCCTCACGGTGCGTCACCAACAATTTCGGGTCGGGGCAGGACTACGAGGCTTTCCTAGGTTAATACTAGGTCGGACCACGTACAGGGGTCTAGGATGAGTTCTCCGAGGCTTTAGCAACGTCGGAGGTTCTGGGTAGAGACTGAGTCGGAGGATGTCGGAGTCTTGGAGTTAGGAATGGGGTCGGAGAAGTTGGTCAGAGGTAGTTGTTGAAGAAGATAGACACAACGTCGCCGACGACGTTCGAGGACGTCGTCAACGACGACAAAGGATCTAAGATGGGATTGGATCGAGATATGAAACATGTGAGAGAATGGGCGGAATAAGATCTATATCAGAACTGGAGAAGTAGTTACAGGAAGGTCGATCTTTAAATAGCTATGAAACTAAATAGAGACCTGAAACGGGTTACAACAAGATAACAAGGATGGAAAAGGAAATGGTTCAGAACGGGGAAACAAAAAGAATATAAGCAAGGTACGTAAAAGGAATGAGCGGAGCTCCGCTTAAGCGAGGTGTTACGCGGGCGTGACAAAAGGAAAAGAGAGCCGTCTACGTGAAATTTTGATGAGAAAGCGTGTGGATTTCTTGGCAGGAACAGTCATTACTGGCGATCCGAACATTGCTCTCAATGAAGTCGATGTGCCTAAGAGCATCACCATGACCTTGACATATCCAGAAAGAGGTATTGTACAAGTGCCTAGGAGTACGACTTATCGGCTGATTTTCTTCTTCAGTTACACCATACAACATCACCTATCTTTAAGAGTTAGTGCGAAATGGTTCCTTAGAGTATCCAGGAGCACTACATAGATGATAGTTCGAGATTGCGGGTAAGAGTACTATGCTTATCATCAAACATCGTATTACCGAAGCCAAGACCAAGATGCAAGACATTCTTCAAGAGGCCTACTGAAACCGCCTTCGTCCGTCGCCTGGTACGACTATAAGAGTCCTTCGAAAGCAAAGTTAACAGGGAGCTGAACGTGGCTCGAGACGGGACTGGACAACAATGTCAAGCAGATGGTAACAGTTTCCACACTACACCTTGTTTCCTACGGAGCCGGCTTCATCATTCGTCTACATCACATTGGTTGCGCATTATGAGCTTCCCGTCCCTCTTTACCAGCAATATGAGGTAGGCGAAGGCCGACGGTGCGGCAGGGACCAAAGCTTGAGGTCACAGTGATGTAGGTTCGGCGGAAGCCCGTAAAGTCCGGAGGAGGACTTGGAGAGAACCAGATAAGTATGGGCTACAATGCCAACTTCTAGAAAACCTGGCAGCCGGTACGAGAATTGACACTTGAGCAAACAAATTTCGTGAGGTGCACTTTGAGCGTCACGACGCGAGCGCAATCCACTGGGTTACATAATATTTTGGTCCCCATTCTTTTTCGTGTCGCGCTCTACAAAGAAAACCACGGAATGGGACAGCATCTTTCCTGAAATTGAACTTATGATGAAGAAAAGTTTCGATTTCTGTTTACTCTCATGCTCTACGTGGAAACACCTCTGTCCAGCTTCATATTTTGGCTCTTTTCTTGTCTGGATGAGTCAGATCATGTTTCGCGCTGGAAGAATCATGACATTCGCACAACAACTGTCGCATACCATTCGCCTCCAAAAACTTATCCGATTTATGGTATCGACATCTCGCTAATTCCATGTTTTATTTAAAATCTCTGATAATTTCTCTGTATGTGATAGATATCGGAATGTCAGAGGTCAAAGCAATATAGGACGACATTCTCTTCGATTTTCTGTCAATACTTAAAAATCAAGACATTTCTTCACCCGGAAATCTCATTGGACAGGTTGAGTTCACTTGCCGCTTTCTTGACATTGCTATTGATGACTTCTATGTCCATGCCACAAGTAATCCAGTTGATGAAGTTGGCAATTATGTGGATACCGGCGAGGAATCGGAAGAAGTTGATATACCTTCAATATCTACTCTTGGGTTTGACACCGCTTCGCCGGATGAGGAGATAGATGCGAAGAACATTACATCCAATGCTGAAGTAGTGTACAGGCACACAGTGCGATTACGCCTGTTGGCGCTGCATACTGAAGTGCAGGATTGAGGGTTCGCGCGTTTTTTGTTTTGATCATCCGCTGGTGATGGGATGGAGGAGACGGGAGTAGCAAAAATGTACGCTGCCCTTCAAAAATTGCATCAGCCATTCTCCAAGTCATCATTACCTTTTGCTCTCTTGGCCCTCGCTGGCTTTGGCGAAGTGGTGGTCGTTACACAGCAGTGGACATTGGCTAATAAGGATATTTCGCCTGGTGGCTTCACGCGAAGTGCTGCTTTGGTCAATGGTCAATGTCCTGGCCCTTTACTCTCTTTCAAGAAAGGGGATACTGCCTATGTCACGGTCAATAATCAATCAAGCGACCCAACCATGCGTCACAGTACTAGTATTGTAAGTTTTTCGTCCAAGCTTTTCACCCCTTGGCTCATCAATCAAACTTATGGATTTCTCGTTCAGCATTGTACGGTATTGCATGTACACACCCCTATTCGCATTGCCTCAGTGGACTGATCTTGTTGCATCCCTAGTTTCAGCACTGTAATGCAGAGTAAGTCAATGATGTTTAACACATTTCCCCTTCTGCGATGTTATTTACTCTGAGAAATGACAGCCCATCGTTCATTACTCAATGCCCTATTTTTTTCCCAATTGATTTTATGGCTAAATTGCCCAAACAAAGTGGCGAATAATCTGTACCTGCAACCAGTCATTCGTATACATACTTCATTACACCCGAAGACCAATTGGGAACGTATTGGTATGTTCATTAATTTATTGATGTTGCATACAGTATTGATTGGGAATCACATAGGTATCAAGTACCCAGTACGCTGACAGAATCAGAGGTCCCTTGATTATTAGTTAGTGTTCAAAATCTTTATCGGGTATCAGCCTTTTCGCATTATTGATATGTATTATATGAAGAGTCCGCTGACTAAATAATCACTATGTAGATGCATGATTTGCGGGTTCCAGATTCGGGATCGATCAATGGCGCAGGCCATTATGTTAACGGATCAGATCACTTGTCAAGTTTAAGGACAATAAATGATCCATAATTATACACATACTGCTTTTGTAGGATTGCAAGGACAACAAAATGAGAATATGATATTGTCAAAGAACTATAGTCTCCTTGTATTTGAGAAGAAGAGAGGTGGTTAGGTTCATAACCGACAGTACATGAATTGGCTTTTTGCCTAAAACATCTAAACTAACTCCATGCTGATAAGATGAGATTATATACTATAATGAGACATTGAAACTGTTATATCTGTTGAATATTTAGGTTTACATCTTCATCCAGGGTGAAACAAAAGACTAACCTTTGAAGAAAGTGACAACAATGTTTCCCAAAATATGAAACCGAACTATGAAATCATCAATGATGTCATATATTAGCTGTGATCTACAGTTTATCGAAAACAAGTCATGTGATTCACTTATGTAATTGACGGAACCTGTTCCTGAAAGGCTCACTTTCGAGCATTATATCTCTGGAATTTACTGACAAAATATGGTCAAAAAAATCATCATTAATTGATCATGTCAGACACTCACTACTTATAGAAAAAAAAGTCTCAATGTGTTGCATTAAACATACTGATACCTGTCGAAGGCATGTGATCCTGCAAACTTGGGCGCTTGTCTCACTACACGAAATTTTTACAGGTCGTAATGGAACCAAAGACAAGCTTTGGTAATGAATCAAATGATGGACCAAATACAAACAGCCACAAAGGTGAGAGGTCATTTAAGAGACATTCTATTGTCGTACATACAACCAGAATGTGAATTTAAAGATAAGAATTTGTCTATATTGCAGACTTTAATACGCAATATTAACTTCTTAGTTTCTACCGCTCATTTTGAATACTCACTCAACGGCTTATGTAATTGTTATGTCCAACAAAGAACTTGTGACGTGACAAACTGTGTTCTTTTTTCTTACCCAAACTCCTACCGAAATAAGTCGTAATATTAGAGAATGCCACGACAGGCTCCAGCATACGAAAGTAGTGATGATGATGATGGCATCACAGCGCCAATGGAAATACTCACAGTAAGATTTTTAAATACCAATTTCATCATGTACTAACCTTTTTTAGTCGGCTCGTAATCTAAGGGCCGATATAGGCACGAAGGCATCAGAGATAACCCTGAGCAAGGAAGTTTTGGAAGAAGCAATCAAAGCTATGAGAAAAAAGAAGAAGATAAATCCTCGGGATCTTCTCACAGAAAAGGAAAGAAAAAGGTTCACCAAACTCGGTGTCGCGCACCAAAATCTTCCTAATTGGGGAAGGTTCTTTTTTTTTTTGTTCAAAGCGGAGTTCTAATCATCCAGAAATCCCATATCGCCAACATCACAGCCTCAAAAATTCAAAACAATAAAATGACTACGTTTTCGTTCCATTACTCATCCTCAGTCTCTTTACCAATTCCAAATTCCTCCACCGAATCACCAATTCTTTCTGATAATGAATCTATGTCTCCTTTTCGCTATTTGCCTTCCAGTCCCAGGACATACGATTTGGATCTTTTTACGACTCTGTATATCTATAGTTCCAAATATGCAAGCCTCGACCTCGATCGGGACACGCACTTACTGAAGGAACCTTCACCTATCGTTATCCGTCAGTGCAGAAGTTCGGATCTGGTTCACCCCGGGATCATGTTTGGAGAGAAAGTTTATATCGAGGAGCAATTAAACTGGTTTACAGTTGTTAACATATATTTGACACCAGAATCAGCAAAACGAGACTTGTATCAAATATGGTTAGCAACTCAAGAAGGATTCAAGTTCACGTTTTTAGTACTGGACGTGCCAAGTCGATGGGTAATCATGAAGGGCATGAGTACACAAAAACTTAGCCCTTCCAGACCCACGAATCCTATCCCAGAAGACACCCCACCATCACGATTCTCCCCTTTATTGTTAGGGCGACTCAGGGCACACACCTAGAGGAGGGAAAACCTAAGATCTATTGGGGGGCAGCGACTAACTACTCACCTAGAGGAGGGAAAACCTAAGAGAACAAGCTTAGGTATCCCCCTCTAGGGAAAACGCATATAAGTACAGGATATGAGGCGCCCGACTGATCCCCATGGGATCCGAGGAGATACAAACAGAAATCGAAAGAAATCGAAGAGATCGGGAAATCGAGAAAACGGTGGAAATAGTGGAAACGACAAAATACGGGAAATGAAGGAAATCGAAGTGCGAGATGAAATCGAAAGAAATCGAAGAAATCGAATAATAGGACGAGGCGCTAGCGTACTGTAACACCACCCCCCCCCTTCAACAAGGCGGCGACCCGACGCCTGACACTTAACTATTAGGACGCGGAAGGAAAATAAGACCGCCAATTGTTCGAGGCGCGTTCGGATGAGATCGGTAGAAATCTTGTATGAGATCGTGTGCCGCAACATCTCTCTCTGGGACCCATTGGTCATGCTCTGGACCATAGCCCTCCCATCTAACCTTGAACTCCAGACGTCGACGGAAAACACGACTATCCAGTATTTCTTCAACCACGTAGTGCTCACCATCGTCGCGAATCTCCGGGGGTGGAGGAGGCTTAGAACGACGACCCGGTATGCTGTCTGGCACCATTGGCTTCAACTTACTGACGTGGAATACAGGGTGAATTCGAGACATCGATTTTGGTAGAACGAGTCGATACGCTCGAGTTCCGATTTTTGCTGCAATGGGAAAGGGGCCCAGAAAACGATGCGATAACTTGGCCGATGGACGAGTGGTCTTGATGTCGCTAGCATCTAGATAAACCTTGTCTCCAGATTTGTAGTCAGGTGCCGGCAAATGTTTACGATCATAGTACTTAGCCATGTCGTCCTTAGCCTTAAGAATCGCAGCATGAGCTTCCTCCCAAGAACGAGACATCCTATCTTTAAAATCATTAACCGATTCGATCTTCGATTCGGTCGAACGCGGTTCGAAACCCATTCGAGGATGGCGACCAGTGTCGAGCTCGAAAGGCGTAGCTTGAGTGGCTGAATGAACATGATTGTTATATGCGAACTCAGCCATGGGTAGCAGTCGATCCCAATCGTCTTGGCGTTCGGAGGTAAAGATACGGAGATACTGCTCTACTTCAGCATTAGCTCGCTCCGTCTGACCATCGGTTTGGGGGTGGTATGCAGTGGAGCGTGCGAGCCGAATACCGAGTAGTCGAGAGAGTTCTTGGGTAAAACGAGACGAGAACTGAGGTCCGCGATCCGATATGATCTTCTCGGGTAATCCGTGCAATTTCCAGACGTGTTGGAGATACAGAGACGCAAGGCCAGAAGCGTCAACGGTAGTAAACGTCGGGACGAAGTGAACCCGTTTTGTCAGCGAATCTACTACCGAAAGAATTGCATCATAACCATTCGATTCCGGGAGTTCGACGACGAAATCGACCGATATGAATTGCCAAGGTCGATTTGGAGTTTCGGTAGGTTGCAATTCACCATACGGAGCATGTCGAGAAGGTTTCGTACGCATACAAGCGTCACAAGCCTCTACATACCGCTGTACATATCTAGAGATCCCAGGCCACCAAAAGGTTCGCGATACCAGTTCTAGCGTTTTAAATCGACCTGGGTGACCCGCGAGTTTGGTGTCATGGTGTCGTTGGAGGATTTCTCGACGCAGATCGTCCACTTCGGGAACATAAATCTTCCCTCGGTAGTAAATGACGTCTTGATCTTCAGCCCATTCACTGGTGTGAACCGATCTCCCGCCTATCGCCTTGAGGGATTCGATGGCTTTCGAGACGCTATCTTCTCGTTTGCCTTCTCTGTTCGCTTTCCGTATCTGGCCTAAGAACTCGTCCTCCTCCCTCTAAGGCGAAATGTTTGCATGGCGTTGATCGCAAACATTTCGGGTCGGATTAGGGTGATACCTTGATTGTCGAACTTTCCCGAACCATGATCAGCACGACGCGACAGACCGTCAGGCTTACCCATTGATTTGCCAGGTATATGCCGCAGGGTGAAATCGAAACGAGCGAGATAAACCGACCAACGAGCTTGTCTACGATTTAGATTACGAGCCGTCATAAAATACTCCAGGTTTTTGTGATCCGTGCGAATGTCAATCGGATGGGTCGCACCTTCCAAAAAATGTCGCCATTCCTCCAATGCTCGAATGATGGCCAGCATCTCTTTGTCGTGGATTTCGTAATTTCGCTCCACTGGGCTCAGAGCCTTCGAAAAGAAGGCTACTGGGTGCCATTTGTTGTCCTCGAGAGAAGGCTGAGACAAAATGGCACCTGTTGCAAAGTCAGAGCTGTCAGCTTCCACTCGGTAAGGTTTCGATGGATCGGGAATCGCAAGAACCGGTGCAGAGGTCATTGCCGATTTCAGAGAATCGAAAGCTTGTTGACAGGTGTCGGACCAGATAAACGGAACTTCTTTCTTGGTGAGACCAAACAAGGGGACGGCGACCAGCGAGAAATCTTTGATAAATCGACGATAGAAGTTCGCGAAACCTAAGAACGACTGAACTTCGGTAACATTCTTTGGGATTGGCCAATCTCTAACACCCGACACTTTCGCGGGATCCATTTCAACAGTGTTCTCGGAAATGACCAGACCTAAATACTCGATCTTAGTACGGCAGAATTCGCATTTCTCAGCCTTGAGATAGAGTTTATGCTTCCTTAGTCGTTCCAAGACACGGGGTGTGATGCGATCGTGTTCTTCTTTCGTTCTCGTATAGATCAAGATATCGTCGATATAAACAGCCACGACCCCTTCCGTGATCATGTCCTCGAAGATCTCGTTCATCATCGTCTGGAAGGTCGCCGGACTATTAGTTAAACCAAAGAACATGACCAAGGGCTCGAACAATCCTCGATTTGTGCGAAACGCTGCTTTCCACTCATCGCCTTCTTTAATGCGAACGTTGTTGTATCCCCATCTAACATCGAGTTTCGTGAAGTACTTCGCGCCTCTTAATTTGTTCACGAGTTCGGGGATTAAAGGTAAGGGGTATCGATTTTTGATGGTCATCGCGTTGAGAGCCCGATAGTCCTGAATAAGTCGTAGGGAGCCATCCTTCTTCTTGATAAAGAAGACCGGGGAAGCCATGGGTGATTTCGAAGGGCGGATTCGACCCGAACGAAGATTCTCTTCCAAAAACGCATCGAGTTCTTTCTGTTCGTTAGGCGACAGAGGGTACACCTTGCAAAACTTGGGATCTGAATCGGGTAAGAGCTCTATTGCATGATCCCATTTCTTTGGAGGAGGCAGGGAATCGAAAGATTCTTTCGCGAAGATGTCTTCGAAATCGTGGAACATTTCGGGAACGATCTCTCGAAATCCAGATTTGGGTGCATCCCTCGTATTGTTCGCATGCGCTTGAGCCAACCGCTGTGAGATGGTTTCGGTTGCTCTGATGCGGCATTCATCCAGGGATTCTGAATTAAGGGAAACCGCGAATAATCGATCACCTTCTTCTGGGTGAAACTCGTCTTCCACATTCACGAGATCTGGCATATCTGGATCAGTGGATTCAGTTTCGTCTAGGGAAACGGGAGGGATCGCTCGAACTGAACGCAGGAAACGTTTCGGGCCTTTCTTTTCAGTAGAAGGCGGTCTACAAGATCGACATTCGGGATTACACCGGGTTAACTCGACCTCTCCAGTCGAGTAGTCGATTACCGGGTTGTGAGCCTTGAACCAGGGTAGTCCCAGCAGCACTGGATATTTGCCGAGGGCGGTGACGGCAAACATGACACGTTCGGAATGGGTTTGATATCGCATCACCAGGTCCACTACATGCGTGATATTTCCTGCCTGATTGGGAGTACCATCAACATTGAAAACGGGAATTGGTTTCGGTAATCGAATCTTCGGGAGCCGATTCTTCTCGACAAAATCCTGATCGAGGAACATCCCACTAGCACCAGTGTCGAGCATCGCCTTCGAGTGAATGAGATCGCCTGTATCGGTGCTCTGAAGTTCTACATTGATCTCGAGCTTCTGAGTGCCGGCAGTGGCGTTGAGACGGTATTCGCGTGGAATTCGCTTGCGTCTTCCAATCGAAAGGCGACGAGGACCAGGGATCAGAGGGTTCGAGAGAGGAATGGATGCATCAGAGTCAATAGAATTCGAATCAGAAATTTCATTGCACTTGTCTTCTATGTACAATACATCGAATCTATTTGACGTTGGCAGTGAGGGCGCATCCCTTACTCGCTGCCGTTCTGAAAATCCTCTCTAGTTGCAGTGACCGCGATCTCATTTTCTTCCGTAGCGATCTCGACACGATTCTGTGTTTCCAGCACATCTTGTTGAGCAAATCGTTGCTCGAGAATCTCGTCGATTTCATCGGTCTGCATAAATCGAACATCGAATGCGCGTGGGCAGTCCTTAACAAGATGACCTAATTGTCCACATCGGAAACACCGGGCTGTCTCAGTCTGTATGCGGCGGCGAGCAGCATCAACCTCCATGGCATCATTTCGGGTTGGAGGTGCACCATTAGCAGGGGCAGAAATCGGTGGTCGTATTGGGTGAGACATGGCGGCAGGGATCGGTGCACGAGGTGGAGGAAAGGGAGGTGGGGAGTAAATAGGGGGTCCCGTCGTACGTTGGTAGATCGGGAATGGGCTGGGTCGAGTTCGAGAGATCGGAATCGACGTAAGAGGGGTTGAAGTCGAATTACCGGCAATGACTCGACGTTGGGTGGCATTGAAAGCATCGTTGGTACGGCGAGCTTGATCGAAGAGTCTAGCCGCCTGAACCCATCCTTCGTAGTCGCTGTAATCGGGTCGATTCTGCATCGTTCCCACTTTACTAGAGATCTCCCGGTCTAAACCTTGTCGATAATACGTCGTCAGCGCAAGGCCATCATGAATCGTAAATCCAGCGCGATCTACGATTATGCGAAATGCGTCGGTGTAATCGTCTACATTTCGACCTCCTTGAGCATAACGTCCCGAAAGAAGGAGATTCAATGCATCCTCGGCTTCGGTTACCGGGAAGAATTCAGAACGAAACTTTTGTCGGAAATCTTCCCAGGTCTCGTAAGGAGCCAATCCCCTGTTGTACTGGGCCTGAACAAGTTCGGCAAAGGCACCAGCGCGTCCACTATTCATGTAGGATAGTACCCAGATGACTTTGGTACTGAGATTCGGGAAATCGCCACCGCATACGCTCATGTAGAGTTCGACCGAGTTCCAGAATGTACGGCCATTTTTGCGATCTCCGTCATAGGCGAGAGGTACAGCAGGGCGAGTGTTTCGAGACGATCTTGTCTCGTTTTGAGGATTTGGAACCGAGGCTCCAGGATTAGGGGTGTTCGGATTAGCGGGATCGGCAGTAGAAGCCTGGGGGGGAAGAAGTCGGTTGAGATGAGTTACAAGCTCTTCCATTCTTTGTTCAATCGCAGTGAGGCGAACGATGGGATCACTCTCAGGCTGTTCCATGACGAAAGGAATCGAAGAACGAAGGGCGGAGGGGTCGTTTTATGGGCGAAAGGCGTCGGGAACGTCTGAGACACTGCTGACGAAGAGTTTCCGAAGGAAAACGACAATAGAAATGACCGGTCCGAAGGTAGAAGCTTGTTCTACTGTTAGGGCGACTCAGGGCACACACCTAGAGGAGGGAAAACCTAAGATCTATTGGGGGGCAGCGACTAACTACTCACCTAGAGGAGGGAAAACCTAAGAGAACAAGCTTAGGTATCCCCCTCTAGGGAAAACGCATATAAGTACAGGATATGAGGCGCCCGACTGATCCCCATGGGATCCGAGGAGATACAAACAGAAATCGAAAGAAATCGAAGAGATCGGGAAATCGAGAAAACGGTGGAAATAGTGGAAACGACAAAATACGGGAAATGAAGGAAATCGAAGTGCGAGATGAAATCGAAAGAAATCGAAGAAATCGAATAATAGGACGAGGCGCTAGCGTACTGTAACATTTATCATTCGACACTTCTCCAACGCAGTCCTCCCCTAACCTTCCCAGTCCCTCTTCTCCCACCAAACGATCCTTCCGAAAGATCCGACGAGCTTGTTCCAATCTTTTTGGACGAATTTAGAACAATAAAGATAGCATACGAGGCAAAAACAATCAGATCCACTTACTTTTCTTCTTCCTTCTCGTACAGTCCCCTTAGCGCTTCTTTTCATCCTGTTATCCCACTATGTCGTACAACCATGAAAACTCACAAAACTCAACTCCTTATTTACAACTTCCCTTCTTCCCCTTCACGTTCCGTTCTTCTCTCCGAACCAGACCAAATCCAGGCTTTCTCACCATTATCCGTGTCTACAACACACTCGTTTCCGAAATCAACATTGATCCTAATACCATACTCCCTACGACACCACCCCCTGCGATGGAAGTAACTGTTCCATATGATGATTTAGAACTAGGATACCCACGAGCCTTAACTCTATACGAACAAACCAACATCAATGTCATGCACGAGTCGTATGAGTTTGTCGGGTTCCTAACTGCTCAACGGGATGGAATAGTCATATGGAGATTAGTTTTTCGTCATTGGTTCTATGGTTACATACAGTTCTTATTTGTTGATGCTCCTTTTTCTGCCATGCCACCTCCCCCAGACTTTTCTGAAGCTCGTACGCACCCTTTACCCACTTATCAAGAAGTGGAAAGCGATCTATTCGAAGATCTGAGGCGACCATCGATTCCTAGTCCCATCATCATTCTTCCACTGCCACGGAGAAGCCGATCCCAGCAGCCAGGGCCAGATCAGTCAGAAGAATAAGATGGAAAGGTATGGTACAGGATAGAGGCAGCGTGGGAAGTGCCAGGTGTTGAGTCAGGCAAGGGCTGTGTCTCAAGCCGGTTTTGTTCTTCCTATTTGATCTCTTTTTGTTTTCTTTTGTTCTTTTGTTTTGGCTTCATCATTTTCTCCTATCTATGTTTATGACTCCTTGTTGTTGTAATTGTATCCCCATCATTCTCTCGCGATTCCCCTATCTTCCATATTTCTTTTGGTTCTTTTGTTTCTTCCTGTTTGTTATCCCGGTGAACAATGAGTGATCGTCTCACCAATGCTATGTACTCTGAAAGGTATAAATACTGCATGTAAATACTTGTATCAGCAGCAATTCTACCGGACGAGTTGTCTCACAGTTTAAGTCTCAGTCAAGTTCAGTTTAAGTCAAGTTCAGCTCAAGTCAAGTTTCGCCTCTAGTCTATTTCTACGCTCATATCTATATCTTTGGATTAACTCTGAGTGAGGTCTCGGAGTATAAACTAGCGATTTTATTTCAGTTTATCGCTTTCACTAACTCGCACAGGAATTCAGTCATCATTGATTGCAGGTCCTCTCTTTAGTCGCATTCCAAGTTCATTGCCGACTTTCTGTTCACCCTCTCACTTGCACAGTTGCATACGATCTTTTATCATTGCAGTTGTTGTTGGTGTTTTGTTTGTGTTGGTTTGATATCGACGCATACATCCCCCCATTCCCCACACACACCCACTCTCTCTCTCTCTCGTTGAATTCAGCACCAGGACACGCTCCACAGTAGACTTATCGACCTCAAAACAAATATCTCATTGTAGTCCGATCATTTATAGCCGATACATTTAGCTATTCTCATCGGATCCTTACATCGGCAAAAAATATGCTCTCACGGTTTCACCATGGCTTCGCGATAGCCACGAAGCATTTACAGTCGAGGAAAGTCCTTCGTACAAACCTAGCCAACGATATAAAACCAAAGATATGCTCCTGCAAGGTCAAATACGAGATCTGAAAGCATTCGTACCAGATTCACTGCACGGACGATTCGGTGATGAAGGATTTCAAGCTTGCGTAAGTATTCACATATGATGTTCTGGAGTCGTGACTAATTATAGATATTAGTTCATTGCTGGTATGCGGAGACAGTGCGCGACTGCGGCCAATAACATACGCAAAGGGCTGGACAAGGTTCTCAAGGGCACAGAGATCGCTGCCGACGTCAATGACCCAGCCAAACGTAAATTGCTTAATGGCTGGAAGTGGTCTAAAAAGGATGAAGCTGGGAAGAAAGGGATAGGAAGGTATCGTTGGGGGGCGCCTATCGCATATGAACGCTTCCAGTTTAATCAGGATCATCCTGAGTTAAACAGAACGAGGCTATTCCATAATGAGGTGATACTCCGGGTAAGCTGTTTTTACTTTTCAGAAGGGAGCTTCTGAGAATTAAGTTAGGGTTATCTTGTGGTATTTTTTGGTGAAACTGGTCTAAATGCACACACTACGGCGACCAAGAGTATAAGCGGTGGCTGACCACCAATCGGCGTGAAATGGGAGCTGAAGGAGGTCACCTCGGCCACGTTAGCAGTTGTTACAATATTGGTAAGCTTGAGATTCCTGTTTGTAATGCAACCTATAACATGTGTTATTAGATTCAATGCGGGGGGCAGTGCTATCCGCTATCATAAGTTTTTCGATAAATATATGGAGTTTTGTGCAAGGAAGGATAAACGACGACAGGTGTTGAGCACATTTGAATGGCTTAATGAACAGCTATTTCCGCAGTATCAGGATGTTGTGCTGAGCAGTGATTCTGATGAAGAGACAAGAAAGATCATGGGCGATACGGAAAGCTCTGACTGGGAGTGTGAGGATAACGAAGAGGTGACGGGAATGGATCAAAATGGAGACTGGAGAGATGAGGAGGATAACGAGGATCAAGATGAAAACGAGGATCAAGATGAAAATGAGGATCAAGATGAAAGCGAGGATCAAGATGAAAATGAGGATCGGGGTGAGGGCAGGCGTCGGCGTCGTGCTGTAAGTTTGATTTGGTTCATGATTCGCTCTGATTTTTATTAATATCTCATAGAGATTTGTCACCTCGTCATCAGAAAGTGAATCTCAGAATGTTGGGACCATGAATACTACGGTAAGCTATATCTAGTTATTTCTTATAAATTATCTTAAGATCATACTATTTAGAAAACTATGTCAATGCCCTCCTCTAATATGCTTCGGACATCCACGGTGCCTCCTGTCATGTATCTAGGGCACTTTTACCCAGCTCAGCAAAAACAAGTCAAAAGGCACAGCCACTAAATCCAAAAACAGCATATAAACAACAAAAGCCCACATTATGTCAGTTTTTTACTATTCTTTTTTGAGCTCTTACTTGTATTTGTGTATCTCTATTTGTTTATTTTCTAGGAACAGTCATATGACTCAGTTCCAGGTACTTTTATTTTTCTGTCTCACTAATAATGTTTCACTATAATTTTTATTACTCCACCTTTACTAATTAATTTCCTTTCTAAGTAATTCCTTATCTTTTAATTACTAATATTTTGCTTTATTTGTAGCAGCCCCAAAGTGTATAAATAGGGGCTGATTTCTCTTGTAAATAGGAATCTGCCTTATCATCTATACTAGTGCACCATAGTGCTTACCAATTAAATTGGTCTTTCTCTTTTCTATTTCTTTCTCTTTTCTATCTCTACCTCAAGACTATCAGTAGCAGCCAGCTCAAGTCTTACAACAGCAGCAGCAAGCTCTGTCTCACCCTCAATAACAAGACCTTTGTTGCTAGACTAGGTTCCCTCTAAACAGCTTTCTTATTTGCAACAGTACAAGGTGCCTATACCTTGAACCAGAGCAAATACATTACACCTCCGTCTCGGACATCTACAGCGCCTACGCCTCAGACGTCTGGATCTGGTACACCTCAAAGTTACAATACACCTCGGTTAACAACACCTTCAGCCCCTACCATATGTCAGGCTCCCATAGCACGCCGTGTTGAATCCCATATCTCCGCAGCACGCCAGACATCCACAACGTCTCAGGATTCTGCTGTGCCTTCTCTACCAGCTATTTCAGCTGCTACGGGACCTCCTGCTGTGACTGTATATGGTCAGGGCTCCGATTTGGATGTGGATAATCAGGAACAACCACAAAATGCTCGTACCCGTGGCGGATGCAAACGCAAGAGTGTAACAGCCGATGCTGAGAACTGCACTCGTAGATTACGATCTAGAGGTAATCCGGGTGCCACAGCCAATCGTGACCCTCCAGAGAGTAGGAAAAGTAGTGGGCGGTGCAAGGGTAAATAAATAACACTAAACACGGGTCAAAGCAGCGTCTTTATGTCTGCAGATTCTCTATTCAAACTCACACTCTCATTTCATATTTCGCATTTACCATTTCTTTTTCAAATTCGCACTCTCATTTCTCATTTTCCATTTCTTTTTCAAATTCACACTCTCATTTTACATGTTTCATTTCCTTTTCAACATAACGCTCTTTTTAATTTCACATTCCTTGTTCTCATTCTTTCGAAGGTCTTTTCGCCAGCTATGTTTTTCTCACCATATCCTAGAATGTAGTAGCTTTTTAATAACCCAGTTCTCATTCTTTGTCCTTCCGCTGTCAATGTTTTTCTCACCCTATCTTAGAATCTAGCTTCTTAATAACTCGTGTCATGTGTCTTATTGGAACTTATCGAAATACAGACTGTTTTGGCCATCTTAGTATTTAAGGCCTAATAGTTAGACTTCGTAAGAAGTCGTGGTACGCTGCAAGTCGCATGGCTTCCTCCGTCTTTTGAGCGTCATATCTCTCTGACATGACTTGGAACATAGCCCGCAGTTCCTTAATACACCCCCTTATCTCCTTCATTAACTCGATGGTTGTGGCAATAGTCGGTGTATTGTTGTTTTCTCCTGTGTTGTATGTTCCATGTTCGATATTTGTATTCGGTTTGGAGACGTCCTGATACAAAGGTTAGTTAAGCAAAATCGAGCTTCGTTGACTTGCCGGGTATCGTACGTTGTTACAACCTTGATTACCATCCTGGCCCATCTCATTTTTTTCAAGAAGTTGTAAACGCCGCGAGACACCGATTAGCGTTTCAATTGTGCCTGGGAATAAAGTGAAGTATTGGTATGGTGATAGAAGTACCAATCATACTGCAAGTCTTCTCCCAAGGAATTTCGGCACATACTTTCTGTCGTCCAACTCCATCTTCATCTAGGGTGGGAGATGTTAAAGAGCTTGGGTAAATGGGCGGATGATGATCGGAAGTACTATCCATTATTGAGACTTGAGATTCAGTCTCAGGAATGATAGTACTTCCGTGAGAATAGGGTCGGAAAGGTGGAGGATATGGCATAGCCCAACAATAAATTTTGGTTTGTTTGGTTGTCGGTTGCCGAACGACTACTATATATAAAATAAGAATTGACGCCCATTTTTGCTCGCATGAAAGATTTTTCAAACTCAGGTTTTCCTTTTCGTCCTTCACTCCCCATCGGGTACATCATGTTACTTGCTGTTGATCTACTTGAATATGCCTTCTTTTCGAATATTACATTGCTCAATTATTTACACCAGGTTAGATGACTCCCACTGGGATAAAAGTGATGAATGTACGTCAACTTTTTTTGGGTGTCTTGCGCAGATTTACTTATCTTATTTTCGGCGGTTCTCGCGAGCTTTAAAAACACACCAATGAGGTATGCGTCGCAATATTGCTTTCCTTTATAAATATTGACAGTTTTCTTGAACTAGAGTCTAGGCAAGAGAATCTAGTTCAAGAAAACTATCCGTCAATTACTAAGACTGGACGCCGGTTCTGTAAGTTGCAAGACCTGAGTAATTTTGCACCGGTCCTCACTCCTACTCAATGTCGATTCAAAGGAACTCCAATTTCGAGCTGAAAGTGCGCAAGGGTTACAATCCGCAAGGCGCTTGTCCTGTCTTCGTATGCCATCAGACTCCTATTATTTTCCCCCACAACTGGCTTTGAATAGGCCTAAGAAAGTATGTCATTCTCCAACGATTCCCAGTCTCTGTCCTATATTAACCACCGCAACCGGCTCAGATTAAACAGGACTAAGAAAGTACGTCATTCTCCAACGATTCCCAGTCTGTTATTAACCATCACGACCCGCTCAGATTAAGCAGGTCTTCGAAAGTATGTCATTCTCCAGCGATTCCCAGTCTCTGTCCTATTATTAACCACCATGACCTGCTCAGATTGAACAGGCCTAAGAAAGTACGTCATTCTCCAACGATTCCCAGTCTGTCTTATTATTAACCATCGCGACCCGTCAGATTAAGCAGGTCTTCGAAAGTATGTCATTCTCCAACGATTCTCAGTCTCTGTCCTATATTAACCACTGCAATCGGCTTAGATTAAACAGGACTAAAAAAGCATGTCGTTTTCCAACGATTCCCAGTCTCTGTTGTTGTGTCGGCGGTAGCACAAGCACAAGCGACCTGTGTTCACTTTAGCGGTTCTGACAGTAAGACATGATTATGTAAGCATTATGTAGTGGACTAGATAGTTTACTAGTGAGTAGTTAAAAATCTGTTGTGCCTTTATATACTAGATTTATGAACTTCGACTGGAAAATTAATCCCTATCGTTGTTTTTTTACTTGATCCTGCGTAAATAATTTATTTGCTGTTCTAAAAAACTTGAGTAATTGCTTAAAAACTACCTGTGAACATCGTTTACTCAAGGTCGTGTTAATCAACCTAAAACTGAATTTTTATTCAAACAAAAGCTGCATGCATGATAACAATCTCGCCCTTTAGTTTATTCAGTCTTTGAAATATTTATAATCATTACAAACTGTCTCGAAGTTTAGCATCATTATTAGGTTTATAATGCTTAATAAACCTTTTGGGGTTTTTGCGACACAGGGAGTCCTCCTCTTTGCAAGGCATCTTCATGATACCTAATAGCTGCAGAGAATTCAATGAGATCTTTGCATCTATGTGGATCCAGGATAGTAGACCAGAAGCTAGGAGCTCCTTCCATTACTTCCATCATAATTTCTGAATCAGAGTAACTGTAGACCAGATTGAGTAGCTCTGATTTTCTGATGAAGTAACTGCTGGGAGATTCTTGAGAATATTCTGGTTCCCTGTAGTGTGCTTTGTTGGCTCTTCTCTTCTGTTTGTCCAACCAAGTCCTGTTCATATAATAGGAGGCAATTGCTGTTCTGAGTGTTCCCCAGTCTTGAGTGATTTCTCTCCTGTATTCCAAGGAGTGTGACCAGAACCAAGCTTCTGCATCCTTCTTGAATCTTGTTGGAACAACAGTTCCTAGCTGCTTATATGCTAGTGGACTTCTTTCTGACCAGCTGTTTACTTGAAGAATCCATCTGGCCAAAGTGTTTGGATCTCCATCCCAGGTTGGAATAGAGTCATGTTTGATTTTGGTGTCAAAGTAAGGTTCTTTGTCCTTGTCCTTCGAAGAAGAGTGGTTGAAGGAAGGTAAAGAGGGATAATGAGAAGTTCTTCTGCCTCTCCAAGGTCTAAAAGGTCTTCTTAATCCTCTAGGGAGCTTCCTGTCTGAAGGACCATCATCATCTCCACTTCCATCATCATCTCCTCCATCATCCCCTCTGCCTGCATTTCCTCCTTGAGAAGGTTGTCCCAAGAAATTGGTAGGAGGATTGGAAGGGATAGGCATTGATGATGTATGCATTGAGGATGTATGCATAGAAGGAAAGTCTTCTGCAGTATTTAATTGCAGAGTGAGAGGCTGGCTGAAGATCTGTCTTATTGGTCTGTGTGCTGAGGCTTGAGAGATATCTTCTCCTGCAAGATTTTCTGGCCTGAATTGAACAATTTTTGGAACAATCCCCTCAGAGATTGAATCAGAGGTGACTGCTTTCCTTTCAGAAGGAAAAAGGACTTCATTGTGAAAGAGATAGGCCAGAAATGTTTCAACATCATCTCTGAAAGCAACAGAGAGAAGTTCAAAATCATCAGCTGTCCAGACATCTAGAGGATGGTTTCCCTTTCCCCAGGTTGGCAAGGGTAATTGTCCATCTAGTTTCTCCATAGCCCTTCTTGCAAATTTGTTCAGAAGGAGAAAGAAGGAGTCAAATTTGATTGGGTCAAGGTGATACCCAATTTGATCCATATCTTCATCCACAAAAGGTATTCCAATGAGGAGATCATCTAATTTTGATAAGAGATCTCCTGCCAAGTCTTCAGCTTCTTTGGGAAGAGGAACTGAAGCCAGTCTGTCAGGATTTTGCATGATGTCTTCTTGAGCAATTTTCAGAATAGCATCCCTTCTTGCTCCAAGAGTTTTGTTGTTGTCATAAATTCTCCTGAGGTGACTAGTACTAGGGGCAAGAGGAGTCTTGTCCAAGGAAATGAAAGCTTGAGTAGGATTGATAGTGAGGAGTGGTTGTCCACTGAAAATCATAGAAGCAGTGGGGGAGAATGGAATGGTGAGGTTCACTCTATGTCTTTGAGGAGTCTCAGACATTGAGGAAGAGGATTGAAGGGTGGTAGGAGGTTGGGAAGATAAATGAGTGTGGTGAGGACCAGTAGCTCTTCCCTTCAAAAGCAGTGAAGGAGAATCAATTAACTCTATAGCTTAGAGTAGACTGAGTGAGTGGCACACTGGGTGGCAAGGTGAAACAGATCAGCAATCTGCTCTAGCAAGAGTATATGCAGGTGAGACAAGGAGTGGAGTGAATGAGACAAGGGAGTGAGTGGGTGAAACAAGGGTGAGACAAGAGGGTGGAAGGTTGGAAGGGAGTGAATCAAGAGTTATCAGGGGAGTGGAGTAAGTGAGACAAGGGTAGTCAGAACAGTGGCACTGCAATGACAGGTGGGTGGAGCAAGTGAGACAAACTAATGGCAAGGCAGTGGCACTGCAAGACAGAAGTAGTTCCAGTGAGTGGAGTGAGTGGAGTGAGTGAGACAAACTGATGTCAAGGCAGTGGCACTGCAAGACAAGAGTAGTCAGGTGAAGGGGATGAGTGAGACAACTGATGTCAAGACAGTGGCACTGTAAGACAGGAGCAGTCAGGTGAGGGGAGTGTCTGAGACAAATCATGTCAGAGCAGCAGCACTGCAAGACAAGTGATGTCACAGGAAAAATTGGGTGAAACAAGGTGAGGGTCAAACAGCTCTAGCAAGCTGAAAGGTCTCCTGGCAAGATAGCCCCCTCAATAAATCCTTGGAGATGCTCCCCAAAGAGATTCTGAGGTTCCCAGAACGTCCACCAATTTGTAATGTATTTGCTCTGGTTCAAGGTATAGGCACCTTGTACTGTTGCAAATAAGAGAGCTGTTTAGGGGGAACCTAGTCTAGCAACAAAGGTCTTGTTATTGAGGGTGAGACAGAGCTTGCTGCTGCTGTTGTAAGACTTGAGCTGGCTGCTACTGATAGTCTTGAGGTAGAGATAGAAAAGAGAAAGAAATAGAAAAGAGAAAGACCAATTTAATTGGTAAGCACTATGGTGCACTAGTATAGATGATAAGGCAGATTGATTTTTACAAGAGAAATCAGCCCCTATTTATACACTTTGGGGCTGCTACAAATAAAGCAAAATATTAGTAATTAAAAGATAAGAAATTACTTAGAAAGGAAATTAATTAGTAAAGGTGGAGTAGTAAAAATTATAGTGAAACATTATAGTGAGACAGAAAAATAAAAGTACCTGGAACTGAGTCATATGACTGTTCCTAGAAAATAAACAAATAGAGATATACAAATACAAGCAAGAGCTCAAAAAAGAATAGTAAAAAACTGACATAATGTGGGCTTTTGTTGTTTATATGCTGTTTTTGGATTTAGTGGCTGTGCCTTTTGACTTGTTTTTGCTGAGCTGGGTAAAAGTGCCCTAGATACATGACACATATCTCCCTCTTTCTCTATGTCATCCGTATGTCCTCGACTACCGCTCTTCCTATTGGTAGATAATGCACCTGATAGCTATTGGTTAGAGATAGCGTAATCATGTATATATACAACTGTGCGCGCATGTGTTGTCAGGGTACGCTACCGCGTCCCCTCATTTTCCTTATTTATTATCATCGGTATATATTTATTTCTATTCCATTTACATTTCCCGTCCATTACTTTCACTTTCCGTTTCCTTGTTCCGTCTCTATTTCACTTTCTCTGCTCGCGCTGAGGGGAGCCGGCACGACTCTAGCAGGAAAGAGGGAAAACGCTCTGTAGGTAACTTAGAATAGGAATAGAAAAAGAGAAAAGAGAAATAGAAATGAAATTCGCTCTCTGAGTGTGTGGTGAGCAGTAAGAAGAAAGGGGGGAAAACTAAGATGTATTGTAAGAGAAAAACTGCGAGTTTAAATACAAAAATGCGACCCAGAAGTCCGGTGCAAGCAGAGTCCAGCTTATTGTCCCAAAAATACCTCGCACCCTGTCCAGAGTTGTCCAAGTTCTGGGAACAATGGGTGATATGTTTCAGTCCGGCCCTCCCAAGCCTAGGCTGTCCATGCAAGAGGTCTCCTTGGTCCAATAGTCTTTCCTCTAGCCTGGAACTCGTCCTCCCTGTCCTACATCATTAATAGACTAAGAAACAATCAAGAAATAATAGCGGAAAACAACATAGAGCTGCATATATGCAGGCTAAGCTTAATAGCTTTATGGAACTGAAGAGGACTACCTAAAGAGACCATGCTGTACTTATTTAATAGAGCAAAACTAACTAAGAAAATTCACGAAATAAAACTAAACATAAGATGAGAAAAATAGAGATATTCTTATCAGACTCTGTGGGAACCCCACAGCGCGCGTCGCGCGCTCGTACCCGGCGTGATGCCCGTGACATCACGTCGCTTAGGCTCGGTTCGGGCGCCTAGCACTTAGCTGTGTCAGGGCCGCACGCCGCGTTATCGTTTTTCATGTATATAGTCGCTATCCCTAGAGTGAGGGTCCCTAAGCTTGTTCTCTTAGGATCCCCTCCCTCTAGGTGAGTAGTTAGTCTTTCCTTCAATATATTTCCTTAGGATCCCCTCCCTCTAGCCTGAGCTGAGTAGCCCTAACATGTGTAGCTCCTTGTGCTATTATAGACTGGGTTACTGGGTTATAGTAGCAGTCCGATCCTTAAGTCTTATCGCTGAACGGTCGTGCCCTAACATGGAGACATTCCTAAGTCTTTCCGGTGTAGCACCTGTCAAATGTTATTGTATGATGATTATTTATTGACTGTTAGATGTACCGATACGATCTATATCAGATAGTGTCAGGGTACGCTACCGCCGTCTCTCATTTTCCTTGATTATTACCATTGGCATCACTTCGTTTCTATTCCATTTATTATTTCCGTGTTTTACTTTTACTTTCCGCTTCCTTGTTCTGTCTCTATTTCACTTTCTCTACTCGCGCACGCCGCGCGCTCGTACCCAGCGTGATGCCCGTGACATCACGTCACTTAGGTTCGGCTTGGGCGCCTGGCACTTAGCTGTGCCAGGGCCGCACGCCGCGTCGTCGTTTTATGTATATAGTAGCTGTACCTAGAGTGAGGGTCCCTAAGCTTGTTCTCTTAGGATCCCCTCCCTCTAGGTGAGTAGTTAGTATTTTCCCAATATATATCTCTTAGGATCCCCTCCCTCTAGCCTGAGCTGAGTAGCCCTAACAGATAGGGTCATCCTTTTTTGTGGACCCCCAATTTCATCACAGAAAGCGAAAGGGTCGGAAGTTGGGTGAAGGAGACGACCATTATATTCACTATCGTGACCTGAACCTGAAAGGTCCGTGTCAGATTCCGTCTCAGGGATAATGATATTTCGAGGATCGGGGTGGGAAACGGCTGTCGAATGTGGCATGGTTGAAGTCCAACATTGAATTTTGGTTTATTTGGCTCAAGCTTGGTTCGGCGTAAACGCCCAACAGGCAAGCTAAAGCGCCTGAACTTTTTTTTCATGCTCCACTTTTCTCTTTCTCTCTCTTACTATTGTGTCATTTTCGATGCCTGATTATGCTATTGTGAAATCTTATGCGTCGTTGACGGCCTCAAGCTGGAAGAATTTCAAAAAGAAATACATTATTTGCCAGGTTCGAACGTTTTAGTTGATTTTGTTTTCACCAGGTCTTACGTCTCTGAGCCAGGAAGTGTCACGCCTGGTGTGCCCCGTGACCTATTCTGACATCTTACGTAATCCGTACTCTGAACTCCCAGGTTTTCATCAAGTACGTAGTCCGTACTTATTTCCGTATTCTTCCCGTACTTTATGCACAGCCTTCCGATCCGTTTCATTTCAAATAAGAGTATGCCCGTCCGATATTCCAATTAACCAGGGCTCATCCGTCCCGGACTCTGCCTAATTATCTGTCCTGGTTATAACCATTCCTTTTGTATTCCTTTCTCCTTTCAGAATAGTTATTTCCTACTTGTGTATTTAAACCCCAGTCTTTTAGCTGGGAAACCTCAGTCAGAATATAGTAGTATTAGTCTTCCGTTCTTCTCTTCTATCTGTTCCGCCTCTATTCTTATCCGTACTCTGCGTACTCTGTCTCGTACTTAGTTGCGGACTCGTGCGTAGTTTAAGTCTAAGTCGTCGTTAGACGTCTAGGACATCTGAAGTCCATCGTCGTACTAGATGTCGGACTTGTGCGTACTTGATACGTACATCTCTCGTTCTCTGAAATCGAGGGATATCTGAAGTTGGGCGAGTGGGCACAGCATATAAGCTGAAGCCAAGTCCCTCACACCCGTACTCTCCGTACTTTGTTTACTCTATCTATTTCCACGCACGTGTTTCGTACTAGACCGGACGTTGCCGGGATAGATGCGGAACACGGTGCTTGACAGGAAGCTAAGAACTACAAATCGTTAACCAGCAATTTAATTCTTTCGTCGAAGAAACATGGCCAATTGAATGGCGCTGTTCAGGCGTCGGGCGATTGTTGAGCTCACTGGAAACAATACAGCAACAACAAAGGTTAGAGACTGGTCATCTGTCATTCACGCATTACGAGAAATCACAGAAGGCCAGATAGGTTGATCAATGACACTCGACTTGGACTTGTTTAGTGGAGCAGCTCTTTTGACGAGGTCGCGCCTTGTAGGTTTAGTATATCTTTTTCGCAAGCTCATCTCATGGTTTAAGTACAGGTTTTATGGAATCAAGATTGTTACAATTATAGGAGGTATGTAATTTGCCGTGTCAGTGGGATTGGTGAAAAACACTTTACCAGCAGACCTTTATTTTGCCGTCACGTTGTACACTATTCAACTAGGTATGTGCTTAGTTGCGTCAACTTAGTGTTCAAGTTGGTCTGACTGAAAACTTCTTAGAACTTTTGTCGCCCATTCAGGCTGCGTCGGCTGCTCGTCTATTTTTGGTATTGATCCTTTGAGTGAGAGTTTGAACCTAAGATGTGATTATGTAATCCCAAATGAATTATATACTCTTCGTTAAATAATATATGATAATTATCTCAATTCATTCCAGATACGATACCGGAGTTTATGAACCCACTGTGTCGTATATTTACCAAAAGAAGACAAAGTAACCTAGCTGTTGTAATAATAAACCTAAGGATATGTTAAAAAAACGAAACCAATTGATATTAACCTAGACCTGTGTTAACAAACCTGTAAACAACTTTTAAAATTGACCTCATCTCAAAATAAGGCCGGCTCATAATTAAAAAAACTGTTAGGGCTACTCAGCTCACACTAGAGGGAGGGGATCCTAAGGTAAATATATTGGGGAGAACTAACTACTCACCTAGAGGGAGGGGATCCTAAGAGAACAAGCTTAGGGACCCTCACTCTAGGGACAGCGACTATATACATGAAAAACGATAGCGCGGCGTGCGGCCCTGACACAGCTAAGTGCCAGGCGCCCAAGCCGAGCCTAAGCGACGTGATGTCATGGGCATCACGCCGGGTATGAGCGCGCAACGCGCGCGAGTAAAGAATGTGAAATAGAGACGGAGGGAGCAAACGGAAGGTGGATTTAATGTACGGGAAATGTAAATGAAATGGAAATGAACATATACCGAGGATAATAAATAAGGAAAAAGGAGGGGACGCGGTAGTGTACCCTGACAAAAACGTTTGTAAAAGCTTTGAGCTAGATTTTTAAGCTTTATAAACTGCCCCGAAGCTTACAGCTTTTTTTGGTTTATAAAGGTTTAAAAACCTATTTGGATTTTTGTGACAGTCAATGAACGGTATTCGAGTACGAGCAATTAGGTCAGGCACGATGCAGACGTTGCCAGCTCTCCCGTGAACTTCAAGGCAACAGGAATGCGGAAATCTTATAGTATATGCATGTTTCCTGTTCAATTTACAGTTTAATACAATACGAGAAGAAGATAACGGCGTGAGCTCAGTGGGGAATAGATATAACTAGGTATACCAGGGATTTGAGGCGATATAATCTTGTTTCGCCGAGTGATTCAAGTTCAATATTAGACGTGTAGACTGTGATAGCATTCGTGAGTAAGAGGCTGGATTCACACATTCATGACAGTAATACACGTACACAAATACTAGAGGCGGCGTACGTCCATCTTGACCCACATATTCAGTAAATAAAAATATCACACAATGCCCTTCAACTCACAAAGCAAACGACAAGCCTGTTGCGGATTCGGTATGCATGAAAATTCCAGTGAACAAAAATATTACTATAAATTCGACCTTTAAATTGCGAAATATCAAGTAGACTGAATTTGAGCTGCCATTACTTACCAAACATAAACATGAACACCCATATCCCATCCCTCAAGAAAATTACATAGAGCGGAGAGTTTGGAATATCCGTTTTCCACGCTGAGAGCTGTAACACAACAAACCGTGCAACAATGCAAGCAAAAGCGATACTCTGAAATCCAAGTTCAAGGAACCTTTGATGATGGAGTGCCCGCAGTCAGTGTATTTTATTGCTTGTTTAAGTCATCGCTCACAAGACAAAAGACATTATTCCGGGAATTTTCGTAACAAGGCAGTGTTCGAAGGGTGGTGGGAAGACCTCTAACTGGACAACTTCGTAATTGGGGACACCTGACACCATGATGACTACCACCGAAGTCTCGATCAATATGAACACCAAAAATAGGAACCATAGTAGAAGCTTGGAGCGGTGGTAAAATGCATACACTAATAAAAACAATCAATTCTTTATTCGGTTCTTTCCAGTAGAACTAAAACGTGCTAACCTCGTTGTATAAGCAGTATGTTCGAACACGCGATTATAACCGCCCCAGAAATAGTAATAAGCCACATGATTTCAGAGCACAGACTAAACATTTTATAGCTTCCAAAGAAAGCCAAGGGTGTCAGGGTACGCTACCGCCGTCTCTCATTCTCTTATTTATTATCATCGGCATCATTTCGTTTCTATCTTATTTATCATTTCCATATTTTACTTCCACTCTCCGTTTCCTTGTTCTGTCTCTATTTCACTTTCTCTACTCGCGTGATGCCCGTGACATCACGTCGCTTAGGTTCGGTTTGGGCGCCTGGCACTTAGCTGTGTCAGGGCCGCACGCCGCGTCGTCGTTTTATGTATATAGTAGCTGTACCTAGAGTGAGGGTCCCTAAGCTTGTTCTCTTAGGATCCCCTCCCTCTAGGTGAGTAGTTAGTTCCCTTCCAATATATTGTCTTAGGATCCCCTCCCTCTAGCCTGAGCTGAGTAGCCCTAACAAAGGGTATCCCGCTTGCAGATGTCAGAGCATTCTAGGTAAACAGAACGTGAGAGTCTTACCAATAAATTATGAGTGCGAGGTATCGAACTATGCAATATAACAGTTTTACTGGAGTAAATTTGAATCTGATATGATGTTTGAATGATGAACGAAATTAAGCACTATCAGGGGCAGAGTTGAGTACACACCGTGACCAGATGAACTCTATCTACTCGGAGCTTAATACACAATTCCGAACCTGGTAATAAAGGGGGCGTACCTCTTCATCGAGAGTCAAAAATGTATCCCAGACAATGAGACTTGTACTTCCCGCTACAATACTTCATTAATTAGATATAAATGGTAAACTATGGTAGTTTTCTTTACCGATATTGCAAAGAACAGGGTAGGCAAGGGGAAGCTCTTGTGTGATTTGTTGCAGCGACATGGAATAGGAATATCAAGAGTATCCTTCAATGTGGATGGTCATGTTGTGAGAAGTTATATAGTCAAGTAGCCAAATCCAGGGGTTTTTAGATGACTTCGAGTGTTTTTGATTAGCGTGTTTCGCCTATTAAGCTTGACATGCTTGACACTTAACTTGGTGCTCAAGTATAAAAAAACTCTTGTTCTTGAGGTGTCTTGGGGGCCACCATCCAAAGGCCTGTGCTTTTGATGGATCTGGTGCCGCCGAAGTGTCGCGAAATTATGGCTATCTGCTTACATATCTTCAACTTGTTGCTTGCGCAAACGGGCTATGTAGAGATTTGTCAGTGCTCGGTATATGCGCCGGTCCATCAATCTTGTGCCAAAATTGATTATTTTGTACCTTTCACCCGTTCGCAATTAAACTTTTAGCCTTTTTTATTGTTTTTAGATTACATTTTAGCATCATTCCAATTTCCTGGAAACTCCCAAAATAATGTACATAAAAAACTTCTCTTTAGCTTACAAAATACAATAACAATGTTTCCTGTTAGGGCTACTCAGCTCACACTAGAGGGAGGGGATCCTAAGTAAATATATTGGAAGGTAACTACACTACTCACCTAGAGGGAGGGGATCCTAAGAGAACAAGCTTAGGGACCCTCACTCTAGGTACAGCTACTATATACATAAAACGACGACGCGGCGTGCGGCCCTGGCACAGCTAAGTGCCAGGCGCCCAAGCCGAGCCTAAGCGACGTGATGTCACGGGCATCACGCCGTGTACGAGCGCGCAACGCGCGCGAGCAGAGAAGGTGAAATATGGACGGAGAGAATAAACGGATGGTAGAGGCAATGCACGGGAAATATAAATAAGATAGAAATAGATATATACCGATGATAATAAATGAGGGGACGCGGTAGCGTACCCTGACACCACCCCCCCTTCAACGAGGCGGCGTCCCGACGCCTGTAGCTTCGACTAATGATGCTTGCAACTTGGAGAAATCGAACCGAGGGCGACGATGGAAAAGGAGACCGTTTATCGAGCGCGGCGCACTCGGGTGCTCACGGTGGAACTGCCTAATGAGATCTGGGGCTGCAATATTCGACTCGGGTTCCCATTGATCATGCTCGGGACCATAGCCTTCCCAACGCACCTTATATTCGAGTCGTCTCCGGAATACACGACTGTCCAAAATCCGTTCCACGACGTAGTGCTCACCGTCATCTCTGACCTCTGGAGGTGGGGGAGCCTTGACGCGACGACCCGGGATTGTATCTTCAACCTTTGGACGCAACTTCCCGACGTGGAATACTGGATGAAGCCTTGACATCGACAGTGGTAAACGCAGCTTATATGCGTGCGACCCGACCTTGCTGACTATCGGAAAAGGCCCTAAGTACCGATGCGATAACTTGGCGGAGGGCCTGGTGGTACGAATGTCGCTCGAATCGAGGTATACCTTGTCGCCAACCTTGTATTCAGGTGCCGGGATGTGTTTCCGATCGTAGTACTTGGCCATCTCGTCCTTCGACTTGGCTATGGCGGCCTTGGCTTCCTCTATCGTTGACTCCATACGCGTCTTGAACTCGTTGACAGATTCGATCTTGGAGTCGGCAACCAGCGGTTCGAATCCCATACGAGGATGTCGTCCAGTGTCGAGCTCAAACGGTGTCGCGCGCGTTGCTGAGTGTACGTGGTTGTTATATGCGAACTCAGCCAAAGGCAGTATCTGGTCCCAGTCGTCCTGCCGCTCAGAGGTGAAAAGTCGAAGGTATTGTTCGACTTCTGCGTTGACACGCTCTGTCTGACCATCGGTTTGAGGATGATATGCCGTAGAGGGTGCAAGCCGTATGCCAAGGAGCCTAGAAAGCTCCTGTGTGAAGCGGGACGCGAACTGGGGACCTCTGTCAGAGATCACCTTCATGGGGAGACCATGGAGCTTCCAGACGTGTTGAAGGTACAGACGGGCTAGACCTGTCGCGTCAAGTGTCGTAAATGTCGGCACGAAATGAACCCGTTTGGTGAGAGAGTCGACGACAGAGAGGATTGCGTCGAAACCGTTGGATTCTGGCAGCTCCACGATGAAGTCGACTGAGATGTGTTCCCAGGGTCGACTTGGCACTTCTGTGGGTCGGAGAAGGCCATAGGGAGCATGACGAGGGGGTTTCGTACGTAGACACATGTCGCAGGCCTCGACGTAGCGTTGGACATACCTGGAGACACCTGGCCACCAGAAGGTGCGCGAAACGAGCTCGAGGGTCTTGAAACGACCCGGGTGACCACCGAGTTTGGTGTCGTGGTGCCTGGAAAGGATTTTCCGACGCAGCTCGTCGACGTTTGGCACGTAAACCTTGCCGCGATAATAGAGGAGGTCCTGGTCTTCAAACCATTCCGATGAGTGAGCTGAACGACCACCCAGTGCACGAAGTGTTGCAACGGCTTTGGAAACGCTATCTTCGACCTTGCCTTCCCGATTGGCCTTGCGAATCTGGCGTAGCAAGTCCTCCTCCTCCCCTTTAAGGCGGAATGTTTGCAGAGCATTGATTGCAAACATTTCGGGTCGGATTAGGGTGACGCCACGATTGTCGTCCTTTCCCGAGCCATGATCTGGGCGGCGGGATAGGCCATCAGGTTTCCCCATCGACTTGCCCGGTATATGCTGTAGGGTGAAGTCGAATCGCGAGAGATATACTGACCATCTAGCTTGACGACGATTGAGGTTACGCGCGGACATGAAAT
Source organism: Phallus indusiatus (assembly GCA_027605045.1). Lineage (NCBI taxonomy): Eukaryota > Fungi > Basidiomycota > Agaricomycetes > Phallales > Phallaceae > Phallus > Phallus indusiatus. The sequence goes on along the minus strand of JAQFWX010000022.1, from coordinate 450,231 downwards.
ACTCGAGATTCTTGTGATCAGTCCGTATGTCGATAGGGTGAGATGCGCCTTCGAGAAAGTGTCGCCATTCCTCTAAAGATCGTATGATAGCGAGCATCTCCTTGTCGTGAATCTCATAGTTGCGTTCGACAGGGCTGAGGGCCTTCGAGAAGAACGCAACTGGGTGCCATTTACCGTCCTCGTTTGACAACTGTGAGAGAACTGCGCCTGTTGCAAAGTCGGAGCTGTCTGCTTCAACCCGGTAAGGATTAGCGGGGTTGGGAATGAGAAGAATGGGGGCAGAGGTGATCGACGACTTCAGAGTATCGAAAGCATGCTGACAAGTGTCGGACCAGACGAAGGGCGTATCTTTCTTGGTTAACCCGAACATGGGATTGGCAATACGTGCGAAATCCTTGATAAACCGACGGTAGAAGTTGGCGAAGCCCAAGAAGGACTGAACCTCAGTGACGTTCTTCGGGATGGGCCAGTCTCTGACACCCGAGACTTTCGCGGGATCCATCTCGACTGTGTTCTCGGAAATGACAACACCCAAGTACTCGATCTTAGTCCGGCAGAACTCGCACTTCTCAGCCTTGAGATACAGCTTGTGCTCGCGGAGACGTTCGAGAACGCGTCGTGTTACCTGGTCATGTTGTTCCCGATCCAGTATAGATGAGAATGTCGTCGATGTAGACGGCAACGACACCTTCCGAGATCATGTCCTCGAAGATCTCGTTCATCATTGTCTGGAAGGTCGCAGGGCTATTTGTGAGACCAAAGAACATTACCAGAGGTTCGAAAAGGCCGCGGTTGGTGCGGAAAGCAGCCTTCCACTCGTCTCCTTCCTTTATCCGCACATTGTTGTAACCCCAGCGCACGTCCAGCTTGGTAAAGTACCGGGCACCTTGCAATTTGTTGATGAGCTCTGAGATCAGGGGCAGCGGGTAACGGTTCTTAATCGTCATAGCATTCAATGCCCGATAGTCCTGGATGAGACGAAGAGAGCCATCTTTCTTCTTAATGAAGAATACCGGGGATGCCATGGGCGACTTGGAGGGTCGGATTCGTCCAGACGCAAGGTTTTCTTCTAGAAACGCGTCTAACTCGGCCTGCTCGTTGGGTGACAACGGGTAGATCTTGCACGACTTGGGCTCAGAACCTGGCACAAGCTCTATCGGGTGGTCCCACTTCTTCAATTGCGGCAACGAGTCGAACGACTCCTTCGAGAAAATGTCGGCAAAGTCGTGGAACCTCTCTGGCACGATATCCCGAAAACCTTTGGGTGCTGGTGCGTCCGCGTTGTTGGCGTGAGCTCGAGCCAGTCGCTGGGAGATGGTCTCGGTGGCATATATGCGGTGAGTGTCGGGCTTGTCGGGTAGCATAGACATCGCGAACAGTCGATCACCCTCTTCAATCTCAGACTCGACGTCGACCAGGTCTGGTATGTCAGGATCATCGGCCTCAGTGTCGTCGAGCTCTGGCAGAGGTGCGCGTCGGATCTGTTGGAACGCGCGCTTAGAGAGCTTACCCGCTGGCCAGCGTGGGGCACAAGACCGACAGCTGGGGCTGCAGCGCATGAACTCTACTTGACCAGTTGTGTAGTCTATGACGGGATTGTGAGCCTTGAACCACGGCAGTCCAAACAGGACGGGATACTTGAGTGAGGTAACGGCAAACAAGGTGCGTTCAGAGTGATCCCGAGCGAACAACGAGGTCGACAACGTGGGTGATAGAGCCAGCGTGGTTGGGCGTACCGTCGACGTTAAACACGGGAATTGGTTTAGCAAGGCGTACAGAGGGAAGCCGATGTTTCTCGACAAAGTCGCGATCGAGGAACATACCGCTAGCCCCGGTGTCCAGCATGGCCTTGCTGTGCAGCAGGGCTCCGGTGTCAACACTCTGTAGCTCTACTGGAATCTCTAGCTTCTGCGTGCCTGCGGTAGCTGCGAGTCGGTATTCCTTTGGCAATGCACGACGTTGAGAAGGCGACAGCATACATGGGGTAGAAACAGAACGTGTGGCAGGTGGAGGCGGTTCTTTGGGTTTGTCAGGGGATGCAGCAGGGGTAGTTAGATTCGAATCAGAAGTGTCATTTTGTTCGCGATCTATGTACAAAATGTCGAATCTATTAGATGTCGGCAACGAGGGTGCATCTATCACTCGTCGCCGTTTTGAAAATCCTCTACCTCTGTTGCAGCCACAGTCTCGCCTTGGGTCAGAGCAGAGTCACCACGCGCCTGGGCTTCCAACGCGTCTTTCTGGGCCAACAAATGTGCGATATTGTCGTCCAATTCGTCGGGCTGGAGATACCGAATGTCGTACGCGCGAGGGCATTCACGAGCCCAATGGCCTGTTGCTCCACAACGATGACATCTGGTCGATTCTGGGCCTAAGCGTCGACGAGCAGCGTCAACGTCCATCGGGTCGTGTCTAACCTGGGATGTAGGAGCAGAAGCCGCAGGTCTAGGAGGCAACGCGGGCGCGAGCTGAGGTGCTGGCCTGGGAGGTGGGTAAGAAGGAGCTTGATAGGAAGGGGCAGGGGGCCTCCTCTGGATCTGGAGGGTCTGATACGACGGAAAAGGGTTGGGACGGGGTCGATTAGTGGGGACGATCGCGGGATTCGTCTGAACCGTTCCAGAGCCTACGAGTCGGCAACGAGCAGCAGTGAAAGCCTCGTTGGCACGCCTGTCCATGTCAAACATGCGTGCTTGCCTGATCCAGCCCTCGTAGTCGTGAAGTGCGGGTCGGTCCTTCATCGTCGCTACCAAAGATGCAATTGTCGGGTCCAAACCATTACGAAAGTACGTGTTAATGGCGAGTCCTTCCGTAAAGCCAGCGTGCTCAATGAGCACGCGGAAGGCATCCACATACTCTTCTACAGTCCTGTTGCCTTGGACATAGCGGTTGGAATAGAGGGTGTTGATGGCATCCTCTTGCTCGGATTGTGGAAAGAAATCTGCCTTGAATCGTTCCCGAAAGGCATTCCAGTCGGCGAAGGGCTTCTCTCCTCTTTGATACTTTTTCAGCATAGATTCGCTGAAGGTAAGGGCGCGGCCTTCATTCATGTACGACATTGCCCAGCCGATTTTGAGTTCATCAGTCTCGAAATCGCGACTGCATATACTCATGTAAAACTCAACGGTGTTCCAGAAGGCACGACCCTTGGAGCGATCTCCGTCGAACGAAGGAGGTACAGCAGGTCGGGTATTTCGGGAAGAGCGTGAACTGGCTTGATGCTCAGGAGCCGGTGGTTGTCCAGGTGAGGACGCGTCGTCAACAGGGGTGTTTTGGGTAGGAGCAGCTCTAGCCGCGTCTCGGATGCTCCGTAGGACCTCAATCATCTGTGAGGCCTGGGATTCCTGTCTTGCCATGCGGGCATCCATTTCCGCGAATTGCCGCATGATAATAGTCGCCACATCTTCGAGGGTGACGATTTGGGGTGCAGAGGGTGGGGGTGAGGAATCCATGAGAGAGAGAGAAAGGAAAAAGGGGTTTTAGGACGGAGCAGAGGGTCGATTATAGACGGGACTCGAGGGGAAAATACGACGCTGCGATAGTCGGTGTCGAGCGCGATTTTCAATAGTGAGTGTCGATAGAAACGACCAGTCTGCAAGTAGAAGCTTGTTCTACTGTTAGGGCTACTCAGCTCACACTAGAGGGAGGGGATCCTAAGTAAATATATTGGAAGGTAACTACACTACTCACCTAGAGGGAGGGGATCCTAAGAGAACAAGCTTAGGGACCCTCACTCTAGGTACAGCTACTATATACATAAAACGACGACGCGGCGTGCGGCCCTGGCACAGCTAAGTGCCAGGCGCCCAAGCCGAGCCTAAGCGACGTGATGTCACGGGCATCACGCCGTGTACGAGCGCGCAACGCGCGCGAGCAGAGAAGGTGAAATATGGACGGAGAGAATAAACGGATGGTAGAGGCAATGCACGGGAAATATAAATAAGATAGAAATAGATATATACCGATGATAATAAATGAGGGGACGCGGTAGCGTACCCTGACATTTCCCTCCTATTTCTCCCTCTGAGCACACATCTGCTGATTCCCTTATCTTCCCTGTTCGCTCCTGAGGCGCACGTATCAAGAGCGCTCAAGAATTAGATCTCAATAAGCAAAGAATTTCGAAAATGGCTACCTTAATATATCCAGGAAAACTCACGCACATGACCGTGTTCGAAGCCCAACAGAATCCAGAGATTCGCGAACCGAACCAGATGCCATGCACTGTGGCTATTGAAACATTTGATCCTTCGCATCCTGGAACTTATCGTAGACCATATACATAAATATTGTTGAATTAATGGTCGACCGTTGACCGGACACCCTGCACCAATCACCCCCGATCCCCACGCCCCCCGGACACCACATCGATTTCTAGAACATCAACTACTGAGATAGAATCGTAGAAACGTCGTGATCATCTAAAATTTCTATGCAAAGTGTCTATCACTTCTCGCTCGTCACTTTTTCATGTGACTCTACCCGACTGATAGCCGTCAAGCTTTCAAGGACTAAACGTGGTTCTCTTACCGCATCCGCAACGTTCATCATCTTCATGCATATCGAATCATACACCGTGACCAAACAATCTCTATCTATCTCAAAGCTTGAAACTGGGTGCCATGACGATTCTCGCATAATATAGTACGTACGTACCTCTTCGTCGAAAGTCAGAAATGTATCCCAAATAGTGAGACTCGTACTACCCGGTCACTACATTGTGTCGCACTGCAGCGTCAGTAATCCAAAAATGATATAGGATGATATGTCCTTTGTTTTCAAACATTAAAATATTTAGTTATTATTGTGAAAATTGTTTATATAGTCGAATACTAACTATATTCTCAGTGTTGAGCCGTTTGAATCACAATTTTTTTTACTAAGATCAAGCCAGACACCTGATTGGAATATTGAGCTGCTAGATTGACATAAATTATGGTTAAGAAAGGCAGTCTGATATAATTAGGAAATATCATACAGTTCCCGGTGATTATTTAAAGAGGCTTTTTGCTGCTGAAAAATCAGAATGCGATGGCGATAAGGTGATATATAAAATCGGTACAGCCAGCTTTTCCCACTTTCGAAAGTCGTTTCTCAGACTGTCGACGAGTGTTTTCAACATCAGCCGAATAACCTCTGTGAGTTGACTAGGTTAACCTTCTCCTGTGTATCGAACGTGGAGCCATTATTCCCTTGCATGCAGCAAGTGCAGCAAGGGTTCACCAGACCCGTAGAATTTGCTTCCATGAACCACTTGTGGGTGCTACTGGTCGTCTCACGGTCGTCTCACGTGCACGGGTAACCGGTAATCGCCCGTTCGTATCGTGACAGTTTTTTTTTGCCCGTGAAACCAATCGCCTTCTTCGTTTTCGAGTGATGCCTTATAGGTAAGGTACAGCTAGCCTGTACGTTGAAGGTATTGAAAATTTTTTGCAGGTGCTACGTAAAAGGTTTTGAGAACTTTATCGGAAATTATTCTCTGAATTCCTTGAGATACTGCTTTGTTGGCGGTGCTCCCAACAAAGCGGTGCTCCTTCCACTGAACTCATATTTACATGTATACCAACTAATGAATCATTTCGAGAAAAAGCGGGCGATATGCCTTCAGTTCACCTGTCCGACATTGGACATGGGGGAAATATTTTAGGTTTGCACTTCACTTCTAACGTGTTTCTGAAAAGGGTGGGTACTTCTTCTGGAAATTGGACTTTTGAACTCGAATTTTGGTTGAATTCAAGACTCCAGCTATGCTATGATTTCTTCCCTCGCTTACACGAAGAATGCTTTGGTGTCTCCAATAAGAGCCGCCGTGGTGGTGCAAAATGTTGTCAGATTTCAGTATCATTTGGTTAACTATTACATTGAAAAGGAAAGGATGTAATCCATTACTGCGAATTTTCGAAAATATACAAGGGTTCTCCCTATGACACTTCTGCAAAGCTAGAATCTTCAACTAGGTCATCGGCTGCATGCAAGGGTCAATTGGGCGACTACTGGCGCCTTTAGTGATAATAAGCTCGGGCTATCCACACTGTCACGGCTACCGGAGCTTTATAGGTGCGTGGCCGATGCATCAACGCGTGCGGCGTCGACAATGAAGGTGCACGCCAAATCCGCAGGGTCTATACTAGATGAGTGGTACTCCCAACTCCGAACTCCGCAGTAAACACTTTTTTTTGGTGGAGCTTCTGACTGTCAGGTTTGGCGAGAATCAGCCATGTCCTGTCAGTCTAACTAATTGCAAGCCCGAGGGCCTTGCATTTTAATGGGAATCATAGGCATAATAAATACATAGAATCATAAAAGGTAACGCATGTTTTCTCACCGAGAAGAAATGCTTTACGCACACCTTTACATAAAGGTAGTGTGGGACTCATCCGGCTCCGCATTAAACATTCAACAGCCCGTCCTCACGAAATACATTTTTCGGTATAAAAAAGGCTTCCGTATGGACAAGTCGTTAGATAATGATTCGACTACTGAAAAGGCACATTCACGCATGTGGAAGCAATGAATGATACGTGGGCAATCATGAGTCAGGCCGACGTTAACAGCTCTTTCCGAAGACTTTAACGTGTCATTTCGAATGTGCGTGTCTTATGTACGTTGCCTATTCAATTCACTTTAATACAATACAAGAAGGAAATAACCTCAGGCTCGGGAATAGTTTTAACTAGGTATACCATGGATTCGAAGTAATATAATCTCGATTCGCCGAGTGATTCAGGTTCAATATCAAACGCGTGGACTGTGATAGCATTTATGAGTAAAAAAATTAAATTCTATCGTTGTAGCACTTACGCAAATACTAGATGCAGCGTACGTCCATCTTGGTTCAGATAGTCAGCAAAATAAACATATCGTTCAATATCATTCAACTCACAAAGCAAACGAGAGGCCCGTTGCAGATTGGGTATGCATAAAAATTCCAGTCAATAAAAATATCACTGTAAGTTCAACATTTTAATTGCAGAGTCCCAAAGAAGATTGTATTTGAGCCGCTCTTACCAAACATAAACACAAACACCCATATTCCATCCCTCATAAAAACTACATAGAGCGGAGAATTTGGTATATCCATTTTTCGCGCTGAGAGCTGCAAAATCACAAATCGTGCAACGATGCAAGCAAAAGCGATAATTTGAAACCCGAGCTCAAGAAACCTTTGATCACGGGGTGCCATGCTTGCTGTCAGCAAAGTATAATATTCACTATTCTTTGACATGATGACTTACAGTACGAAAGATAATATTCCAGGGATTTTGGTAACAAGGCAGTGTCCGAAGGGTGGTGGGAAGACCTCCAATTGGACAACTTGATATTTGGGGACACCCAAAACCATGATAACCACCACCGAAGTCTCAATCAATACAAACACCGAAGATAGGAACCAAAATAACAGTTTGGAGCGGTCATAAAATGCATATACTACACAACAAAATTAATTCTTTATTCGGTTTTTCCTGTGAAAACTAAAGCGTACTAACCTCGTTGTATAAGCAGCATATTTGAACATGCGATTATAACCGCCCCGGAAAAAGTAATAAGCCACATGATTTCGGAGCACAGGCTAAATCTTTTATAGTTTCCAAAGAAAGCCAAGGGTATCCCACTTAAAAATATTAGAGCATTGTAGGCAAACGAAACAAGAGTCTTACCAATAAATTACGAGCGCAAGGTATCGAACTGTGCAATATAAAAGTTTGACTGAAGTAAATCTAAATCTAGTATGATGTTTAAATGATGGAAAGTATCAGAGGCGAAGTCAAGGACACACCTTGACCAGATAAATTCCATCTACTTGGAGCTTAGTACATGACGCATGATGATTCACATTGTAATAAAGGTAACGTACCTCTTCATCAAAGGTCAAAAGTGTATCCCAGACGATAAGACCTGTACTTCCCGCTACAATATTTCATTCAATCACACATAAGTGGTGTAAGATGGTAATCTTCTTTACCGATATCGCAGAGAACAGGGTAAGTGAGCGGAAGCTTCTGTATGACCTGTTGTAGCGACATGAGATCGGAATATCAAGAGTGGCATTCAATGCGGACAACTATCATGTTGTGAGAGGTTATATAGCCATGGCCATGGCCAGATGCGAACAATACTCCCAGCGTTCGATTGTTTAGTTATCAACGAGCGATCACTCCTCAGTTCCATTCCCAAGGGTGATGGTTCTGGTCAGGCACCTGAACAAAATGAATTGTTAGGCGGTAAAATCCATCATCAAAGGAGGATCGGCTTTCATTAAGGGAGAGCATCATACATACAGTTTTCTGGCAATCTGACGATCTAGTGACTGAGGAGGGATGGGGACTGCGATGAAGATATGCGTAGAGATGATTACACCGCATTTAGGCGTTTATGATTCTATAACGATGCACGAGGAATAAGTTGGGCGAAGGCAAGAAGCCGGCGTCGCCGACAAAAGTCCATCATGAATTTCATCTTGCCTTGTTCTTGCCAAACATTTTAAAGTTAGATTCCCAAAGATAATTTCAAAAATGACCAATCATGAACCTAATATGTATATCCAGGAGAACCAATGTACCATTGTTTTCAAAGCCAGAGATTCGCGAACCAAGACAGATGGCACCGTGGCTATTGAAACGCTCTATCCTTCGCACCTCGTAACTTGACTTATCTGAGACCATATACATAGTCAGTGTTTAATGGTCGATCGTTAGTCGGACATTCTTCGTATCAATTCATCCCCGACTTTCGCGTTTCTCGGACACGACATCGATTTCTAGAACATAAGTTGCTGAGACGCGACCGTAGAAACGTCATCTTCGCTTCGTGAAAAGTGTTTATCACTTCTCGTTCGTCACTTTTGCACGTGGCTCTACCCCAGTTGATAGTCGTTTAGGCCTAAACGTGGTGTTCAGAATTCTCTTGCGTCCGCCAACGTTCAATGTCTTTCCCAGGCCAATTTCGCCTAGCAGAGGTCTGGAACACCCGGCAATTATTCGCATACTTGAGTTTTCGAGGATTTTACTGCTCGTGTGATGCTCGTGGGTGAGAGACGCTCTTGTCTGCGGAGATGTCTGCGGAGAGGCATGAAAATAGCGTCGGCGCTTATCATTGCTGAACCCTACAAACAAAGCTTAATCACCTTCCTATCGAAATCTTTTGTGAGAAATAATGAAATAGTCTTCAAAACAGCACTGTGTAGATCCTACAGAATGTAGACTGAATTCAATATCCTTCTGAATGCGCGTTTAAGTTTGGTGGGTTCAGGACGTCGAGACCGCGTCGTACGAGTTATTTCTAATTACTGCAATAACTGTTGTTTTAACAATTCAAACAATGTATCTATAATCAAACATAAACTCTGACAATGATACAATTGTGTCTATATATAGATCTGCTCAGCAATGATCAGAATGAGAATGACGTAGTGGAATGATGAGAGTCAAAGAGAGATGACAAAAATTCAGCTAATGAAACATGTATATGGGAAGACACTACAGAAAACGAGAAACCGAGTGGGAGATGAAGAGAGATGAAAAGCTACAATAAGCAGGTTTGAGAAGAGACGAAGCTGGCATGAAAAGTCATGGATGATTTTGAGATTATAGGACCCGACACGTGATAGATAGAATGTCGAATGTTGAGCTGAGAAAAGAATACAGTTGATTGTCGAGCGACGGAGGAGATTGGTATGAGAGCCGAATGCGAATGAAACAAATGTAAAGTCTCTTGAGACAGGAGTGTCTCTGTGTGGCACGAAGAGATATGCTGAACGATCATGACGACATAGGCGGCGAATTTCACGAGAGAGCGCTCGATGATATGTTTATTTAGAGGATACAATCCTCTTAATGCTCCCTATAACTCGGTTTCCCTCATTCCGAGTGTGTGAAGCATGTGAAGGTCTTGAAGCTGCAGCTGTAGCCTTCATATCATTTTTGTGATTCCAAGACTCGAGTTTCGGACCCCAGACATCATGACGGTCCTGTGGTTGTGCAAAAAGTGAGAATGCTGATGGGGTAGTTGAAGCGATGAAGTATGACATTGGTGTAGATGAAGATGAAGACATGGTATGGTGATGACGGTGGCTGTTGCAGTGTGTATGCAGGAATGAAGTATTAGCGAGCTCGTTAAGCGCGATACGAAGATCTTAAGAGTAAAGACGTCGTACGGTGGTCGGATTGAGCAACCAAGATGAGGAAGATGAGGAGGGAGAATCAAACCCGTGAATTTATATATCTCGAGGAATTCCGCTAATCTCAAAAAAAAAATCTTGCAAGCGCCAATTATTCGATCACGTACTTACCATTTTCAGATGTATATCGAAGGGAAAAAAATGGCCTTGTAGTTTCTGCAGGGAAGGAATGCCCATGCGCGCTATGTACCCTACGCCAATATCGCAATCGCCCAAAAAGCTCCCAATAAACGAAGCACTATTGAACACAGCAACTAGGGCAGAGGTCAAGCAGGTTCAAAGAGCCAGACTATCGATGTCGGCCAAGAGCGAGAGGTATCATAGCAAGGGAACCAGAGACATAGTCGTGAGATTTGCCCGGGCCAATAGGTATCCAGAAGTGACACCAGCTGAGGAGAACAAAGGACAAGGGGAGATAGCCGAACAACGATGCCAAAATAATGTATGCACATTCAACGAATCTCGTTCGGAATTGGCAGTCCAGCAGGGAAAAAATTAGTCGCTTTTTGCATGTGCACTCAGCGAACAAAGGGAACAAAGGGCCAAGTCACGTGAATGTCACGTTCTTGTCACACCTGGACGCGTGCTTGGTGGGAAGGTTTCGTAAAGTCGTTTGTACTCAAATCTTTCAACGCACAACATCCAACTTGTTACGATATGACGATATGTAGTATCCCCTTGTATTGAAAACCTCAACATTATATTATTCTAAGATCTTTGTGGCATACAGAATTCACTTCAGATGTCATTGACTGTGAATGACACGACTCGGACGGTGACGTTCCCTTTCTTCCGGGTGGACCGGCACCAAACAAACAAAGGAGCTTTTTTTTTTAGGTGGTCAAACTTTGCTTCAAGAACCATATCTGTCGATTTGTCTGAAATAATTGTCAGTATCCTTTTGTTCAATAATTCTTATATTTTCTATTCAAAGTTACTTTCTATGTCATGTAGCGTTTCGATAACAACAGTTTCGCGTACTAGTAGGGTTTACCTCTACTCAGTTAGTATCCCATTCTTCCACAGTATCGTAAAATTCCTCTACTAATCTTCTCTGCGCATCCCTTCGTTTTTCAGCCTACAAAACGTTGAAGAAAAAATGTGTTACAGATTTGCCATAAAAGCAAAAGACATACAGGTGTATCCGGGATATTCCTGAACAAAACCTGTGATAAGCAAGCATCCTTTACTGTACATACGTGACGTGAATATTCTGGGACTTGCCTTATAACAACATACTTCCTTCCCCAGATCAATTCCGACCAGTCCGTAATTGATTGCGGCTCTTCATCACGATGTGCATTGAAAAAGGCTTTGGATCCTGTAACGTAACATCCTGCTTCAAGAGCAATTACAATCCCGGCCTGGATGGAAGAAATATGAGTCTAAATACACAGATCAGATCGAGATCTACTTACGCAAACATCCCAAGGCCAGCATCCAATCTCCCTGCAGGAATAAAACAACGTCGTCATCTCCACAACGATAAGCGAGCCCAAATCGACGCGCACCAATAAATATCCAACGCGCCTTGAGCTACGTGACTATAGTTCAACGCCGCGCTGCCTAAACTTCTCAGACTATGGGCCATCTTTCCACGAGGTCCAACTCCGTTTTCACCGTTGGGGTCTCCAGCGAGTCTAACAAAAGACGCCGCTTTATGCGCTATTACCGGGCGCTGTCGATCCGAGCCCCATTCTACCCCTATCAATGCTTGTGATAAAGAGGCGAGGGGGCGCGATGCGGCCATTGGCAGACGGATAGGTTCCTCAGAGGAAGGAAGGATGACGTAGGACCCGGAATCTTTTAAGCCGTAATACTGAAGACCCATTATGAGCAAAATCAAGCAAGAGAAAGAAGGGAATGCTGCTATACTAGCTGCGAGAGGAATGGGTTGTATATTACACCCAGGATTGGCTGTTTCTTGTAGAACAACCCGATGGAGATGCAAGCATACGGGAAACCGTGGACGAAATTAGTTGTCCCATCTGCAAGGGTGAACATGACGTCGGGGTCAAGTGAAACATTATGATACCTATAGGATCAACGCAAAACGTGGGGGCATCGTCAAGAGTTCGAGGGTGTTGTTCACCAGCAGAACCCGAGAACGATTCTTCACCGATACTTCCAAAACGATATCTCAATACATCAAACCAACAAAAATAGGTCTGTTCTTACAACCCAAATCCGGGCCACGATTTCTGAATCTCACTCTTGACATGCTCCTCAACTTTAACATCCCACTGCGTAACAAGGTCTACGGAATTTTTCTTCTCATCGACGTTGCCGCCCTGGCCTTTATCATGCTGAATAGCTTTGGCACCGTCTAGAATGAGCGCACCGGCAGACCGGGCGAGATTCTTTGAGAATTCCAGGAGAGATTCAAAATCTTTGGGTGTTAATTCGCATGCAGCCATTTTTATAGTTGGGCTGGAGAGGGAGAATTTGCTTGCGCTTTTATAGAAAATGATGACCGCTGATCCAGGTTGATCAATATCATCGATCAAAATCCGAATTCAAACTCAGTAATTCGAGGTAATCCGCTTTATCAGTTCATCCGTTTAGCTCCATTACCCCGGTGTATATACTGTCCCCCAGCTATTATTCTATTCTATGCCTGTTTCATATCCTCAGTCGTCTCAGGCAACACTTTCGCCGTTCTGTATAATTGGCGTGACCGATATAGCCAAGGCAAAAACACCTGAATACGAAAAGGGGAGAAAGAGCTCAGATACGTCTTTAACAAAAGAAGAGGATTTAGTTTCGCACCTCCCGTGGGCATTCTTTTCCAAGTAGCTCCCAATACCTCTCGAATCGCTCTATTAGTAATTGCATGTGCGGAAATCGAAATGTCTAGATAAATCATTGGTAAGAATAAAAAAAAAACAGATGGGATATCTTACAAGTAGAATCATCTCTCTCAAAAATGTCATCTAACGCTTCTCGTACACGAACTATCAGCTGTTCATCCATCTCTGTAATACCATTAACGAACATCATGTCTTCCTCGGTAAACCCCTCTTCAATTTCAAACTGTGGGTATGTTTTTTCGATGAACGAGCGTGATCGTCGCTCGTTGCATGAATGAAGAAGGAAGTTTCTTTCTCTGAGATTCTGTTTGATAATTTTAGCAGACAATCATAGTGCTATAAAGCCACGAACACAAACATACCTCTTTGATAGTGGCTTTCGGTTTTTCGCTGGTCTCAGCTAAGCTACTTGCTGAGTTGAGTGCGATGCCCTCAAAGGATATCAACGCAGTGCTGATTGAGCGACTCAATGGGCTTGAATAAAAGCTCTGAGGGATCGGGACACCAAAAGACAGCTCTTCCTTCCACAACTGATTGATACGACGCGCTTGGTTGATTCCTGTCTCGGTCAACGCGGGGTCGGCTGAACAAAAGGGAAGTGGGTTTGACGAAAGATACTTCGTAATTGGAAATTGCTTACGGCCCCAGGTTATGTTTCCATCAGTTGTACGTTTGGCCCAGTACCTAATCAACCATTCGTTAAATTCTTCGACATGTCTTGAAAGAAAAAAGTGACTTTCTCAATCCATTTCTAAAACGAGAATAAAGATCAAAATATTCAAAAGATGAATCAATCGTTCAAACCTCACGACCATACAAGTCCATCGCGACATTATCTATCCGGCAAAGAATCAGTGTACTGCCATGAAAACACGACGTCAATACAATACGAATAACACTCACGGTATCCCTCTCCATGTCTTGCGACAAACAATACTCTATGTGTTGTCGATGATGCAGCCCCTGCATCGTTCAACTCTGCAATCCGTCGTCTCAAGTTCTCCCAGCGAGCAGGACTAGAATCAATCAGCCCAAACCGGGGTAAAACCTAAACAAAAGTTTTAGAACCAAACTCTTCAGAAGAAAAACTGACACACGTACCTGTTCAGCATCGTGATCTTCGTTGTCTTGTATATCGTAGAAAACATCGGGAATAACCTGAACAGCATCATAAAATGAGAACATATAGTACTGGCATAATCTAAAAGATCCACACCTTATAAGAAAACTTCATGACAGGATAAAAGCGGATACCACTATATCGATGACAAAAAATGCGGATGAGCCGTTAATATATCGTGATAATCCGACTGAGCTGTTGAAAAACTACAGCACATCGTTGTGACTTGATAAAGCTGTCCTCGGCAGATGCCGAACAATGAACAAGAGACGCCAACACGTGACTCGTGTATTTACGGCAAATGCCACAGAATGCTCATAATATTTAAATATTATTGTGTTTTCGGAAATTTTGAGAACTTGCAGGTAAAAGCGGAATGAAAACTGAATTGAATTGGTAATCGACGCAACGTGAAAGAAGTCGCACAAATCAGTCCCACCAAAAGTGAACGCTGTAGGGGGAAAAGATGCCGACAGAAGTTCAGAACTAAGGCAAAAGCGCATTTCAAAGAAGTTTGGATCCGTAATTAACCGTTAACTACAGAGCCAAGGTAAGCCCTCGCGAAAGACACACCTGTGACGCCTGGTAAGGAATTTGAGAAGGTATTTTAACTGGCATCCATCAAGCTCCAGAATATTCGCATTGAATTGTCCAATCTTTCATTAGAATTTTCAGGGTAGTCATTCGGTTTTGAATGTTGGCATGTCGATAGTTGGCCATCGTTGCTTATAAATTGCCTCGGGCATTGGTGTATTCATGGGATATTTCAAATATGTGCAACGCCCTGAACATAGAAGTAAAAGTGGGTTCATCAGTGCAATAGCATTGAGCAGATTCTAGCACTTTTGCAGTCCACGGTCAGATCATTTCGGCACGCCAGACTCGAACGAGCAATGAACATTTTGCCAAAATGTTTTCAAACTAAACAGGCAATTATCATTATACTGCAAGCTATGATGATACAATCAGAGAAAATGAAATTAATATGATATCAAAAACGCGGTCTAACTCAATGGACGAACTGAACAAACGTACGCGTCACATGGTTTGTCGAACGGGCAAGGGGTGAGTATAAAATCGAGCAAAAGATTTCTCGTTAATTCATCCAGCCTACGCGCAAAATTCAAATACATATTATTCAGACATATCGTAATCGAGCAAGGTGTTGACGTGATGGCGAATGGCGACTAGAGTAGTAGTCACTAACTCAAGCTGGCTAGCCATGCATGGTGAACCGGTCGAAAAGTTGAAAAACGTGCGATGCCGGCGCTAAGACTTAGACGCCTATTTTCTAGCTTCATCCAACGCTTGAACCACCTCAGATGTATTTTGTTCCCACTTCGGGGATCCTTTGCGCAGCGCTCTATTTCGAGTCTTCCAGTCTTCGAAGTACAAGTCGTTGAAGCTATTTATGTCACTACTAGGTACAGTGATGCCCATCGAGTTCTTTCGTTTGCACCGGCTCCACTTTTAACCCAAATCTACAAAGCTTCGTGCCTAGAACTGGTGCATGCTTTGCTAGTATCATCTCAACTCAGTTGCTACATTTTGGACGCTTTCCCTTCCTTGTGTCGTCCCAACATTTTTCTTCCCCAAACACTCCGACGGCGTCCCTTTACTACGCTCTTGCCTCTACTATCAGGGCTTATAAGGTGGATACTCACATGACAGAATCACCCTCAAATCATTATGGTACTGCTCGAAGGATATTTGAAACAATCCCTGACCTCTTCTTTATCCTTCTCATCATGCGGTAGGACGGATATGGATTACCAACGCATGATATATCATTCGGCTCATCACTTTGCCGTTCTCAAAGGGGCGTCATTCATCTCTTACCAAACTCCTAGAACAGAACCGACACAGAGATGTCAATCAATAAGCTATTCTCGTAAAGAGGGCCGGCAATGGCGCAGCTAAATGACTTCTGACGCCAGATGACCGCAACTCATTTGTATTGGTCAATTTGGTTCTCTCAAATCTTTATATAAAGTGTTCATTTCAGTGATTATTCTATTCACCAGTGCAGCACTGCAGAGGTCCAAGTTGCTCATACTCTCTCAACATTGTCTTTATATGCATTTCTTCAAGACCACTTTATTGGGTCTCCTAACCATTCTTGGTTCTATTTTTGCAACTCAAGCTATATCAAACTGTGATGTTTCACGAGCTGTAATTCCACTGGGTACATCTGGCTTGACCCCTCCTCCTTCTGGTCAAGTACCTATCAACATCGCAGTATGTAGCGCATAGTAATGCAAAGGGCACCGAATAACATTCACATTTTCAATTTAGCTCGGTGTTGGTACCCAAAATTATACGTGCAACTCTGCTGGAACATTCTCGTATGGTTCTTTCGTCTTTCATCAACAGCGTGATCGTTGAATGATCTCACAGGTCCATCGGCGCTGTTGCCACCCTTTTCGACGCTTCTTGCGTCTCAGAGTTCATATCCAACTTCTTCCCTAACTTCAACTTCACAGTAGTTGCAGGAACAACCACCCCTCTTGAAATCTTTGTCGAAGTGCTTGAAGCCGCCTTGGGCTACCCGCCTGAAGTTCTTGGACACCACTTTTTCACTGCCAATGCTACTGGTGCCCCGGCAAACTCTATCTCTCCAACGTTTGATTTCCGCTCAGGAATCGACCAAGGCGATCCCAACGCCTTTGTCATAACGAACAAGACTGAAGATGTCAAAGCCCCCGTCGATCCAACGCATAACGTGGATTGGCTTCAGTTAACCGCATTTCCTGGTGATGGCGATTTGGCTAAAACGGTCTACAGAATCCTTACTTTAGGTGGTCAACCCCCAGCATCGGTAATTTCTTTTGTTTGATGATGATAATTTAACTCAGTTGATTTTTTTTCCGACATTAGTGCACGCCAGGCTCTGGTCAGATTACCGTTCCTTACGCAGCGAACTATTGTATGGATTCTGTCATGTCGGTTATTTTGGTTATTGCATCTCACACTATTTTTAAGGGTTCTTTAAATGATTTTTTTCAAACGCTCTGGGTTCGCAACCAAACTATGAATGATATTTTGTCCGAAAGAATAGAGAATAAAGAGTTCAAAATAAACATTGTTCGATGTCGACCGGGCCACCGTTTCCCTCATAATTTATTTCACCGACCATGTATGAAGATATAAATTGGACAATGGCGCTTTGTCGTTATTCCCATTTTTCATCAATTAACGTACTCAGGGGTTCAGTGCATACTTTGATGGCATCTTTAGAAGCTTAGAAGCAGATGAGTCAGGCTAATTAAAACTCCAACGTGGGGAGAACAAGGAAATGACATTGAAGTTGAGAAAGGGTCTCAATGAGAAAAATTAGGAATCAAGGGGGAAAAGAATTAAACCAAAACTGAAGCATTCGAAACTAAGCCACAACAAAGGACATTGGGATAAAAGAAACTCGGTGCAGTCAAGTACTCTCAATTACATAATAAATGATGACCAGTGTATGTTACACATACAGTACTCAGATACAGTCGACGGTGTGCGTACCAGATATTCTTTTCCCAAATATTATGTTGCTTGGTTTCCGCTAGAACACCAAATGGAGACCCCTGATGTACCGACAAACTTTCGTCTTTCGGGGGGAGGAGGAGACTGGACCAAATCTCCACTGGCTTGAAAAACCCCTTCACCCCTTGTAATGGCCTTTTATATGCATCTTTGAAACCGATCTATTTTACGCGCCGTGTATAATTTTCTATGAAGTTTGTATGATACAAACTTAAACCTCGAGATATTCACCTGGTTTCAGGCATTAGGAGGGTTCAAGTTTATGACATCCGCAGCGCCCTGACGCCATATTTCCAACTTCTTTCCTCTTTATACCCATGCGAATGTGCGTATTTAAATAAATCTCGTCTTGTCACGAGGTTTTCACAACCCTTTTCCTCAACCACTACCATTGGGCACATATTCATATACAGTCGACGAGGTGCGTACCAGATATTTTTTTCCTCGATTATTATGTTGCTTAGTTTCCGCTAGAACACAAAATGGAGATTCCTGATGTATTGAGGGAACCGAAACTTTTTGTCTTTCGTGGGGAGCATGAGACTAACGAAATCTCCACCGGCATTTCTATTGGTATTCCCAAGGCTTGAGACAGGTTTTATGAACCTCAAATAGGGTATCTTCACCATGGAAAAGTGAGTATTTCACAATTAAAATGTCGTATTGGCTACCAATGATGGTCCCCAAATAAAGCCTGACCGCTTTATCTCCTTCAAACACTTTCTTCATAGTAGAGACAAGCGGGGCCTGTCTATGGGTATATAGGGGAAGCAAAAAAACGCTGAAGCTTGACTTTACGCTAACAACAAAGAGGAGATCAACTTGAAGGGCATCGACGGCACAAGCAAGACGATTTTTTTCCCAGTCCCTACTGAAGAAGGCTCGGTCTTCCAGTCGTGGGGAAGTAGTGAGTGGGTTCGGGTGCGCGAGCATGACGAACCTAGATGATGTGACGTCGTAGCCTGTACTGGTCAAAACCACATAGTACCCTGACTTGCAAACCTCTTAACGTGACAATGCTTGGGATGACGTATTTTCGGCTCGTCGACGTAGTGATTTCACTTGGAAACGTGATCCCAAAGATCAGTTGCGCTGGTCCTCGTCAACGTTTATTGGCTATTGTGTCAGGAATGCAGATTGGAGGAACAGACGGCGTACAAGTCATCAACCCGAAAACGAGCTATGAAGTGTGGTTGACGGGAAGTGTAGACTACGCCGTCGTGGAGTTTGCCAACAAGGGCAAAAACAAAGGTTCTTCTTAATCATTTTCTCACCAATCTTGAAATTCAGACTCACTCCTAAATATGATAGCCCAATTACTGAGCTCGAATTTGAACAATCAGACGATGTCTAAGAACACGGGAGGCCATCTTTTTCTTATAGAGGCCAAACGCGCCCATGCTTCCATCCCTGCTTTCATTCCGGAAGCCGTCTGCCAAGCAATCGCACTGGCAACCCGTCAGGGGTGAGTTCGTTCAAGCTCATCTCGTGTTTGTTCTAATTATGTAATTGATGCTAATTGGAACAACCAAAGCCGAAACGAAGCTCGGTTTTGTTTGTCCAACGGAATCGAGTGGCTGTTTGGAATGATGAAAGAAAAGGATGGGAGATGGACATCGTATTTGTCAAAGAGGATCGCCGTGCCTCAAACCTGCACGGAGCACGACTTAGGGCGGCTCTTGCAGCTGCTGTGCGCGTGGGTGAGTAATACTAATAGGGAGAGAAAGCATATCTTTGTAAATGCCTAAATTTGTTCACTTTAGCTCAATCCGGAAGACGTTTCCGGATTAGTTACGCTCGAGGCGGATGAATACGTGTGAGAAAATTTCTCTCGTTTCCGGTTTTCATTTTATAATATTGATGCCGCAAAATCGCTCTGTTCTAATTTGGATAGTGATGATGTGACGGAGCTTAACGACGGATGAAGCTTTCGTAAAACCGCAATGCAGTCTCAAGCTTCAGCTTCATTTCTTCCTATTTTTCTTTCCCACCCGGGCCCGTCTCACCCCAGTGTTCATCACCATTTCTCTCCTTTGAACGTCTTGTCTTTGCAGCCTATCATTCTCTCCCTGAAACCTTTCCTTTCCTCTTCCCTTTATTCATTCCGTCTAACAAGGACTTAAAAATTTAGAATACCCTTCCATGTATATACAAAGTGCTATGGACATGCATTTAACGTCGCGCAACGCACAGTGAGAAGTCCAATCGCGGAGGGAGGCCCGCCTGTTGGTTCTCTCACTCCAAGGCTGTCGGGATCGGCTCCATTATGTTTATGTAAAACTGTTCATTAGATTCTCATGTCTGATTCTGTATTCTACATATATTCAAGCTACTATTTTTTCTATCACGAGAAAGCCCCAGCAATCCAAAATAAGACGCTTGAAGTAAAAAGAAACTTATATTCCATGTTATTCACAGTATTTAAAACATACGAACAACAAAAAAAAGCATATACGTAACCAACTCTGATCATGATTTTACTTGGAATACCTCAACTTCCCGAATTGAAGTAATATCCCTTCATACGCGACACAGATTGATCTTGCACGTCCAATGCTAGATAGGAAAGAATGCACTAGAACGATAATAAAAAAGAAGAGAGAGAGAAATATACATCTGGACAATGAAAAAGATGAAGGGAAAGTGAAAAGGAAAAAAGAAAAGAAAAGAAAACATGTGGGTAAAGGAGTGTTTGATTCGGTAGTTTATGAAGTTACTATGAAAACGCGACTGGACACCTGCAGGAGTCGGTATATCACATGAAGGCGTCGGAGAAATGAAATTATAGGAGTGTGTCGAGTAAATATGTACCAGTGTACTGTTGTATGCGGGTGTCGCGATGTCGCCAGTGTCGCCGCGATGACTGTAGCCGTCCCTTATCTTGTCTCGCCCGTGCCAATGAAATGACGAGAGAGAGAGGTAGAGAGGAATATAAACGAGAAGATGATGATGAAAAGTAGAGAAAAGGGGAATAATGAAACGACAACGGTACCCCAAAGAGATGAAAGAAAAACGCGTCTTTTTCAGATATCGCTTCCCTTACTCTGCTCTCTATGCCAGTCAAGACCTCCTCCTCCGTCTCGAGCTGGACCGACCGCCATTCTCCCAACCTCATCAGGATCCATAACGGAACCGCGCACACCCTCAGGTCCGCTATCCAAAACCGGTTTTCCGCTCGCAGATTTGAAGCCGGAGTACTTGACGCGGGGTTTATTCTCAGGCGTACGTGGCTCGGGTGGCCGGGGAGAGGAGTCGTAATTACTCGAGGGATGATCATCTTCGTCAAACTCGCCTTTCGACTCGCCATCGGCCTCTTCTTCTTCCTCTTCTTCGTCGTCATCGGCAGCAGCAATGTGACCAGATCCACCATCTTTAGTACCATTAGAAATCTTTTTGCCGCGTTTCATTGGCTTGAAGTCCAACTTAGAAGGTCCTGCAGGTAGTGGTTCGTAGTCCGGATGATCTAAAGGTAATTTCGCCCTTTCATATGCCGAAGGAGAGAGGTTGTAATAGGGATTGGGAAGATGGGTCTTGACGCCTTTGCTAAACAGACACAAACGTTTAACAACAGTTGACTAGTTAAAAAGACAGATACTTACAAGACATAAACAACTGTCGGCTTTTCAGTCTTCTCCAGCTTGTCGGCTTGCTCCTTATTATCGGCGTTAACATCCTTCAAAACCTTTGCCCTGCCTTTGGACGCCGACTTCTTGTGCTTTGGGGGCGTTTTCACAAAGAATGGGTTATCGTCCGCATCGTCAATGACAGGAAGTTCGAGTGGCTTGCATATGCCTTTGTCCTCGTCCTTGGTTTTTTTGGCGCTAACGCGGGTGGACTGGCGAGTAGGAGAACGTAAGGACGAGCGTTGAGATTTGGCCTTCACGGGTGTTACGGGCACCGGTGCAATGTTAGCGGCGGCTTGAAGACGGGGAGAACGACGAACGGGCGAAAGAGAGCGGCGAATAGGGGATCCTGAACGCAAACCATAGGACGGCTTCGTCGCGGTGAGACCTCGAACAACAAACGGATCGTCTTCGTCACCGCCGTCGCCGTTACCATCAACTGCACTCACAAACACCTGACGCTCTTTCGGAAGTTCCAACGAAGAGGCGGAAGGAAACAGAATCATCCGCCCAAGAACGCCAGACTTGTCTCCTTCTCCCTCAACCCCAGCGGAAAGAAAATCGTCTTGGTCGTCATCGCCACCATCTTCTGCATCGCTGTCACCTGCGTAAGCATTCTTCCTTGGCTTTAATCCGATTCTACCGGCTCTTTTCCTTGGAGGTTGAACAGTTGGCGGAGGACTGGGAAGCGATGCTACAGATGCACTGCGTTTGAGCTTCTTGGGTGGCGGATGAGCTTGCGTTGCTTCTGGGAGAGATGTAGGACCTCGAATAGGAGATGAATCGAGCATAGTTTTTGTCGAGTAGAGGTTGTATGGTAAGAAAAGTGTTGTTGAAGGGAAGGGTGCGTGGTGTATGTTTGCTTAATTGTACGAGTGTGTTGAACGGAAGATCGCGAAAAGAAAGTTATGTTTCTCTGTATCTTAAAATTTGGAAGTTCAGCGTCGTATTTATGTGGAAATTTGTAAAACAAGGAGTCGGTAGACAAGAAGTTGGTGAACAAGAGTTGGGGGGAGGAGAAATGCAATTCAAACTTGACCACTTAAGAATGGACAAAACAGAGACGCAATGGTCCTCAAATAGCCCAGAAACAAGAACAAAAAGCCAGAAGCGAGACACAACTAACCTGAATCCCAAATGAAGCAATGTATATTGCTCCAGATCAAAGACCAAAAGTTTTGATCGAATTAATCGGAAATCGCAAGGAGGGAAAAGACAAAAAGAGAAACAAAATAACAAGACAAGAGAGGAAGGAAGGCAGGGAGACAAGCCCAAAATTAAATGCAAACAACAAGGGCGGTGTTGTTCGTGTTTTTCTGGCGGGGAGGATGTGTGGGGACACTGGACACAAAGACCCTTCGGGACGGCGCGGCACGCGCACCCCACGCGTCTGCCGAAACCAAACTCGGTGCCGAGTATTTGAAACTCCGGCGAACAATGAAAGGATAGGTATCACGTGACGATTAGTCACATACATGTCACTATATGTCACAATTTGACACTTCCAATCCAACTGCGTTTTTTTTGCACAATGCCAAAATCAATCTATGCAAAGTTCTATGTAAAGTCGTTCAAGTTGTGACAGCAGAACAAATCAAGATGAACAAACAAACAAATCAAGGGGCTATGCAGTAAGCCAACGAACCTTCGATGCAATCCCAACAAATGAAGGAAGCAAGGTACTCATTTTAATCTCGAGTCTGGCAACATTGTTGATCAGGGGGATAACACGAATATGCCCGAGCGCGTACAAAAGCGGTGGGGTGGCGTTATTTTATTGATGGAGCTCAGGCAATATTCGATGGTGAAGTCTGAGGTAAACTTTCAACCGGTGTCAGGAGAGTCAGCGTTTAGACTGACGTTTGCCCCTGAGCTCTGTTGAAGATCTTTCATCACAATTTCTATTCACCTTCATCTTATCTTTAACAGATGGTTTTTTTTTTGGTCACCGTGTTGACATAGATGATGCCTGATTAGCCTGATCTCCATCTATTACTTGATTAAATTAACATGGGAAGATTTAGAACACTGGTCACCGTACTCAAGATAAGCCGGGGTACCCCAGTGCTTCTTCGGGGCTTCGTTCCATCAGTCTCATTCTGATGAAATTTCAATCTCATGCCAGAGAAGCCACTGGAAGCCTTGAATAGTTATTATTGACAGCTGGGCGTTATTCCCATGTGATGACTGCCTGGTGCAATGTGCTTTTAAGCCCCTCCAGTTATTGATTTCTGTCCTAACGCCTCTTACAGTTGCATGAAAAATGAATTCCTCGACGATACAAGTGTCACAGGTCGTAGAGGAGATTCCGCTATTTCTTCAAGTCGTATTCACTATTGGTAGGAAAATATCTACTTTGACTTCATATATGAATAACAAGCTGTGTTAGCTGCCACCACAACGCTTATTATCTGGAATGTTTTCTCGACCCTTGATGAGGAAGTAAGTCTCTCATTTCTCATGCCAGCTGCTATAATTCAAACATTATGCCAGGTAGAGTTTATATGGCCGTAGGTAGTTCTTATCTGTCCTCATCAACGTGTCCTCAAGATATTTCAGATCCAGTTTTACTTTTGTAAAGGGCTTATTTTTTGTGGTCCGGTATCTCGCACTTTTCCTTTTTTGGTAAGTTTTCTTCAGTTGATTTGAGCGTTACTTATTCGTATTTTGAAGTGGAGCTTCCCTCGGGTTTTTCGGAAACTTACAAACCAACACGTGCATGGAAGTTGTACAATTCATTACTATCAGTGGTTCCATAGTCACAGCATGCTCAAACATGCTGCTCATACAGAGAGGTACGCTATCCTTACTTCAATTAATCAAACAGGGGATAATTTTTAGTATACGCATTCTACGGTTGTTCAAAACGCATACTTTGGGCCCTCTGTTTAAGTTTCGCATTGAGTGAATCTTTGGTAATCGTGACTTTAAGCTTGGCTCTACCCCAATTTCGGGCGGGGAAGGACAGCCTTCCGTCACCAATACCTGAATATTTTGGACGTTGCATTTTCGAAACATATCCTCGAATATTTTCCTTTGCATGGTAAATATGGGCTCACTAAAAGTGAACTTTTCCTCATTTCATGTGCCCTCAAAGGTTCTGCAAGGTTGTATTCGAGGCTGTCGCCTTCACTTTCATTGCTGTCAGGTTCGCCAACCGTCAATATACAGCGTGGAAAACTGGACTTGCGAGTCCAAGGCTATACAACGTTTTGTTTAGGGATGGCACATGGGCATTTTTTATTCTGTTTTGTGAGCACCAGTAAGACTCTCGTATCTCGTTTCATAAATTATGAAATTACAGTTTTCTACTTGTCTGCTGGTATTCTCATGCATGGCCAAAACATAGCAGGCCTATCACTTTCTTTGTAAGTTCTAATGTACTTGTGTTGATGGGCCATTTACTGATCAAGTGAATCTAGATTGTCCTATGCACTTTCCAGTATCATTGTAAGTTCAAAGGAAGTTGCGGATATGACTTCGCTAAATCACTGCTCGCTCGTGCCGTTTATATCCAGTCTACCCGTTTGATATTGAACCTGCACCATGCGGCGAAAAGGAACCAACCTACAAGCTCTGTTTCGTGGGATAGCTCTTACCATGAAGTGCCACGTCTGGTGGTGATTGGGTAGCAAAGGCCAGCGTATAATGGGATCATCGGGGAATGGTCAAGGGAATCAAAAGTCTCATGAAATTAAGGTTTTGTACAAATTAAATATTGTTCCGCCCAGAGGCAGTTGTATTAGTTTATGTCGGCACGAACATGCATTATTATATTACCGTAAGTACGTCAACGTGCATTGAAGTAGATGACCATGACGGGTAAATCATCTGAAAACAAGACAAATTGATAAATGTGAATGATAAGAGCCAATAATCTGACGACAGGATCCTCCTGCCTGTTTAATTTATATGAATATCAACGTCATCATTTTTTCCCTTGATTTGCTTACACCACTGTCAGGAAATCCGACGATGTAACGGGTGACTCTAGTATAATGGTTATCGCCAACTCGGCCATTCCAACGCACGCAGAAATGGTTTTACAAAAAATGTCGATGGGGATCTACTTTATAATCATTTTAAATAATAAACGCCCAACACTCCTTGTCTGGGAACTTTCAACGTTTCAACCACTGAGCGCGGCGGCGCGCACGCGTCAGTGTGTTACACAAATCCAACTTTCAGGCCTGAAAGACAACGGAACTGGAATTTAAGCACTGGCAGCTAATCAAGGTATCGATGGATCCGTAGTAGGCAATGGGTCGCGATCGAGTTATTGCTAATCCTCTGCAATCCTCCTGTACCTCATTGTCCGAGAGAAATTGAGAAATTGCAAACTGGGACACGGGGACATTGTGGAACGATTGGATAGGTCTACAGTGTAGCCGGCGGGACATGGTGCATGGCCATTCAAATATTCAAATATTCAAGCTCAAGCTTCAAGTCCGTTGGGTATCGGACAGCGAAAAAAAAAACGCTCACGAAATGCCGCGCCATCAACGCATCGTCATTGTACTTTGGAGTCATGCAATAAGCCAACAATCCTGTGACGAGAGGGAGTTGTACCAAGTGCCGTATTTGAAGTTGGAGTCCGGCGTCATTTCCGATCAAGACAAGAATACGAGCATCTGTGAGTATACTAAAGAAGATATGTAGAAGAGGGGCCGTCTTGACTAGCATGCAGTCTTCATTTGTGTGATACGGAAAGGTAGCTTTCGAACTGTTCGCTGCTGTTCAATGTTAACGTTTCTGCTCATCTTCAGCAGGCGTCAGCCTTCTATCTTCGCGTGGCCGGCTCGTAATCTCCATATTTTATGAGGTATCATGGGATGACTTGAGGCTTTGAGCCCGAGGTACCCGTCTATCGAAGATAGCTCTGGGTTTCATCCAGTAATCCACTGCAGCTTCCTTGACGGAAATCAATTTCATTGTGTGTCGGGCTCTCTGGATGGCAATCAAACTAAACTGGAACTACGATGATCGTCAAGTACGGATCGGTCGTTGAACCGAACCGAAAAGATTTTACTCATGACTAGCTTAGTTCAGTGAAAACTACTACATAAACCAGATGCATGATACTTTTATCAATACCCGAACCTTCCTTATTCATAATCCCCCCACCTTCGTATGAGATATGCATTTCTCAACACAACAAGTGCCGATAGTGGAGCAGCTTCCGCGGTCTCTTCAGGTCGATGTCAATCTAGTTGCTACCACGACTCTCACTATCTGGAATATTTTTTTAACCTTTGACGAAGAAGTAAGCGTCTCATTTCTCATAGATTATTCGTGGCCTAAATGCACTGCTACTAGGTCAGGTTTATCTGGTCGTGTGTAGTTTTCTTTGGACATGTCAATGTCAACTAAAAATTGTGTCAGGTCCAATTTCACTTTCGCAAAGGGGTTGTATTTTATGGTCCGGTATCTCGCGCTCTTACATTTTTGGTAATTATTCTTCCCGATTGGTTTATATGTCTCTTATTTGTTTTGTTAAGTGGAGCTTCTCTCGGTTTATTTGGGAATCTAGGAGGCAATTCATGCACGAAAGTTATAATATTCATGGTTATCATTGGTTCTATGATCACAGCATGCTCAAACATATTGCTAGTACAACGAGGTACGTTTAATTTTGCTGCAAATACCTTAGCGGAAAATGATTTTTAGTGTACGCATTTTATGGCTGTTCGAAACATATACTTTGGGCCTTCTGTTCAGGATATGTATTGAGTGAATCCTTGGCTATAGTGGATGTGATTTTGGGGCTACGAGGCTTTCGTGCAGAAAGGGATAACCTTCCTTCACCAATACCAGAACTATTTGGGTATTGCATTTTCAAAGAATACCCTCCAATATTATGCTATGGGTGGTGAGTATGGGTAAATTACTAAACTAAGAGTCGAATGTTACTCAAATGCTCTGGAAGGTTTTGCAAAACTGTATTAGAAGCTGTCGCTTTCGTTTGCGTTGTTACAAGATTCGCCAAACATTTCACAGAGTGGAAAACTGATCTTTCGAATTCAGAGCTACATAAGGTTTTCCTAAGAGATGGAACATGGGCATTTTTAATTTTGTTCTGTAAGCACAGTCGAGGCTGTTCACACTTATTTCAATGTTTTTCAAAAATTTGAATCAGTGTTCTACCTGTTTTCCGGTATTCTGCTGCGTAGTCAAAGCGTAGCAGGCCTGTCACTTTCTTCGTAGGTTTAAGTAAAATTGACTCGGTCACGCTATTTCTCTGGACCCTGATTAAGCGAATTTAGGTGGTCATATGCCCTTTCTAGCATTTGTGTAAGTTTTACAAGGAAATTGTGAATTTCACTGTGTTACACTGTTCACTAATATCATTTACATACAGTCTACCCGTCTGATACTGAACTTTCATCATGCAGCAAAGAAAACCCAATTTTCTGATATCCTTTCGTGGGACGGCGGTCGTCATCAAGAGTTATCAAGTTTAGCATTGGTTGCTTAGGCGGCAGGTGCAAGTGACATCATCAAAAATAGATATACTGACGAAGGAGTCGTGGGTTTTGCCAGCTCGGCAAGGTTGTGTATGAACCAATTGTTGTTGTCTATTTTTCCGTTTTGAGCGGCTGAAGTTTTTGTCGGCGTATGCAGTATTATGCGGACAGCGCGGGTAGAACACTGGAAACACACAGACACTCAAAATATCAATGAGCCTGTTTCACATTTTCGGACAATCATTAACATACTTTAAATAAATATTTACACTCAGCGGGTGTCGGGGGATCACGATAGAATTAGCTGGTTAAAATTTTGTACTGCGAAGGGTGATGCGTATGCTGAGTGGGATACATTGCAGATTCTGCACTCGGACTGGAGAAATCCGAGTGCAGAATCGGGCTGCTGATGGGTGGCCGCATGTCTGGATTCCGTATTTCATACTAGTACAGTGTACGCGTATAGCTGAAATTCTGCTGAATCAGTAATGGTATGACCAAAACCCGAAAGCAACTTTGCAGTAAACAGAATGCACCTTATATTTACGTTCTCATCATACCCGACCATTCACCAACATCCGCTTGCATGTTATAATCATTACTTGGCATAGACACAATCACCACTGAACAGATAATGCTCAAAAATACCGCCCCGTGTTTCACCAGGAACATAAGATGATGGGCATTGAAAATTATTACGAACTAATAAGCCAATGCGCCTGGAGAAAAAACCAAATCTTCCACGACCATTCGATGTCCCGACGAAGTTTCGGTGAAAAGTATTTTCGGCTGGAGCGCTCGGTGCTTTTTACCACAATCGGTCCGGCTGTCCGGAGTCATCTCTCCGTCGCGTGACTCCCATCGCGACTGAACCAAAACTCAAACTTTCAGCATCATATCAAACTGCGCGTTTGAAAACAGAGGCGACGCAGTAGTTCACGAACTAATAGATCTTTATAAGGTACAGTGCCTGGCTTGTCTCTTTTTCAATCTTTGGTTGATCCCTGGAACTCGAAGAACACGTAGGAACGAGATCATGATCGCGGTGTTCATCGCGGATTCACAAATCACATTTCAATATAAAATAAGACCTTGATATCCTAATATTCTACAATAATTGCAGCATGAGGAAGAATAGTAAGTGTGAATCTTGAACGGCAGAAACGGACTGGTTCGGATGAAGGGCGTATCATTTGTTGCCAGAGCGCGCGGTGATGACAAATTTTTGGTTGGGCGATGACGAGGGTCGTAAAACTGCTCACGAATTGGAGTGACTGCTTTTTTCGACAAACCTCATTGCCGACTTAGTTTTGTAAGCGTTTTTGAGTCATTTTTTCTCCGACAAAATAATAAGGAAAAGTTCTCTAGCAGCGTGGAGTATGATTCCCAGCTGACTTTGAAACCGAACCTCCATTAGGACGGCACTGCTCCGTCGACATCTTAAATTATTGCCCATTCTTCCACTACACGTGCCATTGTTTCACTGGTAAACCAAATCCCTTCGTTTCATGAACTACAGACTCATATTACTACAAGACGACAGACAAGTTTGATTATCCATTTTCAAGGCCGGATTTCCTTTTCCCATCATATTAATGAAGGTTTGATTTCACCACATGCGTGCCAACGTAAGCCTAATAGAGATAATACCTCTTGGCCGAGTTCAATTTCCTTTCTACACATTATAAACGCCTACACCTAGGTTGATTTCAATTCATCCCCGTCACCAAAATTTGTATGTCTAGACGATACAAATGTCCCAAAGTGCGGTAATACAAGCCCTTTCAACCTTTTTACCAGTATCATTTAACATTGGTAAGAGTATATTCTTCAACAATTTCCGCGTATGGGTAACGGTGCTTGTTAGCTGCTACTACAACCCTCGTTATATGGAATACTCTCCTGACCCTAGATGAAGAAGTGAGCGTTGTTCCCTATGTAAATTATCGTACACTCAATTTCGCGCTGGGTTCAGTTTATCGGATCGTGTGTATCAGTGTTTGTTTGGGCTAAAGACCATCCTCAAAAGTGTCTTATCAGATCTGACTTCACTTTCATAAAAGCCGTATATTTCGTGGTCCGGTATATTCCTTTCCCAATTTTCTGGTACGTTTTGGTGGTTGGCTAATCTGTGCGTGGCTGACATCTTTAAGTGGAACTACTTTTCTTTTCTTCGGAAATACCAACACAAACTTATGTCAGGGAATGTTATGGCTCATCGTTGTCGGCGGTTCTGTTATCACAGCATGCTCAAATATACTGCTCATACAGCGAGGTACCTTTTACTCCATTTTTCATTGAAGTGATTTTTAATGGGCAGGATTTTAGTGTACGCATTTTACGAACGTTCAAAACGCATGTTCTGGACTCTCTCTTTGATATTCATAATAATTGAAGTTCTGGTAATGGCGAATGTGATTTTGGATTTACCCAGGGTCGAGATTACAAAGGATAATTTTCTTTCACCAATACCGGAACTATTTGGACGTTGCGTTATTGAAAGATTCAATCCAATAGGTGCCTATGCGTGGTGTGTTTGGGTGAACCTAGACTAGCAGTAAACTTTTACTCACGCCCCGTGTTTTCCAAAAGGTTCTACAAGCTTGCATTTGAAATTATCACGTTCCTCTGCATCATCGCGAGATTCGCCAAGCTGCAATATGTGGCATGGAAACTTGGGCTTCCAAATCCACGGTTGTACAATGTGTTCTTGAGAGATGGGTCATGGGCATTTCTCGTTTCATTTTGTAAGCGCACTTCTTTTCTCTTGTGTTACCTTTTACAACTTGAATATTATATATAGTGTTCTTATTATTTACTGCTGTGCTGCAGCGTGAACAAAATATGGCAGGCCTGTCATTGAATTTGTAAGTGCTAGCATATTTATGTTATTTACACAACTATATTCTGTTCATGATTAATCACATGAAATCAGATGGGCGCTCGCTCTTTCTGGTATTTGCGTGAGTGAAGTCATGACAGAAAACATACTCTCCAGCTCTTCTCATTCCCACCCTCATATACAGTCTACCCGTTTGATATTGAATCTAAATCACGCAGCGAAGAAGACCCAACATTCTGGTGCCCGCTCCTTCGCGGGATATTTGGTCGCATCGAGTATGGCTTTTGACTTGAATTGCGACCAAGTGGTAAAGCTCTCCGATGGCCAGTGATTATAATTTATGTATTTGGCACCTTTGAGGCAAGGACAGAATTTATGGAAGTAGCACGTGGTATTGTAATGCATAAAATTTCCATCGGTATTGAAATAAACAGGTAGAGTCTGAAACATACATTAGACTAGAGGATGGTAAGTGTGGAAGAAGCGATGAGGTACAGCTACAGTAAATACTTTGACAATATCTTTCGACGCGGAAAATTGAACCCTTTACGATTACCAGTGTTAGAAATTCCGTTGTATTTACACAGCGAGGCTGCCGTTACGCAGAATACATATATTACTGTAGGAAGAGCGCATGAAGGTGTTTTTCGATCCTATACGAGGTTACAAAAAGGAATTTCGTGATTGGTTTCACTGACAGTCCATGCAGACAGTGATGACCAACTCGTTGAAGTTGAAGTAATTCGATGGGCATTCCTTTAGGCTTTGTATTCCGTCTCTTGCCTCAATCTGGATTCGCCCCGTTTTTACTACAAACACGGCAAGACACGGCAAGAACGATCGCGAAGCGGTTGTTTTGGTGGGGGTTTTTTTTTGCTGACTAAGCGCTAAGTGCCTTTAGATTGGACCGGTTTTTCAAGTTCATCCAGCCTCGTCAAACGCTCCGTCGCTGCTCAGGGGGAGCCCTGTGGAAGGGGGCAGGAGCCGACAGGCTCGGTGCGCGGTGAGAGGCGACCGCTCGGGTGGGCGGGACCTCCCTCTGCGACTGGGCTCCCCCGAAGCTCGCGAACCAATGACGATGATGCAAACACAAGTCAACGTGATCACTAATGCTGGGGCGGGCGGATGGGAACGAAAGTTTGCGAGAGAAGATGGCCAAACGATGAGACGTGAGATGTCTGCCGCGCTGGGCAGAAGGAAGAGGACCAAAAGACAGTGCCGCCGCGACGGCGCTTCCTGCTCGGCTGAACGCGTGTGCTATAGCACCGCGACTTTGGCACTGCTACGCTTGCATCGCCTTGCGACTGAATCAAGCCCTCAGCACCACAGATTACGCCTTTGAAGGATAAGGCAACGCACCAAACTCACGAACTTGCGGACTGGTGGACACAGTTTCTGGCTTGTCTCGTTCCTAGTTGGGGGGCAAGTTGTACTCAAGAGTCAAAACACGCGGGAATTTTGCCGGAACATCACCACAGCGCATGTCGTGGATTGGGCCGTCTTCTTCTAACGTGATTCGGGACTGTATCATCCATATCAATAGCTATGCTATGCTATGAAATATAGTATATCAACGAAAACCGAACGACAAATTCGGATTCATGATGAAGAACAACCCGGGGCCACATGACTCGGAGCTGCTTCCTATTAGGACAAACTTGATTACCGAAGTTGGTTGGTGTGCGACAAGGTCTCTGATGATCGGGCGGAACAGTTCACAAATGCAGTAAGGAAACGTTATTTCTTGACGAGCGAGATTTTCTGGTACGATTCTCAATTGAGTTACATTTCTGGGGCAAAAAAAAAGACCTATTTGCTAGTGTTTCACCACGGTGCTACTCCTATCGTACTCAATCAAGATCTTTTTTCCTTACATGCATTATTCTTTTCATAGGCATCCCCGGTCACCGTCGTCTTATACCACGCATGCAGGTATTACGATAAAATTAGAAGGACGATTCTAAAAGTCGGAATCCCTGTTTCCCCGTTAGGTGTAGGTATTTCAGACTCATTTCTAGGCGATGGATTTCACGCCAATCAGAACGCGGATATTTATATCTGACAATAGCTGAGATATGTACTTCTCTCAACTGAGGTTAATAGAAGTACTATTACACACTATAAATGCCTGTTATCACGGCCCATCTCGCAAGGAAAATGTACGCCTTGACGCTACGAGCATCTGATAACGTGGCAATTAAAACACTTCCTATTTTTCTACAAGTATCATTCAACATTGGTAAGAACATATTTCTTAACAATTTCACGTCTGAGCAACATGGTTTGTTAGTTGCCACTACAACTCTCATTATCTGGAATACGATCTCAAGTTTAGAGGAGGAGGTGAGTGTTTTAATCCTTTCATGAGCTGCATATATTGGATTCGTATACTAAATATCGCGCGAGGTCGAATTGATCTGGCCGTGTGTATTGTGCTTCTTTAATCCGAAACGCGCACATGTATCCTTACCTCAAAGATATACCATCAGATCTAAGTTTACCTTCATCAAAGCCGTATATTTTATAGCCCGGTATCTTCCCTTTCCTATTTTTTGGTACGCTTTAGTTGATCAACTCGAGCGTGGCTGACACATTTGTCATTCAAGCGGATCTACTATCTTTATATTCGGAAATATAACTGCTAATGTATGCACGGAAGCTGTATGGTTTAGCAATATCGGCGGTTCTATTATCATAACATGCTCAAACATACTGCTCATACAACGAGGTATTTCATTTTGATCGTTTCTAAATAGAGTGACCAACCAAGAATTCTTAGTTTACGCATTTTACGAACGTTCAAATTACATATTCTGGACTCTCTGTTCAATATTCGTATTGGATGAAGTTGTGGTATCAGTGATTCTGGTTCTGGATCTACCAAGAATTAAGATTACAAAGAATAATTTTCCTTCACCAATACCCGAACTGTTTGGAGATTGTATTATTGAGAAATTCTCTTCAATAGCTGCCTATGTATGGTGGGTGCGAGTAAACAGAGAGTCAAGCTTTATTCATGTCAAGCTCTCAAAAGGTTCTGCAGGCTTATCCTGGAAACTATTGCCTTCATCTGCATCCTTTCCAGGTTTATCAATCTGCATTTGGTGGCACGGAAAACTGGGCTTCCAAATCCGTGTCTATATAATGTTTTCCTAAGAGATGGTATATGGGCGTTTTTTGTTTCATTTTGTAAGCACAGTCTGATTGGTTTGTTCTTAATTGTTCTTGAAGGTTTTATTTTTTAGTGTTTTCCTTGGGTTCTGCTGTTCTTCAGCGTGCTCAAAATGCGACAGGATTGTCATTGAGCTTGTAGGAGTTTCGTTAACCTATAGTAATATTGAACCCTATTCATTAACGTACCCAAAATTAGATGGGCATTCGCTCTTTCAAGTATTTGTGTAAGTCGCATCGCTAAAGTGTATTTTTTTGCTCACTTTGCTCACTTTGCTCACTTTGACACAGTCCACTCATTTAATACTAAACTTAAATTATGCAGTGAACAAGACCCAAAATTCTGGTGCTCGCTCATTCGCGGGGTACCTTGTCTCAACGAGTATAGCTTTGGATTTGAATCACGACTAAGCAACGACTGGCCATTGGTCATTTATTCAACCGGCTGGAGGCAATCGCAGAATTAAAGGAGGCAGCGTGTGGTATTATCATATGACATATTTATTACATAAATTTCGAGATAAATGAGTAGAACCGTTGTCAGATAGATAATATAGATTTAAAGATTCAGACGGTATATTGAAGTGCAGACTGCTGAAACTGAAGCCTCTACAACTGTGTTAAAAATCCATTAGATAGGGACAAAGACACCGTTACTACGCAATCCACACTTACTAAATAGAGCATGCGGGATGTGTTACGTTTGATACGATGTTACATAAACGGGATTTGGTATTCTCGTGACCAATACTGGCCTCTGTGGCTTACTAGTACTCGTCGAAATATCGACCGGACATTCCTTTTTCTTCCGCACCCTACTCCTCATCTCCTCTGTCGGCTCAACGTTATGAGGAAGAATGATGGATACATGCTTAAGCGCATGTCCCGCTCGTCTTCGAACAGTACAATATGCCATAAGTGTTTTGGCATACTTCTCATCGAATGTCAGCCTCGGACAGGATCTGAATATTATCTTCAACGTGGACAGAGATGGGCAAGCGAGGGTATTGACGGGATTTGAATTGTCGTCGTTCGGCACTTGCGGGGAAGGGTGGTGTGTCCGTGAAATAACATCTGATCGCGGAGGCATCAACGCCTTGAGAAAGGCCATCGGTGTTATATGATGCATCATTTCAGTCGAGTCATCGTGATCGATAACCAAATGTTCCAAATTGACAAGACAATTGAAAACCTCCCGAAGAAGGGTAGATTTCAGCAAAGAACCTTTGAGGTGTAAATTGGTGACATGCGCTAATTTGAATACATCAAGAAAAGATACAAGGTCGTTTGTAGGTCCATGTTTTCCGGCGAACGTCGTTCCAAAACCTGCCCCAGAATTATTTGAGAACGTGATACGTATCTCGGGGATTGGAGAGCGGATGGACATGGATAAGGATGTGTGACGCCGCTGAGAGATAAATTTCATTAACGCTGGAAAGTTGGAAATGCGCCGAATATCTCTTCCGACGATACGATAGTCCACATCATTAGAAGAGAATGCAACACGTTCTAATAAGAAATTCGTCACTTCGGCTGCATTATAACCTAAAACCGATAGAGAGTCGAGATATGGCAAACAAACCCGGCGGTCGGCATTGTATACAGGGGCTTCGCATAGCCCAACAATTACGAGCTCGAACACGCGAAGACCCCGTGACAACTCGAGAAGATCAAGAAGAGAGTCATAATCGAAAGTTCTTCGCAGTAAATCAAGATGCAAACTAGAAAGATTTCGGAATAATGGGGAAGACAACGGGCCGGAAAGGTCGGTGATGATTCGGTGATACACATGTTCGAGACGGGGCGTATTCCCTGAAAACAGAGTTTGCAGAATGTTCCAATCTTCATTTTTTACAATCCCGGGATATATGTCTAGGAATAGTTCTCGTAATAAAGGGGCAGGCTGATTGAGCTGCTGCGAGAGATATTTCAGCAAGGATGCCGCGGGTAGGGAATAAGTAATCAATTCGAAAGACTGAAAACGGTGTATTTCTTGGAAAATAAGAGCAAGCTCTGTGTTTTCGAAATGCGATATATCAAGGCGCGCCGCTGCATCGTAAGCTGATGTGTACAAGAGTACTTTGAGTGGAGCAGAACCAGACCGACGGAGCATCTCTGTTACCTGATCCTGTGTCATTGTCGGGAGACTGATCCAGGTCCACATAGTTGTATCGGATATAAGCGCGAACCTCCATGAGCGACATACATGGGTCATCTTGGTTGGGGGGAGCGGACTTAATCCATCCGAGTCTGGGATCGTAAAACGAGCGCTATGGGCATCTAGGGAAGATCGTATAATTTGTCGGAAGATCTCGTAGGGGAAGCGATCAAGCATGACGTGTTGCGCAAGTCGATAAAGGCAATGTGTTAATGCGAAGAATGGAAGGTGTAAGGGGAGCTTGTTGAGGAAAGTTAGAGCTCGGGCATTATATATAGGATTATACGAACAGAAACGCACAAGAACTTAGGACAAATCCATGTCCGAACGTCTTGTCCCATCCCTTGGTTGCGTTGTCCTGAGTTACAATAATACGGCGGGAAACAACAAGACCACCAGTTGTCCAATGTCCACAAGAGCAGGGCTGTCTATGCGAAAAGTATCCGGAGGGTACATTGACAAGGAATATGAGACAAATGTGTCGAAAGAAAAGCTTGGAATTACGCCATTAAAACAACGTGGTGCGGTGAGAAGCTGAAGCCCAGCGGATTATAATGAGGTCTTGACATTGTTGACAAGGACAAAAAAATTGGGTGAGTGAGCACAACGCGTCGTGACAGTAATTCGGTCACAGTGTTAGTGTTGCTCTTAACTTCTAACCTCCGTTAGTATGTCTCCCGAGTGCTATCCAATTTCCGATGTTCACGCTTGCCATCAATGTTATAAAACCCTCTAACTCAAGACTCCAATAAATAAGATGATCTTCCTTCGAGTTGTACGTCAAGGACCCTTTGGTATGCGTGATCATGAGCTGCATTTTATGTCAGATGTATGTTCTATCACACATGTAGCTCCCATTTATCTCTTTATTTGACGGAAATATAAGATATCGAAACCTTATTCTTGTTCTTGCGGAACTTTTACTCCTCGAGTTGGGCGACGTGCACGGTGCCACTTCGGGCCGTTTGCAAACCATGCATAAGCATGAAGCCATTATTACAATGATAATTATTTATAACACTCATTCAAGTCAGTATTCTATATTCTTCTAGTCCATAAAGCTTGTCTGATTTTGTCTCAAGATCATTTTAACTGAATTCTGAAAACGAAACCAACAGTCATTCAAGATTGGAATGCGTACGCGCTTGCTGAGATTATATCTCTACGCTTTCGAAACATTGATCTCGTAATCAACTCTTCTGACTCTAATACATCAATGTGTAGCAAGTTGCCACGGCTTTGAACTCGTCGATGTTCCGCTATGAACGCCAAATTTTCACGCCCATTTGGTATACCCAAATCATTCCAGTTAAAGCAACGGCCTGTGATTAAAGAAGATGCGATGGTACTATGTGGATGCCAAAAAAAGGACGTCAATGCTTTACCCCCATGTTCCCGATTCGCAGTCAGCGTACTAATACACAATCTACTGCTTCTCCATCCAAATTTTCCCTTTGACGCATCAAGGGGAAGCTTTTTTTGAAGTCCTCTTGAAGATGGCAGCTCATTTGGCTTCGGTATCTGAGGAGATACTAACAACTTGACTCGTCATGATGGAAGTTGCGCTAATCGACTTCCTTAGACGCTCTAAAAAGTCATTGGCGATGTCAATATTGCACTCATCTGCGAATGCGGATAATTGTGCTCTTAATCAAGTATCAGCATGGTTCAATTGAGGAGCGGTCGCTGCTCTCAATCAAGATCAAATGAAGCCGACTCCCAAACGAAGTCAGTATTTGTCTTTCCCACCTTATATGGAGTAAATATATATTATGGCCTAACGCTGTCATAGCGGGAGGATTTTTCACACCATGTCTAAGTCGCAGCTGATACGAATTCTTCCGTTCCTTTACACAGCTGGATGTAATCTAGGTACAGCTCTCTGTGTATGGGATACTCTTTTAGTCTTTGATGAAGTAAGTGCAAAGCTCTTCTCATACACTTCGTACATACTGAGTTTCCTGAAAGATACAGTTTATCTGGTCGTATGGACTGTTTTCTCTCCTGAAATTGTATTTCGTATAACAGGTATATTAGGTCCGAATTTGCTTGCGTGAAGATCCTATATCTATTGGTCCGTTATCTTGTTCTTGCAATTTATTGGTAAGGCGTTGAGTTATCTCCACCTGCTTTAAAGCTTCTGATATTTTTCAAGTATGATGGTTTTTGCTTATTTGGGAAGCCCGACAGATTCGGACACAATTCAGTACACTGTGTCCAGGACTAATATTAATGTGGATGATTAGTTTGGGTAACTGGTTCATCATAGCATGCTCGAGCATACTACTCGTACAACGAGGTACACCTTGTTTCTTTGGTTCTATTATCAAACTCAATGAATTTTCTAGTTTATGCGTTTTACGGACGGTCAAAGTACATACTTTGGTCATTGTCTGTACTCTTACTAATGGTTGAGACTGTGGTAATCATCATTCTGGCTTTGATCGTGCCTGGATATTAGGTCAAAAAAACGAGAGCGGATCATTTTCCCGCGCTTTTTGGAGCTTGTATGATTGTAAAACAAGGGTTCCATGCTCCCCGTTATACGTATAGGCGGGTGGCGTACGGTTCTCAGCTGAGCTGAGTCGAATCAGGGTACCACATGCTTGCACCCTTCACTAGTTATATTATTATTCTGTCTCTCGCCGTAACTTGGTATGGATTCCCTGACACCACAAGAGTTACAGGCCGTTCAAGCACTTCCTTTCTTTCTACCAATATCGTTCAATATCGGTAAGGAAATATATTTTTATTTTCTCATAAACATACGAAGGACAAAATGTGTTATTAACAGTTGCTTCCACAACTGTCATTATCTGGAATGCTTTCTTGACCCTTGACGAGGAGGTAAGTGTCTCATTCCCCAGGCAAAAAATATTATGATTTGAATTTTGTGTGCTAGGTGAAATTTATCTGGCCGTATGTATTCCTTGCAAACCTAAAACAATATTCTTAGAAAGTATTAGATCCAACCTGAGTTTCGTCAAAGTTTCATATTTGGTAGTTCAGTATCTCCC
Organism: Phallus indusiatus; assembly: GCA_027605045.1. Classification (NCBI taxonomy): domain Eukaryota; kingdom Fungi; phylum Basidiomycota; class Agaricomycetes; order Phallales; family Phallaceae; genus Phallus; species Phallus indusiatus. The sequence goes on along the minus strand of JAQFWX010000022.1, from coordinate 411,321 downwards.
CCTTCCACTTTTCGGGTGAGTTTTGGTTGACTGGTTTGGGAGCACATTCCAGACATTTTACAGTGGTGTCACCCTCGGTTTCTTCATGGGTGTAAACAACAACCAGTGCACAGCAGTTATATGGTTCGTTCCGATATGTGGCTTTATCGTCATAGCGTGTTCAAACATCCTCCTCCTATTACGAAGTATGTTCTTTTTTTCACTTGAGTGACTGAACAGATAATCATTTTTAGTATATGCATTTTACGGACGTTCAAAATACATATTCTGGACTCTTTTTTCAGGATACGTGTTGGCTGAAATTTCGATAATGGGGTTCCTGATTTCAGGCCTACCCGGGTTTCAGGCAGTCAGGGATAACTTTCCTTCACCAATACCTGAATTGTTTGGAAGTTGCATTTTTAAGTCATATCCTCGAATATTTGGCGACGCGTGGTAAGTGTGGAAAAAAGTAGACTCTGATAATGACTTACATCAAGTGCTCTGGAAGGTTCTTCAATCTTACATTTGAAGCTATCGCCTTCATTTGCATCGTAACGAAATTTGCTCAAGTGCAATTCGCAGCATGGAGAACTGGACTTTCCAGCTCACCGCTACACAACGTTTTCTTGAGAGATGGAACATGGACGTTTTTCGTTCTGTTTTGTAAGCGCATTCCTAACTGTTTACTTATATCTTGTTTTTGAGATTCGAATTGCAGTACTTTTTTTAACTTCTGGCATTCTCCTGCATATTCACGATCCGGCAGGCCTGTCAACTGCTTTGTAAGTCTTGGAGAAAATGTGTCATTCATTTTTTTGATCAAATGTGGTTAGATGGGCGTGGTGTCTTTCTAGTATTTGTGTAAGTCACATAATAAAAGAAATGTCGGTTTGCTACTTATTCACGCTTCCTAACATATAGTCTACCCGTTTGATATTGAACCTGCACCACGCGGCGAAGGAAACCAATTACTCTGATGATCCTTCGCCGCAAGTAACGGTGACAATAGAGGTTGAGGTTCAGTAGCGGTGGTCAGAAGAAGGTGGATTTGCTGTTGGATTGGCAGGAAACAAGCTTTAGAGGTCTTTTCTGAGATCATCAAACCATTGGTGACACTTTGTATCCATCGATTATTGTATAAGTATATATTTGACGTGAACAACAGTTTTTTTATGTAATGAGATTGAAAATTTAGTCATCCACTGGACGTTATCCATTGTGCGTTGTGTTGACGAAGGAGATCGATGAACGTTGAACCTCCAGCAAATCAAAGGCCAAGGAAATAATGGAGCATGCACATCAGTAGTAAATTCTATAATGGGTTTCGACCTCTACCACACGAGAACTGTGCATTCCGCAATCTGGGTCTCACACGAGATAGTCAATATTCTACACACCGACAATGTACGCTAGTATTTAGGTAGTCACCGGTCAGCTAATAGGTATCACTGACGGAGAGTCCTTCACTGGACGTCTGACACGCGTCACCCTCGACTCTTGGTCAAATCCAACATATAAATGGTAGAAAATGTGAGTGAAATGTACGCTAAGATGTGTCATGAACTTTGTATCTATTTTCCAACTCAATCCTCAACATGCCATTGTACCATTGTCTTGTACAAGTCAGAAGTTCTCATAGTTCATGCGCATGCCAGTAGAGGCTTAAGGAGAATTAGAAATTATTGACACAGTGGCATGAGATATATCGAGATAAATCACTATAATTTCTGTTACTCTTCGCTGACTGTTTCGAATTCATTATCAAACGCGAGCACTCACAGTGTCAAAGAGAGGAATATTGGGGTACAGAGAGTCCGGAACATGCGTTTTGAACATTCGTAAAATGCATATACTGATGACTGTCTTCAATTCAAAAGGGAGTAAAGTGTCTCGCTGTGTGAACAATATATTTAAGCATGGTGTGATAATAGAACCGCTGACATAAACTTCAGTCGTTCAAAACGAAAGAATAAATTGGTTCATAGACAACCTTGCCGAGTTGGCATGAAGGCCCATGACTCCTTCGTGAGTATTTCTGTCCTCAATGATGTCATTTTTACCCTGCCGCCTAAGTAACCACGATCAGACTTGACAATTCTTGATGAAAACCGCCGTCCCACGAAAGAACATTAGAGTATTGGGTTCCTTTTGCTGCATGATGTAGGTTCAGTATCAGACGGGTACACTTTAGGTAAACGATATTAGTAAACAGTGAAATTCACAATTTCCTTTGTATGGCTTACACAAATGCTAGAAAGAGCATATGCCCATCTAAATTCGCTTAATCAGAGTCCAGAGAAATACGATGACTAAATCAATTTCACTGAAAACATACAAAGAAATTGACAAGGCTTCCGGTATGTTTTGTGCACGGAGCAGGATAGCGGAAAACAGGTAGAACACTGATTTAAATTTTTAAATGTTAAAAGAGATAGGTGCAAAGAGTCTGGACTGTACTCACAAAACAAAATCAAGAATGTCCACGTTCCATCTCTCAAGAAAACCTTATATAGCCCTGAGTTCGAACTGAACCCAGTTCTCCACTCTGTGGAAAGTTTAACGAATCTCGTAACAATGCAAACGAAAGCAACGGCTTCGAATGCAATTTCGCAAAACCTTTCAGGGCACTTGAGGTGAACCAAATTTGACTCTTAGTCTGCCCACGCTCACCAACCAAAGGACGATATTGAGGGAAATTCTTTGAAGCAATATCCAAATAGTTCTGGTATTGGTGAAGGAAGGATATCCTTTTCTGCACGAAAATCTTGTAGTTCCAAAATCGTAACCACTATCACCAACGATTCGCTCAAAACAAATCCCGAGTAGAAGATCCAAAGTATACATTTCGAACAGCCATAAAATGCGTACACTAAAAATCACGTTCCGCTAAGATATTTACAGCAAAAAATAACATACATACCTCGTTGTACTAGCAATATTTTTGAACATGCTGTGATCGTAATTCCATTGATAACCAGAAATTTTATAAATTCCGTGCATGGATCGGCCCCTAGATGCCCAAAGAAACTGAGGGTAGCTCCACTTAAAAAAAAACAAATAAGAAACACTCAAACCAATTGAGAAGAACATACCAAAATAGTAAGAGTGCGAGATACCGGACCACAAAATACAACCCCTTTGCGAACGTAAGATTAGATCTGACACATTTTGAGGATATAATTGTCATGTCATGTCCAAGAAAAACTACACACGACCAGATGAACCTGACCTAGGTAGCAAAGCATTTAAATCACCAATAACCTGGATGAAGAATGAGGCACATACTTCCTCGTCAAGGGTTGAAAAAATATTCCAGATGATGAGAGTCGTGGTAGCAACTAGATTGAATTCGATTTGAAAAAATCGTGGCAGCTGCTCCGCTATCTGCGACACTTGTTGTATGAAGAAATACATAGTATCTCATGCAAAGGTTAGGGATTATGAATAAAAATGAATTCAACTGAGTAAGGTTGGGGTATTATTGAAAGCACCATGCACCTTGGTTTATGTAGTAGTTTTATTTCACTAAACTCAGCTTTGTCACGGTAGTCCAACTTTCCGATTCGGGTCAAAAGACTAGACGATCATCGCAGTTTGAGTCCAATTTGATGACCAATCAGAAAGACAATGAGGTCCGTCAAAGAAGTAGTAGATTACTGAGTGAAACCCAGGTTTTCGATAGATGGGTGCCTCCGGTTTAAAGCTCAAAGCCTCAAGTCGTCACATTCTACCTTTCGGTATCACAGAATCCTAATGAAAAGCTGTACTAAAACAAAAATCACTCACGACGGGGACACGATCCCTTTGTATACTCACAGATGCTTGTATTCTTGTCTTGATCGGGAATGGCTACAGCTTCCTCTCATCACATTCACAGGATTGTCGGCATGACTCCGAGTCCATCGAAGTCGGAAGTGCACTGATGAGGGCGCGGCATTTCTTGAGCGTTTTTTGCACTGTCCGGTACCTAACGGACTTGAATATTTGAATGGCCATGCGCACACCATGTCGAGTATCTACCAAATAAAGTTCCGAGAGAAATTGCAAAATTGCAAACTGAGGACGAGGGAACTACGGTCGGAAGGGTCTAGGCATTATGTAATAGACTTGAGCGGCAAGACGGTCATAAATCGGTATTTCAAAAAATAGAAGCGCCCAACGAAATATCCCCAAACAGTTTTTGTATCGTCTGTTGACCCTCTTCCTCTGCCCAGCGCGGCAGACATCTCCTGTCTCATCGATTCACCATCTTCTCTCGAACTTTCCTTCCTTCCGCGCATCCCAGACAGGTGGATGTCTTAGAACGTGCCTTTAAGACTGAGCGAAACGCAGTAGGAACAACTGGGTCGAAGCAAAAGGTGGCAGCATTTCCTCGCCCGTCCTGTGGCGTCCAGACTCATCCTAATCAACTTTATTTCACTTTTCAACTCAGTTGGCAATCCCAACTCAACTTTCAATTCAACTCTCAACTTGGTCCTCTGTGATCTAGAGGCAGCAGTCTGGTAATAGCCTGGTAGCAGTAGCCTAGGAGCAACAACCTAGCGGCGGTAGCCTAGTAGCAGGAATTCCTGTCCACATTGCCTAACTCAACGGCCAGTTTGAGTGGAGGAGCACAAATGAGACGGAGGATCGACTGCGTGGCTCGGTAGGGTGGTGCTCGGTGACCACGTGTCAACACGGTCGCAGTCGAGGGTGGATATTTTCGTCTCCATCTTGTGCCCCCATCTCCCCATCTTGTGTCCCGTCTTGTGTTCCATTTTGTGTCACATATATTGTTCTTCCTCTCCATTTAACACTGTTGAGAGAGAAAACGGTATAAACGGAATTTTAACCAAGAAAGGAAATTCGAAGGGAAACGGATCGTAGCTGATAATTGAAGAAACATGACGCAACATCAGTCCGCTCCGGAGCAACTAGCCACAGAGCTCTTGACATATATGCGCCGCCTCTAAAACAGCGTCAACACAACATTTGTAAAAGCTGAGTGCCCCTCAGCAACAGTTTAGAGAACTTTGACTTCCCCTTGTTCCATACAAAAGTAATTTCGCTTCCCTGACTTTCGTTGCAAAATGAGCTCGCATGTGGATTTTTCTTCTTTACAGCTTTCCTTTATTCCGCTTACCCCTCAAACCCAGAGTCCGATCTTGCTCGGACCTTTCTGTACATAAAAGACGGGTTGTTTTAACTCACGAATATCACTGTTTTTACGGCCCATTTTATTCTTACGACTATCACGAGTCAAATTTAACAAAAACCAGTATTTCACTCCTATTCATTATTACACGAATCCATTTTTATCCAGTATTACGCTGACGGCACCTACACCGGTTTCCTTCCGATCTCCTGATCTCGCGCGCATCAACAGTTGACAAATTATGTGGGTTTTATGATGACATACGAATGATGTACAGGAGGATTGCTCACCATATTGCCTGTTTTGGTCTTAGTACGCCGAGGCTGTGGAAATCACGTTTCGAAGAGTTAAATACTCACTTCTTCATCAAAGACCAAGAAAGTATCCTAGATAATGAGTGTTGTACTGGTAACTACAAGAATTTATCAGTTTCTGACCACAAAGATAGAAATTGCTCTTCAATCTAGATTGGTATTGGCGGGGTAGATAAGCGGTCTGGGGAGCTCTTGTATGAGTTGCGACTGGGACACAATGTTCAGAATTCCTCTTCCTAGAACTCAATCCTAGATGTTTTATGATGTATACTGCCTCAGTTGCCATTTTCCTGTCCGAAAAGAAGTGCTTTGCTTGAAATTCAATGACAAGCAGAGAGACCTGTATTCAAAACAAACCCATTAGTAGCGCCGCCTAGGATTTCTTGGAAAAGCTGAATTTGAATTTAGAAAGTTTCTTTCGCGCAACTTGTTCATATTTCTTTATAGCTTAACTGAGCTGTCATTTCCAAACCGGTTTTTGGTATGCTTCTTCCGGTAGGTCAAAGGAAGTGATCTTGAATCAAGAATTTGAAGCAGGCTGTGAATTACGGTGCCGGGGACATTTATAGATGTCGGCGCGTTGATGTTGGCATCCACTACGATAATTCATCAATATGGGTTTTTGATTTTCTTCACTTTTACCGAGATTCGTAAGCCGCAGTTTTGAATAATCTATTACGGCCTACCAAAAAATAACGGAATAGCGAAAACATTGACTAATTCAAAGTTACAGGTTGGAAGACTGCTATGCTGTGCAGTATATATTGATTTACGGCACACATCGTTGTGCAAGGTATAATGTTCTCAACTGAGATGATCAAGGAACGTGACACGGACTCTCGCATAGCTGTTATTAGTACAGGATCAAATCAAAATCATTTCAAACAAGAGCTCACAAGTTTCAGGTGACTACGAGAATATAACGCTGGCTTACACTGACTCTAAGTATAGACAACGTGGTTGACCGATACTTAACACAGTTCAGCAAACGGATGGAAACTTCTGATTCAGAATCACGGCGACCGCAAGTCTGGAGTGTATCAAGCAACGCCCTAAAAATACGAAGGAAAATTGACACTATATCCCTCTCTTGAAATTTAGGTAACTTATCGAGTTGATTAATTCATGAAATCATGAACCCGCGGGCGAAGGCTACTGGGTGAAGGGGTACTAGACGCAAGCGTAGCAGTGAACGGTTTGAACGACCGAAACAATCTAAAAGCGCTTAGCGCTTAGTCAGCAAAGTCTTCTCACTCAAACAATCCAAAAACAATCGCTTCGTGATCGTCGTAAAAAAACGGGGGAAATTCAGATTTTGACGAGTGATGAAATACAAAGGAGTGTTCCATCGATTACTTCAATGAGTTGTCCACCACTGTCTGCATGGATTACCGGAAACTTCCAGCAATGGCAGTCGCAAAGGCCGGTTCAATGTTCCGCGTCAATAGACATCATCGCTTTTTTTCACGTTCACCATCATCCTCTAATGTATGTTTCAGACTCTACCTATTTACTCCGATACCAATGGAAATGTTATGCATTACAATGCCATGCCTACTTCTATGCTTGTCTCAAGGCTCAAGGGTGCCAAATACATAATCACTGGCCATCGGAGAGCTTTGCTATTTAGTCGCAATTCAAGTCAAGAGCCATACTCGATGAGACCAAGTACCCTGCAACCTTGCTGAGTTAGCAAGATCCACGATTCCTTCGTCAGTATTTCTGTCTTTAATGATGCTATTTTCACCTTGCCGCCTAAGTAACCACGATCAGACTTGACAATTCTTGATGGAGACCGCCGTCCCACGAGAGAAGATTAGAGTATTGGGTTCCCTTTGCTGAATGATGTAGGTTCAGTATCAGACGGGTAGACTGGATGTAAACGATATTAGTGAACGGTGAATAACAGTGAAATTCACAATTTCCTTTGTACGACTTACACAAATGCTAGAAAGGGCATATGACCACCTAATTCGCTTAATTAGGGTCCAGAGAAATAGCATGACTAAATCAAGTTCATTTAGAACTTACAAAGTGAGTGATAGGCCTGCTACGTTTCCAGCATGCAGCAGAATACCGGCAATCAAGTAGAACACTGATAATTGTGACAAGTTTTGAGAAGCAAGATAGTCTCAAAGGCTGTGCTTACTAAACAAAGTAAAGAATGCCCATGTTCCATCTCTTAGGAACACCTTATATAACCCTAAGTTCGAAAGACCCATTTCCCACTCAGGCTGTTTAGCAAATCTGGTAATAATGCAAACGAAACCGACGGCTTCGAATACAGTTTTGCAAAACCTTTCAGAGTACTTTGACGTGAGTACAATTTGACTCTTAGTTCATTCACACTCACCAACCATAGGACCATATTGGAGGATAATCTTTGAAAATACAATACCCAAATAGTTCTGGTATTGGTGAAGGAAGACTATCCTTTTCCGCGCGAAAGCCTTGTAGCTCTAAAATTATAGTCACTATCACCAAAGATTCGCTCAACACACATCCTGAACTGAAGATCCAAAGTATGGGTTTCGAACAACCGTAAAAAGCATACACTAAATATCACGTTCCGTTAAGATATTTGCAGCAGAAATAATTAAGTACCTCGTTGTCCCAGCAATATGTTTGAGCATGCTGTGATCGTTGAACCAATAATGGTCACGAATATTATGACTTCCGTGCATGAATTGGCCCCTAGATTCCCAAAGAAACCAAGGGAAGCTCCACTTAACAAAACAAATAAGAGACACTCAAACCAATCGAGAAGAACAATTACCAAAAAAGTAAAAGCGCGAGATACCGGACCATATAATACAACCCTTTTGCGAAAGTGAAATTGGACCTGGCACAATTCTTTAAATTGACATCGACATATCCAAGGAAAATTACACACGACCAGATAAACCTGACCTAGTAGCAAAGCATTTAGGCCACGAATAAGCTATGAGAAATGAGACGCTTACTTCTTCGTCAAAGGTTGAAAAAATATTCCAGATGATGAGAGTCGTGGTAGCAACCAGATTGAATTCGACCTGAAGAAACCGCGGCAGCTGCTCCACTATCTGTGGCACTTGTTGTGTCGAGAAATGCATATCTCATGCGAAGGTGAGGGGCTATGAATAATATGAATCAGGTTATGATTTGGGTATTGATAAAAGCACCATGCATTTGGTTTATGTAGTAGTTTTCACTGAACTCAGCTAGTCATGGGCACAACCTTTCGGTTCGGTTCAACAACCGACCCGTACTTGACGATCATCGCAGCTCAGTTTGATTGCCATTGAGAAACCCCGACGTTCACAATGAAATTGGTTTCCGTCAGGGAAGCTGCAGTAAGCTACTGGTGAAACCCAAGGTTTTTTCGATAGACGGTGTCTCGGGCTCAAAGCCTCAAGTCGTCCCATGATACCTTATAAACATTGGAGACGAGTCGGCTACGCGAATATGGTGGATAAAAAGGCTGACGCCTGTTGCCGAACTCCAACTTCCTCTCATCAAAGGATGTTGAAGTGCGACGACAAACGTGTGTCCGAGTCGGTGACTCGGACTGCGCTGTTATATTCGATCAGGGGAAACGATCGAGCGAGTAATATATTGTGCTCATGTGAGCACTGGAGCTTACTTATAATTTGTGTATTTAAAGACGTTAGATACGTCTAATAAACATAAGTCTCACTTTTATCAAAGGATTGTTGGCTTATTGCATGACCTCCATCCAACTTTGAGAGTACAATGATGGCGCGGAATTTCTTGAGCGTTTTTTCACTGTCCGATATCCAGCGGATTTGAATATTTGAATGGCCATTTTACCAATGTTTCCTCGTCCCAGTTTGCGATTTCGCGAATCTCTCGAAACTTTAGATTTGGTAGATATTCTGCTCGGATGGCGGTGCCCGGTTAGTACATTTGAATTATTTGGGTTTTATGATAACGCCGTTACCAATGAAGTACAGGAGGATTGCCCAGCAATAGCCCGATCGCGACCCATTGCCTACTGCGAATGCCATACCTTGATTAGTTGCTTAGAGACCAGATCCGTTCTGAAAGTGTGGATTTCTGTAACGCAAAATTTGGGCCATGGTCATTCTGGCAGACTCAGGCTGACGCGTGCGCGTTCGCCGCTCGGTGGTTGAAATTGAAAGTTCCCAGACAAGAATTGTTGGGCGTTATTAAAATGATTGTGAGGTAGACCCCCATCGACATTTTTATAAAATCATTTCTGCGTGCGTCGTCAAGCACTGTGCCTTATCAAGTTCCCCTAGTTAGTAAACTACTACGTTGCCTCGTCTTCAAACGCGCAATTTGATATGATGCTGAAAGTTTGAGTTTTGGTTCAGTCGCGATGGGAGTCACGCGACGGAAAGACAGCTCCGGACAGCCGGACCGATTGTGGTAAAAAGCACCGAGCGCTCCAGCCGAAAACACTTTTCACCGAAACTTCGTCGGGACATCGAATAGTCGTGGAAGATTTGGTTTTTGTCTCCAGGCGCACTGGCTTATTACTTCGTAATAGTTTTCATAGCCTACCACCTTATGTTCTTGGTAAAAAACGGGGCGGTATTTTTGAGCATTATATATTCGGTGGCGATTGTGTCTATGCCAAATCAATGCGGAGAATGATTATAATTTGTAACATGGATCCGGATGTTGGTGAATGGTCGGGTATGATGAGAGCGCGGATGCTGGGGGCGTCCCGTCCACTGCTAATAGTAGTGCATTCTCCATACCGTAGGTATTTCCCACCTGTTTTCGCAGCACAAAATTCGATGAAACATCAACGTTTTAACTTTGATAGACAATTGTGATCCCCGCGCTCAGTAAGCGGGAAAGTTCGCAAATATTGACAATTTCAAACTTGTCAGAAATGTGAAAAATGCTCGTCAACGTTTTGAGTGTCTGCGTAGTATCTGTCCTTAATGATATACATATACCACCCGTACCCTGCCACCTAAGTAATAACGATTAGATTTGTCAATTCTTGATGACGACCGCCGTCCCACGAGAGAAGATTAGAATATTGAGTTTCCTTTGCTGCATGATATAGATTCAGTATCAGACGGCTAGACTGGATGTAAACTACATTAATGAACAGTGTGATACAGTGCACAGTGAAATTCACGATTTCCTTTGTACAACTTACACAAATGCTAGAAAGGGCATATGACCACCTAAGTTGGCTTAATCAGGGTCCAGAGAAACAGCATGACTAAATCAAATTTATTTAAAACTTACAAACCAAGTGACAGGCCTGCTGTGCTTTGAGCATGCAATAGAATACCGGCAAACAAGGAGAGCACTGATAATTGTAACGAATTTTGAGAATCAAGATAGGTGTAAACTGTGCTTACAAGACAAAACAAAGAATGCCCATGTTCCATCTCTTAGGAAAACTTTATATATCCCTAAGTTCGAAAGACCAATTTTCCACTGTTTAGCGAATCTGGTAATAATGCAAACGAAACCGACGGCTTCGAATACAGTTTTGCAAAACCTTCGAAAGCACTCGACGTGAGTAAAATTTGACTTTTAGTTCACTCACACTCACCAACCATAGGACCATATTGGAGGATATTCTTTGAGAATGCAATACCCAAATAATTCTGGTATTGGTGAAGGAAGGCTATCCTTTTCCGCGTGAAAGCTTTGTAGCTCCAAAATTATAGTCGCTATCACCAAAGATTCATTTAACACATATCCTGAACTAAAGATCCAAAGTATGGGTTTCGAACAACCGTAAAATGCGTACACTCAATATCACGTTTTTTAAGATATCTGCAGCAAAAATAACTAAACGTACCTCGTTGTGCTAGCAATATGTTTGAGCATGCTGTGATCATAGAACCAATGACGGTTATGAATAGTATAACTTCCGTGCATGAATCGGCCTTTAAATTCCCAAAGAAACCGAGGGAAGCTCCACTTAACAAAAAAAAAAAAATAAGGGACACTCAAACCAATCGAGAAGAACAATTACCAAAAAAGTAAAAGTGCGAGATACCGGACCATAAAATACAACCCCTTTGCGAAAGTGAAATTGGGCCTGACACATTTTTTTAGTTGACATCGACATGTGCAAGGAAAACTACACACGTCCAGATGAACCTGACCTAGTAGCAAAGCATTTAGACCAACAACCTGCATGAGAGATGAGCCACTTACTTCTTCGTCAAGAGTTGAAAAGATATTCCAGATAATGAGAGTCGTGGTAGCAACTAGATTGACGTCAACCTGAAGAGACCGCGGCAGCTGCTGCACTATCTGCACTTGCTGTACGGAGAAATGCATATCTCATACGAAGATGGGGGGTTATGAATAAAGAAGGTTCGGGTATTGATAAAAGCATCATGCATCTGGTTTATGTAGTAGTTTTTACTGAACTCAGCTAGTCATGAGGACAACGTTTTGGTTCGGTTCAACCACCGATCCGTACTTGACGATCATCGCAGTTCCAGTTTAGTTTGATTGCCATTCAGAGAGCCCGACACACAATGAAATTGATTTCCGCCAAGGAAGCTGCAGTGGGTTACTGGATGAAACCCAGAGTTATCTTCGATAGACGGGTGCCTCGGGCTCAAAGCCTCAAGTCGTCCCATGATACCTCATAAAAGATGGAGATCACAAGTCGGCCACGCGAAGATAAAAGGGTGACGCCTGTTGAAGATGAGTAGAAAAGTTAACGTTGAGCGGCAACGAACAGCTCGAAAAATGTTTCCGACACCAGCTACCTTTCCATATCACAGAATCACATAAATGAAAGCTGCACGCTCAATAAAATAGTCAAGACGGCCCCTCTCCTCTCTTCATTAGTATACTCACAGATGCTCGTGTTCTTGTCTTGATCGGAAATGACGCCGGACTCCAACTTCAAATACGGTACTTGGCACAACTTCCTCTCGTCACAGGGATTGTTGACTTATTGCATGACTCCAAAATACAATGATGATGCATTGACGGCGCGGCATTTCGTGAGCGTTTTTTCACTGTCCGATTCCCAACGGACTTGAATGGCCATGTCCCGCCGGCTACACTGTAGACCCATCCGACCGTTCCACCAATGTCCCCTCGTCCCAGTTTGTAATGTTTGCAATTTCTCATCTCTCTCGTAACTTGAGATTGGTAACTCTGTTCTGACGGCGGTCCCAGTTAGTACAATTGATCGAATTATTTGGGTTTCATGATAACCTACCAATGAGGTACAGGAGGATTGCCCAGCAATAACTCGATCGCGACCCATTGCCTACTACGGATCCATCGACATCTTTATTAGCTGCTTAAAGCTCAGACCCGTTGTCCCTGAAAGTCGAATTTGTGTAACGCAAAATTCGGGCCATGGTCATTCACATTGACGCGTGCGCGCCGCAGCTCAGTGGTTGAAAGTTCCCAGACAAGGAGTGTTGGGCGTTTAAACGTTTATTATTTAAAATGATTATAAAGTAGATCCCCCGACATTTTTATTTAAATCATTTCTGCGTGCGTTGGAATGGCTGAGTTGGCGATAACCATTATACTAGAGTCACCGGTCGGCGGTCACCCATTGCATCGGCGGATTTCCTGGTGAATCAATGGAAAAAATGATGTTTTTGATATTCATATAAACTAAACAGGCAGGATCTTGCCGTCAAATTATTGGCTCATATCATCTACACCTCTCAATTTGTCTTGTGCTACCCTCGGTCATCTACTTCAATGCACAGAAACCGGTTGCGTACTTACGGTAATATAATAATGCACACTCGTGTCGACCTAAACTAGGACAACCGCCTCTGAGCGGAAAAAACAATATTTAATTTTTACAAACCTTGATTTGATGACACTTTTGGTTCCCTTAACCATCTCCTGATGGTGCTATTATACGCCGGCCCACGCTGCCCAATCACGACAGACGCACTTCTTGGTAAGAGCTACCCCACGAAACAAAATCGCACCCATGACTCTTAAACACGTCTAGAATGTCTTATATGATTACAGTTTACAAAAAATCCATCTCATTCCGTTCCTAACGCTTTTGGTACTAGATTACAGTTCGCACGTGTAGTACCTTCAGGCTTGAAGGTTAACCTACCGGTACGAAGTACTTTAATGTCTAAAGACATTCGCGACCACTTAAGCAACATTTCGAAGTGAGAACGACTAATCGGGTGTTGAACATGAAACGTTTTGAATACTGTCGATGTGTGCCCGCAGTGTCGTAGATCAGCCCGGCCCCGGCTGGTCACGTTGAATGCATGGTTGTATGTCAACCACCGAAGGAGTCGTTATACAAGAGATAAACCTTCAGTAAATCGAAGGCCAAGGATAATGGAGCATACAATAGTTCTATAATGATAATAGAATGAAATTGTGCGCTAAGATGAGCCATGAACTTTGTCCCAAATTTTCAACCCAACTTCTGCAATATGAACGTTGTACCATTGTCTTGTACAAGTCCGAAATTCTTATAGTTAAGCGGTAGAGGCTAAGATGAATCAGAAAAATTGACACGATATAGAATTTGTCAGAATAAATTACTATAATTTCTGTCCCTCTTCGCTGTCTGTTTCAAATTCAATATCAAACGCGAACACTGTGATAGCGTTAGAGAGGGATATGTAAAATCTACATTTACTGATTGAATAATACTCACGCAAATACTAGAAAAAACATATGACCATCTGTATCCGTTTCATCAATATTTGAATAGCGCATCAAGTTGAAGGCTGATTTGAACTTACAAGGCGAAAGAAAGACCAGTGACTGTCGAGGTATGCATGTAGACACCGGAAAGCAAGAAGGTAACTGTGATATATGTAACCATTTCAGCCAGAGAAACCTACATAAGTATGATTGAAATGCATGTGCCACTTACAGAACAAAACTGTGAAAACCCATGTTCCGTCCCTGAAGAAATCGATGTATAGTGGAGAATATGGAACCCTTGTTTTCCATGCCCAAAACTGTAGGTGGGCAAACCGTGCGACAACGAAGACAAAAGCAATACTTTGAAATATAAGCTCGGAGAAACTTTTTTTTTAAGATGCTTGCTTTCAGCGAGAGATTTATGCATTTCACTCATTAGGCTTCGCTTACAAAACAAAGGATAGCTTCCCAGGATATTGAGACACTATGCAAGCCCCAAAAGGTGAGGGAAGATGATCTCCCTTCGTAACGATAACCCGATACCCGGGTACACCCACAGTCAGGATGACGATCGTCGCAGTTTCAGTTAATACTAAGAGTAAAGACAGTGACCAAAGTACGGATTTTGACCGTCCGTAAAATGCATAAACTAAAAAAGCAAAATTGGTTTAATGATGCAACTAAGAGAATAAGGTATACTACCTCGTTGTATGAGTAGTAAATTCGAGCAAGTTATAGACGATAAGCCGCCTAAACCAACGATCCACATTATTTCCGCACAAAACTTGCTGAAATGCGTAGGACTCCCTAAAAAAGCGATAATCATTCCACTATGGGATATTAGGAGCTTTCAAACGGCAGGCGAGTATTATCGTAGGACACTTTACCAATAAACTAGAGAAACAAGATATCGAACTGTTAAATATAGGACTTTTACGAAAGTATGTTTGGATCTGAGGCATTAATTTTTTTAAAAAAATCATTAACACGAAAGAGCATTGCATACGACCAAATAAATTTTGCCTGTTCTGGGTCTTAGTACGCCGAGGCTGTGGAAAATCACGTTTCGATGGGTCAAATACTCACTTCTTCATTGAAGACCAAAAAAGTATCCCAGATAATGAGTGTTGTACTGGCAACTACAAGAATTATCAGTTTCCGACCACAAAGATAGAAATTGCTCTTCAACCTAGATTGATATAGGCGGGGTAGATAAGCGGGAGGCCTCGTATGAGTTGCGACTGGGGCATGGTGTTCAAAATTCCTCTTCATCGAACTTAAGCCTAGATGTGTTGTGATATATACTGTGAAAACAAAACACTAACCTCATTCCGGGATCGGCTCTACATAATCCACTTAATCTTTGTTGAGACCGATCACACCTCAAGGCCTCAGTTGCCATTTTTCCTAGTTCGAAAGGAAGTGTTATTTAATTTTTTTGAAATTCAATGACAAGCAGAAAGACCTGTGTGTATTCAAAACAACCCATAAGTAGCACCGCCTAGGACTTTATGGAAAATCTGAACTTGAAAAGCTCATTTGCGTAACTTGCTCTTGCTCATATCCCTCCATAGCTTGCGAGTCAACTCAGCTATCATCTCCAAATGGGCGTTGGGCACGCTTCTTCAGGCAAGCCAAAGGAAGGAATCTTAGATCAAAGAAGCAGATTGTAGAGTTTGGGGCGTTGATGTTTGTATCCACGGACGACTACGATAATTAATCAATATGGGTTTTTTATTTTCTTCGTTTCTCAGCACTTTTACTGAAATTTGTATTACGGCCTACCAAAAAAGAACGGAATAGCGAAAATATTGACGGATTCAAAATTGTGGCAAAAGGTCAGAACTCAGAAGACTGCTATGCTGTGCAGTGTGTATTGATTTACGGCACACATCGTTCTGCAAGGAATCATTTTGTGGAGGGGATCGGTTCTCAACTGCGATGATCAAGGAGGAACGTGACACGGACTCTTGTATAGCTGTTATGTCCACCATTGTTATTAGTACAGGACCCAATCAAAATCATCTCGAACGAGACCGAACGAGTCACCAGTTTCGGACGACTACGGGAATATAACGATGAATTACACTGACTCTTATAGAGAACGTAATTGACCGACAACTAACACAGTTCAGCATACGGATTCGGAAAACTTCTGAATTACAGCGATCGCAAGTTTGGAGTGTATCAGGCAGCGCCCTAAAAAAAACCTTCACTCTGTATCCCTTTCGTGAATTTTAGAATGTAACTTACCAAGTTGATTAATCCATGAAATCATGGGAAGGCAACTGGGTGAAGGACTCGTACTACTGGCATAGCACACAGATGGTAACAGACGGCCGCGTTACTGACGCTTAGTCACTCACGTCACCTCTTCAGCTACCGGCATGTACAGCACCTGTCGAACCGATATTGTAAGGGGCAATATCCAACAAATACGTCTTCTGATCAATTTGTCTCATATAGCTTGTCCATATTTATGTCCTCTGGGCACTTTTGGGGTACACTGGATGGTTGGCGGTCTTGTTACTGGGATGACGCGCCCTCTAACGAACAAGACGATTGGACATGAACCACGTTCTTGTCCTGTTCCCGTACGTCATCTTGTTTGCACTCGTATATATTTGAGATCCGAGCTTTAATATTCCTCAACAGCAGGCTTTTGACATCCCTTACACCTACAGTTCTCTACACAGCCATCAACGTCGCGTTTAACGAATTATCAACCATGTGGGCTTGAGTTAGTATCCCGAATATGGTTCCAGATCAAGTAACAGAAATGCTCCTTTGTCTGATTCTTCTCCACTCAAAGTGCTCTTAGACGCGTCGGTTTACGATGCGGAAGCGCGCCATAGTTCAAGGGATGTGGTTTCGAAATGTGGTGTACTCATTTTTTCAAGAAATACACCGTTTCCTGAATCCGGCGGAAATTTTCTTTTGAAAGTTGTTAGCCTGCATCACCCGTGGCCTTTTACTAAAGCTCAGTTTAGTCTCAAAACGAATGACGTTACACACAATGTAATAGAAAATATGTTGGTGTATTATTACCTATTAAGCGAGCGTAAAGAAAATCGTGCTTATTATACAAACAATTGAATGTTGAGGCATGATGGATAACGATTTAAAAATACAATATATGAAAAAAAAAACAATGTGGAAAAAGAGAAAGAGAGAGAAAACAAAGCAAATAAAATGATATCTTACACGCCGAACAAACGGCCATCCTCAATCAATGCCTTCCAGGTAAAAATCTCCGAATACCCCTCTTCTCCCCATTTTCATTCCCATTTTCAGTCTCACCATTCCCGTTCCCGTTCCCATTTCCGTTCCCATTATTTAACAGTTCCCAATTCCGATCTTTCCAACTACCAGAATTCCATGCATGAGTATTTGGATCGTTGTACATCTAAAAAGCAAATTCAGTTAAACGGGCTTTGAGTTGATATTAAAACATGATACGCACCATGTCAACTTCTTCCAAACTCAATCCAGCAGGCTCGTACAAAAATATGGCAGTGGTTACTAGAAAAAATAGGATTTAAGCATCATATATGCGGGGCGAATAGATAAAGCTAGAAGGGAACGTACTCGAACCAGCTAGGTTACAGGCTGGAAACAAACAATAACAACAAAATTCTTCTAAGTGAAACGTTTACACAGAAGAACACGAAAGATAACTTGCCAGCAAAGACAAATCCATATCGGAATTGGATATCACGTGTAATAAAAGGAGTGAAGAAGGCCAACAAAAAGTTCTATTCAAATATGTATTAATACAAAGAAATTCAAACAAAAAAAGCATAGGAACGTACGAAAAGCCAGTTACAAGATGTGGCCAACGCGACTTGTTTAGCTCTAGATCGCGTAGGAAACGTTTCTCCAACGATAATCCACACACCCCTAACACATAAAAAACAGAATAAAATATTTAGAGCCCGTTCCCATCAACAGCAGAAAATGAAAACACATACGGAGCCCAAGTACTGGCATATCCAAGAATGAACAAACAAGCAGAAACAATCATCAAAGCTCCAATACTCCCGTTCGTCATCGGATTTTTGGCTGTTCCGGCAGCGGAGAAAACAAACAACCATAGCGATTGCCAGAGTCCGCCGAAAATAAGAGGTTTACGACGACCGAACTTTCAAGTGTAGTATACCAGATCAGGAAAGGAAAAGAAGAGAAAGGATGAAATTGTAGTTACCCTTTCCATGATGTACAACCCTAAGAATGTGCATCCGAAATTTACACCTCCTAGAATGAGTTGACTGATAAAGGAATCTGATATACCGACGCCTTGGAAAATAGTCGCGCCGTAATAAAAGCTGTGATGATAAGAAAAGACGAATGTAGCATCAACGAGTGCTACATAATATACTTTTTGGTTAGAAAGTACTTACAAATAATTGGCCCCAGTGAGCTGTTGATAACTCTGCAGAGCCATGCCAAGAAGGGTACGATAGCGCAGTTTATTTCTGCCTCTAAAGCACTCGATCCAAGTTGCCTAGATAAGAAAAGAAAAAGCCAATCAGTCATTTAAGGACTTTATGGTTCAAAAGGGCCAGTATAGTATACGGCGAAACTTACCTTTGCCATAGTTTTATCAGCTTCAATACTCTGTCTAATCTCTCTCAATTCACGTTTAACAGAACGCGTCGTTTGTGCTTTTTTTGGCGAGATGCCACTAAGCCGGGCAACGGAACGAGCGCACTTGTCCCATTCTCCACGAGCAGCAAGCCATCTAGATTGGTATCATTATATCAATATTGAACATATTCTGACAGGGATCAGGTTGAACTTGAACTGACCGAGGAGATTCGGGCATAGTTAAGATACCGAAACATAGGATAGCAGCCCAAACAATACTGATACCGACTACGAGACGCCAGGATATACCATCTGGGAGATGACGTGTTCCGATGGATATAGCGTAGGCTACTAAAATACCAAAAGTAATGAAAACTAAACGTACAGACGGTCAATATAAGAACGATGAATGGACTGTTAAAGAGAGAGGGAATATGTTAACGTACGTTGGTATGTTCCTGTTAGGGTACCACGAATCTGAGGAGGTGCAGTTTCTGCTTGATACTACCGTTCGTGTTAATCCACAATTGATACAATATAAATTTATGGAAACGAACCATAGGCACAGCCGAACTTAATCCACCAACACCTAGTCCAGCAATAAGCCGACCAACTAGTACCAGAATGTTAATCCAACGTTGTTATGAACAACATGAGAGGACATACTTGCGAACTGGTACCAGGCGGTTACAGAAGCCAACTGAATAATAATTCCAATTGTAAAGACTACGCATTCGATAGCAATCGCACGACGCCGACCGAACATGTCCGCAAGACTATCCGAGAGATGTGAGACCAAAACCTTAATCAAATGAGAAGAGTAAGACATACGGAGCACCGAGTAACGTTCCAAAGAGAGTTCCAATACTTAACAAACCAACAATTAAACCTTTCAAATCACATTAGAATCTGGAGGACTTTTTTGGAAGGACAGTGACTGAAACATTACCTTCAATCGAAGTTTTAAAAACACAGGTTGATGCGACGCCTGGTGTTTTGCATGTGGCGAAGGATATGAGGAAGTGGTCCATCAGTAAGATGTCGGATATTTGACCGGTATCGTACTACAAAAAGGGCGTAAACATCCACACAAGCACATTCAGAAGAGAGAGAAAAGAGAATGCGTACACCAAAGATGAACCCGCCCATTGAGGCTAACACAGCCAATTCGATGGATACAAAACCGATAGGAACGCCTTTACTGTTGGCGATATCATCCTTAGTATCAACGTGCTCTTCCAAACACAATATACAAAACAATAACGTACATGCTCATAATCCTTTTCTTATTACTCTTATTGCCTTCTTCGATAACGTGGTCGTCATGGTGGTCCTCAGCGTCGCTATGCTCTTGTGCCGTCGTTGAATCATGCTCGTGCCATTCGTGTGCGTTGTCGTGTTTTGGACGTGTTTCGGGGGGAGGATTTAAGACAGCAGAATGAAGCGTTGACTCTGACATCGTCAAGAGGTTAAAAAAAAAGAGATGCAAGAAAAGAGGTTGGATATGGGTATTATTCAATATCACTGGACAAAAAGAAAAGAAAGGAAGAAAGACCAGGGAATTTTTAAATTCTCATATGATAAAAACTACCGCTTTATCCAAATGAAAATGCAACAAAAAAAAAAACTCGTTGACCCGCCATATATAAATTCCTTAATTTTTTGAAAAGTGGACGTCATACACACGTCTTGAATGTAAACGCGAATGACGTCACAGCGTCACTACGCGTCCGTCGCAAGTCTTTCCATCCACTTGGGCGGGGCGCGTGTACGCCCTCAGCTCCAAAAGGAAGCTTTATCTTTGGTCTAGAGAAGTTGCTAAAGATTTCGTACAGCTTCTGTGTCAACCTAACTATTCATTTCAGTCTCCAACTCTCTTTCAATATCACTCGAACAAATGATGAGCTCCCAGCCGTGTGCGTCCCAGGATTCAGGAAAGAGGAGCACCCTCAAAACCTCTTAAGAATAACGGTTTCCGCATGACGGACAAACATCAAGGTGTTGTCGCGAGCGATGGACGCTTCGGGAGAACATATTTCGTGAAACTGGTAATAGAAAATGCCCCGATTGTTGACTTGTCGAGATGAGATGAGACAAAGGTCAGCTGTTGCATCGGGTTCATTGAGAGCATCGCAGACCAAAGGCATCATGTGGCATGTGACATCATTCAATTTCACTCTAATATTTGCATACTTTTTTTTGCATAATTCATACCTTGAATTCAAGAACGTACAGTAAACAAGAACATACACATGGCATATAAAACATATAATATTTCGAGACTAGTTTTGATGAATGCAGAAATGAAATCAGGATTGAGACAAAGAAATGCACGAATGGTAGTCTGTGGATACTGAAGTGTCGTCAGGCCCGAGGTCAGGATGTCTAGTAGGAGCAAACCGGAGGTCTTACCTGATTTTTGCGTGAAACGATGCGATGCGATGCAGGTTGAAATGCTGATGATGATGATATTGATGCTAGATGTGGGACAGATTGCTGAATGACGATGTAGATGAAAATGCAGATGCAAAAATGCGAGTGTTGATGATGACGAATGCTGATTTGAGAATGCCGAAAAGATGCTAGATGAGATGCTTGGAATAGATGAAGACAGATGCAATCGTGGAATGTCGATAGTGGTACATTGAATATTATTTTAGTTTTTTTTTCTTCGAAATATGAAAGTTGAAGATGCTGAGAAACTTTAGTTAGCTGCTGTAATGCATCGGGAGAGCGTAATGCCAATCCATACCCATAAATAAACGGATGTCTTTTTGAAGACCCGCGTCCGACAAACATGTCGTTTTTGTTTTTGGAGAATAAATAAACGAAACCAATCAACTCCAGGTATCCGGAGGTTGATCCAATAAATAAATGCCAGTGCGATTACGGACGTGGACGTTGCATGCGACGACGATTAGTAGGTAGCGCGGTCCATATCCACCAAAGAGGTGTTGGGTGGGGGTAGGGAGTGACAAATGGCGATCCTCGGTTTTATATAGAAAGAGAATAACCGAGAGAAGAAAGAAAAATGTAAGAGCCAGGGCAGTCCCGGGGCGGTACAAGGACGATACGTATCGGGACAACCCACGTAAGGCGTTAAGGACACACACAGGTCAAGGGCCAAGGCCACGCCCAATCCGGAGATCATCGCGATCACAAACGATATGTAAATATGTGTATCTAGAAAAGTCCCAAATTGATACTTAATCAGAACGAACGGATGAAATATGTATGTAGCACTTACGCCTGGAGGGTTCAGAACTACCCATACGGACAACCACCACCCTCGCACCGATCATGGTCATCATGACACTGCAATGCACATGCATGTGGACATATATATGTGCATCTGGAATGATGACGTCCACGGGCCGCCCTTCTTTTTCAAATTACGCAAAAGCTTGCTGAGCCGCAGACCCTGGCCGAGGGAAAGAAAAAAAATAATGAAACATGTGGGCTGGGTATGGTATAAGATGCCATGGCGCATGGCAATGTACGATAGAGAAGCTGTGGATCTCAGCCATATTCCCTGTTCGCATCGAATCCTGCCAAAGATCTAAGACAGGCATATCCACGCCATGGCATACGATGTAAATAGCTCATGAGCCAAGGCAATGTGACACACATAGGCCTGCGATGACCATTGGCTTAACCGATTGAAGCCTACAAGACAAAGAAGAAAAAGAGAAAGCACTGCTGTCGGACTTCGCCTAAAGCTACCGAACGACTTTTGCACAGGCTCACGTCGGAAAAAACGGAATGTCGAACGCCCTTAAATAAATCGTCAAGACGATAATATGTATGTAAAACTAAACAGAATGAAACCGAACCTGAAGTACAAATAACGCCAGACATGGATGACGGCCGCATGGGACCGTGACGCGAGGCTAAGCTCCATCTTCATTTCTGGCATCTCCCCACAACCAGCGTCCGCATTGCTCTGGTTCTGGTTCAGAGTCTGGCTCCACTGGCAATTGCACGATCTTCAACGAACCACGCCACGAATATATAGCGAAACGAATGAATGAATGAATCGGAAGTTTGAGAAACGAAAACGAAATGAGAAGAAGAAAAATTTCTTTTAGCGCGTCCCGGAGACCGACGCGAATGAATGACACCCAGTTGGAGGGGAAACGGCACCGGTAAAGTATTAGCCTTGGAATGAAGGGTAAAAACCTGCCAGCTCGTTAGCAAAAGGATAAGAAACGACGATGGGAAGGAGAAAAAGCTTTGACTGCGGGTGTCACCTTGCAGGCACCGAGTTATATAGCCTTCTACGGAGTATATAGTACATGATCGATGTATCCGTCGCGCCCATCGTCGTATAAATATCCTCGTGGCAATCTGAGTGCAACATTAGGAATTAGGAAAAACCGAGGAAAAATAAAAAAAAAAAAGAAACAAAAAAAAACAAAAACATCTCACTGGACCTGGCCTAATCTGATTATTCCTAGCCGAACAATCAATAATTGTCACCACGCACTATATTTCAATTGAGAGATCTTGGAAAATCTCCATTTGTTCCGTTATTCATTCGTTGCCGTACACTAATAGTCTAATAGCCGATCGCATGTACACAATAATTAGCTGACACCTGTACATACCGTGACATATGTACGTACGTTGGGGAGAACATTGAAAAGTTCTAATGTCCACGCGCCTACACGCAATATCACAAAAAGATGTCCTATGCCGTCACGGTATGCTCTTCGGACAACACTCTGGCATCTGGCATCAATGAAATTGTTGTTTCATTTAAAAGGCAAAGCCTAACCAGCGCCCCATGCACATACGATAAAAAATAGTTGCAAATCATCGACAAAAACATGAATTCCGCAATGAAATGGAAAGAAGAAGAAAAAAACCGATCACATTCATAACTTTTAAATCAATTAATTGATGGGACGGGAATTTTTGTAAGTTTTTTTCAGATCATGAGGGCCATCCACGGCCAATGATCATGATATCCGTGGCCATAGCCAATTGCCAATTGTGCATGCGCATTTACCTATTGACAATGATCTGGACTCCGCACGCCCACGCTGATACAAATGGCATCAAGACACTCGAAAGCAATATAACAATAACAATAACAATAACAATCATCACAAACAACAACAACAACAACAACAGCAACAAAACAACAAGCCTCTGAATCGTGTCCGTTGAATACTGTCAATGTGACCGACAAAAAACAAAAAAGGAATTAAATGCATAATAATATAACAATAAGAGCATCGCGTAGCATGTCGTCTTTTGGCACGCATACATACGTACATACATACATAATATTACACACCGTTGTGCGATCGCAAGAAATGAAGACAATCCGTCCATATTTGTATTATTGTAAATCATATTGTCAACCCACTGCGCGCTTCACCTCAAAAAAAGTCACAAACATATTTATATGATGATGATGTTATAAAGCACATACTTACACTTCTTGAAAAAAAAAGTGCCACAAGCGTGATAACATAACATTACAAAAGAGTTGTGATGCGGTGCCGAAAAAGAACAGGAAAAAATTTCAATAGAGAAAGCAAGGAAGGAAGAACTCAGAACATGATGGTTTCTAAGCGTTAAGTACATAATAGTCTCAAATGACAAACGAGCATATGAGTTCAGAACAAAAAAAAAAACGCTCGACATGTAAGAGAAGACATGATAAAGAGTGATGGTGAATATATACAATACAGCCTCAAGCATGTGTGCACGCGCCCCCCGATTTAGCACGAGGGCCATTGACAAGGTTGAAGAAGTTGAAGAAGGAACCGATTGAAGAAGAAAGAAAGCCACGCGCACATGTGAAAACACCATCAAGGTTAACTTAACATATACATACACACATACATACATAACATACTGTATGGCATGTATAGAATCCATACCTCCAAGGAAGACCAGGTAGCACATGGAGTATCAAAGGAAACCAAAAAAAAAAGGAACAAGGAACAAGGAAAAAGAAACTCATAAACGAAAAAAATATCTCGTACAATTTCTTATACTAAGTACAGAAGAACAAGAAAAACATAAGAAGAGAAAGAAGAAGAAAGGGGAGCAGCGAGGATTGGGAGGTAAAGTAAGTTGGTCGATTCAGAGCGCGCGCGAGAGATAATGGGGCGCTGGGATCTGATATAAAGGGGTACGAAGAGATGGACGAAAAAGTATAATCAAAGATCAAGGAACGAGGAACAAGGAGACGGAGTAGAGAATCGAACGATGTAGGATTACTCTCGTATGGTAGAAGAAGCCCGAGACATACAACGGGTCATGAAAGGCCGGCGGGAAGAACAAGGTAGGAGGAAAACGAAAAAGCTAATAAAATCGGAACCCATAGCGATAGAAAACTGGTCGACTGTTATCGTAATCATCGCGGAGTCGAAAGTAATAAGACCGCGAAGCGAAGTCGAGGGGAAAAAGACAGAGAATGAGAGATAGAGAACAAACTGAGCTTGTAATATAGATTTAGAAATGACAACAATTGGGTGTGGATGGTGACATGTATGTATGTTTGTTGTTGTTGTTGTTGTTGGTGTAGCGATGAGACAATGAGTTAAAAAAGATGAAATAGCGAGGTTTCTGTAATGATTTATATAGTTTTGATTGTGCGAAATTGTGTACGTGCGGTTGTTGATCCAAGAGATTAAGGAGAGAGAAAGAAACCCGATGGGAAGAGAGTGAGATAGGCGGAAGCGGAGACAAAGGAGAATATATCGTTTTTATGAATGTTTGTTTGTTTCGTTTTCGGGAGCGTGGAGAAGAGGAATATATAAGATGCATGGTCGTCGACAATTGAGAATTGAGAGCTGAGAGAAAGAGATGAGATACATGAGGGACTTGCGTAATCGGCCACGAGACCCATCCTATTGGTTGATTGAATTCATTGGATTGATAAAGAGTAAAGAGAACGAGGGAATTGTTCCAGCCGAAATGAGAGTGTCAAAAGAAAAAGAAAAGGAGCATGCTACACTTTAACCTTGGATAAATAAGTTTGATACAGTTCCTTCATGAAAGTCGGATCGTTCTATCATTTTTTTTCGCAACGTCAGCCAACTTACACGCCAGTTATATAAAAATAATATTTCCGTGACTCACATTAATCAAATTGACAATCTCCGCTTTCAAATCCTCCTCCCCAAGAAGTGTCGTCGTCGCAGCACCACTATCTTTATCTCCAACAACACGGGATCGATTCCCATACGTCTGCATCAACGCAGTACGCACTTCAGCAGAAGAAGACGAAGAAGAAGCAGCGGTAGAAGAATGAAAACGAGATTTATGTTGTTGTTGGAAAGATTGAAATGATCTAGAACTCGCAGAGCTCGAACTTGGCGCACGTGCGATTTCCGAAGGCACAGGAGCAGAACTAAAACCGGGACCAGGAGTAGGAGCGGGGAAGCCAGAAGAAGAAGAAGGCGAAGAATAAGAAGTTGAAGGAACATTTGTATTCAGATTCAAATGATTATGATTATGCTGATGCTGATTATGCAACGGTGTCAGTCCGTTCGTATCATCCGCAGTAACAACAGTCGTCGTCGAGATAGCAGTCGTTCCGTTGCTTGAAATTGTCCCATTAGTAATCGTCGAGGCCAGCCCGGTATCAACGCCCTCTCCCCTTTCCTTCGCCTTACGCTTCCTCCTTCCTCCTCGTCCATTAGATCCATTGACGCCATTTCCAGAACGTGGCGGTGACAATAATGACGATATCAATACACCCCCCACAATCGCATTCGTATTCGCATTCGTAGCGTCCCGAGATCCGGAAGCTCCGTTCCTACTCCCATTAACGGAAATCAGTCCTCTCCCACCATTCACGTTCCCCTTCCCTTTACCCCTCGCATTCGGACTTGTGTTGGCATTTGCCCCTGTCTTCCCTTTGGCTTTATCCTTCGCACCAACACCAGACAAATAAGCATCAGATTCGCTTAGAGTCGCAAGAGCATCCATAAACCCATCTCCCAACCCCGACACCTCACCTTCCCCACTTTCCTCCTCCTCTTCCTCTACTTCTTCTCGTCCTTCTTCCTCACCGTCTTCTTCTCCATCAACACTAAGACTTCGATCATCGACAAGAGCCCACTCAACTCCATCATGCTTAACATCCAAAGAAGAAAGCTGTTGTTGCTGCTGCTGTTGCTGCTTGCCACTCTCACGCTTCTTCTCCTTTTTCTTAATTTTCAATCTCGCATTAGGAGACGTCATCATCGGAACAACAACCTGCGAAGGAACCATAAAACCCCCTTCCTCTCCCTCTTTTTCCTCCTCTTCTTTCGCCTCCGGAATACTCATATGAGAATACTGCGCCGAATTATGCCGTCTAGGCGGTACCCCAGAATGCACCGCGCCACTACCACCACCATTCAAAAAATACGACGATGACAAGGTATTGACTTTTCCATTCCCGGGTGGCGCAGACTCTCTCCCATATCTGCGCGAAGAAGCAGTACCACCACCACGCGGAGAGGAATGTTCATTCGTGCTTGGAAAAGGAAGAACACCGCGCATCGACGTGTTCAATCCTCCCGAACCCGGACCTGGACGAACACCGTTAGTTACAGCTAATGGGGAAGATAACAACGGTGACGATAAAAATGGCGGTTGATGTGAATGTGGAGCGGTAGCTGGAGGTGGATGTTTTCGAGAAGGTGAAAAAGAGCGCGATGGTAATTCCGATACAGGCTGTGTAGGCGTTACACCAGACGACGAAGCCGGCGACCGTCCCAATCCTAAACCAGCAACACTCAAACCATTCGTATTCGTGTTTACATTCATACGAGTTTGTTGCTGCAAACCCGATGTCGACGTCGATGTTGGGAAAGGAGATAGACCGGGTTGTTGATGAGATTGTTGATGATGATGGCGGGGTGACTTCATCGGAGATGCAGTAGTAGTAGCAGTAGTGCTCGCACCAGCAGACCCAGACCCAGACCCAGATGCAGATGCAAAAATGCTATCTAAAAGTGGTATCCCAGTAATCGACTTTGATGGAGGAACAGAAGCGGAGATGGTACGATCGGGGGCTTTCAAATGTACATTATTAAGTCTAGTACCTGGAGCGATACCAAGGTGAGGATGAGGTGCAGCCGATGTTTGCAGGAAGGGCGATGATGTGGATGGGAGAACTGGTGCTGGTGCTGTGGATTGTGCAGCTGATTGTGCGTGGCTATAATCGAGTTTGGCGATAAGATTGGTGAATGTGGAAAGGGATGATGGTAAATCGGGTTGAGCTTGAGCCGGACCCGATGAAGAATGGTTAGGAGGAGGAGGAGGTGGTGGTTGTTGACGTTGGTGTTGGTGGGCGGGTGAATGAAGTAGATAAGGCGACGATTGAAGAGGAAATTGCAAGTGCGGTTCAGAGTATAGATGTGTCGGTGTCTGGGGAAGAGTTTGGGCTTGGGTTTGAGTTTGAGTCGGATGAATTTGTGGCTGAGGCACGAATTGGGCTTGGACATGTGCCGGTGCGGGGGTTGTCGACCATGTTTCTGGTTTTCGACGGTATACATCAGGATAACGCTCGCCTCTTCTTACATATGAATGAAGCCTGATTGGTAAGGGGAAAAAGGTTTTTATTATTATTTTATTCATCTTTTCTTTGACCCTGTGCCACGCCAGACGACTTACCGCATCATAACCTGGGACATGGCTTCTCGATCATGAGTTACCATAGTCCACAACCCAATTGTATCGGCTATAAAGAAATAAAAACAACGAAAAAAAAAGTGAGCATTCTTCCTTCTTTCCCCCAGAATCGAATTCAATTTGGCAAAATAACTAACAGGTCACTTTCCCATAAGCCCGATAAATGAGGTATGCGTTGGCGAGCTCAATGTCATCATCTGGTGTCAACCGCTGTATATAATCGCCGGTGTTGTTTCGATTCAAAATGTAAAATCCATATTTCGGTTCTTCCTCCCTACAATCAACAAATGCTTTAGCAACCAATGCAGATCCTCCTCCTTCTCCTCCTCCTCAAAAGGTAAAGGCAGATCCAAAACTTACCGTTCAAATAAGAACATGGCACCCTCACACCCTTTCTTCTGCCACTCGTCTCCTTTATGATGATATACACAAACATGAGGGAACTGGTCAAAGAGGGAAGTAATAGTCGGATCGTGGCGTTGAATAACGCGGAGGTTGTGCAAATACCGCGACGAAGGAGTCATAGGATCTTGCTTTGTGGGGGTAGTATTGGAGGTAGGTGCTAACATCGCAGATGCTGATGAACTTGCAAACGGCCGGTGCTGCGAGTGTTGCTGCTGTTGTGGTGGTGGATGTGGTTGTGATTGTGATTGCGATTGTGATTCCGGATTTGAAGGGTTTATATTTGATTTTGTTCGAGCTCTGGCGTATGTTGAACGACGAGTTGAAGACATGTTTTTATAGTGACCTTTTTTTTTGGTGGAATGTGGCCACCAAGATGAAACAAAGGAGGAAAAAAAGTCGCAGAGAGGGAAGCGATCAAACAATTGGTCGCGGGGGTTAAGCGAGGTCGCGGTTTAAAATATCTGTCACACCCTCTTTTCTCGACTTGTTCCTCCTGCCCTCCCCTTTCAGTTTTCAGAAATTGTGAAAAAAAACGTTATAATTTAATGTGGTAAAAAACATGCTGATACATGGAAAGTGTTGCATATGCTATGGAAGATTGGCATGACATTGTGAGGAGCATAACAAGGAGGAACAAGGAATTCATAAGGATGGCGTGGCGAGTTATCATGACGACCCGAAATGAGAAGATCTGCAAATAGCTCAATTTGTAGAAACAAAAAGAAGGATAAACAACGCACGGTTTGCAATATAATCATACAGGACTGGTAATAATAATATAATATTGTACACCCAGGCTACGAAACGACCTGCGCTTCTTGGGATTGATTCCCTCATAATAAAATGCAATATCCCCTTGATCGTTCATTTCTTCTTGGATTGCTTCTTGTCACCCTTCAAGCTTCCAAAACCCTTGATATCGACGCGCGGAACTGGCAGTGGCAGTGGTTTGCGGGGCATACACGACTGGAGAAGGCTACCCCTTTGATATGCCTCCCCAGGTTCCTGGGATGGGACGAAGAGTGAAAATGCGGCGGGGGTGTTTGACGCGGCGAAGAAGGCGATAGGGCTCATGTTTGAGTTCGTTGAAGACATGATGACAAGAAGTAATTCGAGATAGAAAAAGAGAGGAAAAGAAGGTGACGTGAATTGATTGAGAAACGAAACAACACGACGAGAACACGACGAGATTCTAGGAGAAAGCAAAAGTTGTGGGTTTTTATCTATCTCGGGTACGTGAATTTGAAGGAGTGACTGTTGGAAAGAGTGGAATGAGTCGAGTGGAGAAAGGAATAAACTTATGTGAATGGCGGTGCTCTGACAGGAGAACAGGCTAATTAAATAAATGGTATGCGACGGATGACAGCCCTTATTGTTCGACGCGCTGGTGAATCGTCGAAGCATTCTAGTGCCAGAACAATAAGAACTAGGCCATAAACAATAACCAAAAATATATTTTATTAATGATTGTGTTGCCAAGTTTGGCACGAGCGCGGTATTTTCATGAACATTTATATGAAATACTGGATAGTAAATTCACTCCTGAATACACTCCTGAATTTCGTGTGAACCTTCTACAACTGTCGACACGATATGAGCGGTCTTTGATCTTGAGAAATTCACTGTCAATGACTCGAG
This sequence comes from Phallus indusiatus, assembly GCA_027605045.1. NCBI lineage: Eukaryota > Fungi > Basidiomycota > Agaricomycetes > Phallales > Phallaceae > Phallus > Phallus indusiatus. Next base: position 381,000 of record JAQFWX010000022.1, on the reverse strand, counting down.
ATGATTCATTCAATTTCACATACAAATGTCTCCCCGAAGCATGCGCTTCATGTGCCAACTCCAAGCCAAACTCCAAAGCAACTCCAAACTTCCCCTGCTTACGTGATCACTACCACTAATGGCATTTCCAGCAGGCCAACAGCAGCAGCCACCTGCTGTACCGGTTAGTCCCTATTCATACATTGCATATTTCAAATTTATTGAAAATCATTATGCAGTCAGAACTTTTCCTGCGGTATCCCGAAAATATAGGAATTCATCCTCAAATCGTTTTTGAACAAGCTGTAAACCTTCTCGTCCAAGCCGTTGACTTTTCACAAAGAGCTCCATTCGCATGGACCTACATTGATAAACCGCCAGGTCTGTGTTCGTAGTCATCGCGAATAACGTTTTTTGTCTCTAACGCAATTTACAGATGGTCAAGCCTATCTCATCTTCAGTGCTAATCCCAATTTACCCTTGCCATGCGATGGAATTCGATGGTTAGAGTCCGAAAAAACGTTTCGCATCCCAGCTAACGGCAGAGTAAGAGCATTCTAATACATTTTCTGCCCCTAATAAACTCAACCCTATTTTCCACAATTAGGAGCTCGAAGTAGGCGAAGTCAAGTTCGGATTCGTACCAGGCGCAGAATCATTCGCATCCCGCATGCGCCGCAAATATCGTCTCACAAAAGGTGGAAACCCGGGGCTCATTCTCATACACTACTTACGTGCCGAACAAACCGGTAAGTTAAATAACAATTCCAAGAAACCCTACACACACACACACACACACACACATCTTGCCCTCCGTCGCTTTTCACCCAACTGACACATATATCCATATACATAGCTATTCCAAATCCCGTCCTCAACGCACCAGTACGAAACTACCCTCTCAGACAAGTAAACGAACCCCGAATCTTCGTCGCAGGCGACCGAATCGGCCAACGCGTTCCATCCATCCCCGCAGGCAGCGTCGGCGTCGGCGTCGGTGTGGGTGGCGTACCAATACCACAGCCCCCACCTCAACAATCCCCACAAGCAAATGGCATGCCCATATCCGCCGTCGGATCACTTCCCATCGTCAATCAAGCGTCTGGGATGCCTCAGCAGCAGCCACCGCATATGAATATGAACATAAACATGAATATGGGATTAGGACTAGGAATCGCACCCGCTGCGTTGGCTCAGCATACTCAAGCTTTTGATACGCTCGAGAGGGAGCGAAGATCTCGGATGGTAGCTGCTCAACAGGCTGCCGTTGCTGGCGGACAAGCTGGTAACATACCTGGTGCTGCCGGTGCAGTTGCAGGCGTCCCTCCTGGGGGAGGAAGACCAGTCGAAGAAGATGATTCTGCGGGTAAAGAAGTTGTCCCTTTTTTTTTACCGAATAATCTCCTTATTAAGTCTCTAGATGAACATGAAACGGTGACTACGCGCGCTCTTGCAATTGAACGATTCAGACGCAACCACGAACTCATGTCAGACATATTCTATCGAGCATCTCAAGGTAAAAGTGTTTCTAGTGCTTCTTTTTACACAGCCTGACTACTTGCTTTTCATTTCATTTAGGCAAACGTACACCCAAATCACACCCTTCCCCCTATGCATCCCTATCCCTATCAGACATGACAGCCAAAATAGTACGTGTCCCAACAAACGTTTTATTCAGTATGATCTACTTCTTAACCTAATCTCATACCTTCAGGATGAATTGAGTTCCGAAGTCACCAAGCTAGAATCAGAATCCCAACGAAGACGTATGGCACGAGATACTGTGCTTCCGGACTCCGACAATACTTACGAGACAACATCGTCTCCTGTTACTGCTGCAGCTCTAGTATCATAAATCCTTGTAAAATAAAAGTAATATACGACCGTATTGATAAAATGGAAGCTTGTAAACCAATCCTACAAGTATTGAAAACCTTGGTAGACTGCAGCACAGTGGCTAATGATCGAACGATTGTCTCGAAGATTCAGACTCTTTTGTGAGTAAAGAGGATGTATTTTGTCAATTAGTTATATCATATACGTAAAAAACAGCATTATAATATCTAAATAATAATCAAAAAAAAAAACCAAAGCTGAGGAGAGTGAAACATATATTATATATTATTTTAGGCGTGGTCGTTTCAAGACTCAATCTTGAACAAACCACGGATGATAATCTATCATAAAAACGTCAACATTAGAAACAATGGAGTTTTCTTTTCTTCAAAAGCAAGCCTTTTTATACAGTAAGTGGTGGATGGATATAAAAATGAAAAATAAATGGAGTGTGAGTGTGACAGAAAACAAACACCAGTTTAAAAAAAAATGAGGAATGATGATGAATCAATTGTATGCCAGTGGTTAAATTGAATGAGTTTTGTTTTCATCTTGTTTATTGTTTTAGGCCTTCACGCTCAATAAGCTCGATAACCTCCGCAGCTATCGACTTGAGTTTTCGCGTTTTATCAGCAGTAATAGGAGGTTCGATATTCGCATAACGTAATAACGGTTTCCACATGCCGTGCAATCCCAGCGCAGTCATCTTTGATAAAAAGATGTAACTAGGCGAATCTTGATGGTCGGATAACGATTGTGGAAGGGATGTTGCTGATGCGGTTGGTGTACCTTCTGGTGTCATATTCGCAACTCGGGAAATCATGAGGTCAAAGCAGGTGGCGACCGCTTTTGTGTGGGCATCCGACATGCCGAATGAGAACGCGCTCTCGTACTTTTTCTGCATCCACTCGGTACTATAAAGCAAAAGTTCAGAATTCAGAAAGAGATATGAAGAAAGATATAGTCGATATAACTTACGGAGCCGTCTCTTTAAAGTGCCATACCGCCCATGTACATTCATCAGGAAACACTTTCGCCAACTCAGCCCATAGAAAATGTAAATGCTCAGTAGCACCCAACCCGTTCAAATTATTATTCTCAATGACCAGGAAAAACGTAAACGCAAGCAGAGCATCCTGACTCTCGCGAATACCAAGCAACTCCGCACTGAGATGGTAATCGTCGTCGTCTTTCGCGTCTCCATCTGTCATAGTCCGGAAGGGATCCACGATATAACATTCCTGCTCTAGGAACCGCTCGTATGAACGTCTATCGAAGCAGTGTGCGATACCCAGAAGAAGCGGCATCGTCAACGAATCGAGAGACTTGCGTTCTTCATTGGTCGCATTGGGTGAACACCGTATAGCGATCCGCAACATGGACATCATAAGATCCTTGGTAAGCTCCGAGTCGTGTTTCGTCCGAACATTCTTCCAAAAGAGAGCGACCAAACCCCAGCCAAACGCCTTCTCGAATGATACTTCGCTCAAAGCTTCCAGTCTAACAGAAGCCTCACGAAGCGCTTCCCGAGCCTCTAATAAAACAATCTCCAAAGGATTCTTGTCCGAATAGACTTCGCAATCTCTGAAAATATTGTGCTTGTCCAGCGTCTCGACACAGGCTTTCATAAGTTTGAGTGATTCAATCCGCAGGGGTACAATGCCAGTGTGAAGCATAGCAATACCGAGCCAGAACAAAGATGCGGGAACATTGGGCCGCGAACCAAACGTACGAACGACATGACCCATGCAACGCAGGATAGCAAGAGTCGTGTCCACATTTTCCGCAAGAATGTTCCGCCGCAGGAGCTCTAACCATTGATTCAGCGGGTGTTCTTCTGTCTCGACTTCGGCGAGAGCTCCCAGGACTACGAAAGAACGATACTGAGCATAAGGTGAAGATTGGAAAGCGGTCTTCGACAGTTCACCCAGCCAGCTCAATTTGCACTCATTCAATGTATCTACAAATAAAGATTAACCATCATCAAGGAGACCAAGACAAGAAACGAGACATACCGGGACAAGTCACACCAGCCATTATAGCCCTCAACAAAATCTTCGTAATCCTCTCTAAATCGTCAATAGAGACCTGTGTATCTGAGCTGCTCGTGACAGTAATATCCGCGCTAGGATAAGGACGACATAATCCAAACGTCTTCAGAACCTCTGAGGTATTCAATTCGTCTATGATGCCCCGCAACTGCATACCAACGGACTCGTTCTCCACATGTGATGCGTAGAGGGTCTGCAGCAGGTTCAGCGCCATTCCATGAACGGAAACGCGCATCGTCAAGCCGCCTACGCCTGCGAGCATGGTAACAATATAAGCGATCTCTCCTGCACACTGCTTGTTTGCTTCTTGACTGTACATCCCGTGGCCGGTGGCTAAGGAAAGTCGACTGAGGACTGAGATAGACTTCCACTCTGCAGCTTCCGCAATCTTGACAATAGGTTTATCGAAGATCGTGTCCAGCATCTTTGCAGGTAATACATCAGTGAAAGAGTAAATGACGGAGACGGATATTTGCATACCTCTTTCAGTTGATTAAGAAGCCATGTTCTAACTGGGGACGAAGAAAATGCGACAAGCGTATCTGCCACCAATTCGCATCGAAGCGAATCCATCCCGTCATTGAGAGCAACCTGAGTAAGCTCTTCCAGAAGAATATTCAACACCGGTTCTGACAATTGTGCCAATTGTGACCAAATCATCTTCTGGAACGTCGCGTATACCTATCATAGGGGCATGAGTTTCATGACAAAGGACAAATATCATTTAGTTCTGACGCACCTCTTGATCCTGCATTGTGATATCAACGAACACACGAAGGCATTTCCTCAGTGCCGAAACATCATAGAGCGAATGAGTAGAGTCCACGAAAAGATCCAGATTCCGAATCCACGGCGCAATGTATTGTAAAGAGATGCTTTTCTGTAACGTTGTGGCATTTGCAAGACCACCATACCACTCAAGAATGAAGTCACAAGTCATCGAAGGTGAAAATCCTGCGATGCGAGCACTGAACGGCACGATGAAGGCTTGAGGGTTGATAGGGAAGAAAGAGCCTGAAGAAATACTGGTTAGAGACATTAATCCACTCTATCACTGCAAAACCTACTCCTCCATGGCACCAATGCGTCAAACGGATAGCCAAGGTAAGCGCAATTGGCGTCAAGAAGCTTGTACGCCGCTCCGCGCACAAATTCTGTCTTGTCCGACGCATGTTGTAGTCCGATCGCCAGCAAAGTCGCACAAGTATCTGAAGTTTGAGCTGAAGGTAATAATGGCGTTCTGTTGTTGACTGCATAGTTCTTCTTCGCCTTTCTGATAGCCTAGACATATTTTAGTAACGATTATTCAAAGACAATTGCTCGACCTACCTTCAATAATGGATCTCTGGTCGCTATCTCGAACATCATAATAGGCCGTCGATGGTATTGTCGAAGCGTTATCCGTTGCTGATTTGCACCGCGGAACACATCATCGACATCACGGAGATGAATGACTTCCACCAAATATGCAACGTAATCACCCGGGAGTTTCTCAGGCGTAACCTAATACACAGTATAAACTTGTGGAGATGGAAACCCGATTCAGGCGAGACAACATACCGAAGCGATTCGAATGTGATCAGTGCCAATATAAACATTTGCGGATGTCCATAGTTGTTGCTCAATCTGAAAATGAACGTTTTGGAAGACATTGAGTTCATTCGACTCTAACATAGCTGAGAGAACATCAGAAATGAACGTAGATGAGCCGGACATATGTAAATACCGGGCAATGAATCTTCCATAAGGTCTGGGATATTTTCAAACCAACTCTTCAGCTCAGAAAATGTTGGTGTTAAAATAATCTCTTGTGCAAGCTCCATTCCTGAAGACAAGACAATCATCAGACAATGATGTCATCAAAACACAAGAAACGATGAAACTTTACCGCTGAACAGCGAAGTAACCTTTCGGATAAATGCCAACGCCTCGGTGTTGATGTTAAGAACATACATTCTACGCCAGCGTTGTCGAATGTTTAGCGGCAACAACTCGATTAAAAGCTTAATCCAGGCCGTAGGCAGCTGAGACCGCGCCGTGAATCCAGTGAAATCGAAAATAACGTCGATTTTCATTTTGGCTATAGACTGCTCCGTTAGCCTCTGATGGAAAAAATTGGTGAGAAGCGTGTTAGTGAATAAGTCGACAAAGACTCAAACCTTGAAAATGAGATATACAAGCAGCTCAAAGTCGACGACTTCTGTATCAATCTTAGTCCATGTGAAGACAAAAACAACAGAACCCTAACAAAAGGAGATCAGCAACAAGACACAGAATAAAACCAAAAGACAAGGATATACATCGACCACATCCTCAATCCTAAACGCTTCTGCAACGGCATCTGTATTACGTCTATGATTGCGACGCATGAAGTTTTGAAAGGCGAGATGTCGAGATTCATCCAAATTAGACAACCTTGGAACCTCGAGTCGGGATTTCGTATCCACAAGTAACGCGCAAAGGGTATCCCATGCCTGCTTGGCAGTCATATTCATGCCTCCATTCCCACTTGTTCCTTTACTTTGAGACATCTGAGAATCCTTCGAGTCCAGAAGTTGCTGACCAATCTGGTCTGCATGAAATTGAAGGAAACGATGTAAGGTCAAAACATCTGCTTCACTGAGACCGGGATAGAGATTCGCAGTTTCTTCAGAGACCGCTTCGGTGTGCGATTCCTGAACAAAAGCAAAAGGCATCAGTGAGATGAGTGAGATGAATCCTATCGGTAGGAAAAGAGGCATGCCTGTATTAAAGTCACGAATTCCGAAACGGATTGCGTGTTTTCTAGAAGGAAGAAGTTGATGGGCTCATGGTGTGGCTCGCGTCCATATACAATCTGATTTGACATGCTTTGCAAAATCTTGGCGACGGTAACCAAACCACGTCGGAGGCGACTATTGTATTCGTATCCGGTGATATTGACGTTTTCAGGAGCGACAATTGTGGGACAAAGGAATCTGAGAGCGGCGAATTAGTTAGAGAATAAATCGCACGGACAAATAGATTTACCTTAGGAAAACGAATGCGCCTAAAGCAGGAATTTTGCTTTCTGGCCAAGTCGTGGACACAGTCTCAGCAATATGATGACAAACTTGTCGAATCGACCTGGAGAACGTTCGTTGAGTACACACAAGCTATCGCCAACGTCATATTTGAACTCACCTGGGAAGCGAATCCACAGTTTCAATCAAGTATGTTAAAAACCGCTTCACAACATCAAGTACAAGAGCAATGTTGGTTTGCAAAGACTCGTTTGGTCGAAGCTTGGACGGTTCAATTTCAAAAGACGAGTCTTCAGGATGATCCGACTGGTCGAACATCAGATCGATAAGATAACGGATAGAATTGCGGAGATATGTGTAACCATGATGTCGGGCAAATGATGTGATTATACGAGAGCAGTGCGTGTTCAACCGTAGGAGAGACGCAGGCGATTCTACAGAAAATTGGATTAACGATCCAATGAGAAGGTGAAGGAAAACAGAATCTAACCTGTTCTTGTGATTTCTCTGTTGATAGTGGCTTTAAGGAATGTGAGAAGCTTGTCAGGCGCATCGTACAACTTGATCAAGATTGGTATTATGCTGTCGCCTTCGCCCGCGGGACATGCGTCCACAACTGCAAATGTAACAAGCTTGAAGAAAACATGAACAACAAGACTTGGATAAGAGAAAAAGAAACCGTACATCCGAATTCCGCAGAAGCTGGAAAGACGATGAATTATAACGTTAGACTCTCCACACCAGATAACAAAATCGGCGTACTTTGCAGATTTCATCTCCTCTACCAGCCGACTTGCTTTCCTCCCCTTTGCTCCCACCAATCCAGCCATTCTGTGTTACATCTAGGTTTGTACCAAGTGTCAAAACACGGGTAAAAGCTTTCATGTAAACGACACGATAAAGAACGCTGGAATCATAACAACCGGTGAGACAGCTGAGTTTCGTCGCTTTCGGATTGTTCTGCAAGAGGTGACTTATTCCTGCCACGACAAGTTCATGAATGACAGGTGCATCGTCCTGGGATGAGAGAGACTGCGCACCGTGATGAGCTACGTAGAACAAAGAGTTAAATAGAAAATACGTACATCCAAAGATAAGTTGATAACACTTCCGGCGGGAGCTTCCTGAACCCTCAAAGCCTTTGTCATGGAGCTAATATAATGCCTTGTTTTCTGGGCGATAATCTGATCGGGATCTGAGTTCACATTGACAGGAAGGACATGTGTTGGAAAGTAGTTCGCTTGAAATTGGAGGTTCTCCAACGCCGTAGTGAATAGCTTCAAAACAGACGCGAAGGTTTCATTCGCTAGTTTGATTTCACCTGGAGGTGGCGATGGTGTTCCCTCCTTCACAAAAGATGACATTAGACTTATGAACCGATAAAAAGAAAGCAAACACGTACCACATGCTCATCTAACCAATTGATCAAGATGTCACACAGCTGACTACGGAAAGACATCTCTTCCCTTATAGCAAAGAACTGCCTCTTCCCGAGTAAACAACCCACTGCAGTACAGAATCTTTGTCGAAGGCGAAGGTACAACGAATCGTTGCCATGTGATGAGGAAGAGCTTATAGTCCCTGTTGGAGTTGCACTTCCATTCAAAGTCAATGTGGAGCCTAAACCGGTGGGCGTGAGACGAGCGAGGAATCGGCCTATTTGCAAGAGATTGGCCGGCGCGTTGTTTTCAAAGACGGTCACAGTAGCGTTGATACGTTCAAAGTTGATTCTGAGGATGTTAAGACACTACACAAAAATAAAAGGGATCAGAATCGCCACACGTTTTAACAACGAAATAGTAAACTCACCTGATCGATGAACACCAAGGTTGTTGAAGAGCTTGGGATGATACCCTCAAGGCTAGATCCACCACCAAGACGCAAAGTGATCTCCCTATCAAGTTGTTCGAACAACAATGGGAACAGGTTAAAGTTCATTTCCGTGCTCAACGCTTCCTTGGCATATTCCCGAACATGAACATTCTCCGAGGCAAGAAGCTTAACACATTCCGTGACAAACTTGCCAGCCATATCACTCATCCTCGCACCACTCGCCAAGCGTGGCGGAAGCATGGGCATCAACACCGCAGGGAAAGGCGGTATATTGTCTTCCATATCCTTCCAAATACAGGTAGACAGAAGATACGCATGATGTTGCCATTCGTTTAGTTCGTCTCTATCCCGCTGAGAGCTTATACTGTTGAATCCAGGCTCTGACAAACGCGGTGTGATTTTCTGGAACCGGAACCACAACTCCTTGAACGCCATGATATGTGTTGCGCTCAAAAATGGGACCTGCTGCATGATCTTCCGAACGCGCTTTTGGAATGCTACACGACCCATTGTAACATTAGGTGGATCACGAAGGCTGTCGAAGGATTCCAGGAATGCGGTTCTCTTGGCCCATTGAGAGTCGGTCAAGTTCGGTGGTTTTCCTACTGATGGATGATGCTCGTAAACGCTGAGTAGCCGAAGGCAGCGTTGTGCGTAGTATGAGATGTCTTGCTGGTGTGAGGGTAAGGCGATGTATAACGTGAACTCGACAAAGTCCATGACACTTTTGAGAAGTGGAGTTGCACGCCAGACATTCTCGCGGTCATCCTGCGTGCGTCATTATTTCAGAATTACTACAAAAACCGAAAAAGGACGACTTACAGAACTGAATGCAACCATCCTAGAGATGATTGAATGCATGCCCGTTATGCAAGTCCGGACGAGATCCAATTCATCACCACACGTTGTCAAAATGACACAAGAATTGACAAACGCTCCAGGTCTAACGAAAAGAGATGAGCTTCAGGCTGGAGGGTTGAAGGAAAACTGGGCAGGTCAGCTTACACGCTGTAAGTCAAGAAGTCCAGTCCTTCCTTGACATCAGGTCCAGCATCAACGCACGCGTTGATAACGCTACGAAGTGACATGACAGCGGCGGCTGGATCTCTCTTATCGCGGTGCGGCTCTAGAGAGCTCGCAGCACGACGCATTAAACTGAGCAAAGAGATCATATTCAGCCACCATGAAATCTCAACAAAAGAGAAAGAAAAGAGGAAACAACGCACTAAACATGATCATCAGGAAAGACCTCAAACAGCCAACTCTTCAGCTCGATAGGCAGAATAGTCAAAATAATAACGAAGAGCCTCAGCTCTTCTTTTATAACACCAGGAAGCGGAATACCAGATCCCGATGTAGAGGCGTGAACGCTCGAGACCGTCGAAACTACGGGATTGACCGTCGCTGAACTAGCACCAGCAGCAGGTGGATTGTTGGCATTGGAGTTTAATGAATTAGTTGAAGTTGGGTTGGCTGAGATACCGAGAGCTTGGGCGAATAATCTTGCGCGCCAAGCTGTTTTACAAACGGGTGTGGGTGCCACGATTCGTGCCGTTCCTTCGATCACTTCGGGCGTTGCTGAAATACATGACTAAAAGAGAATGGTCTATTAGCACATTGCTCATATGAACCAGGGTGTCGTATCTAGCTTCACTTACGATAAACAAACTACGGATACGTGATACAACGATAGGCCAAACGAAATCCAAGTTTGGCTGATACGGATACTTGGATTGCTAAGAAAAAAGTATTAGAAAAGCACCTAAGCACGAATGAGAATAAAATTCAGACAACGCACCTCGACTAACAATAAGACTAATGCTTTCACAGCGACATATTTTACAGCATAGCTTTTCTCCGGCTCTAGACATACCTATATACCAAAAAGCGTCAGTTAGCGTCAAAAGAAGACAGCCAAAGAGAGAGTGGGAAACTTTAATCACCATAACTAAATCTCGCAAAACGCTCTCAGGCCAAAGTCTAAACAAGGCCACAATACAATAAACATAAAAATCAACATCAATAGGCTCAGTAGAATGATAAAACGGCGCTCGGAAATGTGGATTATAGAAAACAAATTCCTATATTGAGCTATGAGAAAATTCGAAGCCCGATATGGGAACGAAAACACATTACCTTTAGAATAGTTGCAAATACTTCACAAACGGCTCTCAAAAACGCCGGCTCCTTCATCACACCTCCCGCAACACCATTCCCACTAACAGAATGCGGGTCTTTGTACCCTCGTCCACTAAGCCACGCCATACTCGGAATGGCATACCCCAATCTCACAATATCAAGTACAGCCTGCGCAGCAAGCTCGTGTGCATACAACGGGGGTTCTGGAACGGATGACATGATAGCTTGTGCGAATGCTGGTGAGATGGATGTCAAATCTGCATTGGAGTTTCCGAGGTTGGAATTGGAAGAGGATTGAGATTGGAAATTGGATAGTGGTCCAGCTGATCCTGCTCCTCCGGTGCTTACGCTGCTGCTTGTTGTGTTGGTGGGTCGAGATCGGATAGCTTGAGTGAGATGTTTCAAGAACGTGTTCTAAAACAGCAAGAGGGTAAAAAAAAGGTTACAAATGAAGTCGTTCGGGAACGTAGTGATAGCACTATGACTAAACATACCTTCTTTCCAGAACCTTTCCCTTCCATAACTTCAAAATTGGCTTCAAACCGGGTAGGAATGAGACACAACAACGCAGCCAACGGTGCATAAAAATTGGGTAAACGTCGAGTAGCCTAAAAACGAACAACATCATCAGCATCAGCATCAGAAAAAAAAAACTTGTCAAAAAATGAAACACAACATACCCCAACCATATCCCAAATCAAATCATACAACCGTTCAGCAAGAGCTGAAAGCTCACCCACTCCCGTTCCTGTCGCAGCTGCATTTGAATCCTTCTTCCCATTACCACCACCGTATCCGGAAGCAATACCATTAGCACTGCCAGTAGAAGGTCTCGCCGCACTTGCAAGATCGATGCTCCCGTTTCTACCATCACCACTACCACCGCTACCACTCTCAACGACAACACCCCAGATTTTCCAAAAATCGCTAGAACAAATATCCGAAAAGTTTATAATCAAATCGCGTATTAAAATTCCTGCTTGGTCTTGCGCGTCGTTTGGAAGTTGCGGAAAAGATTTGACAAGATCTAAGGTAAAATGAATACCAAAAGTCAAGCCTCCCTTTTGCGTGGAAAAGGTTGTACACAAAAAGCACGGACCTCCTAGAATATCCTGAAGTTTTCCGGAATCAAGCATCGAAACAGAAATCATCTTGAAAACCATATCCCCAATACCTACACCACACATACAACCCATCAACGACAACAACAACCAAAAAAAAACACGAAAAACACACACCTTGTCCAACCCCACTCCCACCCCCACTTCCACCCAAACCAGGAGACACCAACTTCGCAAGAGTCTGCACTGTAAGATTCAAATGCCCAGGAATAAGCGACGCGGCACTACCCCCCGACGTCGACGATCCAATACCTGTAACTCCCATTCCACCCATTCCTCCACCCATTCCCATACCCATTGCTCCCATTGCTCCACCAGAAACAAACCCTCTCGGCGATCCCGGTCCATTCTCATTTCCAAACGTATCGGTCGAATCAGCACCTGCAAGTGCTAACGGGGCTAACCCACGAGAACTCGAATTCGCATTAACCCGTTCCCGTTCCCGTTCTCTTTCTCGTTCACGTTCCCGTTCTTTTTCGCGTTGTCTCTCCCGCTCTTTATCCCCACCCCGTCCCTTCTTCAACAAATTAACACCAACAGAAATCATAGCCCCACCACCACTCCTCCCCTCCCCCTTCTCCTTCTCCTTTCCAGATCGTTCAACAGTATCTCCAACACCCCCATACAAAGTCGACCCTCCAACACTAGCACCCGTCCCACCCGTAGCTCCACTCATCCCGGAGATAAACGAAACATTACTCGCAGAAGGTGTAGGCACATAACTATACTTCGCAAACGACGTGCTCCCAATATTCCCGATGACGGTTGTGCCCGCGCTGCCTATTGAAGCTAACGAAGTCGACGACGGAGGTCCACCAGCTGACGAACCAGGTTTTGAAGATGAAGAAGCAGAAGACGACGACGGAACACCAGCTGCTGAAGACTGTTGTTTTCCGGATGATGATGCTGTACTCGTTGTTGTGCGCGTTGAAACTGATACAGAACTGGACGACGCGATGTTGTTATTCTGGTGATGGTGATGATGATTGTTATTCGGGAGTCTGGTGCTGCTGGTGTGCGAAGCAGACATATTTTGAGTTACGTTAATGGATATAACGCCATCTACTATTAGCTGTAATCGCGTTTTGAAGAGAAGATGGATGGTGGGCCAGTTATACGCGGATAGGTAATAAAGTATACGTGTTGTATATCTTGAGAAGATAAGTAAGAATGCCTTTTCTTGTGTATATGAGATGGGCTTACTTTGAGATTAGAACGGCAACACTGGCAAAGTACAACCCATGCAACGCTTCATCCTGCGTATACGAATGCGCATACATCGCTTCCGGACTCGGCGTAGGCTCCAAAATCGGGATTGAAACTGCATTGCTAGAAGGTAACGAACCTATTCCCCCAAAATCACCAAATTGCTTTTTCTTACGCGCGAGGAAATCTCACCTTTGTAACCTCCACCTAGTCCAGGTTCACGCTCAACAACATGTTTAGGCCACCTATGTCTCCCAATATTCGCGATAATATGCGATGGAAGACATGTCCATAAGACATATACAACGTATAACAGCGCTTGCGTATCCAACGGCTGCGGTCCAATCGTACTCGTACTTGCACTCGTACCGGTAGTATTAGCAGAATTATTATTGTTATTGTTGTTACCTGGAGAAGGAGCAGCATCGGCAAAAGGAGAGTACCGTCTTCCCATTACTCTATTCATAATTTTGAGAATGAAGAGTTGAGAGTCGAGAACTTGATCGGGGACTGTTCCATCGGGGAGAGTACGCGTCTGAATGAGATAAAAAAAAAGAGTGGTGTTAGTTTTCTGAATCAAGTCGCGGAATAAACGGATATAGAATGCAAGGGGAAAAAGCGGAAGGATGGATGGGCGGAGGCGGGATCGGTGCTACTCGAAAGGGGGCGCCGCGCGCGCGCGTACAACGATCAAGATCACGATCGGGATCGCGCTCAACGACGAGGCGTCACGCGCCAAGACCCAAAAAAAAAAATAACGGCTAACCGTTACCGACACCCGACGTCGGGGGGGATGGTTGCAAAACGTCCAGATCGTCTCCATTACAATTACATATATGAAGTCGCGATGGTCCGGCGTCTAAATTTATAATTTACGTAATCCCTTACATAATAAAAAAGAGCTGCGCGCGCGAGGTCCAGGTAGTGAACAAATTGCAACAATTGTGGCCCGGTTTCCACTAAACTCAAGAGTTTTTTATATAAAAAAAAAATTGTATTATAAAAAATGTATGAATAAAATATTGCAACCTTTTTTTCCCAGAAGAAAAAGGGAAAATTTTTGATTTTTGATTTCAGGCTCAAAAAGCTAATTGTGGACATAAGCTGTGGGTGCCTTCTTCGTGGTAACTTCCTCGGGGGTCCAAAACCCACTCTTTTAGGGGTACCTACCACCACTGTGGGGGAAGTGGAACGGCCCCCACCTCGAACAAGTTCTAAACTCAAACACTTTTGGGATTTATTATTATTCTACAATGTGAGTTGTTGGATATATTATCAAAATAAATAAAAATTAATTAAATTAATTTTTTTAGGCAACCCACAACTCCGGAAAGGGATAGAATAATTGAACGGCAGAGGGAAAGAGAGGAGCGTCAAATGACTTCTCCTACTCAAAGAAGAGAGAGAAGACAAATTTTAATCAGGCAAAATCCTATTGCAGGGCCAATTCCTTTTGAATTACCAGGTGTTCCTGTAAACCCTGGCCCTGCTCTGGGTGAGGATCCTTTTCACCCTACACCAAGGAGCAACTTCAAATATATGAACAGTTGGATGCTATTCAGCCACAACTACAGAGGAATGTTAGAAGGGATGTTGGAAGGAATAATGGATTTATTCCAAATGAAAACTTAGGTGTTGCTGGTGTTGTCAATCTACGGGCTCAGGCAGATCAGATCCAACTGCATCCCAGGCGAGATGGCCAAAGAAATAATGGTGTGGTTCCGGAAGAAAATTTAGGTGTTGCTGGTGTCGCCAATCTACGTGCACAGGTGGAGCAGATCGAATTGCAGCCTGCACGTGGCCGGGGTAGGGGTAGAGGTAGAGGTAGGGGTAATGGTAATGGTAGAGGCAGAGGTCAGGGTAATGGTAGAGGCAGGGGTCAGGGTTTGGATAACAGGGCAGGCTTACCTCGAATTCAAGCAGCACAGTTAAATAATCCACTGCCACAAGCTGATCAGCCTATGGTAGATGCTCCCCCTGATCCAGATGTGGATATCCAAGATATTCAAGATACTGAAGATGATGAAAATGATGAAGATGATGAAAATGCTCTGGATGCAATAGGACCAGATATTTTCGGAGAAGATCTTCCTGTCGATCCCGGACCGCTATTGCTGTTTGCCAGACAGCCTGTTATTGAAGAAGAAGTCCAAGTGAACAATCTGGGACCAATGACAGTAGTATGTCAACATTGTCGAGCGCTGCATTGGTCTGCAGAGTGTCTGACCACTTCTTCCATTCTTAATCCAAAATTTGGAATGTGCTGTCTCCAAGGAAAAATCGAACTACCTGACTTACAGCCACCACCCGAGTTACTGAGGCGTCTGTTTCATGAGCAAACAGATGAGGCAAAAGAGTTTCGAGAAAATATTCGTCAGTATAATTTTGCCCTGGCTTTCACATCTCTTGGAGCAGACTTCGATCAACAAATATTGGCAAATCGTGGGCCATACGTTCTCAAGCTATTAGGAGGGCTGTATCATCGACATGGGAGTTTGGCACCTGATGAAAATAATGTTGATGATCATGGTCAACCAAGAGCAAGTTATGCACAGCTATATATTTTCGATCCCGCAACCGCACTGCAACATCGTCAGAATAATAATCAGAATCGACTCAATATTAACACTCTCTCCGATCTTCAAGAGATGATGTTGGTGCATAATCCATTCGTTCCAATATATCAGCAAGCTTACGAACGTTTACGTGCGACTGGTAACCAAGTGCTGGAAGCCCGTTTAACATACCGAGTCTTTCAGGATCCTCGAAGATACAATCTCCCCGCACCCGGGCTACAGGAGATTGCCGCCGTCTTACCTGGTGATGGTGTTGCGGCTGCAAACCGTGATATCGTTTTACAACTACAGCGTCCACCAGATGCAGCTCATAGGTTCCAACGTATTACTGAGGGTCATGCTCTCTATGCACCCTTACAATATGTTCTATTCTTTCCTCTTGGTGAGCCTGGATGGCACTATAGGATTCCTTATGCCAATCAACCAGATTTCTTACGTGGCAATCCTTTTGAAAATCGGGCCATTCCTGGCGCTAATCCTAATAATCGTTCGCAACGTTGGGTTACGATGGCAAAGTATTACTGCTACCGTATAATGGAACGTCTGAATGAGCCAGATACTCTACTTCGAGGAGGAAAGCTTCTTCAGCAATACATTGTTGATGCATGGGCAGCATCAGAACAAAGTCGGCTACGTTGGATTGAACATAATCAGACCAAGCTACGTGCCGAGTTATATCAGCAAGCAATCGACGCATTTACACGAGAAGACGTGGATGCCGATGAGATCGGTCAAAAAGTTATCCTCCCTGCAACATTTACAGGAAGTGCTCGCAATATGCTTGAATCGTGTCAGAATTCTCTGGCAATTTCACGCAAGCTTGGAAATCCTATGATATTTCTGACTATGACGGCCAATCCTCAATGGCCAGAAATTCAGAATGCATTACTGGAAGGTCAATCAATTCACGATCGACCTGACTTGGTCACGCGTGTTTTTGAGTTGAAAAAGAAAGCTCTGTTGAAAAGACTCAAAAAGGATGGGTAAGAATTTAGATCCAATAAAAAAACTTTGTGCAACTGACTAAACAAATAATTTAGATATATTGGAGAAGTTACTGCATATGTGTATACCATTGAATTCCAGAAGCGTGGCTTACCGCACATGCATCTTCTGATATGGGTGGAGCAGAATGCGCGCCTTCTCACTCCTGCAGATGTGGACTCGCTTATTTCAGCTCAGCTACCCGATCCTGCTACACATCCAAGACTATTTGAGCTGGTCACCACACTCATGATACATGGTCCATGTGGACGGGATCATCCTAATGCACCCTGCATGGTTAACGGAAATGCAGTAAAAAATTTCCCAAGGATTTTGCCGAAGTGACCACACTTAACAATGATGGTTATCCAACATATGCCCGTCCAAATAACGGCCGGACATTTATCAAAAATGGTATTACCTTTGATAATCGCCATGTGGTTCCTTTCTGCCCTGTTTTTCTGCTTGAGTTTGCATGTCATATCAATGTGGAAATGACAGCCTCAATCAGAGCGATAAAATATATTCATAAATATATTAACAAGGGTCATGATAGGACCACTTTGGAGGTACAACCAGGTCAACAGGGAAATCAAGCGAACGAGGAACTTCGACGCAATGAGGTTAAACGCTACTTGGATTGTCGATATGTCAGTTCGCACGAGGCTATCTGGCGACTCAACGAGTTTGAGTTACATCGACAGGTGCCAACTGTCATTGCACTTCCTGTTCATGATGAAAATCAGCAAATGGTGGTTTTCAATCCAGATATTCCTCGAGAGCTCTTACTTGATCGAATCGAAAACCACAGGACCAAGCTTACTGCTTATTTCAAAGCTAATGAAGACTATGCATGGGCCAGAGAGTTGCATTATATCGAGTTCCCTGAACGCCGTCTGGAACAAGACAAATAATTCCTGGAAACCCCGTCAAAGGTGCCGCGCAATCGGTCGTATTCATTTTGCAAGTCCTTATTCAGGTGAACGATTTCATATTCGTACCCTTCTCACGGTTGTACGTGGAGCACGATCATTTGCGGAACTTCGTACTTTTGAAGGTATTGAATATCCGACTGCCAAGGAAGCCTGTTTGGCAAGAGGTCTCTTGGAGGATGATAATGAATGGATACTTTGCCTACAAGAGGCTGCTGCAATTCAATCTGGTCATCAACTTCGAGGCCTGTATGTATCCATTCTTACCCATTCAATTCCTTCCGATGCACAGAATCTCTGGATGATGTTCAGAGATCACCTATGTGATGATCTCTTGCGTGTCATACAGCGAGATTATGATAAGCCAGATCCCACACAGGAGGAGATCTATGACTTTGGCTTATACAAAATTGATATTATCCTCCATAAAATGGGTCGATCTTTATCAGATTTTAGTCTTCCTGCTGTGATCGGTGATTGGGAGAATAACGCTGGAAATAGGCTTATCACCGAGCAGCTAAACTATAATATTGCCGATGAACAAATTCATGCAGAAGAGATGTACGGTCAACTCAACGCAGGTCAACGGGCTGCTCATGATGCAATCCTTGACTCTGTTCGCAATAACCAGGGTCGGCTCTTCTTTCTTCATGGACCAGGTGGTACTGGAAAGTCATATACTTGGAATGCGATTGCACACTCATGCAGAGCAGAAGGAATGATTGTACTATGTGTGGCATCATCAGGCATTGCTGCACTTTTGCTCAAAGGTGGTCGTACATCTCACAGCACATTCAAGATTCCCCTTGACATTCTTCCGAATTCGACATGCGGTATCGGCCGAAACACTCTTCGTGCGGAACTAATGGCTCAAGTTCGATTAATCATATGGGATGAAATGTCCATGCAGCACCGTCACACATGCGAGGCTGTCGATCGTACACTACGGGATATTCGAAATGAACCTGATCGTTTATTTGGAGGTATCACTGTGGCATGGGGTGGAGATTTTCAGCAAATTCTGCCGGTTGTTCCCAAAGGTTCCAAGGAAGAGATTATCAATGCCTCTATCCAACGGTCCCCACTCTGGCAGAATGTTCATATATTGCATTTGGTGGAGAATATGCGTATTGATCATGCTGATCCTCAGAGTGTGGAGTTTGCTCAATGGCTTCATGGCATAGGACAGGGTATCGATCTTCCACTGGATCATTCCTTTGATATTCCCGAAAACATGCGCTGCGAACCATCTGTACAAGGACTCATTCAAGCTACCTATCCCCAGGTTGATTCCTACCACAATGACAACTATTTCCTCGAACGTGCAATTCTTTGTCCAAGAAACTCCGAAGTCAATGAATTTAATGAGTTAATTCTCAATCAATTTCCTGGAGAAATAGATGTTTGCCATGGTGTGGATTCAATTAGGAGAGAGGTCGAAGATGATTTATTCCCAGTTGAATACTTGAATTCACTGGATGTTCCTGGATTACCACCAGCAAAGCTCAAACTGAAGCTCAATATGCCTCTTATCATCCTTCGCAACATCAATCCTGAAGCAGGACTTTGTAATGGAACCCGTGTTCGCCTCATCCAGAAACGTCGCAGAGTCCTTCATGTTCGAATTCTCACAGGTCCAGCAAAAGGATCCACAGCCTTTATTCCACGAATCAAACTCACTTCCACCGATCTTCCCTTTGAACTTATGAGGCTGCAATACCCCTCCGGCCTGCATTCGCAATGACTATCAACAAAGCACAAGGGCAGTCATTAGGATATGTTGGAATAGATTTACGTGCTCAAATTTTTTCTCATGGACAACTTTATGTTGCTGTCTCCAGAGGTACTAATATGGGGCAGATAAAAGTACTTTTACCTCCAAATTCTAATGGAAAAACAGTAAATATTGTATATAAAGATGTACTACTTTGATACATATATGTATTAGACTACTATTTTCTTATACCATCTTTCTTATTTTTGTATCTCAAAATTAACTTGCTCGGATCAAGCCTGAACACGGGCGCAGCTTGCTGCGCTTATTCTCTGCTAGTTCCATCAAAAAAGGGCGTCGTTATGTTTACGTTAACGCCTCCATTTTCAATCAGCGAAAATCAACGATCAATCCAGCCTAACCCCTCCCCAACGCCAAGAAACGGAAACAGAAACAAAGAGAAAGAGAAACAAGAAAACTGAACCCCCCAAAACAAAAGAGAAAGTTCACCTTTTTCAATTTTTCAAGGAGCTTTGCCAAGCCGACTAGAACAAAGTCGCCGCTCTGGGGAGCGAAATCGACGAGACCGTCGACTGCTTTGCTTAACACTGGATCCGAAGCTAGCGCAGATAGACTTTGACCCGAGTTGCAAGGTAACTAGAGAAAAGAAAGAAAAATCAAATTCAGGAAAAAAGGTTTTCATTGAGATATTTTGTAAATGAAATCACCTTCATTTCAACGCGATTTAACAGCCCTTTAATCTCGGGTTCGGAAAGAGTATTGATATTGGCACTGGGAATAGAAGGCGGAACAATAGGTGAATGAATTGCGGGGGTCGGTGCGTTCGGGATAGATATGGTATTAGGTTTGACGTTGGTATTGTTGTTGTTCATGGTGTTGGAACTGGTAGCGGTAGTAGAGGAGGAGGAGGAGGAAGGGGCGTTTCTGGAACTGTCACCTGTACCGGTTGTAGACTGATTTCTCCTGAATGTATTCGAGGGTCCAACTGATGCGCGACGACCCGAAAAGAGGCGAGACATTGTGTTATTGTTGGATACGAGAGGGGATGGGAATTGGAGTTGGAGTTGGGTTTAAGCTGAAGGGACGTGGTTCGAGACGCGCACGAGGTGGTAGAGATTAAGAAAGTAGAGGAACCCAACGAGAAAAGGAAAAGGAAAAAAGCAAAGTAAAAAGTCCTAACCGACCGGATAGACGTAAAAAGGAAGGAAGAAAAAAAAATAAGCTCAGCCGTTTAAGCCTAGTGTGTTAATAATGCCCGCCGCCCGTCGTACTAATTCCTCGGATGGTGTGTGGTGTGTGGGGTATGTATATTGTGTAGTGTATACAATAACGCAATGGTGATAATGCTTCGCGACCCTAAAACTTGTTTTGGGGGTTGACTCGTTCTGGTTCCGGTATGATGGGTGGTTGATACGAGAGGGAGAGAGGATTATCGAGCACGTGAAATATGTATGTGGTTCCAAAAAGACAAAACCGATGGAGCCCGTGGTGGGAACAGGGATGGGGACGGACAACCCTTTTGAATGGTATGTGTGTGTGTGTCTGAGAACTACCAGACTTGGAAGTCCCTCGGCCTCGAATTCTTCTAACTTGGCAACCAAAAAAGCTTTGCAGATTTTGAACCTGAATTGCTCGATATTGGTTTTATGTTAGATGGGCAGTGTTGCGAGCGGGGAAGCAGAGAATTCTGATCCTGATCTCTCCAAGCCTGAATTCTGGATTCTCGCACAGACTCTTCTTTTCTCTCTCAGGGCGGAGGGCAGACGAGGAAAGAGAGAGCAAGAGGAGCGAAGGGGAGCGAGGAAGAAGGAGGAGAGGAGGAGAGGGACTAGCAGGGTCGGTAATTAGGCTTTTTCAAAAAAAAATATATTATAGGGGGAGGACCGACATCTCGCTTATTAGAATTGTGTTGAATTACATAAACTTGACTCAAGCGCAGTTGGACCGGCTCTCATCTTTTTTTTTTTCTCACTGCCATGGCATTAGTAGTAGTGCATTCTCGAAGCCAGTCAGTCTATGTACTAGCCCCGAACGGGAGATGACAGGTCGTTGTTTGATTTGAATATGTATATATCTTCATGAGAAGTCCTGTAACGACAAACTCCTGGCACGTTGTCGGTCTCTTTTTTCTTTTGATCTGCAGCGCATCAAAAAATGTATACATATATCAAGCAAAAGCATGCTTCTTCGGGAATGCACAAATCCAGCCCCATCCTCTCCCTGCGCTCTATTCCGCTCATTGCTCTCATGAGATGCTGTCTCCGGCGAGGATCCCAAGAGCCAAGCAGATTGACGTCGGTGCGTACCACAACTGGCCGTGACGACGCGGACATGAAAGGACTGGACTCGCACTCGGATGTGCTGGGGGCTGGGCTTGGCTGCTTTGATCGGGCTCGCAGGCTCCACTGGCACCGGCACCTGCTCGTATGTATGTAGCACTCTCGTCTCTTGTGCCTGTTCAAGTGTCTCAAAGGTCTGGTTGCGACATCAGACAAATCTCTCCTTTCAGAAGACACACGAACCCACGTTCGCGCAGCCTTAGAAAAGGACATCCATTCTTGAAGCTTGAACTTCTTGAGCAATCATTAAAGAAATGTAATATAACGGCACATTATCGATAATAAATAACAGAACGATCGCCAATACATACGCATGCTCCCCTCCACATCCGAAACAGAGATCGGGACGTCTAGTCACCATCCTAAGAACTTTCACATGCAGCCCACCATGAATAAAGGAAGTACCATGAACACAAGTAACCACTTCCTTCGATTTCAAGAGAAGGATTCCTTGAATATATAAAATTAACCTTCCAATCTTCTCTTTCAATGCCAACATCCAACTCCGTCTCACCGCCGTCACCCACACACTTTCGCCATCTTTTCTTTCTTTCTTTCTGTTCTTCTCATTTCATTTCATATCCCAACTCCGGCTTACATGCTGCGCGCGGGCGCGCGCTTTACCAGACTCGGAATGAGTCATATCATTTCACCTCATTCATAAATGGAATTCTGATCCTGGTTCTTACGAAGGTGGGCTTTCCGGTACCTTACTTAACTTTGTTTCGCGGTTCCTACATATGATGTGTTATACCAAAATAGTTCATCACGAGTTCAAGGGCTGTCAAGGGACGTTACAACGAAGAACGGCGATCATATTGACTCCTACTTTGAGCTTTGAAAATTGAATCTAGAGACAGAAAGTCACTAAGAAAAAAAGAACCCGGATGATGATAAGATACGCAAAACCAAAGTTCGTGCCTAATATGCTAATAGTGACGTAACACCCACCCTAGGCAACCACTATCCGCTTTGCCTTCATTCATTCCTAGTTGCAAACTAGAACCGCGCACACTGGGCAAACACGCCAATAGTAAACCAGCAAACCAAGCAAACAAATCCTTATTCCTATTCGCTCATGGCACCCGTTCGCGCGCATGCCAGTGAGTCCGTGACGTGATTCAGAGCGCCAACAATATACCCAAATATGTATGTATGTATGTATGTATTCCAACACAAAAGGCAAAGCGCAAAAAAAGAATTCTCGACCTCCAAAACCAAGATACAAGCTAAAACCGTACGCACCATCAAAAGAAAAAAGAAGCTCTCAAAGTTAAATATAAAAAGTGAAAAGGGTCCCCCCTCCCCAACCTTTTGAATCCAAGCTAATTCTCCTTCCCCTATTTCACAATCGACTCTATTGAATTGCCAAATGGCCAGTTGACCAATGTATTCAATATGATAAATGAGGACTCGCTGTTTGTTTATTGGTTCATCTCGTTTATTTGTTCTGTATAGGCAAGATCTAATCGACGTCGTGCACATTACAAAAAAAAAAAAAAGAATTGATGGGCATATGATATGTACTGTATAACACCCAAAATAAAACATCGTTTCAACGCGCGCGTAGTATACGGACTCGGATCCGAATTCCCAACTGAATGCCTTTTTTTGCCAATATCGTAAAATGAGTCTAATAAAGATCCAGGCACAATCCCACATCTCCAATCTTCAAACAAACAAGGGCTTCGTATTTGAATTTTAAT
Organism: Phallus indusiatus; assembly: GCA_027605045.1. Taxonomy (NCBI): domain Eukaryota; kingdom Fungi; phylum Basidiomycota; class Agaricomycetes; order Phallales; family Phallaceae; genus Phallus; species Phallus indusiatus. The sequence goes on along the minus strand of JAQFWX010000022.1, from coordinate 357,561 downwards.
TATTCCCTTTTAGGAAAGTATCCGTGAGAGGCACAAAAAGTGCGCAATTAAGAAAAGAAGAAAGCAAAAAAGAAGAACAAACCAGGTTTGAAACTCGCCTTCTCACTTTCACCTTATTTAAACAGTTCTTGCCTTTCTTAGCGATCCGTTTGTGCGTACTACATATGTATGTAGTCCATTCCGAGGACCGAGAGATGACGTGGGTCACGGTGTCTGTGCGCTCGCGTGCTAAATTTACTTTACGACCATCATCAAAAATTTAAAAAGAAGGAAAGAAGAAAGAGAAGGAAAAATCAAAGGCAAAAAGCTCCTTCCAATACTTTTTTCAAAAAGTTAAAAAGGGATCATTTAGAAGAGATGCCGTATGTACTACGTATGTACCCTACCGTATTACTGTACGTCGAACGTCAATCTTTAGCCGCACCCGGGCGGCGCGAATGCGATGTCATAAACTATATATAACATATTTGTATTATAGGCTATTCCGAGTCGTGACGAGGCTTTGCAATTTTTGAAAACGCTCCGTATGGTATGTCAATTACAAAAGGTCGAGTCAGGTTTACTATTACTAGTATATTTAGTATATGGAATTCGCATTCTGTTGATTCAATATACTATATGCGTGCAGCGTTATTGCCCATTCAGTCTGACCATACGAATTTCGACGCACATGCACATGTGTATTGTATGTATGTTGACAGATACATAGTGGTAAACTCTAAAATAGTACAATGGAATACAAAAACAATGCATTAATGCAATAAAGTTCACTTTAGTTCAGTTCACTTTAGCTGTCAGCGGACAAACTTTATTTTGTACCTTCACAACCATCTTATGACTTTTAATGCCTTTTATATTCAAACGCGTCATACCCTCTCATACAATATCATGTCATGTCATATTGAATCTCCAGGGCAAAAACTGAATTAAACTGAATTGAATTGAAAAACTCGAACATTAAATCCGTAATCACTAATTATTGGCACACATTGTCATTGTTCAAACGTTCAAATGATCAGATTCACCCGAACTTCCGAGATCCCTTTTCCCTTTTTCTCTCTTTGGCCCGATTGGGATACAGGTACTGGAAATCTGCGATGATTTTCTGGACGTCTTTTTGATTGCTGTATTGTATTACAGTATACTAATTGCGCATGCTGTGTTTGTGTTGGGTCCTTTTTGAATTGGTGCACTGCCACCACTTTCTTGCTTTCACAACGAGTCAGATGTATCGAATTCAGTTTCTTTTGAGAAAGTCGAGATCCATCATCATAATCCGTAATTTATTCTTTCGTCCATTCACTCGTTCATTTATTCATTCCATTCAATGATACCCCCGGACCCGGAGTATCGATTCCGTCCGTGCCTTGAGTCATATTGACGACAACAACCTTTTCAAAGCTACAGAAAACAAAACATGTTTCAAAAGAGAGAAAGAGAATAAGCACAAAATGCGTACCAATACAATCTCCAAGTCTTTCTCGTCATATATGTATATCCCTTCTCCAATCACTTTAGCACCGATGGAGAAAAACCAAAAAAAGGCGAAAGAGAAAAAAAAACATGAATGTAAGACGTAAAAAAGGCAAAAACACGCGCATTTACCTCGTTTTTTTGATCTACCGCCTGGCACCTGCGTCCTCCGAGTTCAGGACATCCAACTAGTACTTTCCACAACCTTTTCCATCAGCGTGATTCCACATTTAATGCCTAACTCCCGAAATCAACCTACCACCCGCCCTCCGCACACTCAATATAACAGGTCCACCTCCCAGCATCCCGGTACTGTTAGCAGCACTAATGGCATTGTCCCTCGCAGGAGGTTTATAAAGCGTCAATCTCCTCCCACAAGAAAGAACTTCCGTATCATAAGCAGCAACGCAAGCGAGGTCTGTACTAGCCGGTTCTAATTCTGATTGAGCAGTGTCGTCCCTATTACCGAATTTGGAAGATGAAGATGAAGCGGATATAGTCGAGGAGGACAAGATCCGAGATGAATATGAGTTTGGATTTAAATTTGAGATTGGGATTGGAATTGGGAGATTAAATCTGCCTGAACTCTTTACCGCAGGAGTTGATAGCGGTAATACCTTTCTTTCGCCTAGTGTTGTTGTTCGGTTGACGAAACGTTTTTTCCTTAGTTGGGAAGGTAGAGTCGTCCAATTTGAGTCTGATTCCGAGTCCGAGTTTGGAGCGAAAACGGTATATCCGCCTCGTTTGCGTTTGAGGTTTGAGTTTATGTTCGGGGTTGGGTATATCCGTGGTTTAGCTGTGGGCTTTGTGCGTTCGCCAGAACCAGAAGACGTTCGGGAGAAGGGAGAGCTTGTTGTATTGGAAAACGAGTTTTTCTTTGGTTCTGAGCTAAGAGTTGTAGTTTCGTAAGAATTAGGCGTGTAGTCGGCACGAGGGACAAACGTGGAACTAATAAAAGTGGAACGTCCATCAAAATTGGAATGTTGTCCAGAGAAACACCTTGACTCTTTATTGGGAATTGTAGAAACAGCAGAAGACACGTCGGTTTGGAATTCACAAGCGGCAGCCTCAGGAATTGCAGAAGGTGGCAAGAATACAGATTTCGAAACTTTTTTGTTTTTGTTCTGTTTTTCCACCGTAAATGCTTTATCAAGAGTTGTCTGAGCAGACTTTTTAAGAACATTATCATGCGCTGAAGGGCCGCAATGAGTTTCGTCCCCCGCCACCGGCTGTTGCAGTCCACGGCCGAGGGTTCCGATTCTAGAAGCAGTAGCAGACACAAAAACCGACGACGTTTCACGACACGCAGCATTCTGTTTTGCAATAGTCCATGGGTTGGGTGTATACAACGCAGTATCTTCTCGAGATGACAAGTCTAGGTCTTTCAGCAACTGAGCATGAGACTGAGCAGGTTTATTAAAAGCAGGATTAGCAACAGGCTGAGCAGTAGATCCGGTTTCGGATTTGGTGTCCGAGTCAGAGTCAGAGTCAGAGTTTAGGTATGCATCGTAATAGAAGCGTGAAGAGTCTCTTAGGTTGAACGCCCATTCTGAGTTATCGGTGATTGAAGATGGAGATGGAGATGGAGCAATTAGTCCTGGCATCAAGTTGTGGTGGCATGCGAAGAGAAAGAGGGTAATGGCCGCGTTTGCGCGAAGCGCCCAACCCCAAGGAAAGTTTTAAATTCCACATCTCTTGAGATTTCAACTTTTTTTTTATCATTCGAAATGTCAGCTATGTAATACCTTATTTATATATCGGGTGTAACGGGAATCCAAAGGTGCTGGGTTCGTCTATGCGATTTCAGATTCTGACTATCATGAGGATATCTGAGATTCTGATAAGGGTAAACATCGCCATTGATTCAAAACAATCGTGTATTATCCAGCTCAACGAATCTGCCTAGAATGGAAAAAAATAAGATCGATAGTTTTCCCGACAATCTTGGTTCATCACCCTCAGACGTATAGCATGAGTTAACTTATCTGTTTCAACACACGGGCCTTAGTTTCAATTGTAAAGAAACAAAAAACACAAACATGGCAGTATTGAACATTTTCGAAATGGATGGATGTGCATTGAATGAATTTTACCAGTTTTTCGCGACGATTCTTAAATTCTCTGATGGCCTCTTCAATACTTAACGCGAAGGTTCTCCACTGAATCGACTGATCCCCTTCTATTTTCTCTCCGCTTTTCATCGTGATGCTGATAGAGGGCGCTCACCCTATTTATTTCTTGTAGTAAATATTATAATTTGTCAAGTATGTAACGGGCATCCCGGGCGAGAAATCAACTAAGAATATTCAAATATGCTTTTCAAAGCTAATCAACCTATATCCAATAACATCAACCTACGTGTAGCATGTTCCCATTATTACTTACCAAATCAAGAAGAATCTGGAAATTTGCAAAGCTTGAGCTCGAAAGACGTTGTGGAAGTGTATTTTCCGCCTGCTCGTGACTTTGTGACAAGGTATTTTCATGGCTTCCCGACCAAAGTTCCGCGAACAAACATGTCTTGACGGACAACTGATAACACCGCCTCTCGAAACAGAAGACGGAACACTATTCAAGCCCATTATATCTTGCCGCGCCTATTTTGCAGTCGAATTCGTATGTCTGCTTTATTTTTTTCTGATTTGTGTTTTGCCGAAGATGCTCAGCGTTCAGATTAGTTTCAAGCAGCTTTCCTGACGCTAGTCAATCACCCCGAATACAATTCTTCCCTTATACTACGTTCGGAAACATTATGGGATGATTTAGATCTGACAACCCACACTTCCAAACTCAAAGATCATGATCAAGATCGGACATGCAGATTGAAAGACCATCTCGCCACAAGAACGATTCATCGCAGGCTTTTACCGCGTCGTCCCGCTAGAGATAACTCCCTCGATCAAACTTGCACGCTGTATCAATCAACGAAGGCGCACGACTCTGATTTCCAGCCAACTGTAGGCGTACTAACTCCCAAACTTGCCCCTGATCGGAATCTACCATATTATCATCCTTCGATCTCTCACTTAGCATTTCGATATGTCTCTCTAAAATCCGATGATCCTAATAACACTTACAACGGTGACGATAACGGCGACTCTACAGATCCGGAGTTGGAGGATACACAAACACGCCATTACCTGGTTATAGAAATCGTTCCCCTCAATGATACTACCACTGTACCGATAGATATTTCTTCAAGACTATACCGAACATGTCTTGCTCTTCTTGAAACAATGGACAGATATGGCTGGGGCGCAGCCAATAATTACAAAAAACGCGTCGTTCATGATGTTATCATCCCACGGGACGAGTATCAGGATCTTTATCTTGTTATGAAGGAGAGACATAAAACGTTAGTTGAGAGCTGGAAGGAGTCTACTGACCCTTGTAAACACGTTTTCGAGGTGAAATATTAATGTTCGTTACTCCCTCATTTTCCCGATTTTTATTTTCAATTATTAGGATGTTGGAATAGCTACGTTTCTGATGCTATTGTGGAAGAAGACATATGATTATGTCGATCCTCAGTGTTGTGACTCTGAAAGACCGTGGACTCAATGGCCCCGACCACCGAAAGGATTCGTCGATCTAGGGTATGTCAATAAATGCACGCTATCTCCCCAATAATCATTTATTATATTCAACAATAGATGTGGAAACGGTATTCTAACACACATTCTCATATCCGAAGGTTACAAAGGCGAAGGAATCGACCTTCGCGCACGTCACTCCTGGTCCAACTTTCCCTTATCCACGCAAAACCACCTTCACATACAACCATTCGACCCATTCAATCTTCCCCCACAACTCCATCCGTCCACATTCATAATCGGAAATCACGCAGACGAACTAACACCTTGGGTTCCTGTCATATCCAGCATACTACCCGCGTCGGGTTATTTATCTATTCCATGCTGTCCTTGGGATTTCGACGCGCGATATGAACGCGGTGGACGTGGATTTGCGTTTCCCGTTCCACAGTTTGATAACAAGTCAACTGAACATCGCGAGTTTGTGTCGCGATTGGGTTTCGGAGAGGCGCAAGGCGATACGTCGTATTCGATGTATCGGGTTTGGTTGGCTTACCTTTCGAGAGCTTGTGGATGGAAGATTGAGTGTGAGATGTTGAGGATTCCTAGTACCCGAAATTGGGCTATAATTGGTAAATTAAAAATGCCTAAATTGGTTGGGGTTTAGGTTCTGACTTTGATTTGTTGTTTCAGGGAGAACTCGAGAAGGGGAGATAGAGGGGTTGGAAGTTGCGCAAAAGATTGTTGAGGCGGTTCGAGAGCGGGGGATATTTGTCCCAAGAACTCCTGAAGGGAGGTGCCATTGAATGTTCAAACCCCATCGTCGTCTTCGGGCGTTATATCCGATCAGATCGCATATTCAGTGGGGAGATGTACTTGTTCTTTGGGGGCCGATGTCTTTAAAGGGTTTTTTTTTCAAATTTTAAATGCAACGAACTCCTAGCTCAATTGGCCTTCAATGAATGCTGGGACTTATCGAGATATTCTATCAACTACCAGTACTACTAGTAGTATAGCCTCGGAGAAACCAAACGAGACCCGAGCTCAAGTTTGGGAAACAATTCACTCATTCATTAGTTCTTCATTCTCACTTATCATAAAATGAACTAGAACGTCGAGTTTTCTGTTAACATCAATCTTGAGAGTTACAGTCAATGTTAACTTCATAGGGAAGACCAGACTCGGGGATGCCGTCTTCGGCATTGAATCGTGACAAATTGCTTGTCACGGAAACACTTTCCGACTCTCCACTAAAAAAGCCTACACGCACATCATGTCCTAGTAAGCCCTTTCAGACTCGCTTCTTAAGAGATGACCATAACATTGATAACCATTTTGTTGAAATTTCAATTTACTTTCGTCTCAATAACGTTCTTTCATAACATCTCTGAACTCTGATGATCCCGTATATCCTTCCCGCTTTGGTTGGGAATAAAATGCATCTCCCAGCGTCATCGCCGGACGAGCCATCAAAACCGAATGGTTATCGATCGGTACTTTATTGTCCACCGCTGCTATCACCGCCATATCCATGTCAGGTGGTAGCAAGAAGGAAAAGGCAGCTGCTGTTCAGCCGGAAGCTTTGAAAGTTGAGAGTAGCTCAAGGTGAGACTTCTTGTTTGTACTGTTACTTCAGAACTTCCTCTGAAAATCCCCTTTTTTCCTTCCGTAGCGAAGAGGAAGAGTTGTAAGAGTTGTCGTCTTGTTTTTAGATATATGATGTTTCTTACTTTTTTCTTCAGTATTAGGAACTTCGTTGCGGAAGCTGAAAAGGCTGATAGAGAATCACATTCGAAACATTAATTTGCACCAGTATCAGTAGAATAATATCCGCGAGAGATATTCTCGGTAGAATTGGATAAACTGGTGTAATTTGACCCTAGTACATACTGCGCTATCAAGTTTTATACCAGGCGGTTCTAAAATCCTACTCTACTTCCCAAAATAAACTATGTCATCGACAGCATGGAATTATTTATTATGGAGAGCGTTCTATTTGCTGAGCCAGTTTGAAAACTGAAAAGAGCCGGAGAGCCCGAGTCTCGAGAGCGCGCTGGGAGTCCACACGCGTCCATTGAACCGTTGTTACAAGCTTTACGTAATCACCCAACTTCAGAACGACCGTAATTTATGCAACCACCTCTCGTTTAGAAGCAGCTCCACTATTCAAGATTTTCGAGGAGCAAAAAATGACAAGTACAAGCTCTTCACGCCCAGTTCCACGACCTCTTCAACTTCCTTCTGCCTCTTCAAGCCCTCGGTCGAGTCCTGTAATGGCCAAGTCTCCACTAGCTTCGGCACGATACTATAACAATAGCAGTGCATGGAGTGAAGGAAAAGATTCACCTGTTGGAAGTCCTCGAATAGCTTCCCGACGGCAGAGTAGCTTGTCATATAATACAACTTCTCCAGCCAGTACTCTCCAATCTGAGTCGCAACATCATATGCGTAGGAACACTGACGGCGGTGGCAGCAGCGGTGCTGGTAACGATGGCGCGTTTTCAAAATCACCTATCACAACTCAGTCAAAAGATGGTTCTTCACGTTCACGATCATTGCTACCACCTGTTAAAGAAACAGAGCCAGCAACATTGGCTGAAAAGTAACATCTTTATTCATTGTTGATCGAGAAGCTGGCTGAACTGAACTTTTTGATGTACCAGGCATGCAGATCTTCTTCGTTTCATCGCTCAAAAGGAATCCAAATGCCTTGAACTACGCACACAACTAACACAGCATGAAGCCGAACTATTATTACTCAAGCAAAAGTGGGAAAGGATCGTTAGCAAAGGATCACCGGCTTTGCCTGGCGTGACCCCGGAATCATCTGCGCCAACGACGCGTAATAGCAGCAGTGATGTTCTTATTGGAATAAGAGACGGCGTTCAGAATGGATTCGAGAAGGTTATGGCCGTCTTAGAACCTGCAATTGCGGGATCTTCGAGCTCTTCTTCCGAGTCTTCTTCTGCGTCTTCGTCTTCTGGATCACCCGTCTCGACTACCACATCAATACCTCTTCCTTCTCGACACCGTCCTTCCTCTTCTGCAATTATATTGAAGCATAACAAAAACGCCGAATCTTTATCATCCACTCAGGGCCGTTCTTCCGTGTCTTCCAGCGTCAGTTCATTGTTCGATGAGACACAGTCAAACGGGACCCGGTCTCTCGATTCGCCTGTGCTGGACGATGGAGTATACACCGCACAAAAGCCAAAGCTATTGCCTTTAACCAATCATGCATCACTACCATCAAACGTTACTCCTTTCATAGCAACGAAGAATAGACCGTCATCGCTATCATCCACGTTCTCTCAGTTGTCTTCATCGCTTTCATCTTCAGATGGTATTGGAAAACACGTTGCTACTTGGGTATCACCAAGTCTAAATAAAAAATGGGAAGAACTCCGAACAAACGAAACGTATGCATCTTGTTTCCTGTCACACAAACTTTAAGTTGTCTTACGCCTATTACCCATTAGTATATCAAAACAATCTAAGCGTGCATCTTTGTTATTCAATGATATGTTATCCGTCCTCTCCTCATCGGGCTCAATTTCAACTACTTCACCAGGGTTCTCATCATCTCAGGCTAAACACCATGCTGCGGATTGCCCTTCAACACCAATATCACCTCTTGTCCTAGATCCCGTAGTCGGGGCATTTATTAGCCCAGGAACATACTCTTCTTTATCCTCATCTTCAGCATCACTTTTAGAAGACTCAGAAGACGGTCCGAAAAACGAATTAGGTGTGGTTCTTCAACCAGATGATCGTGGTCTACCTGTCATACAAACAAGCACACGGGCAAGACCCGATAATACAAATGCAACAACAATCAAAAGAAAGACACCGGATGCGAATACGACGAAGGTCAGGGACGTCGGTGTTTCTGGGCCTACTGTTGATGATTATAATAATAGTGATGATGATGATGATGATGACCGAGACAAATGGAATTGGTGATATGTCTGGCGGCTACATTATATGCTATTCCATTTGTATACTCGCGATCGAGATTGGCCTCTACATTTGATTATCATTCAGATTATAGCCTTACTTTTTATGCACGTTGCTTAAATTGAATTCTCTGTACAAGTAACATATTTGATTCAATCGCATACATATATGTCCCCTGTTGATACATGCATATCCCCGCACCCTGGAACCCTCTAAATATAAGTCTTTGCCTTTGATTCTAGATCAGCACTATAACTTGATAGCTGGAATTGATAAGTGTTTAACATAATGTCGGGCCGACAGTTTTTAGTTCACATATAATATAACGAGCAAAAAAGGAATCCTTTAACGAGAAAGAAATGGTGTACACTTTGATCACTGGAGGCATGTTATTTTTGAGCTGCGTGACTGGCTTAGTTGAGCCAAAGCCAGATTTTCTCGAAAAAACTAACCAATGGCTTTGAATCGATTAGATTAAACAATCAATTGCGAACATTGGCTTATAGCAAGAGAAAAAGAATCGCAGGATGTTCATGTGGATGTGAACATGGAACTTCCCAGCCGTACGGAATGACTTATGTCGCCAAAGAAACGTTTCGGGAATCTTCAGGATGTGTCCCATTATAATAAAAACCAGAGCAACAATTCTTGGGCACATAGTATGTACAGCTTGACAACTGCGTAAACGAGCATTCTCTTCGTCATTTTAATTCAAACCAGAAAGATACGCGTACTAATATATCAATTTGGGGCACGTTGTGGGACGCGCAGTTAATCGAATTGTAACTCCTGCCAGACATTCTTCTTGGGCGATTGATCGATACTTTTCGTCGCGAGCGGAGAATAATCGTGTACTCTATTGATGGCAGTCAGATCAACCACTAAGTCACTAAAAAGATTTTGCTTTGCTCCCAAATACTATGCAAAGCCTGCGAACGTTAACCTCGTACTCGTCGCCAAAGGAACTCTGACAGTCTTGACAACCTTGGGACAAACGAGTCAAGGAATTTTCATTTGGGGTCTTTTTTGATGATTTATCTCGGTGGGCGACAAACGACCGTGCGATCGCGGAGTTGAAAAGGCTTAATCGAGAATTTTGTGTGCGCCAATATAAGCGCAACTTTCAAATCGCTTCATAAATCATAAAAGTGTCCAAAAGATGTCCTTAGGAATAGGTGATACCAGAGATGACTGCGGGTCCGACGGATTCATCCGGATAGAGCGGGTAGAGAAGGAAGGGAGAAGTGGTCCCCCATATTATGTAAAGTAATCTGGTCGTGATGAGTTAACGACTCATCGACCTCATTTGAGAGTAGAGATATAAGTATTATCCATGATGATCAGATAGAAGAAGGATGCCAATCGGTAAGAGGAGATTGATTGCCTGAGCCAAGTCATGAGACACAATTTCTCACTAGTACGAGTCATCTCACCTCGGTAGGTGTTGAGCTGAATAACTGGTCCACGTATTTCAGATCTGCGAAAAGGAATTCTCCTGATAAAAAAATTCAGGATAGTACACTTACCTCGGTTGCTACAATAGACACTTAAATCATAAATCAGGAGGCTTGGGTATCTAAATACCACAATCAACGTAGAACGTACGAAAGTTATCCATGATCATCAGGCAGTTGGGGGAGTCAATTAATAGAATAACTAAACCAAAAATGAGTGGGAGATTTCACGCTAGAAGACAACATCTCACCTCAGAGGAGTTGAGCTGAAAATCTAGAATACGTTATTTTGGGTATATACGCATTTCGGATCTACATAGAAAACACCGATTTTGTCTTATATTGACAAGTTAGTTGGAAGTTACCTCGGTTGCCATAGTCAACACTTACATCAAAGAAGCCACGAAGCTCAAGTAAGTATAAGTTATGACAGTGTCACCGGGCCCGATTCACGCCATCCTAAGTCCTTGATAGGGAATGACATCGGAGTGGGCAGGATATGGGCAAGAAAAGCCAGAGACAAATAGGTTGGTCCAAATAATTACTCCATCTGGGAGAATGGAGAATTCGCCTCGATAAAGGGAAACTGGGAGGTGGTCTGGATGCCAGACATAGCTTGCATGCCAATTTCGTTTTTGTTTTCGTTTGACTCAAAGCGGATGACCAGACGTCCTAAAAAGGAAAAACAGGTCTCACAATCACTAAGAAACTCTCGCGGCTGGACGGAAGTAGCACTATCGTGGCGTCTGAGAAACTACCGTTGTTGCCAGATTTGAGTAGCGATCTTATCGAATTTCCGCGCGAATTCACGTATCACAAAAGAGAATCCTGAACAAAATCGGAGCCTATTGAAATCAAATGAGAATACAATTTCAAAATCAAAATTATACCACGCACGATATAAGTTGTGTTGTGTGCTCGGAGTCGAGTTATCTAGGCAGGAAGGTGGCTAATTGATGAATGACAACATTGTTGGGCACAAATGGATTTTCCAACGCCCGATACTTAATTTCCTCGGATCTTAGGAAAGGATTTCCATTAACTTGGTTGGGCTTATGGAATGGAAGTGGCGATTTCGAAAATGCGTTGACACAGAATATATGATCGAATGCGTGTAGATGAAAGCAGTACTAGAAGCGCTGACGGGCTGACAGGCTGACTTCGAATCGGAGCTTGATTTCTGCCGGTTCAAACCTTTCCTTTGAACTGAACGCTGCGCCGCACACAACAATCTATGAAAAGCGTGCACATCCACTCCTTGCTTGCAATATAGTAAACCATTGCCACAACGGTTGTTTTTGAGTCTTTTTGATCACATTGTTGTTGTGTTGTGACGCGTCGATGGGTCTGTTTTCGCATTTACTTCTCATCTTGACAACTTTAGTCGTTGGTGCCGCGATAACGGTTCAATTTGCAAATAACACAAGTACAAGTACAACAAAGACAACAAAGTTAACGACAACAACAGTGCCACATAATCATCTTTCGGCAAAACATAAATACGATAGAATTGTTGTGTTCGGTGACTCGCTGTCAGATAATGGTGATTTTCTTTTTGCATTGACCCATTTTATCAATACTTTTACTGGACTATTCGTCCCAAGGGACTAACGGGTGGATCTTTTCCAACAAGACATGGCCCGAGGATCCAGCATATTTCCAGCACCGGTTTAGTAACGGTCCCGTTTGGGTGGAGTCTCTTGCTACGAAACTTAACGCGGATCTGCTTGACTTTGCCATAGCAGGAGGTTTGGCCGTATATACCGTAGTTTCATACAGCATCTCAATTCCGTTTTTTTTTAGCCACAAGTAACAATTCAGTGGTACAGGGCTTTATGGGCTTAAAATCTGACATCCGTGTTCCGTGTCTGCTAGATCAGCTGGAGTCATTTGTTCGGCACAACACGGTATCCTCAAACGATCTATATGCTTTCATGATTGGGGCGAATGACATTTTATTTTCATCTTCAATCGATGGCGTGATACCGGCCTTAAACAGTGTCGTTGAACAGCTTTACAAAAAAGGTATGAATGCATACATGCGAATTAATCGGGGACACACTTCAACCTCACCACAAAGGTGCTACGCGTTTCATTTTTCTATCGTATGGCAGTTTAGGGCTCCTTCCTTTCCGTGCATATGCGCCTTCCGATGTTTCTGATCGCTTTGACCGGCTCTCGACTCAACTTCAAACTTCTCTCCTTTCACTTCGGTACCGTCTGTGTCGTGGTCTAGGACTTCATGTGGGATTTGCCGATATCCATACCCTTTTTCATAAAATGACAAGTACGCCCTCGGATTACGGCTTTGACGAAACTCGTGTCGGTATAAGTTGTCTGATCGGTGCTTTCGACGAGGCACCTCGTTCTTTATGCACGGACCCGGACAAATATATTTTTTGGGACGAGTACCATGTGGGTCATCTGTCAGCTATTATTAATTGCAAATAACCATTGCTTCTTTTTTTAGCCGACAAAAGTTGTTCATCAATATATAGCTGCACTGGCATGGAAGGCCAGTCAAGATTTGTGTGACAGGTATTTAGCAAACAGGACCAAGTTTGTTAGCTGATATATCGCCCTGTCTAATCTGGTCCTCCCCCGTCGTACGGATAGTATATTCTAAAATTGAATCTTTTCTTCCTAAAAAAATTGTTGAACAAGTTAAAAGTGAATGTCAGGAAACAGCGCACCAGTAATTCAAAGCAAGCTGTAAGGTAATTTCCGCGATGTGAAGAGTTCACACAGGCTCGGTTCTTTAATCGGATCCGCTACCAGCAATGATAAGCTCGCTCGCAGCACCGCATTGACTGCTTATGCAAACTTAGTTAAACTTGATTACGCGTTATCGGGACTTTTCATGCTCAATCTACTTGATATCGTACGTGTGTTCTCTCAAAATACCCTTTGCGCCGTGGGTAATTGAATTTATTAAAATTAGGGTCGTGCGGATTATTAATATGTACTTTCACCCATGATATCGTCCCACGCAAGTCTCTTCTCCAATGAAGTTTTCCGATGTCTCGACGGTGCTTCATCAAATCTAATCACTCAACCCGTCCACGGTAATAACTCGAAGAGTTTATCTATATGTCATAGACTCATAGAGCGTTTTCTAGATGATCCGCTTTCAATTTAAATTCTAAGGCTTTCGCTGAGCCAACCTCAAGTGGAAATTGGCCTCACACAGTGCGCCACCATGACGTATGATGAAAGTCCTCTTGACTATAGCTTCCTCTTTTGGGTTGATATCCACGCTAGCATGTATTGGTCCGAAGAACGTGTTCAACCCTTCAACATGTAAGCCCTTGTTCGTCTTCTTCATGCTTCTGTCCAGGGAGGGCACCTTTTTAGTATCAACGTTCATGATCGCATCAAGCCTGACCATTTTTAATAAATTTTTAATTAAACTTCGCGCGTTACAAAACCGTTGTGAAATCACATGCTAACCAAAGGTGAAAGCCCATCTGTCAAGCCAGCTGTGGTCGAACTCCAAAGTTAATTAAATTCATATGAACATCCTTCTTGCGCTTTCCGGCTAGATGTGAACGATTACGTTCAGAGCTCTTCATTGTCCAAGCTTGTCTGTCGATCATAATCAATGATCTCAACAATGAGTTATTGATCATGGGACTTGTACAGCCTGAGCATTGTATACAAAGTATAAAGATAGCAACAGTACCCGACAGAATGGTTTCGGGTCTTATTAGGTGGTTAAATTTATCACTTGTCCTCGCTAGATAAGCCAAGCGATGCCGCTTTACTAATAGAGCACCAGGCCCCCTGTCAACTATTTCATATAGTTTTTAAGGTTTACCTATGGCTGACTTCTTTGATCCCGTTCCGAGTAAGTATATGCATATCTACCTATACGCTTGCATTGACGCTGGCTGTTCGGTGTAATTCGCTCGACAAGGAACATTGTATCTCCCGAAAAATCGGTTCCTATTTTCATCCCAGGCTTGTTTCTTATTTAGGTCGCCGTTCATATATACACATATCACAGATTGGTGGAGGAGATCGCTCGCTACTATTAAACAACACCGCCTGGTATATAAATGATCTTCTTGCAGCTGGGCACACACGGCTCGAGCAAGAAAGCTCATCAATCAAAGAAAAAGTAAGCCACATAATTTACCAACTCTCGAGGTTGTTTCTTCGATGTCCAATCTAGCCTGAGAAGGCACTGTTTTTGTGTGTTGGTGTTTGGATCGCCATCATTTAACAAACAATAACAAATGCCCTCCTGCTTCTTTCTTAATTACACTCTCCTCATTATCAGTGATGTTACAACAGCAAATTTCCTTCATCACTTTTTCTTTGAAGGCCGTGATTTCCTCGCAGACCCGATTTCCGGCCCGTGTACAAAAAGGGACAGACACATACGTGCACGATGGCTTACGCGGAGTCGCGCGACGTCAATTTGTGGGGGGAGACACACGTGAGCGCCCCTTGTCCCGCATTTCCACAAGCTGCAGCCAGTCGATTTGTCTTTTTATAGTTTTCTCCTGAGCCTTTTGGATCGCAAGACCTACGTGAATTAGACCATTTGAATGAACTTCCCTTCCGCTCGGGCTGGAATATTCACACGTGGCTGTATCATTAGGGTGATTAGTACAGTAGCACCATCAACTGCCCATATTGTACTGCTTAGCTATTGCTTGGAAGGCCACTTTGAACCCCAAGAATGGTTCTGAATACAAACTCGGTGGAGGAAGCCGGTGATTCATTTCGTGCGGCGTCGTCAATCATGAATTACCTACTGAGTTTATTGAGACTCTAAGACATACTTGACACACAAATCAGAAAAAATTGCCATTAGATGTTAGCTTTGATATACATGAATTACACAAATTACAAAGATTGTGGTGAATTAGTAGAATAAGGGAATCCGATGGTGAGCTGTCGGGGATACGTGCCCACTGAACTTTCAAGTTGAGATCTTTCCTAACGGCCGTGCAGTCATAGCCCACGCGCCCGAATTCCTTAACATTTGATTACAAGCTTTTTTTGACCACGAACAGTGTATATCTTGGATGCATACCTAGACGTCAACTTATAAATAGCGTGATCCAAAAGGTACTTAGGTACGTATTTATTTGACATAAACCGCATAAGTTACTGCCTGATGATTTATCTCTGCGATCGGAGCGTAGCTATAGCAGCAGTGCACATCATCTGTCAAATATATAGAAACTGGTGTGTACTTGAGTACATACGTAATTTAACCGCAGTACGTGTCAATCAACCGCGAAGTCTCTTGGGCACTGGATACTAGTAAATTGAGCTTCACTTCATTGGGTCATTGACATGATATGATCCGCTGTTGGGAAATCCCTGTCAGAGCTTCGGTTGTCGAGCTCTGTTCTCATCTACATAATTGAAAATTTCTCCAGAGCACAATCCCTAATTGCAAGGCTTGCCGGTTATGATGTTTTGGAGGTGATTTGAATAGAGTCATTTACGTTTTAAAATTGAACGGAGGCATCAGCCAATGAGAAGGTAGAAATTGGGGCTTTAGAACAGAAGATATTCTCCGGTGCCTTGATTTCTCTATACAGACTAGATCTGGTTATATAGAGAAGCAAGTTAACTTCAAAACTTCCGAGAACATGAACTTAGGGGTGTGCACTCCGACAAGCTGCTAAGAGGTATCTCGCCGCCCATCTACTAAGTAAACCAGACAGTATTTGCCAAAAATCATCGCTTGCTGCCACTGAACTGAAGACCTCGCCCTCGTGGCGCAAACTGGGCGCCCGGCAAGACTAGCGTAAACCAACTAGCTTACGGAACTCAAGCTAATAGAGATCAGTCCATCGGTGAAGACGGTGTACCGTACCAATGTTGCTATTTCAAAAAATACGAGATTTTCAAAGAGAACCTTGTCGTTTTTGACAGGTGAAAAATGCAAGAGTGTGACTGAGAAAGTGACACAAAAAGCGGACTTTGGGACCGGCCGGCTTGTTGCCGGTGAGCAATTCCGTAAGCGGATATTTCCCGAAAAGCTCTAGAGTTGCTTCGCCCGTTTCTCTTCTCGCACACGTTGCCGTTCAAGAAGCATGTACTTTCCCTTCCGGAATGTGACGACTTACCTACGGCAATAGCATACCCCGGATCGACACGCAGCATAGAATTCATCATTGGTGAAATTCTCGGACAAGTTACTTCACTTTGTTTAGGTCTAAAAGTCGGGCATACCGGAGTGGCAGCTTCAATTGACGACATTCCGAATGATATCCCCGGTGATCTCAGTTCATGTCAAGTCTTGGTATTGGAATCTTTTTTAGCCACTTGTACCATGCCCATCTTGAGGTCTAATGCACGAAGATCAGATTCTCTGCCCGCATTCCTTCCAGGTAAGGATGCTGTTCAATTTCGAAATGTATGTTCCTATGCTCGTCATTTGCCAATCCTTCATATTTATTTTCGATGTGACACTTTTGGTGTTTCATTGATTAGCAGACATGGCTCAAGCACCGCTGTTTACTCTTAACAAGAAGTACGATCTATTCGTGGCTCAATTGCTGAGAATTACCGTGATTTGCTCGCTTAAACGCCAGGGAAGCGATCTAATAGATCTAGAGAACAAACCGCGACCCATGAGAAATGCTGTCCTTTCCTACATACATTTCAGGAAGCGCAATCCTTCTTGGGCGTAAGATTGAAAAAAAATGACGGATAAGAACCCGCGGGGCACTACTTGTCATTCGTCAAAGCCTTGGACTTATATCATACGAAAACCTGTGTTATGGCACGTCCGAGCTATGTTGCAAAAAAAAACGCGTTCACGACTGTGCTTTAACAGGGCAACTCTGACGCAAAGTCTTCAAAAGAAGAAAAACAGGCCCAAGAAAGATTGTGATCAAACTGAACGTGATTCCCAAGAATTTCTGGTGATATTAGGAAATGTTATGATGACCATCATGTCTTGACAGCACTCGGATTACTCTACCTCCGGAGCCTTCGCCGCACTTGAAAGCATGTTGTTTCCCATGTCGGATAAAATGTCGATGTCGATCCTGATTTCCTCTCAAATGATTTCGGTAAACAGAGATGCCGTCTGAGTCCGGAGAAACAAGACTATTTGCAATTCAGGTTCTCTCATTGATTTTACAAAGTTTCCCTTTATGTAATTTCACCAACTGGATAAACCCACACCACACCGTCAGCATCCTAAAATATTCGGAACTGAGATGACCTCTTTGTCTTCCAAGCAGCACGGTTATCCGGGGTCGGAAACGCTGGGGAATCGTTCCTTCAAAACCCTAGAGCAGTGTGGGGTCTGGGCGGCGAGTTTTTTTGATTGGAACTTTATGTCCTCTCTGATAAAGTTCAGCCTGTCGCCGAAAGGGCTCTAATTGTATACCTTAAGTACCAATATTCTATTTCATAATGTAGCGAAGCGGACCGTTTTGTCCGCATCGCACGGATTTCCCTTTCACATATTATCAACTCAACAAGTCCGGTCCCGAGTCGATATGTCTTTCACAGCCGTAACGATCATGTCCCCGGTGGCACAAGTAGACAACTGCTTTACTTTGCACATAGTCGATATATCAGAGTTTTGAAAATGGTATATAGAAACTGAGACAATCGTGCCAAAAACACTCAAAGAAGACACAAGGTCCGATTAGAAAAAACGGGTTGTTCATAAAAGTACATGAGTCTACGTCGATACAAAGTCAATAAGTTAGAAGTTTTTGAAAGAAAGCAATGGAAATCAATGATAGAAAGAAAGAAAAAATAATAATTGAAGAAAAAGAAGCGAGATTGAAACTCAATGGCGAACAAAGCGTACTTAAAGAAAATCGAAGCCAAATAAAAGAACAAAGCACAAAACAAAATCAATGAGGAATTTCGGAATAAGATACGAATAAATCTGTACGCTTGTTATGGGTATTGATTTCCCCGTGAGGGACGTTTATCAGAAATGCATGTTGATCAAGAGCGTTCTCGTCTCAACGGCCTCAAAGATCTTTCTTCCCAGGCGGCAGCATCCTGACCCATCTTCCACGAACCATCCGGATTCCGCTCAAAATCTCCATCTCGATAGTGATACCTGATAATATATCCAATTAATACGCGCCGGGGCTGAAGGGAACCAGAGACACGTACTTTTCTTCCAAAAGCGCCAATAGTGCGTTTCTTAACGCAGGATCCATGCGGACTGAATCACCTGGCCAGTAGCTGCCTACGCCATTTCTAGCTAAGCTTTCTTCAAATAGAGCCTGTTCGTATGTACAGCCGCAGTTTAAGGTACGCGGCGGTGCCATCCGTGGCGGATACATCCGTCGTTCGCGACGTGAGTCATGCCATGCACAGAGAGCATTTCCAGCGCGGTTCAGAGAGCAGAAAATCCGCTCCCGGGTACGGGTACGACTCTCCCAGTCAGATGGAGTCATTCCTAGCGCGCTATTGTAAGAAAAGAGTGTTCCATTTTGGGTAAACCTCGGCTGACCATTTCGGGGAGAGTGATCAGACTCGCCGCCGTTGGTGTGTGATGATGAGAGCATGCTTTCCATGCTACGAATACGACTCTGTAGTTCTTTAATCTCATCCTCAAGCTCTTTCTCGCGCGTGTGCATTGATGGAGTGCTCATTGGGAATGGAGGCAAAGGTGGGTGTCGCGGTTCGGTATTAGGGTCGGACACATGGTTGTACGACCCGAAATCAAAGCTACCGCTTTGTCCGAATGTTGAAGAAGAAACTGATGAATAATAGCCAGTTGCAGGGCTTGTCATTGGAGAATTGTCAGGAAGCAGTACAGAAGGGGCGATGCTGGGGCTCGGTGAGTTCGAAGCAGGAGGATTCGGGGGGTACATCATGGAGCGGCCGGGCTAATATAGTTTTCTCTGTCAGCGTCTGATTCAAATTCGAACTCGATCAGAGAACATACACTAGTCAGACTGTCTAATAGCATGGAAGGCGTTGGGGGGCTATGATTGTGGGAGTGCCGACGATTGTCTCCCGAGACTGTGCCCCGTCGGGGGAAACTTCGTGGGTAGGGGCTGAATTGAGTCCTCTCAAAGTTGGACAGCCCGTAGTTGGGCCCAGTCGATGATATGGTCGCACTACGCATGGTGCGGGTTGTGGCGTTATCTGGATATGAGGAGGATGAAGCGGAAGAAGTCGAGGAAAGTGGACCTGAGTGAACTTTTGATTCTAAGGATATGAGCAGAGGCTGGCTCTGGGCAGTAGACATCAACTCGTTTGAGGATATGTGGATTGAAGAACTGTAGATAGCGTGAATAGTCCTCAAACTATATAGTGAGAGAGAGAATTAGTTTATTTAATTATTTATTATCTTCGGTAAACCCTTTTTCGGCCAGGGAGGAAAATCGGGTTTGCCTTGCCATACGATAATATATTCGATCAACTTCCCAAAAGACGGTCTTCTTCTGTTCGAGATGACGAGATGTATGTCCTTATGAGAAAGTCCATGCCGGCCGCGCCAATGCCATCATTGTGACTAAATTCCTAGTCCCATAACCTGATCAGAGCCCAATAATTCCGAAAACCATGTTTATAAGGGACATCAATTGATTTTTGCGCTTTTACAAAAATAATTCGCCGCTGCATTAAATCGTAATTTTTCGGACTTTAAAAAGGTTATCCCGTTTTGTTTTCTTTTTCACATACGGGCGGTGCAGGTATTTTCGTGATGGTATGCTGCCAAATAACAGCCTTAGGCTTCTTTATCTGATCTGAAGTCGTGAGCAAATAGAAAATCTTAGTAGGGTCAAGCGCAGAATTTTGATGGAACGCACGCCCTCTGACGGAATAAACCGTTGTAATGTGTGCTTTGGTGGTGTGAAGACCTCGAAAAATTGTTATCATCAATCTTCAATTTCATGCATGACTATCAAAAATACGGATCATTAACTGGCTCTTGAACAAAATTTCCTCATGCTCGTGTATGATATTAGGAATGACTGCATGTCAAAACTAGAATTAATAGTGCCACACGAAAGCAATGAATACACAACCACACTTAATTTGAAATTTGGTGTGCTTACTTAACCACATCAGGAGTGATTGAACGAGGATTCAGACTGTCGGATCCAATAGTATCAAAACTGCTGGTGGAAGCTTCAGCAGTATATATCGAGGACCCCAATGTGATTTTCAAGTGTCGATGTCGCATTTACTTGCACAGGTTATTATAGTTGATAATGGCCGTTGCTATTCCGAAGCAAAATTAGGGAACTGAACTGCCTGTATATCGGTGGCGTTCTCTATGAGCTGATTTGCAACAGCAAGCCTGAATGCAGGGGCTGTCGGACTACTAGGGAAACGAGGATCTTCGAATTCTGTGAGCCATAGAAAGTCAAACAACCTGGACCATCTCCATGAATCCCAATGATCAACACCGTGTTGCAAAGCATAAGCTGTCCCTTTCTAAAAAAATAAATCTTCTTCTTTGACCACATGCACCTTGATGTCCCCAATACAACCAGACAAGGGGATCAGAGGAATAGAGGGAAACTGAGAGTATAATTGATCGTCGGGAGCGGTCAATTGAGGTAGGGCTACACCACTGCTGTCACCAAGAGCACGGACTGTGCAAGATTTGATGAAGCGAAAGGATAAAGCTTACGACCGCTAAACCAATTTTGTAAAGGTCATTTATTTAGTTCAAAAGCCGAGTCAACCGCATGGGTGGTTTTTTTTTCAATGATACGGACCATTGGCGTAAACTTTTGTTCCCCCGGAACAGTTACTGAGGTCTAGGTACCACAAGCAGGCATTGTTTGGCAAAGTGAACTAAAACTGTATTTTCTAAAGTAGAGTAACATTAGGTTGAAACCAGTTGTAGTACTAATAGAGGCTGGTAGAGCATACCTATGAAATCAACATTTCAGCAACATCTTATCCTGGCTTTACAGGGTAACCTGCGCCACAAAATCAAAGGCAACCAATACGCATGGTAAACAACATAACTCAGTGATAAACAAATAATAATAAAACTGACGACTGGGGTAGAATTACGGTCGCCGTCGCCGTGTAAACCGGAAACTGCTCAGAGCTCGCAGTTAGCCATATAATGATGATCATCCATAAAAAGTCCATAAGGAACTTCTTTGTTTGCCGCGCGAAGTGAATAAAAAGGGCGGTAGTAGAGTAGTGTTTGCCGATGAACCACAAGTCTCTCCTCGACTGCGTTCTAATCGTCGGATGCCTATTAGTAGGGTGACCACGCGCAAGGATGAAGAATTATAATGTGGATATGAAAACAGGCGCAGGTTTGATATTAAACGGGCTCGTGTGGTTGTATAACAAAGGTCGGTGGAGATTGAGGCAATAAGTTCGAGAATTGTCCGATTAGGAACATAATGTCCAGAGAAACGGATAAGGCTATTCCCCACGCAAAATGAATTGTACGATTAATCGGGTCGAATGATCAAGTACAAAGAATAGATAGATACCATCAACTTCTCAACCGAGATTTGCATGCCTGAAGGAATCATAAACTAAAAACCAATTGTGAGATTTACATTTAAATCTTACGCTGATGGTACGTCAAGTTTATAATGGCAATTTTTTTTTTTGGCAGAGAATTTTTTTGGAAATAAAAATATTGAAATGGTTGACCGATACAGCACAATCAACGAGTCGGATTACACAATGATGTGGAACGAAACGCTTGTCTCCCTAGTCGTGGTTACCAGAAGCAGTCGGATGGCCAGCAACTTCGATGTAGTACCTGCTATTGGGTTAAACGAGAAGCCACAAGAATATTAACAACATAATTAATGCACCTGACACAGCACGCCGATAGAATAGAGAGTAGAGATGGCGACAGGTCAATGGCAGTAGAAATTCACGGCTAGATGCTGGTCATGTGACGGCTGATGTGTTCAGAAAGAGGCACATTTCCTGAATAACTCAATTTGGAAAACATAAAAATATGATAATCATGAATAGTTAAACACAACATACGATTTGAAGTACCCATGATCTGCCTTTCAAACCTTTGCGAACAGTGTGAGATTGGCTTTTAGGAAAACATAGTGCCGTGTGATGATGGGGTAAATTTGAGAAAGGATAGCCGAAAGAGGGCGGCGGCGATAAGAATGTCAATTTCAGCCCATTTCTTCGCCTATTACCGATACAGGTGGAGCAGATAATCGGAGTGAAGAAACAGAAATGCATCGTCGAAAATTATCAATTGAGGTGCATTGCTGTCACATGCGTCACGGTCACAGCGGGAAGGGAATCGCCGGGCGCCATGGCGTGGTACGTTCCAGTCAAAACCGTCCACTCAACATAAGCTGTGCAATTTACTGAAGTTGATGAAAATCTTATGTATGACAGATGGAAAATCTCTGGTTCTGCCAACCATTTGGAGCCGAAATTCACAGCTGTCTCAAAGCGGAATTTTCGGCCACTTTGAGTGTTTGAAGGCGTGTGATCACAGGGAAGCTTGGGTTTAAATAGGTAGTATAGCAGAACGCCAAGTTCTTCAAGTCGTGGGAGGGGAAGTTCGTACTTTGATTAGCTGAGATAGGCCCTTTCAATGATAGATTGAGGTCAAGGTCAGATATTACCAAAGTTGTGGCTTCGAAAATGCACTTACCGAACTCGGAGTAACATAGCATGTCGTATGTACGTTGTAGTAACAGCGCGTATCTTACAGGTAGCGCCACACATTCAATGAAATTCGATATTGAAGTCTAAAAACCTGATAATCAAAATTGAATTAGAATAGCTGAACAGATAAACTGGGACAAGGAATGTTCCGTCGTCGTATAAACGAAGGGCTCTACAGAGCCGTTCAGAACAATATTGATTGATTGAAATGAAAAGAACCCCGGAGAAGAAATAGAAGGCAAAAAAAAAAAGAAGCCTACCAGTAGTCACCCCTTGAAACCTGTTCGCGAGTGCGGTCCAGTCGAGGATCCATACCTGCAGCTGACAAAATTGCGGGCCTATGGCAAATGATGAAGAATATGATACGACACATAATAGGATGTATCGAGATAGGATCTTGGTAATGTTAAGATATTCTTCTAGATGCGAGACAATATCGGGGTGCATCGGATTAAAGAGAGGACAAATCTGGAAGAAAAAAAGAGCCGAAAAGATAAAAAAAGGAGAGGGGAAAGGTAAAATCAATTGTTGTCAAGGGGGATGTTTGTTATTGTAGTTCGTCGCATGACCCATTTGTCCGTCGATGGACAGAGAGTAGACTTGGCGACATGATATGATCTATTCGTTTCTACTTGCTATAAGTTTCAAGGTGTAATGCTGATGAGTGCACTCTCAACTCTTTCAAGTGAGATTTGAAGGCTAGCCAGCGTTACCATTACATGTGGTTCTAAATCCAGATGTGAGACCTGAACTGACAAGTTTTGACTGATAGTACCTTGAGACAGCGATGGTATTTCAGACCATATGATCAATGCATTTTTCATAGGCTTCAATAAGCCGTTTTCTACGCTTCTTATTCTATCGCGGTCGCGAATGCCGGTCTAAAGAGCCAAAAAAAAAAAAATCAGATTCAGGTACGGCAAATAGGAAATGTTTACAATACGCACAAGGTTTTTGGTATCGCGAATCAGCCAAACATAATAAAACGAGAGACATTCGGTAAGGCGAGCTGATTCCGAAGAGCTAATAAACTTTTCTAAAGATTTTGAACAAGGGTTTTCAAAAATATCCGGGGGGTTGGCACGGAACAATATAGGTCCGACTGCCCGGATTAAAGGGGTTGAGTTAAATATTGATGATGAATTTGTTGCTGACGCAGATAAAAAAGCCTCTTTGACCAATCCGATAGCCGCAACGCGCATTTGTGCGAAAGGACAATCGGAAATAAGTGAAGTGAGATGTGCCAATCGTAATGAAGGAGGAGAGCGCGCCAATGTCACCGAGAGTAGTTTGAAAGCAATATGACGTCTCATCGAGTCGGGGTGCGAAGCCGATAAAGGTGTCAACAGAGTAGCCAGGGGATCAACAATTTCCTGAGATAGTATACTGATGGAGGAACAGAGTAAAGTTAGCAGCACGGCTAATGCTTCGTCAACGGCTACATTTTGCTGTAGAGATAAAGACAGTAGAGGCATGACACTCTCTATGTCCTTGACTGCATTCGTTATAACAGCAGTATCTTCATGCGCCATAAGAATGAGTTTGCCAAGAGATTGCGGCAATCTATCCCAAGAATCTGGGGCAAAGCCAGTTTTTTTCAAGGCGCCCTAACAGGAAACTCGGACAACGGCACGAAGACTGGTTGAGATGACATACGAGAAAACCATGCACTATTTCTGTGCCTTTGACGGCATTTTCAGATATACTCGGGTCTAGGACTAATCTGGGATAGTATAATGCAAAACGTGACTGGGCGATAGGTGAACAGATCGCTGAGGAAAGGGCGCCCAAAACCGAAATGATAAAGTTTGATAGTATTTCCTGGGATTGTTTTCAGGGACAAAGAGCATAAAATGTAAATAGAAACTCACAGGTATTGTTGGACTTGGACTTCCTCCTTTGTCCGATTTAATATCAGCAATCGTATACGCTAGAGAGCTGCACTGCTCAAGTAATTTTCTTCCTTCAGGTCCCGTAACTTCCGAAGCCACGAAGTCAATAGCAGATCGTAGATGTTTAAATATAGGCTGAAACGTCTCCGCCGGGGTTCTTTTGCGAAAATGTAACCTTATCATACCTGGTAGAACATACGCTCAGAATCGACTGAGCTGAGAAAACGCGTAATCAAAAAACGTACAATCTTTGCTGGCACTGAGAAGTCGAACGAGCTGCTCAGTCAAGGTGGTATCGGTGGTGTCTTTCTGATGAATATGGTCGAAATTTTCAATAGCTTCCTGTATGGCGATGAGACATTCTTTCGAATTCGCATGCTTCGCAACCAGATCTATCAAATCCGCAGCGTCATTCGTTGGAACGGGTAAAAGCAATGGGAAGAGGCAAAGAGGATCCTACATGACATTCATTGGTTATAAAACCAGTCAATTCTGCATAAAAAATGTAATTTAAACACACGACTATACTCCAGGATTCGCTTTTTTCGAGTGCAAGGCATATCTCTCGCAAAGTATAACGAGGCTTTTCATCCGTCAGGGCAGAGGTAGTTATCTCCACGAGAAATAGAGAGTTCTCCTGATCCCCATAAAGAGAAAAGTTGATGAGTATGAAGCGAGTTGCGTGTTTCGGCTTACTTCTTGAATCGATTTGATTGTCTGGGTCAGCTCAGCGACTGCGTTGTCCGAGGCCATCTTTGAGCTACTGTGACATCTCCGGCGTCACGTTTCCAAGGTGATTCACCGGTTCAAACGTTCACCAGTGATCCTCCTATTTTATCGAAAGACGGGATTGATGCAAAACTTTTGGAAAAAGCCATGTTTTATTTTTGAAAGGGTTAATTCATTCCAGGTATGAGTTGTATCGAAAAATCATTGAACCAAGGCTCAATCTATTTTTGTTCTGTTCGGCAGGCTTGAATTGCAGCTGCAACCTCCCACACTCAACAGAGGAACATTGTAAAATCATTATGGTCAAACACATGCAAGTTATCTATGTACATCACTGTTCTGAAGATTTCCCTCTCTTGGTCCGAGCTCCCCGTAAAGTGATATCATCGTGCGAGGATGCGTGATGCCCGAGTAAAGCATCGAGCTCGAGCTCAAGCTCGTAACACCTCACTTTGGGGTTGTTATTCCGCAACATCCGGTTTAAATGAAGTCCGAGCATTCATTATGGCTCATCAAAGCTTAGATTCACAATCTATGCCCACGTCCCGAATCATCTGACATTCTACCGGCTTTCGACCTGCTTGTGTATGAGCTCATTTTGTCGCTCGCTATATGATCACTTATCTTTGACACATCATAGATCATTATCTGAATGCGTGGTTCTGTACGCAGGGACAGGTAGCGTGGCATATGGTCCCGCTACCGACCAGTCTGATGTCAACAGATGGTTATTGTTGACTTCAGGAACATTCAATTACTCTTATACATTTCATCATGGTCCCTTGCTTTGCATATCCAATTCATTTAACACTTAACTGTTTAATCCTCACTTACTTACATGTCGAGGAACCACCGCAAGGTCGGGATTCAGATCCACCTCGTGGCTGGACTTGATGCATGATATGCGATCACCCTCATGTGATTTAGCTTCAAATTATATTATATTTGTGAATATATCCATCTACCATATGTTAACCCGATACGCTTAACCTACGTCTCTCTCGCGGTCCCTCCCTTCCAACCTTGACAAAGTCAACGGTGTCGGCCTCTGGCAATGGTTCTTGCTTCGGAGGAGGAGAACTGTGCGAGTCTTTGTCTTCTCCGGTAGTCAAAGAAGGGGTATCTGACTTCGTTTTTGATGAAACAGGTTGCCGCTGTCGCGCTTCAACTGTGAGTAAACTACCATGTTGTCCACCTAATCGATTGCAAGCATCCCGCACACTGTCATGCATAGAAAGAGGTAAACCAAAATGATAAATATGCGGTAGTATCCGAGTGTGAAATATACGATGTGTAATCGCACCGCCCTTTTCATGGTTAATCAGTAACTCAAGCCATACGTACAGCATGGAATGAACGCTTACAAACTGATGGAATAGTCCTCCAACAAGGCCTTCAACGGTAGCACCTCTGACTTTGTATAAACCTGAGCTTCGTAGCACTATGTCGGGTCTTTCTTCTCGAAGCTTTTCCAGCTCTGCGACGGCGGGCGTCCAACGCATAATCCGTTCCAGCTCCCATGCAGCGCCGACATGTTCTCCAAGAATATAGGTATTTAAAAGCTTATCTGAGATATCATCATAAGATTGTGTTGAGGGGGATGGTGCATTTGATGATTTTCGAGAGAATGCAGACGTTCTTAAACGGTCTGTGGGTGAGATTGGGGCGTTTTTTGGTGGAAGTTGAGATGGGGATGGCAGGGAACATTCATGAAGAAAGAGGTGAAGGTAGGAATGAAGAACACGTCGACCAAGAAAACCCAGTCGCGCATTATGATTTTCCATTCCTCGTTCCCAACTGATATGAGTTATCATTCGTAAAGCAAGATCCTCAGGAACCTCAAGAGGGGGGAAAATCGTCCGAAGATGTGCGACAACGTGCTTGGGTTGAACATTTTTGGGGTTTAGAGGCGATCGACCAGTATCAATAATATGAGTATGTTCAATACTTTTTTGTCGTGTTGAAGGCGAAGGGTCTCCCGCAACTTCCGAGTCTGCAAAATGAGATCAGACGACACAAAGTGAACGTAAAAACTATGTGAAAACTGACAAAAGCGGGTTGGGTAATGGATAAAAGATGGACATGTTTGCTTTTTTGTTTTAAATTTGTGAGAATGAGAGAACGAGAGACATTGCCTGGCAGGTGTGCTCAGTCTCATTCTCCACAGACGATTCCGCCCCGTCGTCCTGAAGGAATTTTTAGGCGTCTGGCACCAGCTTGTTGGCGCGCTCAGCTACAGTTATTGGCAGTGAAAAAGACCGGTACCTCGACCAAACCTCGATAAGATGTTTGAAGTCTTTCCACAACAATTTCAGATTTTAGTATTACAATCAAGCGTTCGTCGATGTATCAAAGTAAAAGTAAATCAAATGCCAAACCCCATGGGAGAGTGATCAATGAGAATAACTATTCGGACAGTATGATTCTGAGAACATGAACAAAAGACGTTGCTGAATTGACTGGTACTGATTTAACAGAGTATATGACTTCCCAAATTATACCTCAATTGCAAAGTTTCTGCATTGGTACAGATCTCAGGAGTGTCTGTGCTCATTGCATTGTCTACACCCATAATCATTACTACTACTAGTTCTCAATCATTTTCTGCGGAGATGAACTTCTAATCAAGCATATCAAACATGGGTCGTCCGAGTGATACTCAAGTTAATTTTTTATTAGAAGTTTTAGACAGAGAGTTCTAAAAGTACTAAGTACGACATAGATCTAAGAAAAAAAAAGGAACTAGTCAGTAAATGATAAACCATAATCAATAAATTTTGTGAATAAATCAGACAAAAAGTATAATGATTCCGGAAAGACGTTTTTCCTCATTACTTTCGGTAGAGGGAGTCTATTTGTCATCCCAGAAGGAAAAAAAACCATTCTTTTACTCACTTATCGGTTCTTGAAGTATTCGAGAATGACATTCAAGCCTTCACTCTCCGCGCCATAATCCTTGACGACGACGCAAGAGCAGCCGACAATCTTGCGAGGGTTGCCTTCACGGTCAACCTTGCACAAACCAGCCCAGGTACCAAGAACTTTGGCATCGCTGACTTTGATGAGGTTGATGTTGTGGTCTTGACAAAGCGCCTCGATGAGCTTGATGTACTCGGGCTCGGTGCAGGTTTCGACAAGGACGCAAAGGTGAGCTTGGCGTTTGTCCAGGGCCTTGGCACACTCGCGGAGACCACGAGCAAGACCGTCGTGAACGAGTGCGTTCTTGATCACTTGCTGTTTGAAGAGCTAGTAAGCAAGAGGACTAGATATGGCGAACATGAAGCGTTACGAACTTGAAGAGCATCTTCTACGGACATTTTTCCTTTAGGAACATCTTTGACTTCGACCTCAACGGGTACGTCGACTTGAATTTCATCTCCAGCGTCAGACATCCTGCAGTGAATAGGGATTAGAACAAAAGTATTTCGAGAAGAAGATACAAACTTTTTTAATGGTTCGGGTGTTTAAAAGTATTGGATGTCTTCGTCCGCTATCGTCGATGAATAGCAGAGACTATTTTTTGGAGTTTTGGTGACGGAGTTTTGGAACAGTCGGTGGATATGTGAAATAAGGTTTAAAAGTATTTTCGGAGTTCTAAAGCGGCAGCTCTCGGCGGACAGCCGAACTATAAACTATGAAACCAGTCGTCGGCAATGTGCATCCGAAAAAACTCTTTCAATAATTGCGAAAAAAAATTCATCAATCTATGCGTGATACGATACAACTTGTATTCACTGCGTAAATTCGTCTAATAGGTCATAATCCAGAGACATACATCCTACATCATACTAATTATAATTGCTATCCAATCTTATAATGTCTCGCCTAGTTCCATCTTCAAGTCTTACCCAGGTGTCTACGCCGCCAGTGACGTTGTTCGCATAAATGACAAGATTTCGAACACCGTGTCCCCAATCGGGTGAATCGTAACCACCATATCTAGAAGAGCATAAGCGACAACTCAACGGGAAGCTTGAATAGTTACGTACCCAGCATGCTTGTCAAAGCAGAATATAACATTCTTTCCTGGATCGCGTTTGCACCATTCGTTACCATGATCTATAAATGAACGTCAGCAACGGAGCCAAGGTAACGTGGGCCAAAAAAAATCCTGTAGCATACCGTGACCAGAAATCACTGCATGCAAATTCTTGACGTTTGCATTCAGAGAGTCCCAGAACGGTTTATCCCTGTGCGTCCCATAAAGGGTTGTATTGAACGTGGATTGAGTTGATCCAATGCTAAGGGGCTCATCAGCTATGAAAGTACGAATCAATATGCGTTCTTAGATGACGATTTGACAAATTTTGTTCACCATTGAGACCCGGGTCTTGAGTACTATTCAATGTATCCGCCAAGTTCTGAACAACATTTCTTGAAAGAAAAACTTAATTCCAATAGAAACAAAAAGATTTTGTTACTCACGGTGGGATATGGACGAACGCCAATGCACCACGCTTTGTAGGAGGACCCCAGTAACGATCCATCAGCGCAGTTTCGGACTCAATCCATTCAGCCACAGTTACATCAACCCAGTCCGGAAGCTCGGTTTCATCCTGACGGAATCCACCTAATGAAATATCAGTATTTAGTGGCCATGAGGGCAATGATGTCAGATTTACCACGAGAGTCAAAGAACCAAAGAATGAGGGAAGGGATAGCGTCGTTCTTATGCGCGTATACCTTTTGAAGGTTTATTAAAACAAAGTGCAGATTTATTTAAGGACATCTCTAACTTACTGGAACCCAATAATTTCCAGGACCCCCTTCCCCGCCGACATCGGGGGAGGCAATACGTGTGTAACTTAAAGGCGCAACAAGTTGTTCGCGCTTAATCTCTTCCAAATGCGTAATGTTGACGTTATTATCGTGGTTCTAAATCCAGATGGTAGTCAATACATGAATTTCAAACGAAAGGAAAAGCGAGATACTCCGTATGTCGAAGAAAAGGGAATTTTAACTTCGTTCAACGGTGCGACTATCTCGTCAATAAGTTTGGTAGCATTTTCCTTGAACGTGTCTTTATAGCAGAATTAGGTTTAGGACACCTGCAGCCTCAAACATTGAACGCACTTTCTCCAGTGATAAGATCACCATTCAGAACCCTGTTAAGCAAGTTTTATGTAAATCTCCGTCACGACGCCCAAATCAACGCCCAACAGAACATACACGTAATCCGGATTTTCCTTCAACACCTTCCTCGCCAGAATCGTACTGTTCTTGTCTTGTTCAGGACCCCACGAGTCCCACGGATTTTCACCATAATGCATATCCGAGAAGACCATAATCCTAAACGTTCCAGTCTTTTCATCGAACGTCAGCTTGGGTTTGTTTGGATAAGGATTTAAAGCAGCCGGAAACGAAGCTGGATTGGGCGTAAAAGCTGTAGCACAAACTTAAATGAGACGGTTAAGCAACAACACAAGAGAAAAGATGCTTACACGACGCAGGTAACGCCGAACAAACTAAAGAGACGCATAGGAGAACTAGGGCTTTGAACGTGAAATTCATAATGGCTAATAGCAATAGCTAGCCGTCTGACAATTGCCAACTCGGACAGGGGAAGCCTAGAACGAGCTCAGAAGTCGAATACAAACCGCCTTTTATGTATATCTTCTGGTCCATATCGAAATCTAGGAGAAAGAAGGAAACTTTATCCAAAGCACATCGCACGTGCATTCTCATTCATGCGCGTGCCTTCGATTCGAGAATCAGCATGGATGTACTTTACGGTCATGGAGCCGCTGGTCAACATGGCACCGGTCACGTTCAAAGAACGAAGCGATATCCGGCTGCACGTACGCGGACAGTGCACCTACGAGTGTCCACATGAGTTACCCCGTATGGCAAAGTGGATTCGATTCAATATATTTCACGAAGGGTGAATATATATACGATGACATACATACGTGTATATATATATCGAAGTAAAATATTCATCAGGAGGGTCGATCGTCCAAATTTTGTACTCAAAGCATAGTCTGACTCGTCACTTCAGCACTCATCCAAAATAGACACCTCTCAACCTCATAAGCTGAGACACTTTCAACGCTGCTCCAAGTTCCGTTATTCGTAACAGGATTTCGCGTCATAACAACCCTTTGTCCAGTCCGTTGACTGGGCCATACCGGAGAGAACGACTCTTTGAAGTCGGAGGGGTTACCGGTTCGACCGAATGAAGTCCAATATGCTATTATCTCACGCGAAAGGGGTGCCTCGGTCTTTGGAATGCAAGATGAGAACAGTTTTGAGAGTGCAGGATATTACTTACACTGTTGAAAGCCTGAAAGGAGTAGTATGCGTTTGGAGCGTAGCTAAAAGCGAAGGAACAGCCGTAAGGGACACGTACATCAGCAAATAGAAAGATGCGTACGTGTTTCCATCAAATAAGAAGAACAAATCACTCGTATGCATAACTCCTTCGTAAGGGGTTTGAGCAAATAAGACAGGATTAGGGGAATTAAACCTGTTGAAAGATTATACGTTAGATAAATAATAACAAACGTTTTCAAGTGGCGGTGGACCTGAAGTTGAAAGTTGCGGTATGGCCTAATTCCGCGGTACGATTTGCTAGGAACCAGTCCCTATTTCCAATTATGAGACATGCAATATATATCGGGGTATAGTTTTTATTCAAAACGCACATGCACCCAAATACGGCGTCCTGTTCAATTACCCAAGTTCGATCGTACTCAGTATCAAATGGACTCCCGGGAGTACCAGGCGCAGGATAAAGTTTCAACATCTTGTCAATCGTGTCATTAGTCTGAGAATGATCATGAGCATTTTTATGTGAGTTCATTCATTCAATCATTGCTTAGTAAGTGCATTCTGAGCTCACCAAACTTGGCCATCGACTCAAGACCGCTGCAATTAACTGATCCTGGGTCAATAACGTAGTAGGAGTTCCATCCGTAAAGGTCTTCCCGTCGTTTGTACAATGTCCACCAGCATAATCCACCAAAGCGAACTTTCCTGCTCGTATAAGTGAAGAAGGAAGCTCTGGAAGAATTGTTCCTGGGCCGGAAACTACCGGAATAAATTGACCTGAGGGTATTTGATTTAAAGCGGATATCAAAGAGCCTGGTTAACAGTTTTTTAAGTGAGTGTAATAGATGAAAGAGGTCGGTGAATTACCTAATGAAGCTTGACGAAGACATTCAAGCGATTCTACCCCATTCAACGGGCATCCCACAATCGCAGCAGCCTGTTCTAATAAAAGTCTCTCAATACTATTATCAAAGATCGTAATAAAAGAAATACAAACGAAAAGCTACAGCGCTTTGTTCCTTAGTAGGCGTGGGACCCCATCCAATCGACTCAGAGATAGCTCGGCTGAAAGGAACTGGCTTCTCCCCTACATAAAAAGGTGAGACGAACGTACGAGTGAATAAAAATGAAAGACAAACACACCTCCATAGGCGACAACTTGCATGACAGTACTGGCACCGCCGGCACTCTCGCCGTCAATGGTGACTACATCTGGATCTCCTCCGAACTTGGATATATGTCTCTGTACCCATTCCAAGGCGGCGCGTTGATCAAGCACTCCAGCATTGAGATCTGTAGCGTTCATTTCTGGAGATGTCAGAAATCCAAATACATTTAGACGATATCCCTTTTTAGAAGCATTAATGCATGAAACAAAAGATCAGATCAAATAAGCGGTCTAAAAACATACAATAGAGACACCAATGATATTTTGAGATTGAGCTACCCAATCGTACAATGGGTAACCTTGCGTTGTCTACCAAAAGATCATGGAACAGTCGCAAAAGAGATACAACGGTTCACTTACGCCTTGAAAGAATCCTCCACCCTGAAAGTCAAATCAACATTAATTCCCCCGTGAGAATGTCAGTCTTACATATATGTAAACCATAACAGGCAGCTTGTCCCCTTCTTTAGCAGTACTTGGCTTCCAAACATTTACGAACAAGCAATCTGTGTTCACTAGTCATTTTTTTTTTCATATTTCAAACGTTAACAACAATACCTTCACTTCCAACGCCAACAGTAGCGGGACCCTGCTGAATACAAGGCGCACCCCAACTGCGCGCATCCAGCACAGGAACTTGTGATGGATCACTAGGAGGAGCTTCATCCAATTGTTGGGGTGCTTTGAAACGCAGAGAGCCTAGCGGAGCTTGAGCAAATGGTACACCCCCGAAGAAGTGGACTGTTCCGTTAGGTTCGCCTGTAGGTGTAGTTGCGTTGCCAACTAAAGTAACATAACCCAAGTCTACTTGAGGACCTGGAGGAATGAATTTGGCACGACTTGAGCTGGCTGATCCGAATGTAGACCAACAAAGTGCTAGACAGGTGATTGCTAGAGCGGATAATTTTCGGGCTCCCATCTTATGGAGTGCTGCAATTTTTGAGAGAGACGTCTGGGACAAGCGTACTTATATTCATTGCTCGTCGACCTTTTTCAACTCCTCGGTCCGCTAGGTCAAATGACGGTACACTTGAACAATGGAGTCGAAGTTGTGGGTCACATGAAAAATATATCGAAGCTGGGAAGAGACGATGACGTCGACAAAAAAAAGGACCAGAGAATCGTGTTCAAGGCGGGGTAAAGTTAAAATGTACTGTATAAGGAGAGATTCATTTAGTTGCACTGAATAAATTCATGAGCAATTATCGAGACGTCTGCTGAGCAAAGTAAGAAAAATGAAAAAGAGACACGATCGACTCCACCTGAACCCAAAATCTTCTGACCTCTTTGTACATGTTCTTCAATTTTAGAAGCAACACTCTCGAACTTCAGAAGAGAAAATTGTCCCTCTGCCACTACGCAATTTCTTTGTGAAATTTTTCATCGCATGCTTTGTCTGCTTCTTTACATTCGCATTGTATAAATGTTGCTAGAATATGTAGGGCCATCTAATATCCTCAACTTTCTTGTTTGATGAGAAAGGTAATGTATAGGGAGTTCTGATGCACGCCGGGTATCAAGGGCACAAAACCCTCTCCTGGGGCCCGTGCTGTGGATCAGGCCTGAGTGAATGTTGTTGATGATTTCAACTTACATTTTTACGCTTCTTCGAACGCCATCTACATTCACTATTTAAAGTGAAGTGTCGCCTTTTATAGCATTGAGCTTCTTCCGATGATGGATGAGATTGTTTTATGTTTTTGGTTATAGGGTGATGTCCACGGGTCGTTTGTTCTTGTGCAGGTAACGGGGTAACATGTAACACGGAAATGACCGGCCGTTCGGCATATGCATGTGAGCGTGCTCCTCAGATTCTTTTAGTTAGGCCGCACGTACGAATATAACAATCTACACAAGCAAATCATATTTAAAAAACTTTTATGATCGGTTACACAATCAGCGTTTCAGTATGTATAAAACAAAATCTATTGAACGGAGTCGTTCTCTCAACGCAATGTGATTCTTCTGAATATATAAATATATCTAGGAGAAGCAACAGTTATACGAGACTTTATTATTCGTGAAAGAGTTGATCTTATTCCAGTTGGTCTTTACAGCGTCAAAGCAGGCTGTGTGGGAATTTTTTGCCATTTGTCAATGACAGCAATGCTCCTGAAGAACGAGGGAATAGATGAACCATCGTTCTAAGATGCGTAATTAACAACCTTTTTTTAATATTTTGGAGAACGGGAAATGAGATGCTTACGATGATACTGTGAGGAAATCCGAGGTCGAAAGGAACAATGGACTCCAATGACTGTATATGCTCGGGGGTTAACTTGACATCTAGTGCTTCGATGTTGGATTGTAGATGTTCTACTTTCCTGCCCCCGATAATAGGAAATACAAATGGTGCTTTCTGAGAATATCAAATAATCATACATGCAGAACTAAAAGGTTATTCTGAACTCACGTGCATGACGTAGGCGATAGCGACGGCTGTGATACTTTTCACTCCCAATTCACCGGCTATTTCCTGCAGTTTTCTCGATACTTTACGTTCATTCTCATTTCTTTCCCAACCTTTTCTGAATACAGGTACGTCACGGCCATTTTCTCCAGTTTCTTTACGACGTTGCTCTTCCTCGTCTGTACGGAAACGACCTTCCGCTAAAACTCCGAATGGTGCAAGTGCAAGTCCTTCGGAGTGAGCCATAGGAATGATATCCCGTTCAAAGCTTCGGTCCAAGATGTTCCAATGACCCTGGTAGACGCAAAATGGAGTCTTTCCGTGAAATCTGGCCCACTGGTTAGCTTTCACGACTACCCAGGCGGGTGTATCCTGAAAAAAAAGCAGTGAGTTTCGTCCGCATGCAAGAGAAAGAGAGATCATACGGAGATTCCCTGGAGATGGTTGTCAATATTATTATCAATATCGAAGTAAGGTGTTAATATCATACCAAGTAAAGAACCTTCTTGGCGACAACCAGACTGTGCAAGTTATTCATGATCTCTTCAACCGAAGTATCATAAGTCCACCCTATATAATTTAATTCCAGTTAAAGAAGTAAGCTTCTTATATGACACTCACAGTGCACGTATAGTATATCTATATACGTAGTCCGCAACCTTTTGAGACTTTGCTCCACTGCGACATGAAGAGATTTATGACTGTTTCCCAAGAAATTGACCTTTATCGCAGAATCATCTGACCGAGAGGGAGAAGTAAACTTGGTAGCAATGACGAGTTGGTCACGTATGCCTCGTTTCTCCATCCATTCACCGATGAATTCTTCAGAAGTTCCCTCCTGATAATTACAAGCGGTGTCAATCATGTTGCCTCCCGCATCATAATATGCGTCGAGGAGTTTAAACGACGACTCTTTGTTCATATGGCCCATCCCTATTTTGTCCCATTTATCGCCAATGCTAGCTCCTCCTAGTTGTAGGGGGGAGACATATACACCAGCATTAGGGGACAAAACGCGATAGCGGCCAAGTTTAGTGGGGGGGACTGGAGTTTGACCAAAGAGAGCCATGGTGATTCTGAGAGAGAATGGAGAGAGCTGTTTGTTGTTCGAAACTGACTGCTACTGCCTCTTTCACGAGTATTTATATGAATTTCCATGAACGTATTAGGAAACCAAGTCCTGTTGTAATAATGTTTTTGTGGGACGGCCGATTACTCCGTACATTGAGGAAATGGCAATATTGAACGATATTTGGATGACAGATGAAGCGAAACTTTGATACGGAAGGCTTCTGTGCAAGCCGAGAGAACACGCAAGCATAATCTCGGTGCCGTCTGAGGAATGCGCAGTACGCGAATAGCTATAAAACTTTGAGAGTTCTGAGTCATAACTGACTCACACAGGCTAGAAGTTAACATATATAATTAGCAAATGACGTGGTATGTGCACCGTTGAAGAGTTGACGAACCCTTTTAGCGGCTAATCAACACAACCCCGACAAGTATAAGAGTTTTGCGCGATCTCTCCGTCTTCACCATGTCTAGTCCCATCTAATCTTTCCCCGCGCTATTTATAAGAGCGTGAGTTATCCTGTAAATATATTGCTTTGGCTGAAATACCGTAGATGAGAAAATAATGTTATACGTACGAATACTCACTGAAATGTTTGACGGAAACCATCTTGAAAGAGTCAGAAGAATCTTCCTACATCGTAAGTCGGGACGGAGAAGTTGAATGAGCTTCATGATGACAACAGAGAAACGGAAAATCCAACGATTCGCTGATTTGGAAAGAACGACACCGAAGTCGACTGTACGAGCCCTAGCTTCATCGCCACCACATTAACGATTAACCGTCGGATCAACGCGCGCTTAAACTAGTTTGTCGAATGCGCATGCGTAATAGCCTCGCGTTTGAAGGTTTCGCCGCCAGTCATGTCTCCTCGTGTCTCTTTCTTAACTCATTATTGTACTTCCCATGATCAGTTTAGAAACTCCACGGAATGGATGAGAACCATTGATAACGAGCCGTAGGGCTTCCACACCTGCGATTAGATTGGATTGGATTGCTATTGTCTATAAGAGTTCAAAATTTGATGAGGAATTGGAAGAGGTTTCTGGAATTGGTAGGCGATTTCATTGCTTTATACGTCTTTTCCAAATCACAGCTTCATTAATAATCGTGCGGGAAAGACAGATCTTCTGCAAGCCTGGTTCCGGTCATGCATCGCCATTGTTGAGGCACGTTTACTCCTCGGGGATGCACCCCACAGTTTTCCGGTAATCGTGACCGGCGGAGTGTTCAAGCCCTCATAACGCTTTTCTATAACACTGGTTGAGGTTTGGGGAGCCTACCGGTTGACTTTGAGCTCAAAGACGTTCACGGACTGGGACGGCTCTCGAAAGCGTCGACGGTACCGGTGTGTTGTTACCAGTATACATCTCTGTCGCACCCCGGGCCTGTTTTCTGGTTAATTGGAAATATCGTCGATTTTCCAGAGACTATTGTATGTTTTTCCTTTAATGAGGGATGATTTTTTCTTGATGATAGACATCCGCTCGCTGCACTGGCCAGTAGTTTTAGTTAAATAGGTGCAAAGAACGCCAAGCTAAGGGGATCATTCGTCAGTGTTTAAACATTCTACACTCTGGAGAATACTTATTCCTCCAAATCAAGTCCTCTTAGTTGAACCGGTTCAAAATCGGCTTTCCGTATCAAAAGAGGATCCTTCAATATTGCTATGTCGTTAGAGCAAATTATACCAAAACTTGGGCCTGCCTACCCTGTCCTATGCAATATTGGTTAGGAAGCCTGATTTCAATAGATAAACAAATGACCAAATCTCCTAGTCGGCAGTGCAACTCTCATTATCTGGGATACATTGTTGACCTTTGATGAAGAGGTAAGTCTCACCAACTATTATGCCCCTCATCAAATGTTCAAAGCATCGATGTAGATAGAGTTTATCTGGCCACGGTATCTGATCTCCCTTGATCATAATGTTATCCACTTTTGAAGCAATCTAGATCCAATTTTTGTCTTGTCAAGATTTTATATTTTACAGTTCGGTGTCTCGCTCTTGTATTTTATTGGTAAGGTTTTCCTGATTCACCTAAAATTTCCTAATGTCTCCAAGCATAATACTTCTCGTTTTCTTTGGAACCTATCAAAACTTCGCCCTGTGTTCGGAATCTATCATGTGGTTCGTTTCTCTGGCCGGAGCAGTAGTTATAGCGTGTTCAAACGTGCTACTTATACAAAGAGGTGCGCTTTTTTATCTTATCCTCACATTTGACTTAAGCACCAATCATTATCTAGTATACGCATTTTACGAACGCTCGAGATCCTTACTTTGGTTTCTCTCGTCCTTGTTCGTTTTGGTCGAAGCTTCGGTGTTAGCCGTTATGGCTTTGGGTTTACCTGAGTATCGGGTTGCACCCCTGGAGAATGTCCCCCCACCTTTCGGACACTGCGTTGTTACAGTGGCTCCCGGATTTTTGTCCTTCGTTGTGTGAGTATCCAGTTAACCGGCTATTTCACTAACACTAACAGTCATCAAAGGTTTGGAATTCTTGAGCTTATATTCCAAAGTATCTCCTTCGCCTGTATTGTGGCGCGGTTCGTTTGGTTGGAGGTCTCGGCCAGGGAATCGGGTATTCCTAACTCTCCGCTTTACATAGTTTTTTTGAGGGATGGAATATGGGTGTTTGTGTTTTTGTTTTGTGAGAGGCGATCACTGTTGACAAAAGAATCGGGAGCTGAAGACATTGAATAATAGCGATTTTTTTGTTGACTGGTATCTTCATGCATATTGACGCTACCATAGGCCTATCATGTGCTTTGTGAGTTTTGTTTCTTCACCCAATTTCAAAGAGGCCATTTGCTAACCGAACCAAAATAAGATGGACCTATGCTGCTTCTAGTATTTGCGTAAGTGCTTGAGTATAAAAACAAAGGAACATGGATTCACTCATCGACGTTATTCTAGTCTACGCGTTTGATATTAAACCTAAATCATTCGGTAGTAATTCGAGAATATGATATCTCAAATCCATGGTATACCTAGTTCCAAATTACCGAATACTCTTATTTTCCCTTGTATCATAGTGCATTCCTGAAAAAGCATGTTGTACCATTACTCAGTACTTTGGTAGGATTAATCGTCGGTCTCCATGGCGTTAAACACCGACAATCAAAACCCTCCGCTCAAGGCCTTGCGGATGCTCAGTAAGCGATAAAGGAACGGTGTGACGCGGTCGCGTAAAAAAAATTATAAAAGCTTGTCTACATTGGCGCTACCACTTCTGCACACAAACAATGTCTGTCAATGCACTCGAACCAAAACCAAAAAGCCTCGCCGTATTCGCGAAAAGTCCTCGAGACTGGGGCAACAACGAGCTAAACCGCTTGCGAATCACCAAAAAACGTATTACAAGCCTCGAGGAGCTTTGTCAAACGCAGCGTCCCGTACAATTCAAATGGAAGTACTGCGAAAGACTAAAAGAAACTCTCGATGAAGACGACGTCGACGACATTGTTGCTGGAGGTGAGCAAGTGCTCAAAATTAGCAGACTAATCAAACGCGTCGTGCTCGTGGATCATCATCGCCCTGAACTCGAGTTGGAAACCACACCCAGTGCTGCCAACCTTCTTATCTACGCTATCTTGGAAGCTATGGGATTTCGCGTTAAAGAAAAGCAGGAACTTCTCGTTCAGCACGGGTTCTCGATGAAAATGAACGGCAGCCGCATTTCCACCGAAGTTGATGTCTGCATCGTCGATTACGCGTGGTCTTACTTCCTTTTCTTAGTCGTGCAAGATAGACTAAGGCCGAATACACTGTTGGTCCCGTTTGCGGAGCTCATGGGGGTCTGCATTGCCGCGTTTCAATGGAATAATAAACTTCGGTGTTGTCACGGCTTGGATCCACTGCCGTATATGGTAAACGTCTTATGATAAAAGCGACAACTATTTGTATTAATATATGATGTACCCTTTGTAGGTCTTTCCAGCAATGATAATGAAAGGCACAAATCCAGTATTCTATGTCGTCAAGATTACTCAGGATCTATCTGATGCCTGTACGCGCAACGAAGTTCCTCAAAATCCGACCGAAGTTTTGGAATTCAACCCATTGGCTTACATGTCGGGTAGCGGACCTTATGGAATGTTTGATCGCGGTAACAGACAGATGATCTTTCAGTGCTTGGAGAATCTAAGAGATCTCATACCAAAGAATCCACGAGTCATGCCTCAGGTGTGGAAACGCGTTATGGAGCCCCATGAGCTAGGAAGCTCCAAACCTGAGGCCAATAAAAAAAGTTAGTCTAATGCAATGCTTACTTACACCAATAAATATCGCCGGTCTTCTGAATATAGCTTATCATGTATTCAAACTTTATCATATACAAGTCATGTTTAACTAAATCTCAGTATATCTAATCTTTAGTTTCAATTCGTACTCAACATATGTATAGCATCCTATCATTAGACTACCTATATTACAATAGTGATCACGGTTTTTGGCTACCTTGCGTAGACACGTGAATTAGTTTGAGAGCATTCTGTTTATTAGTTTCGGTTCCGAGTCGTGTTTCAGTCCATCTTTATTGCTCAGTCCGGTACCGATACTATCTATACCAGTGAAGATGCAGCCAAACGCGATCACGGTGGAACTAAAATCTGCATGTGTGTATAACGGCACTTGGGTTTCAGAAAAAGGATATGTCAGTTTTTGCACTTCGGCGTAACTTCATGTTGTTTCTCTGAGAATTTAATCACTATAGCGCGACAATTAACACAGCATAGTACATATGTATGAACAATGTTATACAACCGCATATAAGCAGTTCAAACTATAGGACTTTGAGAATTAAATAAAGATGATATACTGAAGCATACAAAAACCATCATAGGACGTCTGTCATGTATGTACATATATATATTACGGCTATAGCGCCGCGATGCATATGGCCAGGGAAAGCCGGGTTAAATATAAACCCCTCGCTTTTGTTCAATTAATCGATCATCGATTGCAAGATTTAGATATAAAGAGTTCCTTCTCTGTTCGACCTTTTCCACCTCACCTCAGCCATACTGGAAAAAACGAACTTGTAGCTCTCAATTATGATATTACACGGTCGAACCGATCCACGTTGGCATCACAATGCCTGTTAAAGTCGACAGAAAACTGATTCAGACTGCTATATCTTCATCCACATCCCCAGTCTGCATCTCTTCTGTCGGGTTACACATCAGGTGATATGCTAGTGGGAGGTGGAATATATGGTCCGGTTCTATCTTTGGAGAAATCGATGGTTCGGGTTCCTGCGAGAGCAATTTCAGTATAATGCAGTGTGTATGTCAACAGACATTACATACATGTGGCGGTTGTAGTATTATCCCTGCCTCTAGCAGCATGCTGTTTAATATCTGGGTCTGGACCAGAACGAAAGTCAGAAATAGCTGAGCATGAATTGGGAATTGGAGTTAAATGATGCATACTCTGTGTTTTATCTCTAAATAACGTTGTACAAATGATGAGAATTTGGGTGGACGGTATGTATCGTCCGACGACTCGGGTGGATGGTCGGGCTGTGAGTTGCGATTCAAAAAATCGGCGTAATAGGTCTAGGTCCCACGTAAGTACATAATACGTTTAATAATTGATTTTGTTTCGCTCACCTCGCACAATTGTTTATAGTCCCTAAGCTCCTCCTGTAATTTCCGATGTCCAGCCTCCTCGACATCAAACGCGTCTGGGCAATCTTTGTTTCGAGCATACTGGCATGAAAAGTTTATGTTATGCGTTTCAGTGACTAAAAATGGATGGCCTTACTGTCGGGATGTAACCCATCGCGCCTTCTTCCCTGTCCTCCGGCCCCCAATGTAAATCATAACCCATTGCAAACAGGTCCTCCACAGTTATCACGGAAGGCTCACTGCTAGATGGGGCAACTTTGGTAGAAGACTGATTACTCCATTCGGTGTTCTCCACGTGGGTATATTCCGACGTGGAGGAGACATGGTCGGCACCAAGGATGATTTGTTCGTGGGTGGGCTGAGAGGACATCAGGAGTAATGTTGGAATGTAAAGGTTGAAAGTTTACTGGTTTGAACGAGCAATCGCACCACCCTTTTAAAAGAAAATGAGGGGGTTTATTTGAATAAAAGGACCGGTAGTCATCAGCTGCTGGACACGTCGGACCTATCTATACAACTGCAAAGGCCCGGGACAGCAGGAACAGAGTGGACGGGCGAGTGTAGTAGGCCAAGCTTGTCCCTAAAGTCCACGGACATAAAGATATGCGTAATAGGATTGTAGAAGAGTGACTGAACTTGACTGAACTTGGTCAAATAATGTGATTTCAGAGAGTTTCTGCATTTTGCTGCACCTAAAGAAATGCCCGAGAGCCCGACTATGCACGAAAATCATTCTAACATCGGGTCACTTGTATTAGTACTAGATGTAAACTGCTTTCAAGAAACATGGCTTCTTTCAAACGAAGGCGCACCTGAATACAAACGATAGTGAAATTCGTTATCGAGATGCAAACGGTGAGGGAAATCGGATTATTGCAAGTCGGACCGCTTAAAAGTCGAGCTAAACTTCTCAACGTTGAAAGGCGCGTCCTTTAAATCAGCCAAAGGTTCCTCAGGAACGTGCACGGGAAGCTACAATGGGCTGGAAGTGGAAGTACTCAGGCTTTCAAAGGTCTTCCAGCTTCGTTGGCAGACGCTGCTCAGCCCGAGGAGGAGCCAGCTTGCGGAAGGGGCAGGAGCCGACAGGCTCGGTGCGCGGTGGGAGGTGATTCAGTTTGACGTAATTACCTATATAATGTGTCATAATGTATATACGTCCGAGTCTGGCTCGAAAATATACTATACATCTCATCCAGCCTGCATAAGGTCAAAGTCAGAAATGTGTATTAGAACGAAAATTATTACAATTTGTACGTGGCATTTAGTATACAAGATAATAAATTGGAATCCCATAAGCCTTGTTTGAAGTTGTGTGCATGATGTGCACTCGCTCAAGAGGTCAGTGCAACTAGTCTTGTTGACCGGACAAGGCGATTTAAG
Organism: Phallus indusiatus; assembly: GCA_027605045.1. Classification (NCBI taxonomy): domain Eukaryota; kingdom Fungi; phylum Basidiomycota; class Agaricomycetes; order Phallales; family Phallaceae; genus Phallus; species Phallus indusiatus. The sequence goes on along the minus strand of JAQFWX010000022.1, from coordinate 314,001 downwards.
TTTCATCCTATCAATATCCCGTATCACATTTCCAAGGCTTGGGTGCTATGCACTCAGGTATCAGGCGTGTACAAGGCAGCCCATATACGAGGCGCTTGTGAGACTCGCGCTTTTTTATCGATGCTGTCTACCGCGTCGGCTATCTGCGCCTTCAACGTTTGACTCTTAAAACTGAGATGATATTCACAACATGAGATACAACTTAATATGATGAAGATAAATGCAAGGTAGTATATTTAAATTTTAATTATTAACACAGGCCGGATTACTTTCGACCCCTAGCAAGCTCAGCCTCCAAGCAGAAGCTATCCTTCTTTTTCAATAGGGATATACGTTGCTATTGAAATATCCCGGTCTTATATACTTATTCCATGTTTCGAAATAAGCACGTTTCAGGCTACAATAATGTAAGCGATACGAAGTATGGATTTCAAAAGACGTCACTTACTGGGGTTGGGTGGGAATTTGGCCTACCGCCAATAATAGTCTGTTCAGTTGAGCTTGGACCTGGGTAAACCAGAATGAGCAAAATACTAGAAAATGGAAAAAAAAAAACATACATCTTCTATTGATTTGACAGAAATTGACTGTACTGGGTGTGGTTGGGTTGTTTTGCTGCTTGATGCGAAGGGAGTATCAGATTGGGGATTGGATTGTGCTGGCTCGGAGTAATTCATATAATCGTCGTCACTGTCCTTGAAAGATTCCTAGAGAGATATCTAAGTAAACGTTTCAGCGATTGATAGCAGCTTTCCAACATTGGGAAAATTGTCCAGAGCTTCGAACTCTTCCATGAATTTCCGAAGAGCAGCATCTTCAACGTCAAAGTCTTCGGAACGGTTCTGTGATTGAGAAAGTTCATACTGGTATGCCACGTGATAAGGATGTTTAAAAAATGTAAGCGTTAAAAAATTACCATTTCATTGTATATTCCTTCCCAGCTGAGGTCGTCTTTCCGGGAGAGGGAATCCTTGGCCTTTGTTAACACATCCTTTCCAGTTATGCCATAGAACGAATTAGGATCTTCTGAAGGAGATGTACAGGACGAATCGAGAGTATCGTTTTGAGAAATAAATTGGCCTGGTTTAGGGCCGTTGTGCTCAACTTCATCATGAAATACAACATCTTGGTCAAAGTAAGAAGGCATTGCGGGTGATTCCACGTCCATAGCTGAAAGTTTACTGACGCACACTAACCATCATCCTTTTAAACAATTTGGCGTGTCCAAAAGATTGATGTCGCCCGTTGGGCACGCTGGATATATGTCCATGCTACAGGGTAGACTGTGGACATACCGGGGTGGTTCATGGAAAAAAAATCAAGTGTACCGGTCCATTGAAGAATGTGCCCGCAAGTGATTGCATCCTCGAGTAATCTCAATTTTGCATTATCGAATGATTCAGGCCATGCTGATATCGCTGGCTTCTCATATACCCGTCTTGAACACATATTAGGATTATCAGGAAACATTCGTCGCGACGGCTTATGCTGGACCCTGGTGAAGAGGCGAAGAGCTGTCCAGAAACTGCCGAAGCCGAAACAGGCTTACCTAAGAAGATCGTTTTCTTCCGCTGTCGCGTCCGCAACTGGCCACGTACGCATCCGGAACGGCAAAAAAACAGTTATTTCTGTATCTCCTCTTCTTCGCTCATCTTCAATAAGTGGCAGTTCAATATTTTCATTTTACGGAGCACGCTAGTCTTCTTCGTTCTACGAATACGAATTTGATACGGATGGCACGATCTCCGCGTCAAGGAAGAACTCGAAACATTCCAAACGAAGAAGTGTTCACCGTAAGATAGATGAACAAGGTGAACGATTTGCTATTGCCGGATGACATTAGATATAAGGTGGGTTTATATCTATTGTTTGCTTATTCAAGGAATTACTCTCAGGGGTTGTTATGAACAATTGGTAATTACTCCGAGCTCTGTCTGGATTTGTTTCAAAATTGATTTCATGGCAGTTTCTCAACTTGAATTTCGGCGTCACAGAAGACGACTCTGGCGTGTCCTGTCAATTATCATAATGATAGGCACCCTGTTTTGACAATTATTCAATCTGATCATTGCCGACACTTAAGAATTGGAATAATCCGGACCGGTTTATGTGCTCTAGAGCCCTCGGAATTCGTCGTTCAAGTCAAATTTCCAGAACAAGACCCGCCCTATTGTCACCATACCGCCAAATTACATAAATGGGGGTGAAGACATGATCATCGCAAGGGACGTGAACAATTATTTGAATAACGGAATGATAGTCACATTCAGGTGATAAGTATATACTTGCCCGATTGGTATCGATGATGAGTGATATTATCTTCACCCCTATGATTAATATAATCATTATGTACTACGTACATAACCACAGCTTACCAGCATTCTTAAATAGGCTAGTACTTGACCGTGCCTCGTTGTGCGTTGTGCAGGGTGTCTGCGTACGCGACGGACGGTTGCAGTAGTAGTGATATCATCTAGGCCATCGATATCGCCGTCGCCGACATCCCCTGCTACTTCAAGTTTATGCACCTTGCTCAGACTCTGTTCGCACGGCTTTCAAAACATTTCTCGTCAATTCAAACCAATTCACTGATCAGTAAAAATGGTCGCGGAGGTAAGCAGTATGCTTAAACTTGCAACCACGTATTAAAGTACCGGATCATTTTGAATGATGCGATTTTTTTCTTGCTCTCGAACAGGGACATGCCACAAGTGGAAATTTAAATAAGCGCAAGTCCGTGACGTCGACAACCAGTACGAGTTTGAAAGGAAAGGCTGTGGGTGGCAACGCAACGTCGTTTCCCGTGCTCAGTGACAATTTTGGCTTATCAACTAGAGAAAAGTAATGAAAGCTCCTTCTCCGAGTCTTTCTCCTGAACTCTACCTGAATCTTTGTCTTACAGATATCTCAATCTTCAGAAACGGCTTGAAGAACTGACTGCAGTACGTTGATCTACTCGGCAACTTTATACTGCGGTCTGAAAGTAATGCTTTCAGATACAAACCAAAAACAGAGCTATTCTCAAACATGCTTCCTCAAAGCTCAAAAGTCTGCAAGATGAATGCGAGTAAGTACTGCATAACAATTGCTATGTCGCCATCATAATCATAACGTCTCTTCATTTAATACCCATAATAGTATGCTTATCGATAGCATCGCGCCGCACGTACCGAATCAACCATCGTTGCTACATTTCTTAGAACACACGTCCGAAGAAGGCGCAAACTTTTCAATGAACGGCCCGGGTGGCAGTCATGCTCAAAGTCATACTAGTAGCGACGCAAGCCTGAGAGCTGGCGCTGCTGGTGGTGCTCGCGTCGGAAGTGGTGGTCGTTGACAAAAGGGGTGCCTGTTATTAAATATAATACGTGGCGATGAGATCATCTACTCTGCGTTGCAATGAGAATCGGACCATAAATATTAACGGCGGGTTCAGCCACTACTACTGTCTAGTCTTATTTATGTTTTTCTGATGAAGCTTTATGTTCAGGAATATTTGGCGTTGTTAATCAATATGAACGAACTACAGCTTATGTATATATAAATAAATTTCCCACAGTTTATGATAGCGAGCAGTACGTGGTGAAACGCAAGACGCCAACCTTCTTATCAGTAAACTTAAGGGAGCCGTGATTAAATAACATGAGGGGGACATAACAGGCACGGAGAAGTCGATCCATTCTATCAAATGCGGCATTGGGGACATTTTTTCAAGTGATTACGTTTCCTTCGAAAACTATTGAGGATATCGGGGAGAGCTGATATACCACATTGTAATACAAATCTGAAAAGGTACTTGGGGTTTTCCCTCGCTGAGCACTGGCATTATCTAGATTTACTGCCATCACGACTTAAAACGAGGACAATTGAAAGGTATTGAAAAACATGTATAGACATATGTAGATGAGGCAAATACTTAGAGAGTGAAGGAAATGGGGATAGGAGAAAACTTGACAGCGAAAAATTCATCACCGGCATGCATATATGTATATAACTTTTTCAACGATTATCAACAATATTTCTCTGTACAAAGAGATTCTCATGCTTCAACTTTCAGTTTGTGGGGAGCTTGAGTTAATTTAAATTATTTATTTATTTACTGTTTTTTTCGCCTGAAACACCACACGTACACTTAAATAAAGACTACAACATTTGAAGGTGTCCGCTTTTAGTTGTGTGAATATACCTTTCAAATGATGATTAAAAAATAGGAAAATTTAAATTTTGTGACGTTTGACGTTAGCTTTTTTGTCTGAGAAAGAAAAAAACGAATGAGCGCATGAGGATTGTTATGCCGAAGCATGTCCCGCATTTATAGGCCACAGCAGGATTTGATCCGAAGACCCTTGGTCTAGAGTTTGATTTAGAAATTTATCCGCTGTGCTACGGCGCCTCATGCCGTGGCTCGCTGATTGAACGTTCACGATCATAACGATAAGTTCTGATATAAATCCTGATGTTCAGATGAATTGTGATTTTACAAAAAAAAACCATTGTTTTTCGTTACATTCTGCAAAGTGGATTGCATAAATACACACGATGGTACAACGATGATCGTGCACAGCGTGTGTGTGCGATATTGACACTATCTCTAAGCTTGGAAGGCAGCTTCAATATACATATGTAATTTTAAACACTAATGATAATCTCTAAAGCAGAATGTCAAAGTCACCCTTCTTGTTTAACTTCATATAAAGATATTTAGAGAAGAGATGTACTTATACACATCTTTTCTGGCGGACCAAATAAAACATTTGAAGATGACGTAGCTCGGATATTTCGGTCCACACCTATCATTGTAAAATGTTCTTTGAACCATTGGCTTGCCCTGCATCAATGGGGTTCTCATATAAAGTACGGATGGGTTGCACACCAGCTAACACTAAGGCAGAAATATCATTATGACCGTCGGTGTTTTGTGCGTGTCGACTCTTGATTCGGTTTTGGCCGAGTGGCCGAATTTGGAATTGTTCGGGCTTTGAAGATGGTATAATATTCATGAAATATCGCAAAATGGTATGTTTTAAGCGCGTTTTTTTTCGTATATGATGCATCGCGGAGTACTACAATGGTTCCAGCTAGTCCAGGGTGAGGAGATCATCCGACGTTTCAACACGCGGTCGTCACATGCATGTCACGCGTGCTTTTTGCTGTTTGTATTTGTATTTTCACCATTAGCTCGACTACGTTGACATTGAATAGGTTCTTTGGTAGGTTAAACCGTATTTGGTATCTTTGATTAAAACACTGAGAAATTTAGCAGTATCACCAAAACTCTCCGATTACATAACGATAGACAACTCTGTATTACCGACATGGCACATGCTTCTATCAACACCAAAGAAAAAGACTACATTTTCGTACGAGATCTAATGACTAGATAAAAGGACATTACTCAACAGAGCTGAAATTCTTGCGAAAGACTTCATTACGTCGTGAATAGCGTCGTTTCCTATTCTCTGCAAAGCGCAGAGCGACGGCCGTGAGGCTAGGGACACACTGCTCCGATCGCATGCTATCCTTGTCAGCGGCAAAACTTATTGTACTTGTGATGGATAGCCCATTTATGTCTGGATCCTGGGATGACACAGCATATCCAAGCAAAAACAAGTTTTATCGTACCCTGTACAGGATCTGGTGCCGAGTCTGCACGTCCTATGCATCATCAATTTCAACATGGAAAAGCACTGGCCGTCACTGGTCCGATGTTTCTTTAACATTGTTCTCCCATGTCTGCTACAGTTCCACATGAATCCGCTTCACTCGACATCATGATAACGAGCTCGTTGAAATCCGGGTCCGCGATTTTCAAACCACTTTCGAAAACGCGCGCTAGTCTGAAGCTCCCACTCCAGACCTCTCTAGGATACCGTGAAAGATACGTGTTCATTTTTTGTGAGTTTCTTCCGATCCGCTCGGAGGTCATTTTTTTTGGTCCGTCAGACCAGCATATACATATGTATGTAGACACCCCCATTTAAATCTTTACATTGCCAAGCATCCTGTTGGAACCGCTGTTGCTATTTTCTTAATACAGTTCCTCTTGATGACAAATTGCCATAATTACAAGTTTCATTATTGATATTCTGTCTCGACGCTGATGTTCATTAACGTTAACTGATAAGGATCACTGCTCGATGCTTAGAAATGGCTTGCAACATTGAACAGATACACTAGACTTTATTATTCGTGAAAGAGTTGATCTAATTCCAGTCCGTCCTTACAATGTCAAAGCAGGCTGCGTAGGAATCTTTTGCCATTTGTCAATGACAGCGATGTTCCTGAAGAACGAGGGAGTAGAAGAACCATCGTTCTAAAATGCGTAATTAACAACAATCTTTAAAAGAATTCTTTTTGGGGTACGGGAAATGGGATGCTTACGATGATACTGTGAGGAAATCCGAGGTCGAAAGGAACAATGGACTCGAGTGACTTTATATGCTCGGGGGTTAACTTGACATCTAGTGCTTCGATGTTGGATTGTAGATGTTCTACTTTCCGTCCGCCAATGATAGGGAATACAAAAGGCGCTTTCTAGAATATAAAATTTAATATGCATGCACAAAGTATTTTGTTTCAGTCTCTGAACTCACATGCATAACATAGGCAATAGCGACAGCAGTAATACTTTTCGCTCCCACTTCAGCGGCTATTTCCTCCAGTTTTCTCGACACTTTACGTTCATTCTCATCCCTTTCCCAACCTTTTTTAAATACGGTTACTTCACGGCCCTTTTCTCCAGTTTCTTTACGACGTTGCTCTTCCTCGTCTGTACGGAAATGACCTTCTGCTAAAACTCCGAATGGTGCAAGTGCAAGTCCTTCGGAGCGAGCCATAGGAATGATATCCCGTTCGAAGCTTCGCTCCAAAATGTTCCAGCGACCCTGGTAGACGCAGAAGGGGGTCTTTCCGTGAAATTTGGCCCATTGATTAGCTTTTACGACTACCCAGGCGGGCGTATCCTGAAAAGAACACAATAAGTTTCGACTGCATGCAAGAGAAAGAGGGGATCATACGGAGATTCCCTGAAGATGGTTGTCAAGATTATTATCAACATTGAAGTAAGGAAGTATCGTACCAAGTAAAGAACCTTTCTGGCGACGACGAGACTGTGCAAGTTATTCATGATCTCTTCAACCGAAGTATCATAAGTCCACCCTATATAATTTAATTGCAGTTAAAGAAAAAGTAAGCTTCTTATATAACACTCACAGTGCACGTATAGTATATCTATATACGTAGTTCGCAACCTTTTGAGACTTTGCTCCACTGCGACATGAAGAGATTTATGACTGTTTCCCAAGAAATTGACCTTTATCGCAGAATCATCTGACCGTAAAGGAGAAGTAAACTTGGTAGCAATGACGAGTTGGTCACGTATGCCTCGTTTCTCCATCCATTCACCGATGAATTCTTCAGAAGTTCCCTCCTGATAATTACAAGCGGTGTCAATCATGTTACCTCCCGCATCATAATATGCGTCGAGGAGTTTGAACGACGACTCTTTGTTCATATGGCCCATCCTGGCCCATTTATCGCCAATGCTAGCTCCTCCTAGTTGTAGGGGGGAGACATATACACCAGCATTAGGTGACAAAACGCGATAGCGGCCAAGTTTAGTGGGGGGGACTGGAGTTTGACCAAAGAGAGCCATGAGGATTTTGGAAGAGTGTAGGGGGGCTGTTTCTTATTCGAAACTGACTGGTGCTGTCTCATTCATGAGTATTTATATGAATTTGTGTGAAAGTATTAGGAAACCAAGTCCCGTTGTAGTAATGTTTTTGTAGCACGGCCGATTACCTAGTCCATTGAAAGAACTGATAACATTGGACGATATATAGATGACAAATGAAGCGAAACCTTTATTGATACAGAAGGCTTTTGTGCAAGCCGAGAGAACACGCAAGCATAATCTCGGTGCCGTCTGAGGAATCCGCAGTACGCGAATAGCTATAAAACTTTGAGCGTTCTGAGTCATGATGCATGACTAGGAGTGACCGACTCATACGGATCACCAGTCAACGTCGAGTCAGAAGCGGTATGACATGTTATGGCATAATGCGCGCCGTTGGAATGCTTGCTGACAAGGGTCCCTTCAGCGGCTGAACGTGCGCGTGAACTCTGGAGCCTAGCGTTGCCATTGGCAACTTGAACCTTACTGGCTCTCGGGCGATGAATCCGGCTCTATTGCATTATTGTAGCGATTATCCAAAAGTTTAGTTGCATTATAAGTTACTCACTTGACCTAGAGTACGCTCGGCTGAAAAAGCGTCAGTGCTTCAGCTTCAGTCCCTTTAAGGAGACATAAAGACAATGATAACATGTGCGTACGAGGACGAAATTGATCATCAGCCCATTCAAGAGCCTGGACTTCTTTCGAAAGGTTTTAGCAGGTAGACGTTCAGTCCGTAACGCGTGACAGTGCCTCAAGCGCAAGCGCACACGCCGCAGTTGCCAACCACAGTCCACAGTACGCAATCCACAAAAACATTGAAGACTTTGAAAAACCATGACACCTGAAATAGATGGTACATAAGAGCGTTATATTAGTTTGGCTATTAAGTTGGCCTCAGATATAGTAGTCGGGAAGGACGACTATATTACCTGTAAGTTAATTAAACTACAGGAGTGTAAGTAATTGGTACGTTCATTATCGCTATGTTCTACTCACCTTTTCTCTAGTAATCGGGAAGGACGACTAGAGAAGAGGTGACACGCTTCAGTACGCGTAGAGGGGCGTGATCTTGGCGTCTACTAGTAATCTCCCTATTTCCAACTTGAAAATATTTGCTGCTGTATACCTTTTCTGGGCTCCCACCACACTAAACAAGGACGAGACAATTAAACGATAGAATGTCCCCATTGTAGGTGTTATGGCCCCAAGGTACGTTGTCGTATGTGGATTCTTCTCGAGCTCCAAAGCCTTTTATCGCCGGACACAGATGGGCTTTTGCGGCCAGTGATAACTGGTCAAATAGTTTATTCTCACATCCCAAAGCGAAAATAACTGTGTCTAGTGTATCTGTCGTGATCTATATGGGTTGGCCTGGGATTTTCCTATAAAATGATTATCTCCTTCAATCGCGCGTTGTTATCACAGTTGTGGCTTAAAAAAAGGCCCATCAGCTGCCACCAGGCACTAACCTGGCATTTGCGCTGATGGCGCGAGTTGCAATATTTCATCAAACTTCTTTCGAACTCATTCTTATCGGTTTTCGGTCAGGCTCAACAAAAACCATATACCTCGGTATCCGTTTTTCCAATCTACAGTCTCAAGCTAGTGACTTTGCTTCCCGCCCTATTATGATACTCATTTGAATGTATAGGAAAATTCTATGTAAAAGGGGTTTTGTTGAACTTGACTAAACTGATGAAGATATTTCGAGAGCTGGACTCCGGGTGCGTTTAATTTGCCAGTAAGATTATTTAACTAATCATATCACAATTTTTTTCGGAATCAGTCATCCATCGCAACAGCGACAATCCGATCCCGCTCGTAGTATGTGCAAACAAATTAAAGAATACATATACCCGGACTGACTTTGCAACTCGGACAACAACTGGAAGTAGTTGAGATTTTTGCTCATTTATTAGCCACCTAATTCATATAAACATAGAACACGGCATAAATAGTATCCTCACCCCAGTGCCCAGCTTGATAAAATCCTAGTTGACATGAACACAGTTCAGAGTAGTCTCCAAGAAATCGACACATTTGTACAGGATCTCCGTAATGCTCGTTCGGTGTCCTGTACGTTTTCTTATTTATGTCGACTGACAAAAATCTTATAATGTCTTTGCGCAGGTTGTGTCCTCACTCTCATTTTACTCGAAATAATACATACGTTAGACAAAGAGGTATATTCTCATGAATCAATCTGTTTTCCATTTTTGAAATTTCGTCTTGTTCAGTTGAAGTATATTTGGAGGTAGACCATCACAATGTTCCCTTTCTCCTAAACACATCTCAACGCAAATCTTTCTTTCGAAGGCGTCCTTACTCGCTTTTCAAGTTTTGTTTCATAGTTTGTAGGTATACTTCATTTATACCGGCACTGTAAGACCTCTATTTTATCTTTCGGTTACACTAATGCCCAGCGATCTGCAATATAGTGTGGTAATAAGTAAGCGTCAAGTAATTTTCGTGGTTAGTAGACTGTGATATACGACCATTAGTTCCCCCTGCCCCAAGCAATACTGTGAGTTTATCCTCATCCGATTTTCTCTCGACTAATTTATCTGTTTTTAGTAGTACGTTATTAAACATGATCTCATCTAAGTCGATAAAATCATGGTTCACACGTTCACAGTTGTAATTTTACGAACTGGTACTTGGGCATGTGCGTATATCATCTGTTTTAACTTATTAAACATCTTTCGTCTTGAAAATATGCATTCGTATCATAACAGCGTTAATACAGTTCTCACCGTATGGCCTGCCAGTTGTCTTTTGGCCATTAGGCTGGACAGATTATATGCATCTAAACTGCGTAAGATCCTACAAGAGCCATTTTTCCTTCTCTGATCAATTTTACTTTTAGTGCGCGCAACGTTATTGGGTTTAGTTCTTGGTTCGTCTCTTTTATTTTAATCTTCGAGTCTCTCTCATCGTTCAAGTTTTGTCAAAAATTTGGTTCGATTAGTTGAAGTCGCTGTAAGAGCCTTCGTTGGCATTCCTGTACTGGTTGACGTTAACATCGCACAAGTCACAATTGGCAATTACACTGTCAATTTTACCTAGGCTTTTTCTTACTTATCTTGCGACTCCAGTCGGTGGCGTTTGTCATGGAGATGTCTCCAAGTCTGTATGGCTTTCAAAAAGTTTTGTTATGTCAGTGTCCCAGATACTTTTCTCGAGCGTATGGCAATAACTGGTGACTATATACATACAGGCTTCCGTACATTGCTGTTATTTGTACGTCTCTATGGACACCTTATCTTGGCGCGTTGTCCAAACCTCAAGTCAATACATAGGTGTAGATATTATCATTGCATGGCGTGCATTCATTCGACACTGTCGCGAGAAAGAATCACTGTCTAGCATGTGGGCCGTGCGGCCAAACTTCGCACCGCTTTACCTTCTTATCATTCGGGACGGCGTAATGTGTTATATCATGTCAGTTTTGCAATATCTTTTACATATGCTTAAACTTATGCTTTCAGTCTCTTAGTATTCTTAGTACGAATGAATATTTTACTTCATTCTGCTTGCTTATGCAATGATACTAATAACCGTTCAGTTGGCACATTAAGTGGTTTTCTTCTGTTGACATTTGCTCCTCATTCGAGCGAGTTGAATTACATTGGTCCCGTGTGAGTCATGTTAGTAGATCTATTCTCAGTCGATATTAAAACATTCTTATAGCATCATTGCTGGAACAGCATCCGTTTCTGTGAGCTATTGCTATTGCTCTTACATTTTAAGAAACTGATGTTATCATAACTGGCTGTTCTCAACAGTGCTGTCGATTAGGATTGCTTTTGCATGGTGACCCTGGGCACGCAACTGGGGTATACGAACTTAACACTAATGAAATTCATATTGAGATGATGAAGACTCAACCTGCACGTCTTTGTAAGTGTCCAAAGATGGGACATTATTAATAAATTATTTTACTGTCGACTCGTTGTTATCTATATCACGGCTAAAAAAAGAAAATTGAACCAACAATGCGATGGCTTGAATGATGCCTGGGTGCCAGCACCTTTTTCCAGTCCATTCCTCTATCAGCTTCTTCAAGTGAGATGAACTGGGGAATGTGCAAATATGGAGAGCAAGCGCTATATAGGAAAATCTCCGGAATATTACTATGTCACGGTATCAGCTCCACTGAGTTCTCCGGAGACTTCTAGACCACGGAATATGCACCGGAGATGGAAACACAAATCGACAGTCGATAATCGTCGGTGGCGGCAGTACCAAGGCCTAGGGCCAATGCAGGTGTGGTATAGTCTATGTCGGTCGGTCTGACTACATGTAACAATAAAGGATGAGAAAGATGTCGGTAAACACTAATTTAAGGAAACCAATTCCACACGTGGCATCATGAAGATATTCAAATGTCCATCATGAAGGTGTCCAGGTGTCCATCACTGTGAAGGTGTCCAGATGTCCATCATTGCACACTCAGCATCAATGCACCACATGTCGCTCCAGGGGTATTAACTGCGACCTTCTCTCATGACTTAGACTTATGAAGTTTAGCTGAGATGAAAGAAAGGGAGAGATCAAAGTAGACAGGAAAATTCACACTTCGTGAAATCATAAAACTTACGCCGGGTTTCCGGCAATCGATCCAAAGTTTGCGCGTCTTCTTCCTTATCGTTTGCTACACCTAAATTTTTTTTGTAGGAGCTCGTTCTAATGCAATTGTACTCACCAAAAATGCGACTAGATGTCGACATCTCCATCCCTTTTCAAGTCAAATGTCCTCACTTGTGTTTTCCCTTCTGTTTGCTTGGGTTGATATTACTTGTGATCCTGTCGAGACACAACATCAAACGCAGATTTAGCTCAGGCTCAGAACTGGTAAGTATTATTGCAAAATCCAAATTCTTCTCTCAGAGATGCATATAGGCGAGGATACCAACACCATATACCGATAACCCTATTATGGCGATTTTTAAGTTCATTTTCAAAACTCAAGAATACCTCCGTCAGGGATATTACCAAGTAATTTTCATCTCTAAAATATGGGCGTAGTTATAATAATTCACAGACGAAACTTAACGAAGGTCTTTTTAAACTCCCCGGTCCAAGCAGATGGATAGTCGTAGTCAGCTGTCCCAACAAAATACGTGACATGTACCGTGCTCATTCCGACCAAATCTCATCATTCGAAGCAATCGACGAGGTAGGATTTCAATTACGCCGAGTCGTCGTCAGAAGCTCAAAAGTTCTGTTAAGATATTGCAGTTCACATATACCCTCAGTCCTGAAATCTTGAGAGATCCTTATCATTTACCATTCCTACATACGTGGTTGACCAAAAGACTCGATGATCTCTTTCCGGATATATATGATGAAATCCGATACTCTTTCGAAAAACGGCTAGGGAAAACTGAAGACACTGGAAAATCCGGTAGAATACCACTTTACTTTTGCGTATCTCTTCACACATTCGCTAACTGGGATGGACTAGCTGTGATCATGAAAGTAGGGAAGCTTGCTGAGGAATGCGTCAATCGAGTGAGTAACCGAATTTTTGTGGGGAAATCACTTTGTATGTAAATGTCAACCCTAAGAGACCTCGAGCTCACATTAATTTGTAACCTGTCCCGTAGGCCGCAATAATCTATATCTTTGGCTAGTAGCAAAGTACACGTTTAGTTTGACAATCATTGGTTTTATATTAAGTGGGACGCCAAAGTGTATGCGAGGGTATGTTAGCCAATTATTATAACAATTTAAACTTCTCGAGGTTTTAAGGAACTCTACACCAGATTTCTCGCATTTTTCATTTCTCCAAGCTGGTTACTCAATTTTATATCGCTCATCACTGCGCCTACCATTAAATCTCGACGCGAACAACCTATGCCATTGACATGTGATCAAGATGATGCGAAAGAGCCGGTACGTCATTTATCTGGCACAACTAGAATATATGCGCAAAGGGAGAATGAACATAAATTTATATAGCTCTCTGACATATTATCAGCATTGATTTTGAGAGAAGGAAAGGAAACATCGTGTCGGGATCTCACAAGGCGTATAGTTCACCTGAACTTTGCGGCGGTATCATCAACTTCCGCAGTAAGGAATCCATCAGATTCTGGTTTAATTTAAAATTTTCTAACCTCAGCCCAAATAGATTCTTACTCTTGTTTTGAATCACATTGCCGCCCAGCCAGCCTGGCAACAAGAGATATATTCCGAGATACTAGACGCTGTCGACCGTATGGGTTTTACATACGAAGCTCTCACCCATATGAGCAAACTCGATTCCTTGATCAAAGAAGTGATGAGATATCATCACTTCTCCTCAAGTGTGTCATATTATTGTTCTTCATTAATTGTGATCATTCTAATTCTGACCACAATTAAAGCTACCATTGGGCGTGTCGTCGTGAACAAGCCATTTGTCTTCTCAGACGGAACGTCTGTCCCACCTGGCACGTTGTTATGCGCTGCTTCGCGTGAAGTCGCTTTGGAGCATTTCGGCCCAGAATTCAAACCGTTTAGATTTGCCAAAGATAAAGACAGACTTCCAACAGATAGTTGTACTACCTCCACTAAAACGTTTATGGCTTGGGGTCATGGCCGACATGCTTGGTAAGTAGACGATGGTCCAATATACTAGCTGTTCACAAAGAACTTGTTTGTTTGTTAGTCCCGGTCGATATTTTGCTGTCTGCCAGATCAAAGCAATCGCAGCGTATGCGATCTTGAACTACAAGCTCTCCATCTCTGATGGCCGTACGCCAAAGATTGAGTGGCAGTTTGTGATGTCAGCTCCCGAGAAAAATCTCGATTTCTTATTTGAGCCGAGGACTTAAAATTCAGGAAGCCAGACTCAATAGGCTCATTGTAGAGGATGAACTAAAGCCTAGTAACACAAATTATAACATGATATCAATTTTTTAGACTTCATGATCTTAAATTCTCTTAAATGCAAGAGTTTTTGAGAATGAGTTTTAAGATTGTCACTTAATGTTATTATCAAACCGACTGCTCATTTATTTTTTGAAGCGCGTGCTCAGATTATCACCTGAAAGCCGGGTTTCACGACTCTGAATCAGGGTGAAACATAATCAGTTCATCGTTAACAGAAATGAACCGTCTTTTCTTGATTCCCAATCACTTTTTTTTGGGAAGAATCTGAGAGTCGAGGGTGGTGGGCAGTAGTGGCTTCAAGTTGAGCCTCGTGGGTCTGGGAGAACCGAAACCGGCTTCTACCGATACCTATAATTATCTAAATCAGACTTCATCGACATCGATCATCGATTTCTTTTTGTATAAAAGATGTTTTGAGTCTTGCAATCTCACTCATGGAAGTGACTTGAAAATTCCAGCTCAAGGTTCAAGCTCGTTTCGTATGGTTGAATCACATATATTTTTATGACGAGAACCAAATCTCAACAAAAGGTGATGTCCTCATTCTTGTGCATTGTCATCCTTCTTTTTCAACTCCTTTTTCAACACCAAACAATCCGGCGGAAGACCTTCGGTATCATATGGCTCAAGGTTTCGGAAAATCGATGGTTCGGGCTTTGGGCAATGTCGATGGTTTAGTCGGAAGGTGATATTTTCAAAAGACGACACATACCCGTGGAGGTGGAGGGCGAGACCACGCGAGTTCTAATGCACTGTTTATTGCATCGGTGTGCGACTGAAGCTGCAGGGGCCAGAATGAAAAGGAATTCATAGGTTGAACCACAGAAATCACGCACCGTGTCCCCTGGATCTTTGATAAAAGGAGGGGAATACACATCAGGGGTAATGGATGACCCAACAATATCCTCTTCCTCCGGTACGTAATTTTCAAAATAGTGAACGTAAGAATTTTGCTGAATGGAAGAAACCAAGATGAGTCTATTATATTGAGAAAGGGTTTATTCCGCTTACTTGGTGCCACTCTTCGTAGCCGTCAAAATTTTCCCGGAACTGTTGTAACGCAGCGATATCGATGTTGACTGCGTCTTCAGAGGGTCCGTGAATTTGCGAATACTGGAAAAAACGGTGAATAACAGGATTGAATTCGGATATGGATGGGTCGTACTGTATAAGTGATATCTTCATTGTTAAAGTGACGTGCATTGTACAGTAAACCCGAATGCTCCAATAGCACGTCCTCCACTGTTACTATGGAGGCACTGGTCTCCTCGGAGCCTTGAGTTGAGGGTGCCACATCAGTGTCGGTGGAGCGACCTCCGAACGAAGCCTGCGTTGAATCCAAGTTTTCAAAGTCCATATTCATGGCTGAGTATTTGGGCAACGATGGCTGGGAGTTGACGGCTTTCTGCTGGTAACAAACTGCCGAGATCATTGCAAATAACGTCGAAAAGTGAGGGGGGAGAATTTACGATTCAGAAGTTGAAGGAGCCATTCTCTACTTATAATGGGAACAACTGGACGAATCGAAGGGTGGTCGGTGGATGTTACCCGTCCATGGACTCTTGGGCAGGTAATAGAGAAGGACGTCGGACAATCTAAGACTTGTTGAGCGTGGATCCATACCGCGACGAGCGCACGCAGTTTTGGACCCAAGTTCGATGTGCCATACGTTATAATACGAGTATCACATCTGATTGAACTTTGCATCACTAGTTAGTGTTAATGAAACCGTCTATTGAGCAATTATTACAATATACACACATAATATAATATAATCCTCAGAAGTACGACTCCATCCGCCCTAGATGTCGATCCAGTTCGCAACCGATTACGAATAACCGAACAACAAATTAGAAGATTTTAATTTTGCGTTTTTGAGAGTCATTGCAGAGAAGAAAAACTTGTTCATGGAGGCACAGATATCCTCTTGTGCTCGTTAGCAGCAACCCGTAAAGGCTGAATTTTGAATTTGAGTTTCGCGTAGCGGCGGCGGACGCCGAGTGCAAGCCGCTGAAGCCGAGGACAAGCTTACCTAACTAGCGCCTCTTACATAAGGTTCGGCCTTTCCCGTCCATTGTTATCACTGGCTCATCGATGCATCAGCGCTTCAGCTCTCTTGCTCTTCTACATGAAAGTTGGGTTGTATCTTTCATCTCTTTGGAAAGGATGTTATCTCCTTTGTGAAACATCTCAATTTTCGTTTCATAAAGAAGTGTTCCAACTCTTCTAAATTATCGAGCATGCGTAATCTTGCACTGCCACATTCAAACTTCCATGGCGTCGTGTCTCTCTATCCGATGCCAGCGCCGTTCACTTTCGGAATGAATCACGGTAGCAACTGCTGACTTGGACAACGGAGACATCACAAGAAGATCGAACAGAATTTGTCCTTAAGCTTGTTTTCCTTCAAAGCGCACAACTTAAACTGGTGTGTTTTTCTTTTTTTTAAGGTCTTCATTTGACATTGAACAACTTACGCCCCACGCACATTAAGAGCAAGCAACTTTATAATTTCATCAATATCACCGAAAGCGGCGAGTAGTAAACAAGCGGGTATAAAGCGTCGAATCACCAACGAAATAGAAAAAACTAGAATTATGCATCCGATTGCGTCGGATTAATCCCTAGCTCCCATTTGCACCTCTCTACGCAAGGAGAGTTTGGCATTTTATTCCAAGTCTCTTCATCCAACACATTCCGAAGAATACGCGTACCATTGCTAATGGTGTCCATCAAAAACATCATCTCTATATCCGAATCTCCGAGAGTAGGCGAGCCTAGGCCTGTGAGCTCGTCAATTTCTTTCATAAACTCGCCCAACGCGCTGACGGTCTCCTCTGTAAAGTGCCAAGGATAGATCGCATCTAATTCTTCTTCCAAATTTCTGAGTGCGCCGTTTTCGAGCGCCGTGGTTAACTTGCTGTCCCGAAGCAGAGAGATTGAATCAGTCTCGTAGTGGGTTTGGATGGCTTTGAGCGCCATCTCATCACGTTGACTTTGGGTGCTGAAATGCGCAGCTGCGTGTGGGTCCAAGAATTCAGATAAATCAGATGGAATTTCGAGTAGGTCTTGCAATATTGTCATGGCGTCTTTGTGATCGCCACGAGGCAAATACATGTCGGAGTCGAGAACATGATGCCTGTCACCGTACACGAACAAGCCCACATCCAAGTACAGTTTTTCTTCACTGTCTTCTGTGACGAAATACAACCAGAAATGGTTTTCTGGTTGCTGTAATTGGAATGGGGGCTCATCACTTCCATCTTGAATATACGACATAACCCTTTCAGGCTTGACCGAAACGGATCCGCGACAAACACCAAAGTCGTGAATAGGTTGCCCAAGATAATTTAGGCACGGAGCGATGGGAAATTCCCGTGTCACCGAAAACAGTTCCAGGAGAACTGCAATGCCCATTCCCATCACCACGGGAAGAAGATGACCGTCTCGAGAAATCCTTCTGCGCAAGTACGCGCGTTCGTTTAGCGAATAGCAAAACGAAAACCATCTTGCCAAGGCGGGAGGGGAATTTGGTGGTGATTCGGGTCGTCTGACAAGACGATCCCCGTAGTTGGGGTCCCGAGGTGAGAGGGCCGGAACATCTTCCATCGGACGACCGTAACGAATGACACAAGTTGGGGTACCGCCGGGAGTACTTGACTCGCTTGTCACCTCTCTATCAGGGATTTCTACGATCTCGTGTCGTAAGGCTGGTTGGAGGTCTACATGATGTAGCCGCGTAAGTTCGGCGGCCCAGGCTATGGAGGGATAAATTTGAGCCAGGTTCAAGTGTGCACGTTGAATGCAAACTGTCACGATTAGAACTTTAGCTAAAAGAATATAAAAAAGCGAGTATAAATGTTTACCTTTAGAGTTGTGCTCTGGATCTTTTTCTCTGCATTTCTTGGTACAATGAGCAGCCTGTTAGATGCGCCCACACAATTATGAGTCTCTAAAATTGGCTTGACATAAAAAGGTTTAAGTATGTATAACGTACAGTTGAACAGGCCGGGCATAGAGTAAGGGGGTAGTATTTTGAATTAATCGCGTTGCATACCGCACAGTTAGCGGGGGTCTTGGTGGGTAAATAGAATGATGTGACCGGCATTGTTGTTTGGATGAATTATTTTAAAAGTTGGAAGGTTGAATTCGAACCAAGAGGAAACTTGCAAAGAGTGGGTGGTGTGGTGCGTGAAGCTTGAAGCTTTAATGTGATATCGAAGCCTGTACGCGCTGCACTTTATATATGAAATGAAGTCTACACTTGTTGTCCGCGAGATATCAATCCAACGGACTCGGTGAACATAGTGGAGGACTTGGACCGCTTGTACGATGTTGAACGCTGGTGTCCACTGTGTGGCAGAAGAGATAAAAGCTTGGGGTCCTATGGACAGCAATCTACCGTTTTAGTGTTTATTGTTACTGATATTTAGTATGTATACAAAGTAACGATTTTGGTCCGGAACCGGTTTATTTTTGTTGTAGGGCAAAGCACGCCGCGCGGATGAAGAATTGAAATATGTATTCATTAGGTTATCAGATATTTCTTATGTGGTACACAGGTTGCAATAAACAGATATACTATATTAATGCTGAGATGTTGAGCAAGAGGATTGTTTCAAAAAAACATACATAAATAAGAAAAGCAGTTTTTTAATCTTTCTTGTACGTTAGGGCGACATTTTTAGATTCGGGGATTGAAGCCGATCCAGCAGACACGATAGGCGGAATTAATCCGAGCGCCAGTTGTTTTCGATAAGATATTTTCGCCAAACGTTCATCTTCTTTCTTGGTAAAATGAAGCTAAATCGCGCATAAAGTCTTAATTTAAAGAGGGGAGAAGAGAAGAGAAGAAAAACACGTACATATAGTTCAACACCTGCAGAGTGTATCACTATCGCTATCCAGACAGCCGACGCAAACACCAGACGGAAAAGACTGCCAAAGTGGAGTGGACTGTCCGTATTCGCAGGTACACCGACGTATGTTTGTAGACCCGTTATACAAGATGGGAATTCATCATGTACAAGATTTATATCTCCCACTACAAACAGAACTTCTTCGCATCTCCAAAGCTGATAGTACGACAAGGTGTTTTTTAAAAAAATAAAATTTAAGAAGAGAGGACAAATCACTTACGGTGACGTATTTACCATTGATAACAGCCGCGGCTACTAACAGTACCATAATAAAACGCATTGTAACAATGGTACCCATCCAAAACATAGCTCGCAACATCCACTTTCGGTGTTGATCAATTTGCTGTCTTCGGATATAATACCATGCTAAAAACATAGCAATGGACGTTAAAAAAATGAGAGCATAGTTGGATGATACATGGGACATGTCATTTCCGCCTAGCGTTACTGGGGAAGTCATAATGATTCCGATGTTTGCCAAAGTGAGCAACGTCATAATGGTGTAGCCCATATAGGTGTGGACCCATGGCACTTTCTGAATTGAAGTTCAGGCTTATGAAGGAAGGCTATGCAGTGATACACGTACGTTTCTGATAGCTGGTATGAATTGGATGACTGCTAGACCGCCGGCGGGCAACGCGGTATAAAGGTGCAAAAAGATACCAACTGTCGTATGATGATAACGTATGATTATCATTTGATATAAAAAATACGGGAAAGAACGCATACAATAATAGGGGTTTATTCGAAGTCCAAACCATTCTCCAGGTATAGAACCAGCTTGAAAGTTCGGCGGATGGAGGTATGAGCCAGTCTTAAGTATAAGCAGTGTCATGAAGCACGAGAAAAATGACCCTGTACAGCATAACATTTTAGTAAGTAAGTGTGCTCCGGACGCATTATTCTGAGGGAAGGCTTACAAGAAAGGAACTCATGTCGTTCACGGAATCCCAGAAACTTTTGAATAGAAAACTTTGTAGATGTACCGGCACCGTCATTGGTATGCGGTATCAAGGATGGTTTGTGAATTTCGGATTGAGACTCGGACGAGTTGGGCATGCTCGAGTTACGGATGTCACTGGGACAATAGCAAAGAGAGGGCAAAGTGTTGCAAAAATATTAAATGAGAGAGAAAAAACTGTTCTTTTCTATGTTGAGTCGATGAATGATGATCAAAGAGCTGTAAGCTCGGCACAGGTACGTGAGCAAAGGCTAGCATCTCTGATGGGCCCGTCTAAGTCTTGACGATGGCCGAGAGCCCCGGAGGGTACCCGGGCGTTTGCAATCCACTAGAAAGAGCTGCCGAAGAGCCTCCGAACTCTATGTTCATAATGCTGTTCGGTTAACACATCAAAGGCAGCGAGCTTGTCTCGTTATGGATATGGATACCAGGGCACCTTTTCAGAGCATTCTTGTGAATCAAGATTGGGCCTGGAGGTCGTCATTGCTCGTCTTCCATGCTGATGCAAGCACATCCGTGATATGGGTCCAGCTATTTGATAGTCAAATTCGGTGATACTGCGCAAGAAGTTCAGTCATTTAGTTGACAAAACAACAAATCTAACTTAACATATGTATCAAAGAACATGATCAACGTCAAATGTAGTCAAAACGCAACCAGCAAATCACGTGACACATCGTGTGACGACGGCGTGTTAGATGTCGACCTCCAGCAACAATCGTAAGTACTCTTCACTACATCCACACGAGATAAAATTACGCACGTAAAAAATGCGAGCCTACGGTCCGTTCTCCGACGAGCAGCTGTTTTTTTACGACGATAAAACTATTCTCGACCTCGATCAGTTCCAAATCTACGACTCGGCCAAATCAGAATTCATCGGATTCGACGATCTGCAGAAACTATATGACAAAGGTAAAAAGGCCAACTTTAACAGGATATTCTTCGGTGGGATTGCTACTATAGATGACGTAAGAAACAGTTTATCTCATTTCTCGTCAGTTTGCGCTGACGCGTTTTTGTAGCCAAGCATGCTATGTCAACAAGGCTTTGACCTGCTCTATAAGGCCGTCACAGATCGATTTCCGAGTGTTACTCCCGCAGGTTTTGAGAGGAGATGCTTAGAAGATAAGGTTAAAGTTGAATTGTATTGTCAATTGAAGAACATGCCGGTTGCTTACTTGAGTACGTCGTTGATGAAATCTTCTTCGTTCGCCGAATGTCTACTCATACTTCACATCAGCTGAACGACCGGAAAACTCAATCCTGGTTTATTCCAACAACCTAACAAAGCAAGAGACTATTTTTTTATATTTGTAACTATAAATCACAAAAACCAATTTTTTAATAGTTTCAATAATCAACGAAGCTACCGCGTGAACACATTCCACATCAGATGTTTCTCACGAAGCGAAGAAACGCTACAATTCGCCATGATTGAAAAATTCGTTGTAGACGCGTGCAAGGCCAAACTGACCAAAAAGACACCACGTTCCCAGCGCGACGTTCATTGGCTCGTCAAAGAATATATCAAGCTCTACGGCGAAGTATTCCGCCGCGGCCGTCGTCGTCCCACACTGCACCGAGCCGTCGTATATGATTATTTCGCCGTGTACGCGGAAATATTGGGTGACATAATTGAACACAAGATTTTTACGATGGATACTGCGAAATGGAAAGTCTGGATAGCCGAATCCAAGGAATATGCGCGAAAGGCCGAAGCAAAAGGAAGCGAATGGGGCTCTGTTCCGCTTGGTCGTCTTCAAAATCTGCCCGAGAAACACACGTCGGAGAGTGAAGGAGAGGAGGGAGGCGACGAAGATGTGGATATGAATGAAAATGACGATTATGTTAGCATTGGTGGTGATGATGAAGTCGCCAGTAGAGACATGGTAACGTCGTTTATCCAAGACGTCAACTATTGTTTATGCTAATCAACCGCGTTTCAGCCAGGAATCGCTTCGGAGTCATCTGCAGACGAAAGAGATGTTATTTACAGAGTCGACGCCACCGTCGAAGCCCTAATTCAGCCCCGATTCCACAAGCGAATGCCTCTGACCTCGTGGTACTGGGAATGCGATATTGACCCGGATTGTACATTCGTGATTAACCTCAACCATGCTCAAAGAAAGGCAGACGCGCCATATATGGCGAAGCTGAAAGATAGCGAGAAGACCTTTTTAGTCGAGGGATCTTGGAGGCTGGAAGATCGGAAGATTCGGCGGATTTGGGAGAAGATTTGTCAGTCCCATTTGGAAGAGCACATGGAGGAAGTTGGGCTTCTAGTTGATCATGTCAATAAGCGGATTGTGCTGAAACCAACTAATGAAAATTGATTGCTAATGAATACACTTAGAGCGAGTGGCGTATATATAGCACAGCGTTAACTTCAAAATATGCGCGATAAGGATCTGTAAAAGAAAGTGTATATCGGCCTATCGATATATCAATATCAAGGTCCACACTGGACCTGAGAAGCGCTCTAACCCGTGACATGCGTGACAGGAGTGCTGTCACACGTTGTGCGGCATGCCGCGGCGATACTGGAACATTTTTTTTTGAATTTTGGTCCGTTGGGCTTCAACTTCACCCCCACCACGTTGCGGTGTGCACGTAAACGAATGGCGTAATTTTTAACAAATCCGTTCTTCGACTAATGTGTCCATATTTCATGGCCATGTCCATACTTTCACGCCCTGCGTTTGTGGACATCGGACAACTGGTTATCTCGTTGTTTCACGTCACATTAACTCAGGACAACACACCTTCCTAGACTAAAGAACAAGACGATTGGACATTCGTTTGTTCTATGTCCTTGTGTGTCCTTTTTGGTACTTTTCGTACTTCTATATATATTGCTCTAATTTTCCTGGGTAGGCTTCCCCTACACCTTCAGTTATCCGCACTGCATCGACGTCGCGTTCAACGAATTGCGCAACACATCATGCTTGACCGTCTCCCTTACGAGATCTTCCGACAAATCACAAGGCAATCCTTAGATGTCTGTGGCCGTCATTTCATAATTCCCGACTCGGATGGATTGGCTCCGCTACCGCCAATCAAGATGAGCCATGTATGTCGCTCATGGAGGACCGCGCTTTTATCTGATGCAACTATGTGGACGTGGATCAGTATCCCGGAGATGGCACCAGCGCAGGTAATAGAAATGCTGCGTCGATCTGGTTCTGCCCCACTCAATGTGCTCTTATACGCGTCAGCTTACGATGCAACGGTGTGCCTTGATACACCGTATTTTGAAAGCACAGGCCTTGCTCTCATTTTCCACGAAATTCACCGTTTCCAGTCCTTCCAATTGGTTATTGCGCGAAATCATTCCATACCCATGACAGGTTTTCTGAACTATCTCTCGCAGCAGCTTAACCAACCTGCGCCCTCTTTGAAGCAACTTTTTCTGGACATACATCCTGGAATTGCGAATGGGAGCTGTGACATCTTGGAAATACTGTTTTCGGGGACTACATCCCATCTCGAACATTTATATCACCGAATCATCACCGGTTTCACAGAACTGTTGTCTTCCCCGTTATTCCAAAATCTTGCTAGTTTGCATCTTGACTTATTGCGAACAACCCTCGATTATGACTCTCTTCTTAACGTTCTCGAGCTGTCACCCGACCTTCGCTTGTTGGAGCTCGTAATGGCGGGAAAATGTGAAACCATTGCATACAGTACCGACCGCCGAATTCATTTGCCACACCTACGGTCTCTGATGCTTATTGGTTCTAAGGCAGCCGAAGTGGCGGATTTTTTACTAGGACATGTCATATTTCCTTCTGAAAATGTCGATTATCGTATCCTCCGAACAAATTTTCGGCGCATGTCCAACTCACTGGCGGGTTCTCCAGTTTTAACAAGGTTCCTCACCCAACGGCGTCATACATCCTTATCGATCTCCATGCGTTCATCAAACCCCGAGATAAGCGTCACGTTCTCAAACCGTTCCAACAGTTCAGCCTTTGCGACCATATACGAAGGGAAACACGGACCTATAAACGACCTTTTGACCTTTCTTAATGGATTCAAATTATCATATATCACTTATTTACACCTCAAAGGTCCCCTGTTGAGAGCTGACATTCTTCGGCAGCTTTTCAATCGTCTGGTCAATTTGAAACATTTGGTTATCGAGCACGATAACTGGGCTGACAGGAAGCCTCTTTCATCGCCGATGACGTTTCTCACGGCATTGATGCCTCTCCGATCAAACATTGTTCCACAGGCACTCTCCCCATCTTTGCAGGTCCCGAATGACGGCAATTCGAATCCTGTCAATAATCCCACTTGCTCATCCCTGTTTTCATTGACGATAATATTCAGATCCTATCGTGAACTGGCAATGGACGAGAAATATGCTAAATTACTTATGAGATGTTGTTTGGCTCGAAAACGCACAGGACATGCGATAAAGCAAGTATCCATCCTCCTTCCTTGTAACGTTCAGTTGACGGAAGAGACGAAGAGTGTGTTGCGGAATAAAAAGGAATGTCCTGTCGATATCGAAACGAGTCAGCCACGGCCGGCATTGACCTGGGGGTTAACGAATCGTGTTGCCCCTCGTGTAACATCGTATCAAATATAAAACTCTCGCGTGCCTCTCTTCATTCAGTGTGGGCTGCAATGACGGCGATCACTTCAACACCATAGTTAACCTATAATATTAACATGTACTCAATATGCTCATCATTCTCTTGCGTAGTATGTTTTCCATTTTACCTGCTTCAATGACCCATGTAGGAACACTTAAGGCCGTCGAATAAATATTAATCATGGTTCCATACCAAACCGCCTTCGTATCTGATTTCAAACTTGAGCCATCATACTATGATGTCGACACTGTACCATTGCACAGCGCATCCGTACTTAGTAAGTCCATAATTCCTACATTCACGCGACTGGGGAATCAATCAAATTGACATGATATTATAAATCACTATAATTTCGGCTCTCTTTCACCGAGTAATTCAAATTCAATATCAAACGTGTGCACTATGATGATGTTAGCGAGGGATGTTGGCATATATATATACTAATGTAATACCCACGCAGATGCTGGAAAAAACATATGACCATCTGTAACCATTTCATCAGTAAACACTGTTTCGATATTGTTTAAACTCACATAGCAACGGATAGAGCAGGGGCAAAAGAAGTGTGCATATAAATGCCGGTAAGCAAGAAGGTTACTGTTGTTGACGCGACACTTCAGTCATGACTCAACGAACCTAAGCCTGATATACACTTACAAAACAAAATTATAAAAACCCATATCCCATCCCTAAAGAAATCTGCGTATAATGGAGAATACGGGACCCTTGTTTTCCATGCCCAAAACTGAAGCATGGCAAACCTTGCGGCAACACAGACAAAAGCGAAACTTTGAAAAACAAGCTCAGAGAAACTATTAGGGCGATCACCGTCAGTTGCAAAACTTATCTACGGTACTGGTTTGAACTACTCACAAGACAAATGATACCCTCCCGTCAAATTGTTCAATCATACAAGCTCCAAAAGGTGCAGGAAGATGATCCCCTCTCGTATCCCTCACCCGAAACCCGGGCACACTCACAGCCAGAAAAATAATCGCCACAATTTCGATTATAATGAAAAGTAAAGATAGAGACCAAAGTATGAATTTTGATCGTACATAGAATGCATAGACTAAACATGAGCTTTGGATCTATAACGTAAAAGGAATCAAATGTATTACCTCGTTGTATGAGTAGTATGTTTGAGCATGCTATTGTGAATGATCCAACAAAACTAACGATCCACATTAGTGCCGGACAAAGCTTGTTGGATTGTGTGGAGCTTCCCAAAAAAGCGAAAATCATCATACTTGGAAAATATATCAGAAGTTTTCAAACAGGCGAATTTCGACACCACCTTACCAATATATTCCAAGAACAAAATAACGAACCGTTAAATATAGGATTTTCACGCGAGTAAATTTGAAGCTACTAGATATATCTACTATGTGAGATATATTCTCGGGACAACAGGACATTACATACGACCAGATATATTTTACCTATTCAGAAGCTCAGTACTTGGAAAGAACATATCGGAAAGAGCTGAGTATTTACTTCTTCATCGAAGACTAAGAGTGTATCCCATACGAAGAGAGTTGTACTAGCAACTGCAACACCTCAATGTCAGAGAACAGTCTTAAAATCAAAAATCAGATTTTACCTAAATTACATCCAGCTGTGTAGAAGAGCGGGAGAGCTGGTAACAGCTGTAAAGGCTGGGTCATGGTGTAAGGATTACCGTTGTTGTTGTAGTGAGAGATTGAGCGCTAGATGCGTTTTACGGGAGCGCAGAAAACCTAACCTGAGGAGCCTCGTCCCAGTAGCTCCGCTTCTAGTGAATGTCCCAATAGCCGACATCAGGCACCACGGGGCATAGTTAGCCCGACTATTGACACCTACTAGCTAAGTCATGTACCAACCTAAATATAGTCGTAACCGCTAGTTATCGATGGATAATGGGCATGCACAGTTAAATGGACACTTACACATGTACATGATCGGAAAATCGGACACACCTACATGCCCGGCCTGCGAGATGGAGACGGAAACCACTGCGCAGTTCCTGTGCAGATGCCCAAGATACGACAAATACCGGGAGAAAGTACAACGGTACTTCAGATAATACACAATCATGAAGAGCCGACTCCTCAGTAACCGGAGGGCGGTAAAGGTCCTGTTCGAGTACATCAACAACACCGGGCGATTTAAGACCACACACGGAAATTTGGACATACCTCGAGCCAGGCAAAGAGGAAGAGGAGGAAGAGGAGGGAAGCGAAGATGAACGGTGGGAACACAGGTCCCCACGACACCTCACTATGCGATGAAAGAGCGAGCGCGTATATGAAATGACGAGATCCGGCCATCTCCACACGTCAAAGTCCCGGTACATAGGGCAACGCCCTCAGGGACTCAGGGACTCACACACACACACCCCGATGCATAATAATAGAGCGTATTGGGCAAGACCAGTAATTATTATTAGTTTTTAATGGACCTCAATGGACTTCTACTCTGTAAATCGAATTTAATTTTGAAGACAAGTCCCTTCCTGCCCTATCCTTTCAAAGTCAAGTTAGAAGGCTTTCCCTGCCATTATATATACTCGGATTTCTGTGGTTTGTAGTAAACGTGTCATAATAATTAACAAACACACCTTCACACATTTGTATATGGGGCATCAGCTACATATTTACATACAGCACACATAAGATTTTTATTTGCAGCTATCTAACTAAAGGCTAATTTATATCCAGGAGTTGCAAAATCCATTACGTCTCACGGCTTTTTCTTCTCTTTCTTCACCATGTCGTTACATTTGCGAATAGTCATCAGACTTAATACTGATCGCTAGCATCCACTGGACTCCATTGGATTGAACTCGCCGCGCGAGACCATGCTACTGACAGCGAACCGATTCCACTAAGTCCCATTAGCGCCCATTAATGGATACCCACCAACTTAACCAGCAACCAAGATCTTGGAAGCCACCGTACTCTCTCGTCCAGAAGTCGGCTCCACAAGTTAATCTCATGGCTCCTCAATTATCTTTCCTTCCTGTCTCGAATTCATGGCGGGGACCAAATAATCGACCAATACCCTTGATCACGGATAATGCCAATAACATAGTTATCTTGTATTTCCAAAAGTCGAAGAAAGTTTTATTAGTGCAATATCCGTGTTTCATATCTCTCCGTAGCCGGCAAATTAAGTGAAAACGAGCTTGACAGAATTGGTTTCCAGTCGCTCGTTCGGATTCGGCTACGACGAGCAATAGACCTCGATACAGCCTAATTTAGTAAAAACATTTTATTTAATGTAAAATAATGTAAATATTTATAAATCGTCATACTTGGAAAATATCAAAAGTTTTCAAACAGGCGAATTTCGACACCACCTTACCAATATATTCCGAGAACAGGATAACGAACCGTTAAATATAGGATTTTCACGCGAGTAAATTTGAAGCTAGATATCTCTGCTATGTGAGATATATTCTCGGGAATTGAACAGGTCATTACGACCAGATATACTTTACCTGTTCAGAAGCTCAGTATTTAAAAAACGTATCGAAAAGAGCTGAGTACTTGCTGTAACTTCTTCATCGAAGACTAAGAG
Source organism: Phallus indusiatus (assembly GCA_027605045.1). NCBI lineage: Eukaryota > Fungi > Basidiomycota > Agaricomycetes > Phallales > Phallaceae > Phallus > Phallus indusiatus. Next base: position 285,399 of record JAQFWX010000022.1, on the reverse strand, counting down.
TGTATCCCATATGAAGAGAGTTGTACTGGCAACTGCGATACTTCAATGACAGAGAACAATCGTAGAATCAAAAATCAAAAATTACCTAAATTACATCCAGCTGTGTAGAGGAGAGGAAGAACTGGTAAAAGCTGCGAAGACTGGGTCATGGTGTAAGGATGTTGTTGTCCGAGTCGCAGTGAGAGTTTGAGCGCTAGGTGCGTTTTACAGGAGAGCAGAATACTAGCCAGCTCCACAAGTTGATCTTACCGCTTGGAAAATGAGTATTGACTAGTGATTACTAGTGAGGAGCCCACTAATGCCTTTTATCTCAGTATCGTTCGGTATGAGTTGATATCCCACCCACCTACCCATCTCCGTCCGTCGTTAACATATAGTGCACGGAGCTGCTCCTAAACAATCGGAACAAATTAGCAGAGCTAACATATAATCATGCGGTCAGCCCGAGGCGAGAATTGTCAGTCTCAGCAGTTGATATCCTTGAACTAATAAGTACTGAAATCCGGTTGAGCCCCAAACTCCCTCAAATGAGGGATGCGTAACAGCATTTTCTTCCTGTAGTAAAACGTCGGTCGTGGTGTTGAATTTTCGGGAAATGATCATATGTTTATTCAATCATACGTGAATGATGAACAAGGTTCAATATATTTCAAAACAGCAGTTTTACAAAAAAAAGCCGATCTCGAACTGCGACGTACCGGCACCTTGTAGGTTATAAAAGCCCAAGTAAGAATCTTGAAGATTGAAGATTGAATATCTTGAGAAGACATGCCAATTTTAACCATTTGACATGAGAGCTACCTTTCGTGTTCTTAGAAACAACGAAATTTCGGATGAGTGATGTTGTAACCTAAATAGTTCAGGCCGATTCTCCGTGAAGTGAGGTGAGATTCGGAAGACTAGAGCGCCATTTCTAATACCATAGATACCACTCGACTGAGTTTTTGCAGTTTTATCGTGTTTCGAGACATCGGAAGTATACATGTGGTACCTCTATCATCAGTTGTTGCTGTTACAACAAAGCCATCGCTGGTGGGTTCAGGGGAAGGACTGTGCTCGACTGTGGACTCAGGTTCGGGCAAAAAGAACGGTCTGTGATATGGTCTAACAAGCCGAGGGCCGAGCTTGGATCATTATCGTACCTGGTTTTCTAGACCATGTACAGTAAACTGAGTTGAGCAATAAGCAATGTTTAAACAGCGGCGGTTCACGGCAAGAGACCTACTATGACCTCCGGACAAAGTTCATATTCAGATGGAAACGTATCGTGGTGACGGTTGAGCTGGTGCAATGAGCGATGCGCGGTCTCTAAGCAACGTTAATGTCGGCGGAGTTAGTCAATGATTAATTGATTAATGATCGGCGACTGAGGAGAGAGTCTCACCTCGTTTCAACAAATTTTTATTAGCTTGGAATCCGGAAATTCCCATAGATTCGGTGGAATCTGATAAATATAAATAGGTTTTTATTCATACGCATTTCCAAACACAAGGAGAACTCTTAGTGCTGACACTGCAGTGCGCTGACTGGATCACCACTGAGGCCCAGTGGCGTTCGGTGGCAATTTTTCCACAGCGGAGTCCGGGGTCAATAAGCCTCTGGATCTACGAGATATTAACCACACGTGTGGATGCACCCGTGTACGCATGCTGAAACAGTACTGAATACTTCACAATGTATATCTTTGCGTCCGTTCTCATGTTGCCAAGTTTAATTGGAACCACAGACATTTGTCATCACCAAAACATGGTGACAAGAGCCGTGCAAAAGAAAATTCTAGAGGCATGGACTCAATTGAGACCTATGTCGGAATTTACATATTACCTTCTCACAATTTTCTCTGTGAGGTTTCTATTCCCACACTGCTTTGACCGAATGCCGCCGTATTGAATCTTATATCTGTATATACGAGCGAACTTGGGCACGGTTCTCTCGCCTCGTCAATTGCCAATCGAAGATTAATAACCAAGTGGGGTGCCTAAAAAATTAAGTTAAGTACAGGGGAAAAAAGGCACAATGAACGCACAGAGAGTCCCGCGATTGCATAAGCCCAACTGAAATTTTTGAATATTCAAACGCTTCAGAGTGTAAATATCCTTACCAAAGAGCAATTTCGCCTAATACAGAGCCCTTGAACTGAAATCCAATCATATACAACAGGATACTAACTATGAATACTATTGTCAGTTATCTTTTTTTCGTAAGGATGTTAACATGCCTACTACCTAGTAAAACAAAGAAAACCCAAACACCGTCCCGAATGAAAATATTATAAATATGAGAAGTTGTATAGAATATCGTCAAGATGTTCTTTTGCAAATAGATGTGTCGCCCGAGAGCCAGAGTGAAGAGAATCGTCTGTACCAGAAGTAAAGGCAACCTGCCAATGCACGTAATTAATGTTTTATTGAACTCGTGGGCTACGAGGGGTTAAAGGTGCCGGTGACTTACCAGACATATGATGCAGTATTGGGGAACTTCAATACCACACAAGTCACAACTGGTAGCTGAAGGGGAAAGGGGTTCGCGGCACTCCGAACTTTGGGCATCACAATTCCGACTAAATATACGATGACGGTGAATGCAACACCTTCCATGACACAAAGAGACCAAAGTAGCAACTTGTTTCGACCATACAATCCAAACACTAATGACTTTTAGTACAACTGATATTTTGTGTAAAAGTGTAGAGTTTTAGAATACCGCGGCATATCAATAATATGTCCACACATGTGGAAATAACCAGCCAGAGCGCACCAGCCAACCAGCAGATAGAGTTGCACATGGAATCCGTGGTTCTCCACATCCCAACATTAAACAAAAGACTCGTTCTGAAAGTATATGAATAAAACATTTAGTTAATAGATAGTGCCTAAATGCTCACATTTCTGCCACAATAACGAGGAAGCGGATGATCCCAACAAGAACGGTAATATGAGAAAACTTGTATCTGAAGTCTCATTTCAACCAGGACATTCACTGTGGTTAGAGATAACTTACTTCCAAATGTATGTCGACTAAACCAATCAAAGATATCAAATTTAGTCAAATGACTGAAAACAAAAGATACCTCTTTGTCCAGATTTAATAGAATATCCCAAAAGAAAAGCGTAGAGGAGGCAACTTCAGACACGTAAGCAAAAGAAATTAATACGGCTTTCGGGGAAATGATCATTACCAAGGTTATAGTTTAGAATATAAACGTTCTTCACCAAGTCTGGGAGAGCGGCTGCAGGAATACCTAAAAATTCACCGCTGTATATCGAGATTGTGTTGTTCATCGCGGTAGTTCAAACCTTCGTAAAATGAGCGGTGGCTAGGAACAGCCTGTCGATGTCTTTTTTATATAAGTCCCTATGAACGTCTGGTTCAAAATACCGCTCATTTTACCAAGGTTTGAGCTACCGTGATGAATAACACAATTACCCTAGACCGCTGACGGCAGTACCGTGTGAAACTGGCTAAGAACAGGCTGTCGATGCCTTTTATATAAGTGCTGCGATCGTCTGATGCAAGATAGTTTCGCATGAGTAAATGCCTTCGGCGGTGTAGGGTGAACCAACAACTCCATCCATCGAATCACGTTGATTTGGCATCTGTGCAAATTTCTTGAGCAAAATGATACGGATTGGCAAGAGAGGTAACACATATGTGATCATATGGCTGACATAGGCGAAAGCCCTTTTGATGTGCCATCTCTATTACATCTCAACTGATGCGGTTATAGACTGTCTGACGAAATGTGACGCACCGTGCCCACCGCTTGAATAGATCATAAAACCTAAGTAGTAGTCTTGAAATCGATTGAAGTACCAGCAGACATATTTTGGCTATTTGTCACAAGATTCGCCCTTATTTGTTGCTGGAGATTTGGCAAAATTGAATAAATTGCCAATGGCAGTGTTTTCACCTTCTTCTCTGCGGAGTGCCACGTATTAATCAGTGATCTGGGTTTTGGTCCTGGAGCACATCCCCACATCTTGAAACTTCCAGAGCGCTCTGGATGGGGGGATGTGCTTCAGAGCCAAAAACCAGATCATTGATCAGTGAGATGAAATCTAGTCATCACTCAGAAGACTGGAGCCCCAAGTTGATGCCACGATCCTACTTAATTGAGTTATTTTAGTATGATTCTAGTTCAAGATTAATAACGTACTCATCTAAACCATGTAATAGGTAGCAGACTGAACAAAGACATGACTGCGTCGAGCAATAGTTCAAACAACGGCGCTGAACGGCAATGTTTACGGGCCTAGTTAGTCCAAACATGGACACGTAAAGAACATAATCGACGTCAACGTAGTCAAAACTCAACCAGCAAATCTCGTACTCAGTATGTAAGTCCATAATTCTTATATTCATGCGATTGAGGAATCAATCAAATCGAGACGATATGATAGATCACTATAATTCCTGCTCCTTTTCACTGAGTGATTCAAATTCAATATCAAACGTGTGCACTATTATATCGTTAGCGAGGAATGTGGGGATATATATTTCAATAATCTAATACCCACGCAGATACTGGAAAAAACATATGGCCATCTGTAGCTGTTTCATCAATGAACATTGTTTCGATATTGATTGAACTCACAAGGCAACGGCACGCCAAAGGTCTAGATCAAAGAGCGAATTGCAAATCACGTCGGTTGCGTTGAAGAAAAAAATTGGGATGAAGCATTGGTGTCTTTTGCATTCACGTTGTCTTGATTTTGTGGGTCCCAGTCCAATCTGGGAAAAGCAGTGACGCTGGTGGAGGACGAATTTCAAAATTGTGATGACATCTGATTATTTTGATGCAACAGAAGTCGGAAGACCATCGTGCCACGCAAACTGTACGAATTTAAGGCATCCAATTTTTCAAGGCCGGTTTTGGGAAACCGTTAATTGCAGGATCCAATCTGTCTAGGATGGATTTTGGATTGAACGTGGTATGCCAGTGGGTGTGTGGTACTGACCATGATGGCCAAAACGAACGGACCACAATTAACGCAGTCTAGCAAACGAGTGGTCTGTTGGGCGATTCAAGTAAAAATCACATTAGCGTTAACTCTAAGACCGTTAAAACGAAGGAACATATGGCTGGAACGAGATAAATCATACTTTGATCTGACATTATTGAAAATATAGCCCACGCGGCAAAGAAGTTCCATCTGAAAAAAGTTCCTTCAACTTTCTGAACTCTCGAATGGTCGTTATGATTAACGAAACATGTCCTAGGGTGAAGTACTGGCGTTTGTCTGGACGCCAGCACTGGACAGGAAAGCGTTGTGAACATGGCATCACACGCTTAGTCAGCCCAATTTTTTTTTCGCAACTCACCCCCAAACTCAACCAGGTACGGCTCACATCTAAAAAATGCTGTAAAGTACAATTTCCAAAAAAATGCGTCTTTGATTAATTGTCTCATGGAAGCCATTTATACGTCCTCTAGACGTTGTTACTCGGCGATGGCACCTCTTCTTAGACTGAGGACAAGGATGTTTGGACAAGGACCCATATAATTGTCCTACATTATTGTGTGTGCATGTATTTATTCGTACCCACATATACTATCTACAAGCTCTGACTTCCTCAGCCTCTCATCCCTTAGATCTTCAGCTCTCTACGTCGAGTTTCAAAAGGATTGTGCAACAACTATGCTTGATCGCTTACCTTACGAAATTTTCCGGCGAATCATAAAACTATCCCTGGACGTTTACGGCAGACATTCTATGTTTCTCAACTCAGATGGATTAAGTCCGCTACCCCCAACTAAGATGTCGCATGTATGTCATTCATGGAGGACCGCGCTTTTATCCGATCCAACTATGTGGACCTGGATCAGCATCCCACAAATGAAGCCGGATGAAGTAACAGAAATACTCCGTCGGTCTGGTTCTGCACCACACAAAGTGCTTGTATACGCGTCGGTTGTAAGGCTCCGGCTGCTCCTTGATACCTGGTACTCACAACGCAATCCCTCGATCTCGTTTTCCAACCGGTTTCAATTGTTCGAGTTGATTTTCGTACAAGATTATTTCAACGCCATGACAGGCGTATTGGACTATCTCTTGCAACAGCTCAAATAACCTGCGCCCTCACTACGTAAACTATTGATAGACATTAATACGGAAACTACCGGTGAGGATCGCAAAATTGTCCAAACTCTGTTTTCGGGAACAACACCCCGTCTCGAACACCTACATCACCGAATTATTACCGGTTCCTCAGAACTACTGGCTTCCCCGTTATTTCAAAATCTGGCTAGTTTGCATCTCTATCTACCACGAATAACTATCGGATATGAGAACCTTCTCAAGGTCCTCGTGCTCTCTCCCGGCCTTCGCGCATTCGAGCTCGAAATTGCGGTATATTGCAAAACTGCTGCGTACGTCGCTACCGACCGCCGAATTCATTTGCCCTATCTACAATCATTATGGATTCTAGGGAACAATGCCGATGAAGTGGCGAATTTTTTGTTAGGACACGTTACATTTCCTTTTGAAACTGTTCACTATCGTATCGTTGGAGGAGATTCTCAGCGCATGTCCAACTTACCAGCTTTGACATGGTTCTTTTCCCAGCGACGTCACTCTTCTTTAACAATATTCGTCCACTCGATAGTTCCCGACATCCGCATCGAGTTTGCGAGCCATTTCAACGACGAGGCAGCCTCAGTTTTTACGACGACATATTTACGACCGCTTTGAGCCTTCGGACAACCTTCCAGCCTTTCTCAATGAATTCAAATTATCACATATCGACCACCTACACCTCAGAGGTCCAGAGGACTCCCGCTAAAAGCTCATATCCTTCAGAAGATTTTCGATTATCTTGTCAATTTAAGTCATTTGATCATCGAGCACGATAGATGCGCCGATGGGATGTATTTTATACCGCCGGAAGACTTCCTCGTGGCTTTGATGCGTCTGCCGTCGGAGGTTTACTCACAACTTGATCTGCTACTCTCACGAGGATCAGATGGCAAGTTGGTTTGCAATTACAATGCATCATACTGACCGGTCGATTTCGAATCCCGACAATAACGTCCTTCCTTGTCCATCTTTGTCCACAATAAGAATCGTATTCCGCTCCTGCTTTTCTATGCTGAGATTTCCTAAGGAGTATGCTGAACTGCTTGTGGCATGTTTTTCGGTTTGAAAACGTGCAGGACATGTGCTTAAGCATATCTATGTGTCCACTTTTTCGCGCGTCTTGTGGCGACGGGCAAAGGTTTTGCTGAATAGGAATGTTGATTGTCCTCTCGATCTTTCAACGCCATTGCCAGTTTGAACTACAAGTAAACTGGATCACTGGGATGCTGCTTCTCGTGAACCACCTTTTCGAGTTCGATAAACACCCTCTTGTTCTCCTTGGTATGAATTCCGTACTGACAGCTTCTACAGTCTGGTCTGATGAACATTTTAGCGCAGTTGCGAAGGTTCAAACGTTCAACATCTAACGTTCCACATTACCAGAAGCTTAATCAATGAAGTGATGGCTCGCGATCTAACGGTGCTATTACGCATCTTCGTTTCTTTTTAAAAGATATCATTCGCATGCCGTACTGTACATCATATATATCTCCGCTTTGCCTTTCCCTACGCCTTTAAAAATTGTTCCAGACTCGGAGTCGGAGCCTGATTGGGCTGCTGAACGTCGAATGATCGTTGACGATGCAAGGGCAATTTACGGGACGGTTGGGCTTCAACGTGTCCTGGCTACAGAAAGCGCGAACAGAACAGGAATCTCACTAATGGTGTTATGTTCTATTCGTGAGTTCCGTGGTTTTGAATCCCCCCCGCTCTTTTGTGGGGGCACAGTGATACACTCACTGAATATTGTGGTAGATTTGAGCACCAAGCTTTATGGCTATCAAAGAAATCTTTTGGCTATAAGCCATGAACATGAACACCGTTGTAAGTTTCAATTCAGTTCTCGTTATCGGTCATCAAAAATGTGCTTGCATGTTGAAATCTATCGAGAATCACTAGCACTTGTCACAGCTTATTGCCAGGTGAGAATGTGTAAGCATCGTCGTTCAAAATCCTACGTATATGACTGACTGATTGATTGACCCGAATCTTTAGATATACTTATGGACTCCGTTGTAATGCAATAAGCAAAAGGAATTCAAGCTGTGTTCAAGCTGTGTTAAGAACTGCCAAGGAGCCCATATATCATTAAATTCGAGTGATGTCTGTTCAAGCGGCGGTAATGGAACTTTACAAGTGAAATACCTGTTGAGATTTGGCATAGAGCCAAGAAGTAAGCTATACTATATAATACAACTCAATGATCTTATATCTTGGCACGAAGCTTGGGTTTGCTAAATAAAATTTTAGGCTGCTTGGTAGACGATACAATCACAGTATCACATTAAGGCTGAGAAGAGAAAAGAGACCTTCTGTGCCATGTCAAAGGTTTCAGGCACGGTATTGGGGATTTGGCCAATGGTCGCTTTAATTTGATATGCGCCGTCAGGAGGGAGGCAGAGTAAGTAAGGGAACCAGTGTTCGTGTGCTCAGAGGGAAATCATAATGGGGGGCATAAAAGTCGTTGCTATTGTAGTCAAAAAGACAGTTTTTTATATACAGTTTGTAAAACGCATGTTCCAGGAAAATGGAACTAAAAAGGTGATTGGAAAGATAAAAATATAAGAAATGTGAATTTCAAAATAAAGTGAAACAAAAGGGAGACAAAAGGTGAAAAATAGAAAATACTCTCTTATCTTACATCGCACGCAACCACCATAGACACACCATGTCGGCAACATTCAACTTGAATGAAAAAAAAGCACACGTCGAGGCTCCCAAAGAAAAAGGCGAAAACTCTGGAGCCGCTCAGAGAGGGCCTGATGACCAAAAGGAACGACCCAAGTCTCCGTGGATAAACATGGACCCGAGTCTCTCAAACACAGAAGGAGAACAGCCTACTGCCATGCCAGCGACGGGTCAACAGTCCGATGAAAGGATAGAGAATTTGGTGGATCTTTTCCGCGAATTTCTTGGTGAGTTTTCTGCACCTTGGTATAGTATATATGAAATGTTTCCCAACCTATTCGTGCATTCTGAAGAGACCGTACCCAACAAAGTAGTCTCTGATTCTTCTCATCCCGACACGCAACGAAACACGACAGGACGTAAAAGGTTTTTCGGACTAGCCAAAGGCTTTTCCCCAGAGACTGGCTGTGAGCATGTCAATTTTGAATCCCGTTTACTAACTCGCGCGGGCTAACGTAATGCATAATAGATATGATTACGAACAAAAGTATTCACGGGATGAACCCGGGAAGGAGATCGCGGAAAATGCTCGTCTCTGGCTCACTTACCTCGACGAAGCTGAATCGTTTGATCATGAGAGGGCAGAGAGGTGGAAAGACACAGTAGATGTACTTCTCGTCTTTGTACGCAGAACATTTATCCGTTATCATATCATAAAAGCTGATTTTTCGTATATTAGGCTGGTCTCTTTTCTGCCGTTATAACAACATTCATCTCACAGGCTTCACAAAGTCTGCAAAAAGATAATACCCAAGTTTCTGCATCCCTACTATTTGAAGCAGTTCAATTATTACGGGCCAATTTCAGTGGAGTATCAGCAAGCCAAGTACCCAGCTCAACACTGACACCTACGTCGCCATTTACGCCATCCACAACCACATTTTTGGTGAACGGTCTATAGTTTACAAGTTTGACGATCACATTATCTACCGCGCTATTTGCTGTTCTCGCGAAGCAGTGGCTCCATTATTATTTATCTTCTATTCCTAGATCGGTGAATGAAAGAGTTCGAGCCAGACAGCTGCGGCTCAATGGCTTCGAATCGTGGAAGGTTCCGGTCATCATCGACATTCTCCCCATCCTTCTCCACCTTGCTGTCGGCTTGTTTCTTACGGGAAACATTATATTACTGTTTCCACTGGACGTTCGTCTTGCCTGGACGATTCTCATCATCACCAGCATTACTTACACTTTATATTTTATCTCGGTCATGTTACCTATTTGGTACGCGGAGTGCCCGTATACAAGCCCGTTAACGATTTATACCGGGTGTCTCTTCCTTTTTCTTCGACAAGTTTCCCAAACCAGCTTTCAAACACCGATGCACCGTGGGTTTCAGAGACTTCGGTCCATTATATTATCTGGCAACTTGCCGAGACTCACAAAGTGGAGAGAAGAGAATATAAAAAAAGTTATCAAAAATGCAGTATCCCTTGACGTTACGTCGATGCGGTCAGTTGGCTCCATGCGACTTCCTCCAATCGAAGTGTTCACCGAATTATTGCACGGTCAGTAGCTGTGCATCCATTTATCGGCAAACGATTTGATAGGGACGCTCTCCTGAATCTTTGTCGTACTTTGGAAATCAATGAAACCAATTTCGTGGATTTGCGTTATGGCTTGTGTCTGGATCTCGCAGCCCGTTCTATAACATGCTGGAAACTACTCAGGTCCATTCCCGATGTGGTACAAAGTCAGCTGAAGGAAGCAGAGTATCAGAGCTATCTCCGGATTGAGGCCATTGGGCTTCATGACAAGGTGGAGCCACAAACTCTCCGTGGTGCCATCATGGGCAATCTTAGTCTTCCACTGACCATGTGGTGTCATCTCTTCAGAGAGACCTCACCCGATCCTACGGAGGCTGTGCATATACTCACCCATGGACCTTGGGGTTTATTCAATTGGAAATTCAATCCCACTCGCCAACTTGTACGTAACGCGGGGTTAGTACGATTTGATAGCCAAGAACTGGGATGGTGGAAGTTTGAACGCCTATTCTGTTACTTCAAACTGGGCAACCCCGACTATTCATCGGAAGCCAAATGTTATGAATCGTGTTATCTCCTTCTTATTACCATTTACCGTAATCTCACTTCCGATTACCCACTCATTACCCACGAAGTTCGGAGACGGAACTCCTTATTATATGTGTTTGCCAGCTTTTCGTGGTATTTTGATCCCTCGAAACGACTTGACACATTGGAGAATGCCGAGTACTGCTTCATGTTCTTCAAACATATCTTCTGCGTAGACTCATTCTGGTGCGAGTCCATGACGGATGACACCAGATTGCGTGTAACAAATTCTCTGCACTATATTTATTTCTGGATGAATACTCCACTAGATAACCACTTGACGTTTGCGGACGGTCACAACCTCTCTCTCATCTATCAATGGTATTCGCGAGATCTGGATCCAGGTCTCTTGTATCGCACCCCCCCTCTGTTCGTGCTATTACTCGTGCCCCAGAACCACCACCATCTATCCACAATCCTCTTGGAGGATCCGGACGCAGTATCCAATTTCTCAAGGTGTCTTTATAACTTGGCGAATTATGTATATATTTCCAAGGAAATGAGAACATACGAAGTCTTAGTCAATCTCCTCAAGTCCGTGAATCCGAGGAATCCCCTGTTCACCATTCTTTACAGCCCCTCCGTGCTTCAGCAACTATGGAAACTCCTCGTCATTTTCGATTCCGATACGAAATGGTATTTCCAGCTTGTAAAATCGAGGATTGACAGGGACAAATCAATGGGCGAATTATTTGGCCTTATGAATAGAATAGTGCAATCGGACGACTTGGCACACTTACCACCTAGATATCGGCACCCTGAAGAAGTCGCACATAATGCTTGTTCTGCATTAAAGACATCTGTGCGTGAGTTTGGGGAACTTATAACTGAAAATTCGGCGTCAGACAAGGTCAATGATATTGAAAAGCATGCACATCCGACTGACGTACGTTGTTTCACGTGTCTCACATCCTTCAGAGTCCTTTTACTAAGACATTTATGTAGTATATTATCCCTCACTCCATAGCCAATTGGACGAAAAACGTGTTCGAGTTTATTCGGCCAAGGACATCTGTAAAACCAACGGATCAAAGTAGGGATGTATAGATCGCTGTTAACGCAAACGCATCGAATATATTGTGTAATAAGCAACAGATTATTCTTTTAGGGCAACACTTGTATCTTGTTAGAACGCTAGTGATCCAGATATTAATTGATATTGAGCAAAAACATGAAAAGATACTTGAAGCGACAACCTTACACTCCAGGCACGTTCTTCTCGTCAATTCGCATCAGCAGATGGTATCACATCGACTTCTAATACCCAGCTAAGCACAAGCTCGGATAAAGTCGCTGATTCGTTGCCGAATACGATACCGCCAGCAGCCCAAGCGCCACCTTCAAAAATCATTAAAACAGAACGTTGAATATAGGTTTTTTATAGCTATTACCTGTATAATAGGCGACGTTATATAAACCTCCCGTGTCATGTTTCTTGCATTAGCGATTTTTGTTTCGAGAAACTGAGATTTTGAGAGAAGAGAAAGCACGAGAAATTGTGCATGCTGTTTTTATAGGGAAAGCTTCGAAAGCTAATCCGTTATTCCATTTGTGCCCATAGAAAACATCCAACTTGAAGAGAGTGACTGTACTGCGCTGGCGGATGTGTAGGTCTGTGAACAAACTCGACTTGAATCATCGGCAATACCCGGGTGACGCCGACCTCTGTTCTGGTTACGCCATCTGCATCAGGACGTCTATCCTGTCCCCTGTACAAGCAACACCACTTCCAGCCCTTGTAAATCTTCTGTCTTCTTCTCTCACTTCTCTTTTCGACCTATCCTACATTAACGACGCGTCGGGCTTGTCCTTGTTACACAAAGCCGCGCGTGGAAAGGATGTCAAGCTTGTGGAACTTGCCGGCGCAGATGTTTTCGTCCTAGACCGCAAGGGTAAATCAGTAATGAATGCTGCAGGTAAAGGCGATCATGTTAAGGTCTATTTACGCCAATGTAAGTTGTCCTGAATTCATTTTTCGTTGCTTGCAAGCTTTTGTTTCCTTACGGTTTCTGCTAGTTGCCAACCAAACAAAACCGATCCATAACAGAAACATTGTCGGTGGAGTCGTTCATCTTGAAAGGTTACTTGAAAAAGTACACCAACGTTACGCGTGGGTATGTTTACTTTCCATATTATCTTTTTTGAATTGCCAACGCGCCTCATTGAAAGATTATCGTCACGAAGACCATGAAAACGTCAATTACCGTGGCTATATTTCCATGACATCTTTTGTGCTCAAGTTCCACCAGAACGAACGAGCCCGCCTCGAAGTACATTCGGGCCTTATTCGGAACCATATTCATCAGTCTTCTTCAACCAGCCCTCACAAGTGGTATGTGAAAGGCAAATCGCCAAGCTGAGGCTGCTTGATGGATACAATCTATCAATAGGAACGTCAAATGATATCAGAATCATCCCAGTCTCACTCCTATCTCGCTTTCCTTTGCCGTACGAGCCTATGTGGGTAAACAGTGCCCCCATCAGATACGGTCAACATCCAAAACTCGGAAAAGGTTGCATCTAAACACGCATGCAATGAAAGTTGAGGGTCGAGCACAGATGAAAGGGAAGAATACGCCAAGTTGAACGCATACCCCGATGACGAAACAAGGTCGTTCGCGTACTCGTCGTCATCCAGCTCTGGAGCTCATCATCCGCATAACAGTTTAATCGGATTGCAAAGAACACCGCGATCGCTCAGCTGGATATCACTGCACAGTCACTAGTCACTCAACACCCAATTCGTCACCTCAGCAGAAAAGACGGACTTTACCCGCAGAATTCGCGCTCAAAGAATCACACTCCCTGCAAGCTCAGCAAATTGGCCAATGATTACGTCCGGATGACAAAAGAGCGGGAACAGTGGTTTTAAGATGCGTTGAAGAAAGAACGGGATCGTGCGTCGATGTGGGAGGAGAGTTTGAGTAAAGAGGGCGCGATGCTACTAGAGGACGAGATCAGGAAGAGGGAACGGGCAAGGTCTGCGGCGAGACGAAGAAGACTGTTAGTCAACAATGAAGCTGGGTTCCTTACACTCCGTCAGAGGCCTACGAGAGAGTTTCCTGCATTACCTGATGTTGTAGATGCGATGTCAACATCTCAACCGTCCCCGGCTACATCCCCTACTTCTCCAACTTCGCTTCTAACACTCATTGTGCCCGTTTCAAAGGCCTTAGCACCATCCATCCGATTATCGTCACTTCAACGTTATCAGCTCAAACTGAACTCGGCATACTAAGTTCAGACGGCGGAGGTGGATCAGATGAAGAAGGTGGTTTTCTCATGAACACTATCGAAAGTAACAACCTACCCGATCTCGTCATCAGCACGACGCTCTCCGATCCTCCGTTCCTTTTGAGATACAAGCGTACATTGGATACCAGCATTTACGAGAACGCCTTCCGATCAGAAGCGACGACCGGCCTAGCACAATTTTATGGCAAATTCTGAAGAACAGCATCGGGAAACACTCGACAAAGGTTACGTTTCCTGTCAATGAGCGGACGAGTATATTCCAAAATGGTAAGCTTGTTCAGATAGAATCTTCTTGATGAGCTTATGACTGACGTTGCTCCAGAAGGCTGAGGATACTGAGTTCTCAGTCTCCCTTTACTAGGTCATTTATCTAGCATAAAACCCCTCCCTCGCTTTCGAACTGTAGAAAGTCATTCTGTAAATCGTAATTCTAGCTTTGCCAGAGTCCTCTGAAGATTGATATATCTCGAAAGCGTCGTTATTTATAATTCCTCAGCCGATCAAATTTACAATTGGAGATTCAAACCTCTATAAAAACACGACATCGGACGTTGAAGCAAATGTCAAGGTTGGTTCGGCATGAGCCTGCGGCTAACTCGGCGCAGTATCATGTATGTATTTGGTACAGAAGACCGGAAGTATCATATAATATTATAACATACCATGAAAATATTTTTTTTAAAAAGGTGCGGTTGAAGGAGATGCGATATTTAAATAAATGCCTTCCGAATGCCATGCCGTAGCTGTGACGGATTGAAATTGACAACCTTTCGTAATGCATGTCACAGTCTCGACAGCCTGTCAACGTCTCAATCCGACGCCGCAGTATTCGACAAAGCATGAAAATCGAAAAGTAATTAGCGGAGGGGCGAAGAGCTCGCTCAATAACATCCACCCGTAATTGAGACATTCAATACACCTCGTTGTTCAGAACTGTATCGCAATGACTCCGCGAGGCACTCAGGCTCCCGAGTCCCGAGATGCTAGAAGACGTCATTTTCCCCCTCAAACGCTGTCCAGAACCACGTAAATATTCCTCTGAACGATGCAGACATTCTGCCACACTCTCCAATTCACGGCGTAACCGTTCTCGTTCGCCTAAGCGAAGCAGCCTGAGGCATCCCATTTAGCATAAGAATGACATGATCACTCTTCCCCGTGTATCAGACAAATGTCCCTATGTCAACAAGAGCAACTACCTTGTATGAATTACATAACGTTACGAGAGCAGAATGAACTTCCGAATTGGGAATTATTTCCCCAGGGAGACAAAAAGACGTAAGGAAGATTTTACTCGACTACATCCTTTTTGTTTTTTTTGTCGTTACCAGCGAGTTTCTAGCTACGATTTCAACGCAGACTATCAAGCTCATGGAAGATAATATTGCCGACACAACGCAATTATACCTAACGAAAGAGAAAATTCACGAGTTGCGCCAGGTACTACGAGCGGGAGTGCCAGTGCCAGTGCATCGAGTTAGTTAAACGGAAACAATTGAGTCTGGATATCAGTTCAAACCTAGGTGTAAGAATGGACCGGGATGAGTAAGAATTCTTTATCTATCTTCATTTATTTTTGTACTCAAACCCCTACTAGTCCGTTCGGTCTGGACACATGAGCAGCGTCATCCCTTATCAGCCCTTTTTCTTCCGAAAACTACGCTCTTTTTATATGCGGTGTCAGATGTGCTGGCTGGTAACATAAAATATATGAAATGAGGAGAGGTATTATCTCTACGGAAGTTCAATTGCCAAGGCGCCGGCATACCCGTATGGTACTGGTCAAAACGTGCAACCCCAAATACCTCGTATTTCCTGATCATGGTTTGCAAATTTATATATCGATTCATTCGGCATCCAAACATCAAAGTTTCATATGCCCACCTTACTCTCATAGGAAATTGTTGATTCATGTTCGTCTTTGTATCGTCGTGATGGAGCTTTCGCTACAACCACGAACACGAACATCATACGACAATGAAGGCAGCCAGCAATGATACTGCGGAGTTCAAATCATGCATATATTTATGCCTCTTGAAGTCAAGCACGTTTCTCCAGTCTACTACAATGTTACGAACATTTATACTACCTAGCTTGCTTTTCTCAATCCTTACTGCATATGCACAATCGAGCTCTAACACGTCAGGACCGTCCGTCACATTGAGTTATGGCACCTTCCTCGGAGTCTCTGAGGGAGGCCTTGATAAATTTTTGGGGGTGCCATTCGCTCAAGCTGGGTATGTAAACTGATTTTTGTCTGCATCTGAACTCCACGTTGAGTAACTATGGTAGTCGGTTCGAATTACCCCAAACGCCATCTTATTTTTCAGGGCCCCAACAGGCTATTGCTTTCGGTCCAGCCTGTCCCCAACAGGCTGTTACCCAAATAATTCTGCCAAATACGACACAACCAGTTCTTCCAAATCCTCCGCTCAATATGTCGGAGGATTGCTTATTAGTGAACGTTATTAAACCCGCGAATTTATCGTCGAACGCACAATTACCGGTTCTAGTCGTGAGTTTAAATTTATTAAGGAAGTTAAGCTTGCTTGAGTGAGATATAACACTCGTTTGATAGTGGATTTATGGGGGAGGGTTCGAGCTAGGGGATACATCATTCAACGATGGTTCGACTGTCGTAGCTCGTTCCATTGCACTTGGCGAACCGATCATTTATGTGTCCGCCAATTATCGGATAAACGGTAAATAATCGTTTGGCGGCGTCTGGCAACAATCTGATTCTTCAAATTCAACCAGCGTTTGGTTTTGCAGCCTCAAAAGAGATCAAAGCAGCTGGCGTGACCAATCTTGGAATACGAGATCGTAAGTGGGCGGTGTCTTGAATGCCTGGATTTTATATATGCATGTTACTAATTTCAAACAACCAGAACGATTTGCTTTACATTGGGTTCAAAACAATATACATCTTTTTGGTGGCGATAAAACTAAAGTAACCATGTAAGTTAATTATCTTCTCTGCTATGTTTTCTCAGTATGATTATACCTGTGTTTTTAGCTGGGGTCAATCGGCTGGTGCAGTCAGCGTCGGTTTGCATTTGGTAATTAACGGTGGTAATCAAGAAGGTTTGTTCCGAGGAGCTTTTATGGTAACTTGATTTTATTTGAAAGGTCGCGCATATTATGAGCTACTGAACTATTGGGCAGGAGTCTGGTTCTCCCACTCCTTTAAGAGATGTATCTGCTGGTCAACCCTTCTATGATCAACTTGTTGTCGATACCGGATGCTCCAACTCGACAGATACTTTGGCCTGTCTCAAATCCGTTCCACTGAAAACTTTCGAAGACGCTGTGAACCAAACTCCGAATCTCCTTAGTTTTATGAGTCTGCAGGTAAGAGAATAATAGTGTTCTTTATTCGAGAGTTTCTCAATCATAAATCAAAAAAATCATAATACCAGTTGGCCTGGCAGCCGCGAATTGATGGAGATGTGCTTGAGGAGAATCCCCAAGACTCAGTTGCAAAAGGTGCATTCTCCAGAGTAAGTCTTTCCGCATGTCAAATTGAGGATTTTCCGCTGATTACAATTTAAGATTCCATTTGCTAACGGAGATTGCGACGATGAAGGAACGTGAGTAAACCAGTATTTGACATTCAATGAAAACAACATTTATTGATTTCCAAATATAGGTTATTCACTACACCGCAACAAAACATAACGTGAGTATTATCTAAACTCAGAGGTTTATAATTTATTTCTGAGTGGTTACTATCAGGACTCCTGCAGAAGCTATAAATTTCCTCCACGTAAATAAATACGATATTTAATGATGCCACAATTTATACGTTAACTTGCCGTTATAGAGCAATTATTTCTCTAAGGCGAGCGACAAGCAATTTGAGGCCCTCGTACGCCTCTATCCTAACAATCCTGTCGATGTATGGTTCAAGTCCCTGAAATTTATTATTATCATTAAATATATCTGACATTGCTGCTTTTGTTTCTAGGGAAGTCCATTTGGAACGGGCACAAACAATACCCTTACGTTAGTGTCACTTTTTTTAGAAGTGCCGGCTTGCTCACATTCTTTTTTATTTGCAAAGACCCGAATTCAAACGACTTGCTGCATTTCAGGGTGATGTCGAGTTCCAGGCGCCCAGGTAAGAAATGGTAGTTGTTATCACTCGGGTTGGGCAAAACAATTGATCGCATACAAAGGCGTTTCTTTTTACAAATAGCCTCAAAAAGACAAAATGTCTGGTCATACTGTATGTTTTTTCCTTTTTGGTTCAGTACTGTGTCTTTCTCAATTAAATAAACAAACCTGACAGTATATAAACGAGGGAAGTCGAACTTGTGGCTAGGTTCTTTCCATACCAGCGATCTTGCCCCGGAATTTTATTCAAGCACACCGAATCCGGATTTCCAAGGAACAGACGCGGTGGTCAATTTTGTCAATACTTTGAACCCCAATCACGGAGCGCGAACGAATATTTCGTCACTGATATTCTGGCCAATGTACAGCACGAACGTGGAAGCGCCACCATTGTTGACGTTCATTGACCCTCATGACCTGGTCATTACGAATGATACTTTCCGTCTTGAAGCGATGAAGGCAATGACAGAGCTTTCGAGACAATTCCCTCCCTAAAGTGGATAACCGAAAGTGAACTTAAGATGTAACCCTGTTGTCATCCGATGTCATAATTTGTAGCTCAGTTTAAGTATAAACTGCTGCTAGAATATAATGAAGGTACCGGTGTAGTGGTATCTCTAGATCCGCGACTGCTTCGCAATCGGACGCAGAAAAACAACAAGGACGATTGCAGTGATCGAAGTGTCTCTTGACTTGATTGGACAATAGGCAACTGCATTAAGTCTATCAAAAAGATGTCTAGACTCAAGCTCAATAGGAGTCACAGACATTTGTCATTACCAGAACATACGCGAACCCACGAAAGAAAAGTTCTGAGACAAGGATTCGATCATGGTATATGTTGGAATTTACATGTTACCTTCTCCACGATAAATGAACATTAAATCATTTCCCTGAGAGACCTCTGCTTCCACATTTTGATTGAATGCTGCCGTATTGAACCTTATTTCTGTATATGCGAGCGAACTTTGGCGCAATGCTTCTGCCTTGTGAATTGCCAAGCGTAGGTTAATGATTAAGTAGGATGCCTAGGAAATTAAGTCACAACTACAGAGGAAATGAGGTACAATGCCGGACGCACGGAGAGTCCCGCGATCGAATAAGTCCAACTAGAGTGTTTTTAATATTTAAACGGTGGAAAATGTAAATTATTCTTACACAAAAGCAATCTCGCTTAATATAGGATTCAATTTGAATCCAATCACATACAGCAGGATACAAACTATGAATGGTATTGTCAAGCATTCGGCTTTTTCGGCACAAACGTTAGCATACCTAATAAAACAAAGAAAACCCAGACACCATCCCGGATGAAAGTGTGATAAATATGAGAGGTTGCGTTAGATAGCTTCAAGCCGTCCTTTTGAAGATAGATGTGTCTTCCGAGAGCCAGAGCGAAAAGAGTAGTCTGTACCAAAAGTACAGGCAAACTGCCAATCCATTATAAATATTTCATTGAAATTGTCAATGGTTCAGAGGGGCTGAAGATGACTTACCAGACGTATGATGTGGCGTTTGGAGCGTCCAATACCACACAAATCACAATAGGTAGTTGATGGGGAAAAGGGTTCGCGATACTTTGAGTTTGAGGGGTCACGATTCCGACCAAACTCGCGACGGCCAGGAATGCAACACCTTCCATGACACAAAGTGACCAAAGTAATACCTGTTTTTTTCCATATAGTGCATACACTAATGATTATCAGCACAACAAACATTCCTTGGGAAACGAAAAGTGTTTAAAGACCTCGGAATATCAACAGAATGTCCACACATGTACCGATAAGTAGCCAAAGCACCGTAGTCAACCAGTAGTCGAAGTTGCATACAGAGTCTGTGGTTCTCCACACTACAACATTGAACAAAAGGGACGCTCTGAAAATACTTATGAACAAATTATCTACATAACATATAAGCTTACATTTCCGCCATAGTGACGAGAAGGCGGATGACCCCGAACAAAACAGTACTGTAAGAAAACTTGAAACTGAAGCCTCGTTAGACCAGAACGCCCAATTGTGAGGGATAACTTACCTCCATATATACGTCAACTAAAAACAATCAAAGGCTATCAATATGAAATGAAACAAGTTACTTAAGTGAAAGCAAAAGATACCTCTTTGTCCAAATTCAATAGAGTAACATAAAAAAAGAGCGTAAAGGAAGCAACTTCAAACTTGTGAGCGGAAGAAATAAATACGGCTTTCGAAAATTTGTTCATTACCAAGGTTGAAGTTTAGAATATAAATGTTTTTCACTTGGTCTGGGAGAGCGGCCGCAGGAATTCCCAAGAATCCTCCGCTGTCTATCGAAGTTGCGTTGTTCATCACGGTAGTACAAACCTTTATCTAAAATAAATGGTAGCTAGTGAACAAACCTTCAATACTTCTTATATAGACGTCTGGTTTAAGATAGTATCGCACCTACAGTATCTTCACCGCCCGTCATTGCCTGCGGTTGTGGTGCATCAATGGGGATCCATTGAATTACGTTGCTCTATCTGTAAAAGATTCATAAGCGATTGAAACCGATTGGCAGAGAGCTAATATGTAATCATGCGATCCGCCCGGAGAGAGTCCTTGGTCTTAATTATGGATTTGCCCATTCGGCCGTAAGCCGATAGACATTCCGAACTGGTTACAAACCGGACTCGAACTGCGGCTACCCAGTGGCCATGGGCCCGCCGCCTGGATAGATCATGAAGTTTTTAGTAGTAAAACTTAAAGGATTGAGCAGACAGGTCAATTTTGGACAGAAGATTCACCCTCTATTGTTGTTAGAAAAGTCGTACGAGGGTGTTTTTACCTTCAAAGCCGCTTCTCCGTGAAGTGAGATGAGATTCAATCATCATTCAAAAGACTGGGAAGCCATCTGGTGCATTAATCCCACTCCACTAACATTACTCGCGTACTTGGTGCATTTATCCCACCCCACCGGATAATTTTAGTATTACTCTTTTTCGAGAGCAACGACACACTCTAGACCATTGTATACTAGTAGACTGAGTTGAGCACTAGCTCAACCACGGCGATTCGCGGCAATGTTAATGGACCTAGGAGTTTGGATTCCACTACGATATAAGAAATTACATATATGTATATATGACTTTTTCACATGGGCAAACATTCAAAGATCTTCATGAGAACACTCTGTCCTGACACTTTGATTGAGTACCGCTCCATTAATGAATGTTAATTTTGTATATGAGAGCGAGGTTGGAAGTAATTGTTCTTCTGCCTCGTGAATTGCCAAGCGTAGATTAATAATTAAGTGAGATGCCTATGAAATTAATCCATAAGAACAAGGAAAGAGAGGAACGAATGAACGTACGGAGAGTCCCGCAAGCGAATAACTCCACCTAGAATGTTTTGATTTAATTCTCGAACGATGAAAACGATTGAAAGAGAGGTTGTATTTACAAAAGAGCAGCCTCGCCTACTATAGAGTGCAATTTGACCCCAACTATATACAGCAGGATGCTAACTATGAATATTGTTATTGATTTATTTTGCTTTTATGTGCGAAACTAGCATACCTAATAAAACAAAGAAAATCCAGACACCATCCCGAATGAAAGTGTGATAAATATGGGAAGTTGTATTGGATAACGTCAAGCCACTCTTCTGGATATAAATGTGTCGTCCGAGAGCCAGAAAGAAGAGAATCGTCTGTACCGAAAGTATAGGCAACCTAGAAATGCATCACAGTTTAAGTCGTGTCATGAGAGTTGGATATATTTTACCACATGTATGGTGCGGTATCGGGGGTGTCTAGCAAAACACAAATTATATTTGGCAGTTGGTGGCGAAAGGGATTCGCGGAGCTTCGAATTTTAGGCAACACTATTGCGATCAAACAAGCGACAGCTACGAATGCAGCAGCCTCCAAGACACAAAGAGACCTAAGTAGCGCCTTGTTTTTCCCATATAGTGCATATACTAATAATTTTCAGCACAACAGACATTCTCTACGAAACGAAAAGCATTGAAATACCTCGGAATATCAACAGTATATCCACACATGTGGAGATAATTAGCCAAACTACCGCAGACATCCAATAGTTGAAGCTGCATCCAGAGTCCGTGATTCTCCACATTCCAACATTAAACAAAAGACACGCTCTCAATATATATATGAATGACTTATTCATGTTTTAAGATGTTTGAAATTTATGCGCTTACATTTCCGCCACGGTGACGAGAAGGCGGATGACCCCAAACAAAATAGTGTTGTAAGAACAATTAAATCTGAAGTCTTGTTTAGGCTAGGAAGTTCGCTTTGAAGAGATAGCTTACTTCCATATGTACATCAACTAAAACGACCAAAGGTATTAATATGAAACAGGGTTACTTGAGTGAAAGCAAACGATACCTCTTTGTCGAAATTCAATAGAGTATCCCAAAAGAAAAGCGTAGAGGAAGCAACTTCAGACTCGTGAGTGGAAGAAATAAATACGGCTCCGAGAAAAAAATTCATCATTACCAAGGTTGAAATTTAGGATATAAATGTCCTTCACTAAGTTTGGGAGGGCGGCTGCTGGAATTCCTAAGAATTCTCCGCTGTCTGTCATTGTACTGTTCATCACGAGTTTAACGTTTGACTTTAGAGGAAGATAAATAGTGACTGGTAAACAGCCTACCGATGCTTTTTATGTCAACGACGTTCGGTCCAAGATGGTATCGCACCTACGATACCGTCGCCGTCCGTTGTCAATGTACGGTGGATCGATGGATATCCGCCGATGCAACTTACTTCATGTGTACAGAGCTCCTACTAGTAAGCAATTGAAACAGATTGGCAGATTAAATATGTAATCGTACGGTCTACCCGAGGCGAGAGCCGTTCGGTCTCAGTAATGAATACCCAAATCGGCCCTAAGCTGATAGGTACAATTACAAACCGGACTCGAACTGCGACGTACCAGGGCCTGGCGCTTGGACAGATCATAAAAGCGTAAGTAGCATTCCTGGGGATTAAAGATTGAACTATCATCAGACACAAGACCATGTCAATTTTGGCTATTTGACACGAGGTTCGTCCTGTTTTGTTATTGGAAACAGCAAAACTGGGTGAGAAACGTTTCGACATTCAAGCCGATTCTCCGTGAAGTAAAGTGAGATTCGGAAGACCAGGGTGCCATCTGATGCCACAAATCCTACTCAGCCGAATGATTTTGTCATTTTGTTTCGAGAGATCGGATAGAATATTTATGATTTTTGTGGTTTACCGGTCGGGTAGCGCCTCTATCATCAGTCGTCGCTGATGTTACAACAAAGCCAATCGCTGGCGATTCAAGGGACGGTTTGTGCTCTACTGTAGAGTTCTCGAAGGAAAATTTATAGTTTATAATCTAGCAGCCAAGCTTACTCTCCTGGATCGTTAGTATACTTACTCCTCTAGACGATGTGCTAGTAGACTGAGTTGAGTAATAATCTAGACAACGACAGTGCAGTAAGGGACCTACTATGACTTGTGGACATTGATTTTAAAATGGGTACTTATCGTGGTGAGTCGTTGATGACCTCGGTTGAGCTTGCACACTGAACGTGGTCTAATCGACGTCAGCTGAGTTGTTCAATTGATAATTAGAAAGGGTATCACCTATCACCTCGTTTCCACAAAGGTTTACTAGCTTGTAATCCGATATTTTTCAATAATTTCCGGTGAATGTGATGATGATTTAGAAATCAAGATGAAGCAATAGGTTTTCGTTCGCTGAAAGTGAAATTCTGGAGATTCTGAGAAAAGCTCGATAGGCAGTACCACATCATTCAATCAATGTTTACGAGTCTAGTTAGTCCAAACATTGACACGTTTGGAAAAGAAGTCGAAGGCCTTCTATCAAGTTCGACGAGGAGACCTTTACATCTTGACAGTGAAAAGTTGGCGAAAGGTGAACCACAGACGGGCGCTAGTTGTGAGCGCTATATGGTGCCAATGCTTTGGTCATTTTTGCCGTAACAAGCCGGAGAACAGCCTCTGAGCGGCACTGAGCCTCGGCCCTCATACTAGCCTCGGAACCAGCCTATGTCTTACGTCACCCTTCCCACTTTGGACAACAAGTGGGCGAAGTTCCTCCAAACATAGCCTGGTCCGGACCACATTGGCACCCCAGGTGACACCCTGAATGTCACTTGTTCGGGGTCTTCTCGATTAGTAATAAATGAAAAAGCTTTAAATGTGGCGAATTTCCACAATTGTTAGGCATATTTAATGTTAATAAGGAGCATATTATTCTGAAGCTCGTTGGATCAGTTTGCTCTGGGGTATAAAAATCGCAAAACAAGAACCGGAGAAATAAGTTGCACACCAGGCAAAAGTAGTAATCACAAGTCGCGGAATCTAATTTTGAACACGTAATCAACGCATGAAAATCGAGCGTTTAAAAGTTGTCCTCGCATTGTCCTCTGAAATCTGACTGTTGATGGAAGAAAATGACCTTATATATGAATACTTAAGTAATAAACCTAGATGCCATTAAATTGTAAACAGCTCCAAATCATTTGTATACGTGTTACTTCCTCCAAAAGACTTGCAAAAGACAACCAAAGAGATGTATTACTAATCGAAAAGACCCCGAACAAGTGACATTCAGGGTGTCACCTGGGGTGCCAATGTGGTCCGGACCAGGCTATGTTTGGAGGAACTTCGCCCACTTGTTGTCCAAAGTGGGAAGGGTGACGTAAGACATAGGCTGGTTCCGAGGCTACCCTCATACACTGTTTATTACTTTTTCTCTTTGGTGGAGCTATTTACAGGACCGTTAGCCCTGCGTGTAGACACAGGAACATAAATAAGCATAATTAAAAATAATTTTGGCAACAGTTCAATCAGGTTCACCGAGAAGAAATGCGTTATGCTGATACAGCTTTTAATTAAAATTTCCTTCAGTATAGCCATTAGTACAAACTGACGCCTCCATACAGTGGCGCGCAAAACGGTACACGCGTTTGTAATTTTTCGCGCGCAAACGTAATATAGAGCTCAATAAATTCTTTAAAATTCTGGAAATATTTGTGTAATTAGTCTAATATATCTACTACAATTTTCGTTAAGAGCCAAAAAAAAACTAATCACTAATTTACAAGATATTAAGTTAGCTTTGTGACAAGCTCTGGTGTACAGTTTTGCACCTTTTGTAATTAGACATGAATTTAGTACTTTGTATGGCCACCCTTGGCTTTTAGCACTGCCTCTACCCGTCTAGGCATACTTTCAATCAAGTTCTGACAAACCTCAACATCTATCCCTGACCAAACCTCTAAAATTCTTTCCCGGAGTGCATGTATGCTGGTTGGGGGTGTGTCATAGTCAAAAAGCCGTCTCTTCACAATACTCCAAAGGTGTTCTATTGGATTAAGGTCTGGTGATTGTGGTGGCCACTTCATAACTTCGATCCCATTGTCTTCAAACCAGTCTTGGGCCTTTTTGGAGGTGTGTTTTGGGTCATTGTCCTGCTGGAAGATGATATCCCGGGCTTTCTTCCTGTATTTCTTCAGAGACCCCTTCAAATGTTTGTCCAGGATTTTGCAGTATGAATCTGCATTCATAATTCCGTCTATATCGATCGCCTGGCCCACCCCATCCCAGCAGAAACAGCCCCACACCATAATACTACCACCACCATGCTTCACAGTTGAGTCAACCACCCGGTCACTCAGGCCTTCCCCTGGCCGTTTCCACACCCACTTTCGGCCGTCACATCCAAAACGATTTATTTTTGTCTCGTCTGACCAAATCACCCGTTTCCAATCCTCAATTGTCCAAAATTGGTGTTTGCGAGCCCAGTCAAGCCTCTGCTTCTTATGCCGGGTGACAAGCAGTGGTCGTTTAATCTTTGTTGTGGCTGTAAGACCGAGGTTTTTTAGGGATCGACGCAGTGTGCAAGTATGGAAAGACATTTCTCCGGAGGATTGCAAAATTTTTTGGGCATCTACTGCCGTAGTTGCTTGTCCGGAAAGCAAACAACGGGCGGCATATCGGACATCATGAGGAGAAAGTGATCGAGGACGGCCACCGGCTGCTCGGGGAAGCTCATTTCGGTGTTCTTTTCTAATTTTAGTGATTACCCCACGACTAACACCAACGATCCGTGTTATTTTTTTGACCGGTGTTCTTAAGTCAATGTGGTGGAGGACTCTATCTACTTTTTCTTGAGGAAGCTTCACCATGCTGAATTTCTTGCCGATTTCGTGCTCAAAAGTTTCTTTTGATATATACCTTAGTTTTCTATAGTCACATGACCTAAACTTTATTTGCTCAAAAGTCGAGAAAACCTTATTTTACTATTCATCTTCAACACGTGCAAAACTGGCCACGTGATACCAGTCAAAAAATATATATATTGTGGGCGAACGAGCGACATTGAGCGCAACTTTCATTAAGTAAACATGTTCCCAACATACTCAGGTACGTTCACAAATATTTTCAGATTTATTGAGATTTTATTGACGGAGCTAAATAGGTTACACTGAAAACATCGCAAGTGCGTGTACGGTTTTGCGCGTCACTGTACGACTATTTATGTATATACAAACTCCAATATACATACGGGGTGAAAATCTAAATTTGAGTTTCTATTACGAAATTATGTAAATCCTACATATTTATGGGCAAACATTTAAAGATTTTCATGGGAACTCTCTGTTCTGACACTTTCATCGAGTACCGCTCCGTTAATGAATGATAATTTCGTGTATGAGAGCGAGGTTGGAAGTGATCTCTCTTCTGCCTCGTGAATCGCAAAGCGTAGATTAATGATCAAATGGGATGCCTAAAAAATTAAGCATAAGATAAGTACGGGAGAGCAAAGAGGCACCTGGCACATAAACGCACGGAAAGTCCCGTGATTGAATAACTCCAACTAAGGTGTTTCAATATTTAAACGACTGAGAGTGCAAGCTATCCTTACAAAAGAGCAATCTCGCTCAATATAGGGTCCAAGTAGAACCCAATTATATACAACAGGATACCAGCTATGAACACTATTGTCAAGTATTCGGCTTTGTCGCGGGAACGATAGCATACCTAGTAAAACAAAGAAAATCCAGACACCGTCCCGAATGAAAGTGTGGTAAATATGAGAGGTTGCATTAGATAACGTCAAGCCGCTCTTTTTAAGATAAATGTGTCTTCCGAAAGCCAGAACGAAGAGTGTAGTCTGTATAAAAAGTACAGGCAACCTACCAATACATTTAACCATTCCATTGAATCGTGGCATCGAGTTGAAGATGACTTACAAGGCGTATGGTGTGGTATTTGGAGAGCTCAATATCACACAAACCACGGCTGGTAGCTGACCTGAGAGAGGGTTTGCGACACTTTGGGTTTTAGGGATCAAAATTCCGATCAAACATGCGACGGCCAGGAATGCAACACCTTCCATGACACAAAGAGACCAAAGTAGTACCTTTTTTTTTCCATAAATTACATACACTAATAATTTTCAGCACAACCAACATTCTCTGAAAAATGGGAAGTGCTTAAATACCACGGAATAACAGCAATATGTCGACACATGTAGCGATAATAAGCCAAATCACCGCAGTTATGCAGTAGTTGAAGTTGCATCCAGAGTCCGTGGCTCTCCACATTACAACGTTGAACAAAAGGCATACTCTGGAATTGTGTATGAACAAATTATTTGAATAAGATGTTTAAGAGCTTACATTTCCGCCATAGTGACGAGAAGGCGGATGACCCCAAACAAAATATTACTGTAAGAAAACTTGGATCTAGGTTCTCGAAATTTAGGTCAGGACGCTCATTTTGGAAAAATAGCTTACTTCCATATGTACGTCAACTGAAAGCGAAGGTATTAATATGAAACAGATATACTTAAGTGACGGCAAAAGATACCTCTCTGTCGAAATTTAATAGAATATCCCAAAAGAGGAGCGTAAAGGAAGCAACTTCAAACTCGTGAGCAGAAGAAATACGGTTTTCAGAAAAACTGATTATTACCAAGATTGAAGTTTAGAATATAAGTGTCCTTAACTAGATCTGGGAGGGCGGCTGCTGGAATCCCCAAGAATTCTCCGCTGTTTGTCATTGCCAGCGTTGTATTGTTCATCACGGTAGTTTGACGCTTAATCTGAGAGGATAATGAGTATCGACTAGTGACTACTAGTGAGGAGCCTACTAATGCCTTTTATCTCAGTATCTTTCGGTATGAGTTGATATCGCACCCACAAACCCGTCTCCGTCCGTCGTTAGCATACGGTGTATATGCATCAATGAGATTCCACCGAATTAGGTTACTCCATATGTACAGAGCTGCTCCTAAACAATCGGAACAAATTGGCAAAGCGAATATGTAATCATGCGGTCGGCCCGATGCGAGAGTTGTCGATCTCAGCAGTTGATAATCTTAAATTGATAAGCACTGAAATCCGGTTGAGCCCCACACTCCCTCATTTTCTTCCTGTAGTAAAAAATCGGTCTCGGTGTTGAATTTTCGGGAAATAATATGTTTATTCAACTCTTATGAATGATGAACAAGGTTCAAAACATTTCAAAACAACAGCTCCACAAAAAAAAAGCTGATCTCGAACTACGACGTACCGGCGCCTTATAAGATTATAAAAGCTCAGATAAGAATCTTAAAGATTGAAGATTGACTATCTTGAGCAGACATGCCAATTTTAACCATTTGACACGCCCTTTGTGTTTTTAGAAATGACGAAATTTCGGATGAGCGATGTTATGACCTAAATAGTTCAGGCCGATTCTCCGTGAAGTGAGGTGAGATTCGGAAGAATAGAGTGCTATTTCTGATGCCATAAATACCACTCGACAGATTTTTTTCAGTATTAGTGTGTTTTGAGAGATCGGGAGTATACGCGTAGCACCTCTATCATCAGTCGTTGCTGTCACAATAAAGCCTTCGCTGGTGGGTTCAAGGGAAGGACTGTACTCGATTGTGGACTCAGGTTCGGGTAAAAAGAACGGCCTATGATATGGTCTAGCAAACCAAGGGCCGAGCTTGGATCGCTATCATACTTGGTTTTATAGACCATGTACTAGTAGACTGAGTTGAGCGATAGTTTAAACAGCGGCGGTTCTGACATGGTAAGGGACCTACTATGACCTCTGGACAAAGTTTATATTTAACTGAAAACTTATCGTGATGGCTCGCTGACGACCTCGGTTGGGAACGCTTGTGCAATGAGCGACGCGTAGTCTAATCAACGTTGACGTCAGCGGAGTTGGTCAATGATTGACGACCGGGAGAGAATCTCACCTCATTTCAACAAATTTTTACTAGCTTGGAATCCGGAAATTCCCATAGATTCAGGGATCTGATAATATAAATAGGACCTCATTCATACGCATTTTCCAACACAAGGAGAACTGTTAGGGCTGACACTGCAGTGCTGATTGGATCCTCACTGTGTATCAGTGGCGTTCAGTAGCGATTTTTCCGCAGTGGGCTAGGAGTCCTGGTTCGATAGGTTCTGGATCAGATATCTGCAAAATATTGACTATACTTTTGGAGACACCCATGTACACATGCTGAAATAGTAGTGAATACTTCACAATATACATCTTTGTGTCCATCTCACTCTGTCAACTTGAAGCTCAATAGGAACCACAGATGTTTGTCATCAACCATAGTGACACGAGCCACGCAGAAAAAAATTTTGAAGCATGAGTTCAATTACGACATATGTCGGAATTTACATGTTACCTCCTCACAAATTTCCCTGTGAGGTCTCTAATCCCACACTGTTTTGACCGAACGGTGCCGTATTGAACCTTATTTCTGTACATACAGGCGAACTTGGGCACGGCCCTTTCGCCTCGTCAATTGCCAAGCGTAGATTAATGATCAAGTGGGATGCCTAGGAAATTAATTTACATAAGTACAAGGGAAAAGGGGACAATGAACGCACAGAGAGTCCCGCGATTGCATAAGCCCAACTGAAATGTTTGAATATTTAAACGCTTCAGAGTGTAAATTATCCTTACCAAAGAGCAATTTCGCCTAATATAGAGCCCTTGAACTGAAATCCAATCATATACAACAGGATACTAACTATGAATACTATTGTCAGTTATCTATTTCGTACGAATGTTAGCATACCTAGTAAAACAAAAAAGATCCAGAGACCGTCTCGAATGAAAGTCTGATAGATATGAAAAGTTGTATAAGATAACGTCAAGCCGTTCTTTTGTAAATAGATGTGTCTTCCGAGAGCCAAAGTGAAAAGAATTGTCTGTACCAGAAGTAAAGGCAACCTGCCAATACACGTAGTTAATATTTCATCGAACTCGTGGGCTACGAGGGGTTAAAGATGCCAGTGACTTACCAGACGTATGGTGCGGTATTGGGGAACGCCAATACCACACAAGTCACGACTGGTAGCTGGGAGGGAAAAGGGTTCGCGGCACTCCAAACTTTGGGCATCACAATCCCGACTAAATATACGGTGGCCACGAATGCAACACTTTCTATGACACAGAGAAACCAAAGTAGCGCCTTGTTTCGACCATACAATCCAAACACTGATGATTTTTAGCACAATCGGTATTCTGTGTAAAAGTGTAGAGTTTAAAAATACCGCGGTAAATCAATACTATATCCACACTTGTGGAAATAACCAGCCAGAGCACACCAGCCAACCAGTAGTTAGAGTTGCATTCGGAATCCGTGGTCATCCGCTGTATCCCAACATTAAACAAAAGATTCGTTCTAGAAATATATAGATGAAACATTTGAATAGTAAATAGTGCTTTAAGGCACACATTTCTGCCACAATAACGAGGACGCGGATGATCCCAAAGAGAACGGTATTGTGAGAAAACTTGTATCTGAAGTCTCATTTCAACTAGGACATTCGCTGTGGTAAGAGATAACTCACTTCCATATGTATGTCAACTAAACCAATCAAAGACATCAAATTTAGTCAAATGACTGAAAACAGAGATACCTCTCTATCTAGATTTAATAGTATATCCCAAAAGAAGAGCGTCGAGGAAGCAACTTCAGACGCGTGAGCAGAAGAAATAAGAACGACTTTCGGTGAAATGATGATTACCAATGTTAAAATTCAGAATAAAAACGTTTTTTACTAAGTCTGGGAGAGCGGCCGTTGGAATCCCTAAGAATTCTCCGCTGTCTATCGAGATTGTGTTGTTCATCCGGTAGTTTAAACCTTTGTGAATGAGTGGTGGCTAGGAATAGCCTGTTGATACCTTTTATAATTGTCGCGATCCTCTGGTCTGAGAGGTCTGAGATAGTTTCGCACCTACGGCACTGCCGTCGGCGGTGTAGGGTGAAATCAACAACCATCCACCGAGTCACGTTAATTCATTTGCGCAGATTTCCCAAGCGAATGAAACGGATTGGCATTGTGGCAGAGAGGTAATATCTAATCATGTGATCTGCCATAGTGCCGGTGAGAGTCCTTGGTCTCAGTTATCGGTGTGCCATCTCTATGATATCTCAACTGATGCCTTTTAGACTGAACCCGAAATGTGACGCGTGACGCGTGACGTACGGGGCTCACCGGCACCGCCCGGACAGGTCAATTTTTTCACCTTCGATTCGCTTTTCTGTGAAGTGAGATGAGATCCAGTCATCATTCAGAAGACTGGAGCGTCATGAGCGTCATCTGGTGCTTAATTAAGTTATTTTAGTATTATTCTATTTCGAGAGTAACAACGTACTCATCTAGACCATGTACTACTAGCTAGTACTGAGTAGACTGAGCAAAGACCGAGTTGAGCAATAGTTCAAATGACGACGATGAGTGGTGCAATGTTTACGGATATAGTTAGTTCAATCATTGACACGTATATAAGTCTATCCTCAGCTAATTTGTTGATGTTGGCAAAGAAGTCGAAGGTCTTCTATCCAGTTCGATGAAAAGACCTTTGCTTTTTTCGAGCGCTAGCGCTAGTTGGGAGCTGGTTCCTTTATCCTTTTGTCGTAACGGGGTACAAGCCGAGGACACATACAAGCCAGTCCCTTAACCAAGATCGCTATCATACTTGCCCCTCTGGGCTATGTAATACTGGTAGACTGAGTTGTGCGATAGTTTAAACAGCGGCGGTTCTAACATGGTAAGAGACTTACTATATGACTTCCGGACAAAGTTTTATTTATCCGAAAACTTATCGTGGCTCGCTGATGACCTCGGTTGGGAAAGAGCGACGCGCGGTCTCTAATCAACGTTAACGACAGCGGAGTTTTGGCGGAGTTAGTCAATTGACGACTGGGGAGAGAATCTCACCTCGATTTAAGAAAATTTTACTAGCTTGAAATTTCCATAGATTCAGTGGAATCTGATAAATATAGATGGATCTTCATTCATACGCATTTGCCAACACAAGGGGAGCTATTAGTGCTGACACTGCAGTGCGCTGACTGGATCACCACTGCCAGCGACGCTCGGTGGCAATTTTTCCACAGTGGAGTCTTGAGTCGATAAGTCTCTGGATCTGGGAGATATTAACCACACGTGGAGGCACCCATGTACGCATGCTGAAATAGTAGTGAATACTCTACAATGTGCATCTTTGCGCCCGTTCTCATACTGCCAAGTTGAAACCACAGACGTTTGTCATCACCGAAACATGGTGACAAAAGCCCCGCAAAAGAAAATTATAGAGGCATGAACTCAATTGCGACCTATGTCAGAATTTACATGTTACCTCCTCACAAATTTCCCTGTGAGGTCTCTAATCCCACACTGTTTTGACCGAATGGTGCCGTATTGAACTTTATTTCTGTACATACGAGCGAACTGGGGCACGGCCCTTTCGCCTCGTCAATTGCCAAGCGTAGATTAATGATCAAGTGGGATGCCTAAAAAAGTAAGTTCAGTACAGGGGAAAAAAAGGCACAATGGACGCACACAGAGTCCCGCGATTGCATAAGCCCAGCTAAAAATGTTTGAATATTTAAACGCTTCAGAGTGCATATTATCCTTACAAAAGAGCGATCTCGCCTAATATAGAGCCCTTGAACTGAAATCCGATCATATACAACAGGATAACAACTATGAATACTAATGTCAGTTATCTTTTTTTTCATACGAATTTTAACATACTTAGTAAAACAAAGAAAACCCAAACACCGTCTCGAATGAAAGTATGATAAATATGGGAAGTTGTATTAGATAAGGTCAAGCCGTTCTTTTGCAAATAGATGTGTCTCCCGAGAGCCAGTGTGAAGAGAGTAATCTGTACCACAAGTAAAGGCAGCCTGCCAATGCACATAATTAATATTTCGTTGAAATCGTGGGTTACAGGCGACTTACCAGATGTATGATGCGGTACTGGGGAACTTCAATATCACACAAGTCACAACTGGTAACTGGGAGGGAAAGGGGTTCGCAGCGCTCCGAGTTTGGGGCAAAACAATGACAAATAAATATAAGATAACGGCGAATGCAACACCTTCCATGACACAAAGAGACGAAAGTAGCGCCTTGTTGCGACCATACAATCCAAACACTAATAATTTTAGTACAATTGATATTTCGTGTAAAAGAGTAGAGTTTTAGAATACCGCGGCATATCAATAATATGTCCACACATGTGGAAATAACCAGGTAGAGGTACCAGCCAACCAGTAGTTAGAATTGCATCCGGAATCTGTGGTCCTCCACATTCCAACATTAAACATCTGAAAATATATAGATAAACCATTTAAATGATAGATAGTGCCTAAATGCTCACATTTCTGCCACAATAACGAGGAGGCGGATAATCCCAACAAGGACGGTAATATGGGAAAACTTGTACCTGAAGTCTCATTTCGACCAGGACATTCATTGTAGTTAGAGATAACTTACTTCCATATGTATGTCAACTAAACCAAACAAAGATGTCAAATTTAGTCAAATGACTGAAAACAGAAGATACCTCTCTGTTTAAATTTAATAGCATATCCCAAAAAAAGAGCGCAGAGGAAGCAACTTAAGACACGTGAGCGAAAGAGAATGAATACGGCTTTCAGGAAAATGATCATTACCGAGGTTATAGTTTAGAATATAAACGTTCTTCACCAAGTCTGGGAGGACGGCCGCGGGAATCCCTAAGAATTCTCCGCTGTCTATCGAGATTGTGTTGTTCATCGCGGTAGTTCGAACCTTCGTTAAATGAGCGGTGACTAGGAACAGCCTGTCGATGTCTTTTATATAAATAAGTCCCTATGAACGTCTGGTTCAAAAAAGTTCCGCACGGTACTGCCGTCGGCGGTCTAGGTAATTATGTTCATTACGGTAACTCAAACCTTGGTAAAATGAGCGGTGGCTAAGGACAGCCCGCCGATGCCTTTTAAATGAGTGCTGCGATCGTCTTGATGCAAGATAATTTCGGCGGTGTAGGGTGAATCAGATTTGGGCGAATCAAAAACCATCCACCGAATCACGTTAATTCATCTGTGCAGATATTTCAAGCAAAATGAAGCGGATTGGCAAGAGAGGTAGTACATATGCGATCATGTGGCTGATATATGCGAGAAGCCTTTTGATGTGCCATCTCTATGACAGCTCAACTGGTGCGGTTATAGACCGGCCCCGGAATGCGACGCACCGTGCCCACCGCTTGGATAGATCATAGAACCTGAGTAGTAGTCTTGAAGATTGGTTGAAATACCAGCAGACATGTAAATTTTGGCCATTTGTCAAAAAATTCGTCCTTATTTGTTGCTGGAAACTTGGCAAAATCAAATGAGTTGCCAGTGGCAGCGTTTTCACCTTCTCCGTGAAGCTTAAAGTGTCACTGATCAACGATCTGGGTTTAGGCTCTGAAGCACATTCCCCCATCTTGAAACCTCCAGAGCGCACCCAGATCATTGATCAGTGAGATGAGATCCAGTCATCATTCAGAAGACTGGAGCCCCATTTGATGCCACAATTCTACTTAATTGAGTTATTTTAGTATGATTCTATTTCAAGAGTAACAACGTACACACACCACTGCGGCAGGCAAAATTTTCCCGATGGTGTATAATTATGGGCAGGTAATTGTTCATTTATGTATAATAAAAAAAGAGAGATACATCACAAGGTGTACTCATTTGCCCCCTCGAGCGCCAGGTCAATTGCCTTTCGAGCATTTTCAAATACCGTATTCGCGTCTAATCTCGCGTCAATCTAAAGAAAATCGATAAGATACCTAAACAAACACGACATAACAAAATCTCACTCTCGCAACTTTCTTTTGTTCCGCATAATATTCGATAACGGGCTTAGTTTCCTCGTTGTAAACAACTGTCAAATAGAAGCTTGTAAATCAACTCTTATGTCGGCCTGTTTTACTCAAACTTACCGAGGCGTTTTTTGAGAGTCTCCTCATTGTCATCTTCGCGGTCGCTCGTTTTACCTCTCTTCAGAACGCGTTCAAGCAATATATCCTCGCTGCAATCGAGGTACAAGACAAAGGATGCCTTGCATATCTGGGTAAAGGATAGGAAAGAAAGCACGAGAAGTTAAAGTGTAAACATACAGTGCGATCAAACTCCAGTGCTTGGTCTATGTTTCTTGGGAAGCCGTCGATTAAAAAACGCCCTTTCCCATCTTTCCAGGTTGAGCACTCGGTCTTTTCTTGAAAAGCGGCTCTCATAGCATCTCTAAGTAGTTCAATAGTGATGCGTGTCTCCACAATGGCGCCCTGATTAATGCGTTGTCTGATCGTCGTACCATGTTTTGAGCTGGGTTTCTCTTGTTCATCGCGAAGAAGCTTTCCAACTGTCCGGAAATGTAAGTGGTCAGATTTGTTTAGAGCCGACGTGGAATAGACCTGATATGTGTACGAAATCAAATTCGTCGACTAAACGGGAACACTGGGTCCCTTTTCCTGAATCAAATATTATTTTTGAGTGAGAGCACTACTACCGGGATCATCGAGAATGATGAATTAACGATCACTCACCCGCTCCAGGACCTCCCAGAACATAAACTACTGTTACTGATTCATGATTAAAAATAGCCTGGTGAGTCGTCAGCTCATCAAAGTATATGGATTGTTGGTTTAGCGAACCATTGGTTTGTGGCGCGGAATCTAGATTCGGCCCAACGAGCTCCGCAGGACCTTCGGAGAATAAAGCGGAGGTTTACCGACTTGCACCGAACCTACGCGGACCCAAGCTCTCATTTTGTGTTACGCGGATAAAAGTCGTTGTACAGATTTCAAATTTATGTACTCAAAGCTAAGCTTAAACGATTGAAAGTTACAACTGCAAAAGATCGTACTCACCTACATTTGCTAATTTCCAGTTTTGGCAGTAACGGCTTGAGCTTAAGAGAACTTTCAGAGGCCGAAGTTCTACTTTGAGCGGTAAGTAAATGACATCGTGAAAGAAGATCGTATCCCGTACTATATTTAAGGGTAAAAAGATTGAACTCAAGAGCTCAATATGTTACGGGAGCATGTAGAATAAAGGAGAGTTAGAGACCGGCATTAGGGCTCGCAGTGCCATTCACAGTTCGACTGACCTCGATATGAATGTTGACATGGATACTTCTTAGTCAATCAGTGCCTGTGGAAAAGAAGGACGAATGTCTTCTATCAAGAGATGAAGTGACTGAAGTGCAGGCGCTATGTGTGCACTCAGTACTCAGCGCTCAGCGCTCAGCCCACTGGGTCAACCGGCCACCGGTGATTTGGTTACTGCTCTCGCTAAATTTTGTTCATTATCTTCACTCACGACATATCACATACTTGTTTTATCTACTTGCAGAAATACTTAGAAACTGCTACCTCACTTCAATTTGTATATCATGATGGGTTGCAATGTAAACCGACGCATTAAGCGGCTTTCATTTCAGTAGCAATTGAAAGCATTCAGTACGAAGAAGACAAATTGCAGAGATAACGCGTGGGAATTCTGGTAATGCCGTTCGGCAAGCGCGTTGCTTTATAACCAACCCTTTGCTAGACTTCCCTTTTTTTCTCTCCCTCACGCGATAAAGAGAATCAACTAAGTCTAACAGACAAGAAGTGGCTTTGGTTCATGGTCGTCGTTCCTGTCGATATCGGGTGCCCCGCACCAGTCTTGACATGGACCAACAACTGCACTCGCTCATACTTCGAGTCCTTGCCGACGCTCATCTTCGTGGTTGTGCTACTATCCCACGCGATAATTCCTGCACCACGAAGTGGCCCTCTGCACAAATTTAACACCACTCTGAAACAAGTATTCACGCTCTTTTTGCAACTGGACGAGGCTGAAGCCATCTTAAACCCCGATCTTGTCTCTCAAGCTCAAAGCGAGAT
Source organism: Phallus indusiatus (assembly GCA_027605045.1). Lineage (NCBI taxonomy): Eukaryota > Fungi > Basidiomycota > Agaricomycetes > Phallales > Phallaceae > Phallus > Phallus indusiatus. The sequence goes on along the minus strand of JAQFWX010000022.1, from coordinate 247,958 downwards.
TCAAAGTTCCAAATCAAAGGCTCCTCTGTGGCGTACCGTATCCCTCGCTACTCTCGCTCTTGCTGAAACGATCTCGTGGTTGATTATTGCAAGCTACAATGTCGTCGCTCTGGGTGGTCATATCGACTATCGCATCCTTACTTCATACTTCAATGCCGCGTCTTGGTTATTCGCTGTCGTCACCCCAATCTTCAAACCCCAATCCACCGCTCCTTATAAATTATTCATCTTTTACTCCTTGCAGCTTATCGCGGGTGTGTTCAGATTTGGTACGCTATGGTATGACCATGGCACGCTCGGTGTTCCCGTGAAGACGATAGACATCATCGGAAGCTCGCTCAACTTGGTTGCTATTTTGATTCTCTTAGTTATTGTGTTGAGAATGCCGCTCAGCATTCCTTCTACCCCGGAGGTTTCTGAAAAAATTGTATGTCATACGCGTCAAATGTCCATATGTCCTCCGTGCTGACTTAAAGCCTGATAAATAGGGTACAGAGGTTAGCCCAGAGGACTATACCCCCCTTTGGAAGTGGATCACATTCGAATGGGTTCTTCCTCTTATCAGAAAGGTGACATCAGGCCTCATTCTTCTCTCAAAACCTGACATTCATCTTTTTTGTTAGGGTACTAATGAAACGCTGAACGAACCAGACGTGTGGAATCTTTCGCCAACTATGCAATCTAAAGCTGTTTTCGGAAAGTTCTCGTCCATCAAGTAAGCTGATAATCATCTTCAATCAATTTTCATATATAAATACATCCATCTTTAGACGAAGAACGCTTTTGCGACGCGTTTTTGCAGCGAATTCACTTGACTTGATGTATGTCCCCACCAACCCTTTTCATAGCCGCTTCACATTTGAACCTCCTTCATCGTAGTCTCGACTTCTCCCTGACATTCGTCAGCGTGATCTTCAACTACCTAGAACCGTACTTCCTAAAGTAAGACCACCCCCCTACACGCATTCCACATCCCGTTCGCTGAACGTACTCATGTATCATAGGGCCATCCTTGAATCTTTAGATACAGATAAACAAAAAGAAGACCCTGAAGCCCGCTCACGCGCCTACATTTACGCCTTTCTCACCTTCGTCGTAACATGCTGCAAAGGAGAATCAGATTTGCTTCATCTGTGGTACGGCCGACGCGCATGCACCAGAATCCGAAGTTCCCTTATGGCCGAAATATACGCAAAAGCCCTCGTTCGGAAAGATTACTCGGGAATCATTGAGAAGAAGGCGGAAGAAGCCACCGGGTCGGGGTCGGGGGCGTCGAGTCAAGCGCATAGTAGGACTGCGTCGAGTACGAGTGCCTCGGAAAGACAACCTTTGCTTGGGAATGGGAATAGCGGAGATGCTAAAAAGGGAGGAAAAGCGAAGAAGAAAGAAGAAGATCCGAAGAATACTTCTGGTGCTGATGTTGGGAAGATTGTGAATCTCATGAGCGGCGACGCGAATCGACTTGCTATGACTATTAGTGGTGCTTACTATATCTACGTAATGTCCTTTTCCCCATTAAATCTTACACCTACTGAAAATTCTTTTCTTTACCAGAGTGCTCCATTTGAAATCATTATTGCCTCTCTGTTCTTATACCAGTGCGTCCGAAACAACCAAAACCACTGTTTGTACTAATAACTGTATTATAGATTACTCGGACTCTCCGCTTTCGCTGGTTTCGCATGTTTGATAATTGCATCCCCTCTGAACTCATTCCTAGCCAACAGAGTACGCTTTCTCTCAACTTTTGTTTCTTTGACCAATTACTTAATCTCGCTATGATTATCACAGCGAGTTCGTATCCACAAAGGTGTTCTCGCCGCTCGGGATAAGCGTATGGGTCTTGTAAACGAGCTATTATCAGCAGTACGTGATCCTTCAACTCGATCATTACACAACCAAACCTCGCATACAGGTCAAACTCGTCAAGTTCTACGCTTGGGAGAACCGCTGGATGGATCGTGTTCTAGGCGCACGTAAAGATGAATTGAAATGGCTCGTTAAAAGTGTGTTTTTTTCTTCTTTCCTTTTGAGATCATCGTGTCAACAACACTAATACGTTTATTAAAGGTCGAACGAATCAAGTTTTCTTTTCGCTTCTTTGGTCGTCTGTTCCTATTTTTGTTTCAGTCGTGTCGTTCTTTACGTATGTTATGACTGGACATGAGCTGACGATTCCTGTCGCGTTCACCGTATGTTTATTATCGTTTCTTTTTTTCTTGAGTTCTGTGGCGTTCTCATAACTGTTGTTGTTTTAATAGGCCATCGCTTTGTTCAGCATGTTAAGGTATATCTCTTTTCTCGACATCTAAACATGAATAAACTCATACATGTTTGTCTCAAGGGCCCCTTTGAACGTCATCCCTACCTGGATCGTCCAATTCCTTCAGGTAAGAAACCACTTTTCTAGCCCTAGTCTTTAACCAAACCTAAAACTTTTCATACACAGACCAAAGTCTCTCTCGACCGTATAGCCGTATACCTCAGCGAAGACGAAGTCTCCGAAGAAATCTCTTCTCTCAAATACACCGGCCCGGTTGATCCCGCTCTCCCAGACGAAGATGACCGACTCGGTATTCTCAATGCTTCGTTCAAATGGAACGAAGTCGAAGAGGACAAAGATAAAGATAAAGAGAACGACAAGGATAAGAAAGAGGGTTTAAAGACTCGAGTGTTCAAGCTTTTTACGAAGAAGAACAAGTCCCGTTCGGGTGGTGCATCACCTGCCGAATCGTCGGAGACTGATCCTGGTGATAGTGTTTCGGTTTCTGGGCAAAGTTCTGATGAGCGCAAGTTTGAGTTGAGGGATATTAATATCGTGTTTCCTCAGGGAAAGCTTACTTTGGTGACGGGTCCTAGTACGTTGTTCCAAAACACTCGTTCTTATTACTGATCCCGTGTGCTTTGCTATTAGCCGCATCTGGTAAAACTGCACTTCTGGTATGTGATTCTACTCGGCTTCGTTTCCTTTTGATTGAACCTTGTCGGTAGATGGCATTGCTGGGCGAAATGACAATGACCTCCACGAACGGTAAAATCCTCCTCCCAAAGCACCGCAAACAACCCGATCAACACGGCAACAAAGGAATATCCTACGCTGCTCAAGCTCCCTTCCTCCAGCACCAAAGTATCCGAGACAACATCTTATTCGGAGCACCCTACGAGCAAGAGCGATATGAGCAAGTGTTGGAGTGTTGTGCATTGAATCCCGACTTGAAGATATTCGAGGATGGCGATTTGACGGAGGTTGGGTCGAGAGGTATTTCGTTGTCTGGTGGACAGAAAGCCCGGGTTGCTCTTGCGAGAGCGGCTTATGCGCGTACTCAGTGTGTTTTGTTGGATGATCCTTTGAGTGCGGTGGTATGTCTTCTTGTGTCGTGCTGATTGGAATAACACCTAATTACCTTTGGTCTGTCATGTAGGACAGTCATACTGCTCTCTTTCTCTATGAGAAACTGCTGAAAGGACCTCTTTTGGCTAATCGCACAGTCGTACGTCGCGCCATGCCTTTCTTCTCTTCTTCGTGTACAACCCATCTTTTGATTAGGTTCTCGTTTCTCACAATGTGGAACTGATTCTACCCGGCGCAGAATACCTCGTCCGACTCTTAGACGGCCGAATCGACGTTCAAGGCACGCCCGAAGAACTCAGACAACAAGGCCTCCTAGACGAACTCAGCAAAGCTTCTCACGCAGAAGAAGTCAAACTTGACGCCGCCAAACCCGAAACAGACGATGCTGATGATACCGCTAAACCTGCAGCTGCTGATGATACCAACAAACGTCCTCGTCAACTCGTTAAAGACGAAGCTCGAGAGTCGGGCGGTGTCAAGTGGTCGATCTATAAGACGTATCTCAAAGCATCAGGATATCATACTTGGATTATTTTGCTTATCGGTATTACTTCATACCAGTTGTTCGGTCTTGCTGAGAAGTTGTGGATTAAACAATGGGGAGAAGCTTATGACGATGCACCAGCGGGTGCTTATACTCCAAGCTACTTCAACCCTCTGGGAAATGTCGGCGATGGAGAATGGGAATCATACCTTCTCGTTCCTCCCGCCGTTCATTTGTTCAATGCGTTCCGGAATACCACATTATCATACACCACGCCGCCGCCGTCTGTACCCCATACCGCAATGGCAACGGCAACAATTAACCTTCCTTCCGCCACGACTCATCCATTCTTCTACGTTGGAATCTACGCAGCGATATCATTCGGTGCTACTTTCGTTTATATTTCAAATGTTATCGTTCAATATAACGGTGCTTTACGCGGTTCGAGAGTTTTGTTCAAACAGCTTTTGGTCGCTGTTGTGCGAGCTACCATGAGATGGCATGACTCTACACCAACCGGTTCGTGTACCTTGAAGATTTTTTGTTTCTCATTGTTCATGATTTGTTTTCAGGGCGTATGCTCAATCGATTCAGTAAAGATATCGAAACCGTCGATACCTCGCTTGGGTTCTCTTTGCAAGCCGTTAACGCCTCAATAGCGTCATTCTTCGCTTCAGTTGTGACTGTTATAGTGTTTTCACCTCCATTCATCGTTCCAGCTATCATCATCGGTTATGGATACTACAGACTCGGCATTGGATATCTAAACACCGGACGTGACCTTCGTCGTATGGAATCCAACTCTCGTTCTCCTATATTTTCAAACTTCTCGGAGCTGTTACTTGGAATTGTAACCGTTAGAGCGTTCTCTTCCGAAAGACGTTTCTTGGATAATCTACACTCGAAAATCGATGCTACGACTAAAATGTGGTATTCGTTTTGGATGACCAATAGATGGCTATTGCTTCATTTCGATTTCTTAGGAAGTTTCGCTGTATTGTTCACAACATTATTTGCTCTTCTCGGCGCGATTGGAGCAGGTCTTGCTGGTGTTACTATTACGTCCGCCATGGCTTTCACCGACTCAGTTTACTGGACTTGCAGGATGTGGACGCAGCTTGAACTGGACCTCAATTCCGTCGAACGTGTTGTTGAATACCTCGAGCTTCCTCAGGAACCTCCGTTGGAGATTGAGAACGGTCGACCGCCCGCGTTTTGGCCGTCGAGCTCTAACAATGAAAAACTGATCGAGGTTAAAGATCTTGTTGTGAGCTATGCGCCCGAGCTTCCTCCCGTGCTTCACGGTGTATCTTTCACTCTAAAAGCCGGAGAACGTGTTGGTCTTTTGGGTCGAACTGGCAGTGGAAAATCAACGCTGGCAATGAGTTTACTCCGATTCACCGATCCCACAAGCGGTTCAATCCACATTGACGGTATCGATATCACAAAGATTGGATTGCACGATTTACGTTCCCGCTTGACATTCGTCGCTCAAGATGCTGTTTTGTTCTCAGGCACAGTTAGAGAGAACATTGATCCATTCAGCGACTACAGCGATGCGGAATGTCTTGACGTCCTTTCCAGAGTTCATCTGATCACAGACAGCCGTCATGCATCTCAGCTCTCATCCAGAGCGCCTTCGATTCACGAGGTAGATCAAGATCAAGACGAAACTGTCGCTGCGTCTTCAACAGCCTCTGCAACAGCTGCCATGGACGAGAAAATTGTTATCACGCTCGATACCAAAGTTTCTACTGGTGGTTCCAACTTTAGTCAAGGGCAGAGACAGCTGTTAACGATGGCTCGGGCTTTGTTAAGACAAAGTTCTATTATCATTCTGGACGAGGCTACTAGTTCGATTGATTTTAGTACCGATGCGAAGATTCAGAAGACTATTAGAGAGGAATGTAAGTTGTCTGCGCTATCGTCATTGTTGTCTATAAGATAATCTGATTCTCGTTTCCATTCTAGTTACGAACTCTTTGCTGCTGACCGGTAAGATAACCATACTCTGCGCATCAATTTTGACCGATTTCTCATCTTTGTTTTTGTTTAGTCGCCCACAGACTGAGAACCATCATTGACGTAAGCAGCGCTCATCGCCGCATCAGTAACCTGGCTATAGCTCTGACCAAATTCTCAGTATGATAGACTCCTTGTTTTGGATAACGGCAAGGTTGTAGAATTTGATACACCTTACAATTTGATCCAGAAAGAAAATGGAGGTACGAAACGTTATTCTAATTTGTTATTATCCCAATGCTCAGCCGTCGTCTTGCTTTTTTAGTGTTCCGTAACATGTGCATGCATAGTGGATCGTTCAAGGAACTTGAAGAAGCAGCAATAAAAGCAGAAACAAAGCGTAATGGAAAAGAATAGTTTTCTGAATATTATATATCAAATATCTGGCGCCGGGAACCCTCTTTGTTTATTTGTTTAATTTTTATTATATCGAATATGATTTTATCGACGGAATAAAGCAAATTCTATGTTACTATTAAAAAAGACTAAAAATGCAAACATGGTTCTCTTGAAACCGACAAAATTCTGTTATCCTTCTTTTCCTCTTTCCCTTCATTAATTGTTTCACGCAGGCAAGCACCCATCCGTTGTTTTTAAATCATTTTACCCAACACACGTTGGTTTGTCATCTCGTTCATTTCGATGAAGATATCGTCAGCTGGATGACGGTAAAGAGGTGCTTTGAGACGTTTTTGGTCTGGGAAAAAAAAATCGAGCGTTTTTAGTAAGAAAAAGCGCCAACGCGAAAGAAAGGGACAAGCTTGAGCTTACCAAGGTGGTGACCAATGAAACCAATGCTACGACCTAACACGAACAACCCATTGAGTGTACCAATCTTGATGTATTCTTCAGCTTCTTCGCTTGTGAATGCACCGCTGTCTCGTAAAAGGTCAACGAAGGATACGGCAATACAGCCATCAACGTTAAGAATCAACTATAAGGGGTCGGTTAACGCGAAAAGGACGGGATGTGTTTTGAGAGAGAAAAACTTACAGTGTCCTTCTTAGTTGTTGTGATCTTTTCAACGGCAAGCGCGTAATCGAGCAACGTATGACTCGGGAAATTCTTCAGCACGAATTGTTTGACAAGTTCGACTCGCAGATCGGGGTTGGTTACGCTCTTGATCTTGTGGCCGATTCCACTGACTAAAAAAAAGAAAGAATTAGTTATCAAATTCAAATTCAAAGTTTACTTTTGAATACATACTCAATTTGTTAGCACGACGAGACTCATCCACGAATTCACGCGGTGTAAGACCTCTGTCGTGTGCGGCAGAAAACATGGATGCAGCTTCGTCGAGTGCACCACCAAATCGGCTTCCGATTGTTAAGAGACCTGATGCTAAAGATGAGATAAGGTCTTTTCCGGCACGAGATGCGACGATGGTGTTCATTGCACTATTTAAATGGTTAAGCGCGTGTGTACGAAGAGTTGAGGTTGGTGCTTACCCAGAGACGGCGGGACCGTGGTCTGCTGTAAGCATGAGAACCATTTCAATGAATTTGGTTGCGTAGGCGGGTAGACCTATATATATAAAAGCTTAGCTGAAGGACGAAGAACAAAGACAAAAAAAAACATAACATACGTCTCTTGAACCACAAAAGCGAGACAACACCACCAACACCAATATTCTCCTTGAAAACATCTGAGATGCGCATACCAGCGTACAACAACTCCTGCCCTCGTTCGTCCGAAATAGTCGAAATAAACGCGGCCGGTTTTCGGATAAGCCCCAACTCCTGAGCCCACTTGTAGTCCATCGGGATAACAGGAGGATCGCGCTCAGGTTTCGGAACAATAGCACCACTAACAACAAGTTTATCATACGCCTCTTTCAGCACTTCCGGTAAGTCTTCAAATGTATCTGGAACAATCAACCCCGCAGCGCGCATAGCTTTGTTCTTCGCATCGGCGGTCTCCAAATCCGAATTCGCCATAGCACCTGCATGTCCGAACTGCACCTCCGTCGAAAACATTTTAGCACATGTTCCAATACACCACGCTACGATTGGCTTTTTGATAACCCCCTTTCTAACGGCGTCAATAACGCGGTATTCTTCGATACCGCCGACTTCACCGAGCAATACGAGCATTTTGCAATCTGGATCGGCTTCGTAGCGTAATAGGTGGTCGATGAAGGTTGATCCGGGGTAACGATCTCCTCCGATGGCGATTCCTTCGTATGTACCATTTGTGACGAGAGATAAGATGTTGTTCAGTTCGTTGGACATTCCACCGGACTTGGAGACGTAGCCTACTGAACCTGGACGGTAGAGTTTTGATGAGATAATGTTGTCCATCATTCTTACATATTAAAGTCAGACTACAAGAATGTAGATATCGAAATGAGAAGACTTACCCTCCACTGTTTCCAATCTTGAAGCAACCGGGTTTGACACCACCAACAGTAGCGGGACCAATAATCAACACACCCTTCTTCTTGGCAAGATACAACAGCTCTCTCGCATATCGCTCGGGCACACCCTCAGCAATGATCGCAATACTGCGAATCTGGGGGTACTTCAAAATATCCAACGTCGAGCTGTACACACTTCTCGAACTCGCAAAGTTGACGATCACATCTGTATCGGCGTGTTTCTTGACGGCTTCGTCGAGAGACACGTAGACGGGTAGAAGAGTCTCTTTTGTGCCCCAATAGAACTTTTGAATATGGTGTCCTCCGAAGGGGTAGATCATGGCGGATACACTGGGTGTGGAACGGCCGCAGCTGTAATCAAAGTCGAGCATGCCTTGGATAGCACGAGGTTGTAAACCGTACACGAAAGCGCGGGTGGTGGCATCGAAGGGACGGTAGCTTGGACGAGCGCGTGCGGGAGCTTTTTGTTCGTCAAAGTGTACGATCTGGTCATTGGGCTGCACGCGTGTTCCGTCCGCACTGATAGTGCCCACTTCAACGGCCTCAACATTGACGGCTCTAACATTCGACGGTGGGGTACCAGGCACGGACGGAGGAATAGAAACAGGCTCAGCACGACCGTTCGCACCCGTTTTCGTACGCTTGTTCTTCACACCCAAAGCAAGAGGAACAATATCCGTAATATGAGTCTCGGGACCGTACACTTTAATCGGCACACCGAGGGATTCACCAAGAAGACGCATGGCTTTGAGACCCTCCTGATAATTAGGTCCACCACGACGCACAAAGACGCGCACTTTGTGTGCAATCAGCTGCTTCTGATATTCCTTCAGGGCTCGAATGATTCCTTTGAATGTCGCAGCCACGTTTGTGAAATTGGCAATTCCACCACCTATGATAAGAATCTTCCCGTCCTCACGTGGTGTGCCGCGAGTGATCAAGTCAATGATGGTTTTTGCATATTCGTAGGTCTGTCCTTCGGTCGGCGCGCCTGAATATTCACCATAATTAGCCAGCTCATGGGCGAAACCGTGTGCAGCAATGGCATCGGAATAGACGACGGAAGCACCACCACCAGCGACCATAGTCCAGATACGGCCTTCCGGGTTGAGAACGGTCAATTTGAGAGATGCACCAGTCGAACCATCGAGTTTTTGAATATACGCTTCCTCTTTGGTGAGTTGACGACCGAAAGGAGCAGGCCAGACCATCGGGGGTCCACGGTCTGCCGAGACGGTTTTGGAACTCGCAGGAGCCGCACTGGTGGAAGTCTCGTACACACTGAGATCTCGCGCGATGGCCCATTTGGGACCGCAAACAGCGTCAGCAGTCTAATTAAAGACGCTTAAATTAAATAGAAGTCATAGGGCGAGTCAAGGAAATGAATCACCTGATCGAGTTTAGCGGCCATATCGAGATAGTGGATGGTTGGTGGTTTGCCATTGACACCATCAAGACAGATAAGAGGGTTGATTTCAAGATAAGCAAAGTGGAGATCGACATAAACAGCATATAAGCGGACTAGGAAGTCGACTAGAGTTTCTTTCTTGGCTTCGGGGACGTGTTTAAGCAGAGTAGATTTGATAGTCTGGCGAGATGGGAACTCAGATCCGACTGGGATGTCTAGTTTGAGAGCCTTTGCGTCGACGTCACCGACGTCGATACCACCTTCGTGGGTGAATAGAATTGAATCGCCCTCGCGAGCTGAGTTTACACAGACGTAGTATTCGGTGTGTTGTTCGTGTGGTAAGAAAGGTTCCACGATAAAGTTTGTTAGTTCGCCAGTAACCGATTCGACCTAGATCATAGTCAGGGCTGGACCCTCAGGAAGAAAAAGAAGGAAAAAAAGGGACCGGTACTGACCTTGGTAGGTTTACCCGCTCGATCGACGATCCATTTCTTAGCGTCGGTCCAGTCTTTATTCAAGTAGAGCAGTCCGCTCTTGCCTCGACGTTTGATCAGCTGATCTGGTTTGGCGACAAGTTTAGTGGTGAAAACCCATGAAGGGAGTTTTGTGTCGGGGGTGATCGTATTAGTGGATTCGTCCCATGAGACTTGAGCTACTTTTGGAGATGGGTAGACGAAGTTGTCAGAGACTTTGAAAGAGGGCGAATCTGAAGGTGCCGGAGAACGGGGAAGCCAGTATGCTAGCAGCAACTTGGCGTCATACTCGCGAATAGCTTTGTTGTCGAGTCAGTCAACGACGAACTAGGATGTTGTATGTGAATATACCTTTGGAGGACATTGTAGTAAGAGGATAAGAGAGAGTTTAAAGAGCTTAATATCGTCCCATGCAACGATCCTTTTTATAAAACCTGTTGGGGTGACAAATTAAAATTGGAATTTTGATCCCGCGCGTATGCACCAGTTTTGGGGTTTCTGACGTTGTCACGCTGTCGTCCGTCGGAGACTCCGAGTGCCCATGAATTGTGTGCTTCCCCCAAAGCAAAATAACACGAGCTGATTGCCAAATATATTAAAGAAAGAAAGAGATAATAATGCTCTTCTCCGTCCGGATCTGTCAGTGTGTCTGCTCCTGCGCTGTCTGCCGGAACGATGGGGAAAACTTTTACAGGCGCTTAATACGTCACACAGCCGAGCATCATCCAAAAAAAAAAATAGCACGACCTCAACGAGCTAAAAAGACAGCGCCGGGCAGGGAATTGACCGGGACCAGATATGGCACTATACATCATTGAAATTCATGATATGATATGGTACGATACGATAAATGTATGGGGTGTGCATATATTTTCGGTAGACATGAAACAGAACTAGTGCGTGAAACCGACCCGCTGCTGTTCTCTCGGTTCTGCAGAAAATAAAAAAGTATAAGAGAAGTAGAAGAAGAAGAAGAATCGAGTTGACTTACGTGACCATGTGCAGTTCAAGATCAGATTATCATAGCCTGGTTTGGCATCAGGAAACAAGTAACAAGGGGGATAATATGAAACCACGTACCCAAGCCGTGCACCTTGCTGATTGCCTTTGCGGCCGCATCTCGGTCTTCAAAGCTAACAAAGGCATACCCCTTCCCAACACCAGTGTCTCGATCTCTACCAATATACACACGGGCAACACGTCCGAAAACACTGAACAATTCACGGAGATCATTGTCAGTCGTGTCTTCCGAGACGTTCGTGACACGTATTGTTGGCAAATCCTCCCTAATGAACAACGATTGATGCACTGAAAGGGGCCGATGATGGGGTTTACATACCTTGAACGGTACATGCTTTCTCCTCCTCCACGTCCAGCACCTGCCCCGGCGCGCATCGAGGGAGGAACATATTTTCCGCCCGTCGACGGAGCAGCCGGTGCATCCGCTGCAGGTACTGGAGCATCGTCGTCTCCAACGGGCGGCGTGTCTATTGAACCAATTCGTTAATGACCCATAACCGCAAAAAGACCACCTGCCAGCTCACCTGCACCGTCTAGAACTCCAAGAGTATCCTTATAAGGACATTTCGAAGTAAAGTGATCTCCTTTGCATAACCGACAGGAGATCTTTTTGTTTGCTAATGAGCTCTTTATTTGCTGTTCTTGTGTGGGTTCAGCTTCGGCGGCCTAAAGAGAAAGAAAAAAAACTTATTTCACTATGAAATGAATTCATGGCGGAAAAAAAAGTCACCTTGTTGCCAATGCTAAGTTTTAAAGTAACCGATTCTCCAACGGTGGTAGTCGCGCGGTCAGGACCAGGTTTATTACCTTTCTCTTGACCGAATTTAGCCCATTGTTTTCGCTCGGCGACTTTATGATTGACGAGTTGCTTTTGTAAAGTTCTTTTAATACGCCTCGTAAGCTGAATGACGAAAATGGGGAATGAGTTATCCTGTACAAGCTATTCCTCGCCACACACACACGCACCTTGACTTTTTTTCCTTCATCGTTGACCGTATATTCTACAATGGTTCTGATACCGTTCTCATCTACAGTATCGGAAATGATTCCCGGAATTCGTGGAGGTGCTTGCTCTATATAACCAAATAAACAAGAGGATTAAAGCGCAGATCAAAGGAATAATATACCGGGCTCATCGATTTCATCATCTGCCCAAAACTTTTTAGGACTAGATAAAAGTAAGTTTACATCATGCTCCCTAAAAGAAAGAAACAAGATATAGAAAACGTACGCTTCAGTTGTGGCCATGGTGGTGGAGAGCTCAAAAAACGGATTATCTTGTCGGAGTTTGGATTACGGCATCAAATTGACCTTCTCACTGAGAGCTTTTCCGACTCTGCACTAGAGCTTTTTCAAGAAGTAAAACCCAATAAAATAAATTACAAAGGAGTGGGATCTATCTAGTATGGTAAACTTGGAACACTGGGATTCAACACCCGCTTCGCCGAGTAATTCAAGTTTAGTATCAAACGCGGACACTGCAATATTAACCCATCAGTTGCGAAAAAGGTAACTGTCCAGCATTCCTATGGTCTAACTGATACTCACGCAAACGGCAGAAAAAGCGTATGACCATCTACATTCATGCGATTACCGACGAAAAGACACATTCAGAAAATTGAGCTTACAAGGCCAAAGTTAGACCAAAGCTGGCGTCTGAAGTTGAAGCATGCACATGCAAAAAAACTCCAGAAAAGAGGAAGTTTACTGCGATTTAGGTAAGCCTCTATCGAGTAAAACTAAATCATTGTTCATTGATATGTACTACTCACGAGACAAGATCATAAATACCCATATTCCATCCCTAGTGAAGTCTTTGTACAACCGAGAATACGGAACATTGGTCTTTCTTGCTCCGAGCTGAACTTTGACGAATCGTGCAATAATACAGACGACGGCAATAACTTGGAATATGAGTTCCGAGAAACTTTGGGATAATGAAACCATTTTTCTCTTTTATTAGTTCGATAATACACTCACAAGGCAAAGGATACCTTTCCAGAATGTTGTTCAATCGCACAAGCTCCGAAAAGTGAACCAAAATCTCCTTTTAAGTTGATAGTACGATAGTCAGGTACACCCACTATTAGCAAAACCACCGCTGCGGCTTCTGTTATTATGAAGAGTAAAGACAGGAATATAAGTATGTGTTTGGACTGTTCGTAGAAGGCATAAACTAAGAATTTGGTTCAATTTCAGCATAATAATGTGAATAAAAAACCTAGATGCAACCTCGTTGTATGAGCAGTATATTGGAGCATGTTTCTGTGAATGAACCAGCGATACTAATGATCCATACTATTGCTTGACAAAATTTGAATTGTTGCGGGTCTCCGAAAAAAGCAAAGTTTAACGCGCTAGGAGAGCAATGTACATAGGTGGTGTCAGCCTAGATCATGATTGGCAGGCCTATATAAAGAACAACCGTACCAAAAAATAATTACAGCGAGATAACGAACCGCCACGTATAAAACTTTGACGAGAGTAAATTTGAAATTTCTATGCTATCATTATGAGGAATATTCTGAAAGAGGAGGACGCTACTCACGACCAGATAAACTTTACCTGTTCATAAAGCTTAGTGCACTGCTGATTATTGTGTATCAGAATATTATACTAACTTCTTCATCAAAGGTCAAGAAGATATCCCAGAAAACGATAGTCGTACTCGCGACTACGTATAACATGTCAGCGTCAGCCATGAAAAATCAGGACGGCTTCAGGTTCACCTATGTTACATAAAGCTGAGTAGTCCTGTAAGAGCTGTCTGGGCTCGGGCATGGTATCACGAAGGTAGAGTGGTGGTGGGTTATCCCGCGGGAATGCTTCTTAATCATATAAATATAATGTAGAGGGGATGGACACTGAGAGATTGCCGCAATCAATGATCTTGGTTTCGGCTCTGAAGCACATCCCCCCATCTTCAAACTTCCAGGGCAACAATAAGCCACGAGCCTACGAGCTGAGACCATAGGCAGAGTCTCCATCAAACTATCGATAATTTGACTCTATATTTAGTTTAAGCCTTAGCGATTTGTCTTCGGGCCTCAGCTACCATCCCGTGCTGTTCGCGCACATAATGCAAGAAGAATAGTTATTGGACCTTCAACGTTTTTGATAAGAAAAGAATATTTACAAAAGACAGACAATAATACCACTGACAGCTTCAAGTTCTTGTCCAACTTGGGATAATCAGAGTTTAGTTTGGATCGTTGGTAAAAAATCTTTGGTGGCATTGATGTATGTGTCAGTGGACTTGGTCAGTTTATTGATATGATGAATCCGCTTATCATATCTCAGCGAGAAGCAAAGACTATCTCCTTAGCTGAATTCATTTTCCGGCGCAACTGCAGCGTTATTTCTTGTTCAACTCAAGAATAAACCATCACTATGATTTTTTGAGAGTCAACTGAGTCGTCGGCTTCACACGACTCACGAGGTGTCTTCTCTACTAGCCTCACTCTTGATTAATCGAAATATCCCTTGTAACGAGTTTCTTTGAATGTCAAATGGGAACAGAACTCAACTTTTCCGGTTGAGCAATTGGTGATTTGACAACAGTCCCTTGGCGATGTGCTTTTTCTTCTTCTCTGATTCCAATCAAGAAAAACCAGGGTATTTGTTATTAAGCTCCATTTTATGGGATTTTCGAATCGAGGGAGACGCCATACTTTATAGCGTGGACGAAAATTTCATTTTACTTCTGGGTTTGGGTGGGGAGTAAAATAAAATAAAAAAATAACGTAAAAGAGGATAAGATTTGTATTTGATTTTAAACATCATCCGTATGATATAGTTTCATCACGGCAAAGTTTTTATATTCTGCGATTCAAAAACCGAAATCGCTGGCACAATTTGCTTGCGACTGAATCTACCATTGAAAACCTCCCGGTCCTTCTTCGCTGAGCAATTCAGATTCAATATCAAATGCGTGCACTGAAATAACGTTAGCGAGGATGCAGTGCTAGTACCAGCATAGAAAATCCATTTTGGAATATCACACTTACACAAATACTGGAAGCAACATATGACCATCTACATTTATTTTATTAACGAACGACGTATTTGAGAGGTTTTACTTGAGATCTTACAAGGCAAGAGACAGGCCCGAGATATATGACATATCCGTATAAATATAAATGCCAGACAACCAAACCGAGTTAATTAGATTACTAATAGATAGATGCGAATTAAAGGAAGAGAACGGAATGATTGTCTGCCTTGACCAGGAAAAAGCCTACGATAAAATCAGACACAACTACGTATGGGAAGTACTTACACATTTCAACATACCCGACCACACTATCACAACCCTCAAACACCTTTACAACAAAGCAAAAACAACCGTTATGATCAACGGAACGTTTAGTGATTTTTTCCACCCTTCCCGTGGAGTACGTCAAGGAGACGCTAGTTCCTGCGCTATCTTCAACCTAGCAATCGAACCAATGGCTGATCTCATCCGAAATTCAAACCTACAGGGCTTCCAAATTAAAAATGACACTCAGAAACTGATAACCAGCCTCTACGCCGATGATACGAGCGTTTTCCTATCTGAACTCGACAATTTCGACACCTTACAAGAAATACTACACCAATGGTGCATAGCATCAGGCGCAAAATTCAACATTAACAAAACAGTTATCATACCGTTAGGCAGCCCTGAGTACAGAGAACGCCTCCGCGAATCAAGAAAACTATCCCCTCTCAGCAACCCCATACCGCAGGACATACACATTGCCGCAGATAAAGAACCAACGCGAGTGCTTGGCGCATTCGTTGGAAACGGAATAGACCAAGTAAAGGTTTGGTCGCCACGGATAGAGAACATAGAGAATAGACTACAACAATGGGACAAAAGCAACCCATCACCAGAAGGCCGTCGTCTTATAATAACAATGGTCGTCGGTGGCTGCTCACAATATCTGACCAAAGTGCAAGGAATGCCTAAAGAAATAGAGAAATACCTGCATAATCTATCACGACACTTCCTATGGAACTCGCCCACCTCCGCACCCGTAAGCTTTGATACTCTATGCGCCACCTTCGGGAACGGCGGAAAGAAAATCTTAAACATACACCTGAGAAATGAAGCAATCAAGCTAATGACCCTAAAATCATACCTTGAAGATGGAACAAATCGTCCCCGCTGGCCCCTAATAGCTGATGAACTGTTCATCCTCAATGCACAGAAAGAAGCCTTAAATGATGGACTCACCTTAATAAACCCTTTCGTCCAATACTGGAAACCCAAATGCCACCCAACCCACTCTACACTACCACCAAACCTAATCATGTTATACAAGACAGCAAGGAAATACCGCGTACACCTAGATCCCAGAACCATCACCGACGGAGCCAAAGCCAAAATGCCCCTCTGGTACCATGCCGGCATATCACTGAAGAAAAATATCCCTTGGAAAGGTAAGATAGCAACATGTGTTCGCACCAACCACCAAATATACTCGATCAAGGATGCGCTTACCTTACTAGGTAGATACGAAACACACCCAAGAGCCGAACTGCACCCCGACTGCCACCACCATAATGCGTGCTGCCGCTTTGTACGATCAATAATACGGAAAATACCAGAAATGTGGATACCCACCTACCTGGATGACACAGAGGAAGAACCAGAACCCCAGCCCCCCCTCTCCCAACCATACACCCAATCTCAAGACGAAGAAAACACAAGCATCACCTTTGATCCCTTCCCTAACAAATCTAACAGCTTAAATGATGGGTTCCGAATTGGCTTTGAGAAACCCCCAGATCCAGACTCGAAATACACGCAACTGAATGTGACACGATACCTCAGCAAACACGAAGATAAGGGATGGACCGGCGTCAGAAATAAAGACCTCCTCATACCTCTGATAGCGTGGCTAAGAGCTCGCGAAGTATCTTTAACTAAAATAACCAAAGTCAAAGCACACTCCGGAATAACGGGGAATGAAGCGGCTGACCAGTTAGCGGAACAAGGCGCCCTTAAAGACACCCCCGACCATGTCTCATTACACTACCCCCCACAACACACCCTGCATGGTATGAAACTATCATACGCAACACAAGCTCTGATATACAAAAAGTTAATTGAGTTAGTCACACCTCCGAAAAGAAGCCAAACGATATCGAACCTTGATAAGATCCGCTACGCGACCGAGGACATCTCGGGCAATAGACCTACAAACGAAGCAATCTGGTTATCCGTCAAATCAAAGAACCTCAACCGCAATATACGCACCTTTCTCTGGAAAGCCATACACGGAGCATTTAGAATCGGAAAATTCTGGTTAAAAATACCGGCTCTACAGGAACGAGCAAACTGTCCGAGCTGCGACAAAACTGAGAATATGGAACACATTCTATTCGAATGCTCTTGCTCTGGACAAAAAACAATCTGGTCTATGGTTAAGAAATTATGGCGGAAAACCAATAGAGAATGGATCCAACCAACTTTCGGCCTAGTCTTCGGCTGTGGACTCCCCCTATTCCATAAAGACGACTCGCCGGATAAATACACCAATCGACTATTTCAAATACTAATTTCTGAATCCGCCTATCTAATATGGAAAATACGATGTCAGTGGCGTGTCACAGATGACGATGAAATAAAAGACCCACCTACACCAATGGAGATACATCAAAAATGGCGGTCCATGGTCCAAAAGAGAGTACAGCAGGACATCCTATCTGTCAAGTACCGATATCCGGGAACGGTAACAGATACTATAATGTATTTTAGTCACTGAATAGAATATCAATAACCGTCACTGTTGATCGACGGCAGTCAGGACTTGGCCTCAATCTATAAGAGATTGTGCCACGACAGTCTTCTTCAGGATTTGTCCTGACGTTCGTCACGAGCGTCGAGTTCGTCGAGGATGTTACGGATATGTGCGTTCCGAGCTTCGAGAGCCGCGAGCTGTATCTCGTATTGAATGATATCAAGCTCGACAATAATGAAGAAAGCTTTGAGATGTAGCTCTTGGCAACGACGGATGGCTTCCGTCGCTGCAAGTCTCGAGGGAAGATCTTGACGTTCAATGATGAATAGAATAGAGAAGGAGAGTTGTTATAGAGATATCGAACTACGTTCGATATTAAGTCTGAAGAACTATCTACGTGTATGCTAGGGTTTATATACATGTCAGATAAATAATTCTAGCTCAGTTCGAAATAGATTCCGAACTTGAGAAATACAAACAAGTCGTGAGATTCGTAAGTTACATCAATATATGCAGGGTATGATGTCTCATGTGATGAACATGAGGTGTGCAGGGATGAGAGCTGTGCATACATGGACCTACGTTCGTCATCTATGATCTCATAACCGGAACGTGCGTGGAATATTCTAGAAAGGGCTTTCTGCGGGTGTTCCAGGAGTTAAGAGAGACGGGTGCGTCTCTATTCGAGTTGCGAGGTTGATGGAGATGACTGAACGCGAAGGTCTTATCGTGAGTGACATAAGCGAGATAAGATTACGGAGATAAACGGTAAATGATCGGATATGGATTACGTAACGTTACCGGAAGTGATGTCATGAATCAAATCATGACACTATCAACGAGCCCTTTTTTTGGCAACGACGCAATACCACCGAATCTGGCATACAAAACTTGGGCACTAGTAATGCATGATGAAGAAATGAGGGAGATCGTACTTACGTACGATTAGCGGGGTTTTAGCAGGTAGGAGGGGTGCCGTCTCTTGCGCGGTCACCTTCTGAGTCCCAGTCACCTGACCAATCTCGTCTGCCGGCGCCCGGGCGCCGCAGTACAGAGACTGGCTTTTATCCCCAGGTGCAGCACTACTGTCTAAAACAGTGTGCGTAAAGGCATTTCCTCGCGGCCAACATCTCTCTATCTGCATTTTCTTCCGTTTCTTTTATTTATTCAGCCAGCCATAACCCCTTTTTTTTGGATTGAGGTTGAGATCCCTCGAAACTAGCTAGAACGCTGGGGGGGACCTATGTCCACTGCCCTTCGTTCGTTAAGTTGTCCCTACAACTAATCGCTCCGCCAAAAAAAAAAAAAAAAAAAATAAATAAATAAATGCCAGACAATAGGAAGGTTACTGTGATTAAGCGGTTGGAGCCACGAAGAACACTTGAGCTTGGGATGTTAGTACTTACAGAACAAGATCGTAAAACCCAGATCCCATCTCTGAAGAAATTTATGTATAACGGAGAATATGGAACATTTATTCTCCATGCTCGAAAGTGAAGCTTGGTAAAACGAGCGACAACGCAGACAAAAGCAAGACTTTGAAATATGAGCTCGGCGAAACTTTTAAAAGAACTTGTATTAGGAAAGGTCTATCCACGTTAATATTCGACACTGCTTACAAGACGAAGGATATTTTCTCAGAATACAATATAACGATACAGGCCGGTAGTAAATTGAGCCGGATCGTCAAAAATCTTGGCGCATTGAGGACAAGGACAACAATCACCGCGGTCTCGGTCGATACGAAGAGTAAAGACAGGATCCAAAGTATGCGTCTCGATCTCCCATAGAATGCATAAACTGACAATTGGCTTAATTTAATGATGGGATTGAATGAATAGGTGCACCTCGTTGTATGAGTAGTATGTTCGAGCATGCTATTGCGAATGAGCCACCGAAATAAATGATCCACGGTAGCGCCAGGCAAAACCTGTCAAATTGTTTGAAGCCCCCCGAAGACCCGAAAATCATTGCACTTGAGAGATATCAAAACATCTATACAGACGAATATTCTGTGCATATTACCAATAAATCATAAGGACAAGATACCGAACCGTTAAATATAGAAGGTAAATTTGAATCTAAGGTGTTTCCGATTTCCAATCCCACAAGAAAGATTATTCTCAAAGGACTACATACGTCCGGATAAATCTTATCTGTCCTAAAGTTCAATGCGTGATAATCGCCCGTGGGTGAGTAGTAAGTACTTACTTCTTCATCCAAGGTCGGAAGAGTATCCCAGACAAGTAAAGTTATGCCAGCGACTACGACACTTTGTTAGTCAGGAATGAATGGAAATAAGAATTAATCTTTTACGTAGACTATATTGACTTGAATAGAAAATCTCGAACAAAGGTATATAGACCGCGAGCATGGGCATGATGATTCAACTTGCTGCAAGTTGGCAGTGTTGAAGATTCGGCTCGCACAGCTATTTATATAGAAGCGTGGAGACCAACCGAATTCTAGTCAATTCCCACTTAATTTCAATCGAGTGCGATCTCTCCTCATTCCCTTTCTCCCCGCCGCTCACAGGATCTATGACAACTTGGAGATGCTAGTGTCCATAGATAGGCCCTTGTGACAGCGTCACCAAATCATGACCTCGCTTTTGGAGAAACCAAAGGGGATTTTATTAGTGTAGTACGTCCGACGTCGTAGGCCTGTTAGTACTTATTCTTAATCCTTTCAAGGTTTACGGGTCGACTGAGTTCCCATCTTCAAGCAGGTCTCAAATGAGGCTTCTACCATGACGAAATGAGTTTCCATCTATTAAAGTGTGATGAAAAAAACAAAGGTCTTCATTGATGACAATATTTCAAGGTCTCATGCCTCAGACTTCTAGTCTTCTACGAAGCTGTTTTTTTACCTCAGGAATCTGGAGATTGATGCGCTGGGTTGGATGTATTGGCAATAAACGAGAAGATATGTTCGCAACTGCCAACCAAGAATATGTTATGTAGCGTTGTTCCGTCTTCGAGATGTTCAAGACGACGCCTTTTCCCGAGATACCGTTGGTGAGTGACTTCTCATATCATAAATATGGGAAAACTTTGGAGAGATGGAAAGGATGTCTGCTTCAGTTTGATCATTGTGGCCAGAACTCAAAAATAGGTTATAATTGTCGGAGTTTAGGCGGCATCGGCATCAAATTGAACCTCCGCTCACCACCAACTCACCACTGCGTTTGTGCGTATCGTGAGACGACGTCATCACCTTCTCGTTTGTCTTACTGTGTGGTCGCACAGTTGCGTCTCTCTCCCATCTTTATGTGCATTTTTCGCTTCCTTTTTGTAACTGGGATCTATTTATGGATCTAGTACGGTAAACTTAGAACACTAGGATTCAACACCCGATTCGCCGAGTAATTCAAGTTTAGTATCAAACGCGGGCACTGCAATATTAACACATTAGTTGGGAAAAGGGTAATCGTCCACCATTTTTATGTTGTGGCTGATAGTACTCACGCAAACGGTAGAAAAAGCGTATGACCATCTACATCCATGTAATAACCGACGAAAAGACACATTCAGAAAATTGAACTTACAAGGCCAAAATTGGACCAAAGCCAGAATTTGAACCTGAAGTATGCATATAAACTCCAGAAAGGAGGAAGTTTACTGTGATTTAGGTAAGCCTTTATCAAGTAAAACTAAATCATTGTTCATTGATATGTACTACTCACGAGACAAGATCATAAATACCCATATTCCATCCCTAGTGAAATCTTTGTACAACCGAGAATACGGTACGTTCGTTTTTCTTGCTCCGAGCTGAACTTTGACGAATCGTGCAATAATGCAGATGACGGCAATAACTTGGAATATAAGTTCTGAGACACTTTCGGATAATGAAACCATTTTTCTCTATTATTATTTTATGGATAACACACTCACAAGACAAACGATACTTTTTCAGGATGTTGTTCAATTGCACAAGCTCCGAAAAGCGGACCAAAATCTCCTTTTAAGTTGATAGTACGATACCCAGGTACACCCACTATCAGCAAAACCACAGCTACGGTTTCTGTTATTATGAAGAGTAAAGACAGGAATGTGAGTATATGTTTTGACTGTTCGTAGAATGCATAAACTAAAAATTTGGTTCAATTTCAGCATAATAATGTGAATAAAAAACCTAGATGCAACCTCGTTGTATGAGCAGTATATTGGAGCATGCTGCTGTGAATGAACCAGCGAAACTAATGATCCATAATATTGCTTGACAAAATTTGAATCGTTGCGGGTCTCCGAAAAAAGCAAAGTTTATCGCGCTATGAGGGCAATGGAGGCGGGGTCAGCCTAGTAGATTGGCAGGCCTGCTTGAAGAACAACCGTACCAAAAAACAATTACAGCAAGATAACGAACTGTCACGTATAAAACTTTGACAAGAGTAAATTTAAAATTTCTATGATTTTATTGACTATCACTATGAGGAATATTCTGAAAGAGGAGGATGCTACTCACGACCAGATAAACTTTACCTGTTCATAAAGCTTAGTGCACTGCTGATTATTGTGTATCAGAATATTATACTAACTTCTTCATCAAAGGTCAAGAAGATATCCCAGATAATGATAGTCGTACTCGCGACTACGTATAACATGTCGTCAGCCATGAAAAATCAGGACGGCTTCAGGTTCACCTAGGTTGCATAAAGCTGAGTAGTCGAGTTGGAGGCCTTGTAAGAGCTGCCTGAGCTCGGACATGGTATTACGAAAGGTAAAGTAGTGGTGGGTTATCCCGTCGGAATGCTTCTTAATCATATAAATATAATTCAATGGGAGCAATTACTCACGCGCACGAGCCTACGAGCTGAGACCATGGCCAGAGTTCCAATCAAACTTTCAATAATTTGAATATATATTTAGCCTTTTGTGGCAATATGCGTGTCAGTGAATATATATTCAAGCTATTTGGTGATGATGAATCCTTATCTTAGCAAGAAGCCGAAGACTATCTTCTTGTTCGAATTCATTTTCCGGCACGACTGCAGCTTCAAGTTGTATCTTGTTCATTTCAAGAATAAACGTTGAACCGTCACTCTGACTTAAGAGTCAGCTGAGTCGTCGGCTTCAGATGGAACCTGGAGGTGTCTTCTCTGATACGTCAATGTACAGCAGAAACCTAGACTCAATCTCGGTTGATCTAAAATCCCTCTGGTGATGAGCAATTCTTTGGATATCAAATAGGAACAGAACTCAACTTTTCCGCTTGAGCAATTGGTGACAACAGTCCTTTGGCGTCGTGCTTCTTCTTCTCTAATTCTGATCAAGAAAGACCATGGTATTTATTATGGGCTCCATTTTCGAATCGTGTAATCTTCGAATCGAGGGAGGTTCGTACGATAAAACACCTCTTTTCGATAAACGGAAATTTCATCTTACTTCTGGCTTTGAGTGGCGGGTAAAATAAAATGGGAAATAACATAAAAGAGAATGAGATTCGTATTTGGTTTTAGGCACCGGTACCATCCGTATTATATAGTTTCATCGTGACAGAGTCCTTATATCCTGCAATTCAAGAATCAATTACATGTCATTGGATCTACCATCAATATTCATTGTCATTTCGGTGCCCTTTCGCTGAGTAATTCAGATTCAATATTAAACGTGTGCACTGAAGTAGCGTTAGCGAGGATGCAGCCTGAGCACTAGTGCTCATTTTGTATTGTCACACTCACACAAATACTGGAAGCAGCATACGACCATCTGCATCCATTTCATTAGCAGACGACATTTAAGAGGGTTTGTTTTTGGGATCTTACAGGGAAAGAGTTGGGCCCGAGACATCTGAAGTACTCGTATGCATATAAATGCCAGAGAGTAAGAAGGTTACTGTAATTTAGCTGTTTTAATTACGAAGAAAACTTGAGCTTGTGATGTTAATGCTTACAGAATAAGATCGTAAAAACCCATATTCCGTCTCTGAAGAATTTTTGGTATAACGGAGAATATGGAACATCTGTTCTCCGTGCTCGGGATTGAAGCTTAATAAAGCGAGCGACAACGCAGACAAAAGCAAGGCTTTGAAATATCAGCTCGGAGAAACTTATTGAAGTTCTTAATTTTGGAAAGGTTGATGGACAAGGCTGCTTACAAGACGAAAGATAGTTTTTCGGGATATTGTTGAATTGCACAGGCACTACTAGAGGGCGGGAGAACATCCCCTTGAGACGGTAATACCAAAAATCCTGTCACACTGAGAACAAGGACAATAATCGCTGCAGCTTCGGTCGATATGAAGAGTAAAAAAAGGAACCAAAGTATGCGTCTCGATCGTCCGTAGAACGCATAAACTGTCAACCGGCTTAGTTTAATGACGAGATTGAAGGAATATGCGTACCTCGATGTACGAGTAGTACGTTCGAGCACGCTATTGTGAATGAACCACCGACACAAATGATCCACGGTATCGCCGGACACAACCCGTCAAATTGTTTGTAGTTCCCGAAAAACGCGAGAACCAATGCACTCAAAGGATATCAGAAGCATCCATGCAGGCGAAGATTTGAGACATCCTACCAAAAAATCATAAGGACAAGATACCGAACTGTTAAATATAGAATTTTCGCGACGGTGAATTGGAATCTAAGACGTTGCCATTTTCAAATCCTACGAGAAAAATTCTCAAAAGACTACATACGTCCAGATAAATCTTACCTGTCGTGAAGTTCAGTACGTAATAAATCGCCCGTGAGTGAGTACTTACTTCTTCATCCAAGGTCAGGAGAGTATCCCAGACAAGTAAAGTTATACCAGCGACTACGACACTATGTTAGTCAGGAATGAATAGAAATAATCATAAATAATTCTTTTACGTAGACTGTATTGACCCGAATAGGACGACTCTACTAGTATCACAGATACCTCGGCCTGGAACGCGGACATGGCGTTAATGTAATTCAGCTCACTGACAGTGAAAGATTCGGCTCGCACCACTATATAGGAAACTAACCGAGTTCGAGGGTCAGTTCCACTTGATCTCCCCTCAATCCCTCTTTTCCCGACGCCGCTTCAAAGTCACAATGACAACTTAATGTCAATCATCGACCCTTGCAACAGCGTTACCAAATCATGGTCTCCCTTGTTTGAAAAATCAAAGGAGGTCCGATGTCATTTGTTCTCAAATATTTCAAGGTTTATAGGTCGACTGAGTCCCCATCTTCAAGCGGGTTGGGCTGCTACCGTAACGAACTGCCAGTGAGCTTTCGTCTATTAAATGAGAATGAAAAAAGTAAACGTCGTTATTGGTCACAATATTTCAAGATCTCATATGTCTCATACCTCAGACCTCTACTAAGCTGTTGCTTTACCTCCAGAATCTGTAATCTGATGCGGCTGTGTGAATGTATTTGCAATAAACAAGATTCGTTCGCGACCAAAAAAAAATGGCACGAAATGTCATTAAACTTAATTGTTGAAACTAATCGTCTGAAATTTAACTTACCCAACGGGAAACACTCCGGATAAAAAATTGTATACGATCCTAATATCAGAAACAATAGAAAAGAAAATTGACGCTGTTCCACTTCGAGATGTGAATGACAACGCCTTTTCCTGCGATACCGAATGACTTCTCATATGAAATCAACACGAGCTGAGATGGAAAGAGCGGACGCTTCAGCCGTGGCCATGGTGGTCAGGGTCAAAAACAGGTTATCTTGTCGGAGATTAAGCCGGCATCGGCATCAGACTGAACCTCCTCATTATTGTGAATTCGCGCACGCCAATTTAAAACTTGGGATCTGAATATAACCGCAAGAGAAACACCATCTTGGATATCGTGAGACGACGCCATCATCTTTTCGTTTGCCTTACTTTGTCGTCTTCAAAGTATATTACATGTGATTGGGTCTACCATTGATATTCACTGTCATTTCGGTCTCTTTTGGCTGAGCGATTCAGATTCAATATCAAACGCGTGCACTGAAATAGCGTTAGCGTGGATGTAGCACTATTGCTTGTATGAGAATCCATTTTGTGTTGTCGCACTTACACAAATACTAGAGGCAGCATACGACCATCTGCATTCATCTCGTTAGCGGACGAAACATTTTAAGAGGTTTTTTTGAGATCTTACAAGGCAAGAGACAGGCCCGAGATATTTGACATACCCATATGCATATAAATGCCAGACAATAAGAAGGTTACTGTGATTTAACGGTTTGAGCCACGAAGAACACCTGAGCTTGGGATGTTAGTACTTACAGAACAAGATCGTAAAAGCCCAGATCCCATCTCTGAAGAAATTGATGTATAACGGAGAATACGAAACATTTGTTCTCCACGCTCGAAATTGAAGCTTGGTAAAACGAGCGACAACGCAGACAAAAGCAAGGCTTTGAAATATGAGCTCAGCGAAACTTTGAGAACTTGTATTAAGAAAGTCTATCCGCGTTAATGGTCAACACTGCTCACTAGACATAGGAGAGTTTTTCAGGATATTGTTCAAGTACACAGGCCTTGTAGGGTGAAGGAAGACTCCTATGGGACGGAAACACCAGAAATCCTGGCACACCGAGAACAAGGACAACAATCTCCGCGGTCTCGTTCAATACAAAGAGTAAAGACAGGAACCAAAGTATGCGTCTCGATCGTCCGTAGAACGCATAAACTGACAATTGTTCAATTTTGTTCAATTTAATGATAGGATTGAAAGAATAGGTGCACCTCGCTGTACGAGTAGTATGTTCGAGCATGCTACTGTGAATAAGCCACCAAACCATATGATCCACGGTATTTTGAGGCACAACCAGTCAAATTGTTTGAAGCCTCCCATAAACGCCAGAATCATTGCACTTGAAAGATATCAGAAGCCTCTATGCAGGCGAAGATTTTAAAACATCTTTTACCAAAAAATCATAAGAGCAAGATACCGAACCGTTAAATATAGGAATTTTACGAAGGTAAATTTCAATCTAAGGCGTTGCTAATGGTCGCGCGAGGAAAATTCTCAAAGACTACATACGACCAGATAAATTTTACCTGTCTTGAAGTTCAGTACCAGATAAATCGCCTGTGGGTGAGTACTTACCTCCGCATCGAAGGTCAGGACGGTATCCCAGACAAGTAAAGTTAAATCGGCAACTACAACACTTTGTTAGTCACGAATAGAAATAATAATCAATCATTTACGTAGGTTGTATTGAACAGAGTAAGTCTCCTCAGCCCTATCAAACATTTCGAGCTGAAGGGCGGACATGGTGTTAATACTAAACCAAGGTGAAAGATTCGACCCGCACCATTATATGAATAGGAGCGTATACGCTAGGGCCAGTTCCACCCAATCTTAATTGTGATGGGACGATCTCCCCTGAATTCCCTTTTTCCCAGCCGTTAAAAAAGGATCGTTGGGGTTCGTAGGCTCTTGCAACAGCCTCATCAAATTATGATCTCGCTTGTTTGAGAAATCAAAAAATTGGTGCAGTAAGGCCATCGTTGAACGTTGAAGGCCTGTAATGACTTATCCACATTCGGTCGACTGAGTCCCCATCTTCAAGCCGGTCTCAAAAAATGAGGCTGTCACCGGAACAAATTAAACTGAGCTTCCGATATATTGCGATGAAAAAAGCAAAGGTCTTTTTGGTGACAATCTATCTCAAGACCTCATATATACATACCTCGGATTTCTAATCTTCTACGAAGCTGTTTTTTTACCTCAGAAATTTGGTGATTGATGGGCTGGGTAATGTGTTGGTAATAAAAAATAAAATATGTTCGGCGTTCGCAACCAAGAATATGTTATGTAGCGTTGTTCCATCTTCGAAATGTTCCAGACGACGCCTTTCTCCTAGATACCATCAGTGAATGACATCTCATATGATAAATTTGGACCGAGAAACTTGGGAGAGACGGAAAGGATGTCCGCTTCAGCTGTGGCTATTGTGGCCAGAACCCAAGTTATCTTGTCGGAGTTTAGGCAGCATCGGCATCAAACTATTGTGTCTGTGCGTATCGTGAGACGATATCATCACCTTTTCGTTCGTCTTACATGTACTTTGTCGTCTTCAAGGTTTCCTTGGTGTTTTGGCACAAACGTTGTGTCTTTCATTTTCACACTTTGGAAAAATCCACAGCGTCTTTATTAGCTTTATTCGCTGAGCTGCCTTGCGAACGCATATGAATACAGTGTGAACCGTAACCTAATTTAAAACCTAAGTGCTACATGTCCGTGCAAATTGCTTCGTTTTCAATTGATAGTTATTTTCTTTGGAGCTTGTTCCGGTGTGTTCCTCGGGAATTTCACAGTCAAAACACCTTCGGCCATGCTAGCTTTGATGTCTTCGGACTATATCAAGCACGTATATTAGTATACAGTTCAAGACCAATTCAAAAACAAAAACATACCTTTATTCCCTGAGGAAGTGGAATTGTCCTAGAGAAACTGCCATATCGTCTTTCACGAACACTGTACCCGTCCTTTTCTGTTTCATTGGACAGACTGCTTCGTCCAGAGACAGTAAGACTGTTCGCATGGACATCAATAGAAACATCTTCTTTCTTCAGGCCAGGTAATTCGAAAGTAGCCGTTATTTCATTGCGTTCTTTAGAGTCGTGAATGTCCATTCTGTTTGAAACAAGTCAGATAGAATTGCATTTGACTTGAAAAGACCATGTCTTACCTTGGTCTCAGAACGGTGCTTTGTCTTTGAACTTGACCATTGCTTGAGGTGTCACGATTTCCGATACGAGCGTCGAAAGCGTCGTTAAAAAGCCTGTCAAAGTTGTCGAAGAGCGAGTCGTTGTAGAATACGAGAGACATTGTTAAAAATGTTGGGAATGTTGTTGAAGTTAGTTTAGTGATGTCGATGAGGATTGAAGCTTGTTGTTGTTGTTGTTTCGGAGGCCATCTTGCGCCTCTTTTATACTTTGCTGAAGGTACTGTGGTCGCGGTTTGGTTGCGTCTAGAAAGTTCCGGCGAATGCCGAAAATGTCATCACCCGCCTTTCCCTGCCTTTCTCCACCAGTAATGCTCGAGAACATTCCGGACACTCGGTAACACTCTCAAAGGTTGTGGCATCTGACGCTCTGAAGATCTGACGGGTTACTTTGAACACTCTAATGCGCAGGTACATGATCATGATATTTCTATTTTGTACAGCTGACAAATACTTTTGGGCGGTCCGAGGGATACTCAAAACCCGAATTGAGAGCAGACGGAGCGACGGGTATACTGTCAGTGACGAATTATCCCAAGTGTCGAGTATCGTTGGGATAGGTGAGGACGTTGGCATGAAGAATAACGTGTCAGCTTGAAGGGGTTCCGGTTATCTCTTCCCGGGCGAGGCTTGCGAACGCAACCATCGGGTCCAGCTCATGTCTAAACTTTCTCTAAAATACCACTTCAAATGCGAGTCAGTTTTTTTGTCTCCTGATTGTTCTTTGATCGTTCTATAAACCCCGGCATTCGGCATATAGATGGTATGTAAATGATACTTCCTGCTTCTGTACTAAATACGCGGACTGACAGCGTTAGTTACAGCGATATTCGGCCGTTGCTCTCGTTGTTCCCCTTTATTATGTACAGTCGTGGTCTAATAAACGGCATCAAGTCCTATGGAAGTCGCGATAAAGTTTGGATAGAAGCCATTCATTACGCATTAGGATCCAAAGGGTCATTTCCCATATGATCAACAGTGGGATCCTTCGAACAAGTGTGATGTATGGCGCTCTGTTCATCATGCGTTAGTGATCTGGGTTTTGTTTTGTTGCCTCTGAAGCACATCCCGCCATCTATAGCACAGTGCCGCACGCGGCACCCACGTTCAGCTGAGGGTACCACCGATCACCTGCGACGGAGCGTCTGACGAGGCTGGAGGAAAATCACTGATGTGACTTCTATTTGATTCGGATCCCGCGCCTTGCTTGAAACTTCACCGAACCTGAAGGCAAGAAAATGCCACTTTTGACAATAAAAAGGGCTCATTTAACTAATCCTGTTCAAATTATAAAACTTGACATATCTACTAATGGTCAATGATAATCTTCAGGTTACAAGACCGCTCAGCTTGAAGATACCGTCCACATATTAGTCAAAAG
Source organism: Phallus indusiatus (assembly GCA_027605045.1). Classification (NCBI taxonomy): domain Eukaryota; kingdom Fungi; phylum Basidiomycota; class Agaricomycetes; order Phallales; family Phallaceae; genus Phallus; species Phallus indusiatus. The sequence continues at coordinate 218,053 of JAQFWX010000022.1, read as the reverse complement.
AATCGCGATCAAATGATTGATTTCCCGAAGCCTCATCCAAAAAGTGCTGATATTACATAACTGTGGTACCATTCAATCAAAACTCGAACCCCAACGAATCATGATTATGACTAAATGAAACCTTATAGACCTCATACCTGTTCTCTGCCGTTTCCCCTCAGTTGCTCGAAAATTTTATCTGCGTGAAGGAACGTGGTTCATTTATTACTGAACCATTGTACCACATACGACACTGTTGGTCGCAACAGAGATCGTATGCGCCACACTCCTGCATTATTTATATCACATGCGTATATAAAGCCACACTTGAATTTATAGCTGTCATTCCATTGACAACTCATTTGTTCATCTAGAACTTTTCACCATCGCGATGAATAGCACAGTTATATCCAGCACCTATACATTCTTGGGAGTTCCGGCAGCCGCCCTTCCAGGCTTGGTGAATAACGTTTATATTCTAAACATTAATATTGGTAAGATGCTCAGATTTTCAAAACCTCGCATATCTCGCCTCTTACGGGTTTGAAGTTGCTTCTTCTCTGCTTTTTTTCTGGGATATACTATTGAATCTGGACAGAGAGGTAGTATACCCTATAATTTCTATTCATTGGCTTCTTCGTATTAATATCGTTCTCAGTTGAAATACGTCTGGAAGTAAGCCTCTATTCACTGGTATGAATTTTCCGGCTCAAATGACACTTCAGATCCGAGTTTTCTTATATTACTGTTTTGTTTGGAACCATTCGCCTCCTCGTTACGGGGGTAACAATGTAAGCCTTCCAATATTTTCTATTATGCAATTAGTTTATTGGATGCATATACTCAGAATTAATTTTTTCTACAATGTTGGGATGCAAGGAACTACCGATTCTGGTTGCATAGCTAACTTTTGGTTGAATGCGACTTTTGGGTTAGCTATCGCTACATGCGTGGACATGCTGTTCATATTCCGCGGTATTTTGTCAAACTCTCTGTTTTTACATGAAATGATGCTTATGCTGAGGATCATTAGTGTACGCATTGTATGGGAGAAACAAAGTACTACTTAGGTTTCTTTGTACTATGGAAGTTATTGCAATTGTGGCCGTTGCATGTTTGATTTCACTGTCATTCCCTAAAGTTACAATCGTTGCGAATCCCGTTTTCCATGAACTGCCAATCATGATTTGTGTAACTTTAATCACCCCCAATATCGAAACATATGTTTGGTAAGGCATCTTCAGCCCCAACAATGGTACAAAATATTGATGTCTTTGTAGGTTGCCTATAGTTTTTGTACAAGCAACCACTACCTTCCTTGCTCTAGGAAAGCACATTTATCTTATGAGGAGCGGAATGGAATTCTCCGGCACAACTTCCCGTATCTATCACACTTTCATTCGAGATGGTCTCTGGATTTTCTTTGTTTTATTTGGTATGCAATGTTGCAAAAAAAGGGGTGGCATAATTGAAAATATTCGTAGCTTGTCTTTTGATATGTACAATTGGATTCAGGATGCACTCTATATTAGGCGAAATTGCTCTTTAGTAAGAGTAAACTTTTACTCTCAGGCATTCGAAATTACTTAAAGCGCTTTAGCTGGGCTTATCCACTCGCAGGAATCACTGTATGCCCCAAAATCATTGCTTTCTCACCTTTTCTGACTCAATCTCCCAGGCATCCCACTTAATTATCAATTTACGCTCGGCGAGTTACAAAACAGGAGGGAAAACGGTCGGAATGTCGTCCGCATATACTGAAGTAAAATTCGCTACTGTTGAAAGAACGGCACTTAGCGATCTTAGCACGAGGGACACCCATGAAAATGTCTAAGTTCCTCATTGGGAAGGAACTTTATTTCCCTTTGTAATCATCTAAAGCCAATCCTTGTTTTACCGGATGTTTGGTCGACAAACAACTTGAACGAGTGTCTACAGTCATTAAGTATAAAAGAAGATAAACTGGGTGAAAGTGGGAGCTGGAGCCTGGTGGTATAATTATTGTCTCTTAGTCCTGCATTTTGTAACATCAAACTCTTTTTCCATTGTATTTTTCTCTTGTAAAATTTCTCGTTATCCGTGGATTCTGAATGAAATCAGACTCCCAGTGAGGTTTTATATAGCAACTAAAAGACCAACGTGATTCGTGTTTTACTGATAATAAAATATGACGGAATTAAATTCACAATACAATTTGTGTACAGCTTAACAAAATTTTTGAATGCTACATAAACATGCAAAATTCCTCTTTAATTGATAGTTATTTTCTTCGGAGCTTGTTCCGGTGTGTTCCTCGGGAATTTCACGGTCAAAACTCCGTCAGTCATGCTCGCTTTGATATCCTCAGACTATATCAAGCACATCAGTATACAGTTCAAAAACAACTCGAACAAGAAACGTACCTTTATTCCCTGAGGAAGTGGAATCGTCCTAGAGAAGCTACCATATCGTCTTTCACGAACACTGTACCCGTCCTTTTCCGTTTCATTGGACAGAGTGCTTCGTCCGGAGACAGTAAGACTGTTCGCGTGCACGTCAATAGAAACATCTTCTTTCTTCAGTCCGGGTAATTCGAATGTAGCCGTTATTTCATTGCGTTCTTTAGAGTCGTGAATGTCCATTCTGTTGGAAGACGTTAGCAGTTTCTACATTCAAGTGAAATGATTTGGACTTACCTTGGTCTAAGAACAGTGCTCTGCCTTTGAACTTGATCATTGCCTGACGCGTCACCACGACTTCCGATACGAGCGTCGAAAGCGTCGTTGAAGAGTCTGTCAAAGTTGTCGAAGAGCGAGTCGTTGTAGAATACGAGAGACATTGTGAGAGATCTTAAGCTTTTGTAATCGATTTAGTGTTGAGAGTTGAGCTTTTTTTGTCGTTTCAGAGACCATCTTGCGGTTCTTTTATACTTTGCTGAAGGTGCTGTGGTCGCATGGGGTAACGTCTAGAAAGTTCCGGCGAATGCCGAAAATGTCATCACCCGTTTTTCCTCTCCACCAGTTATGCTCGAGAACATTCCCGACATATTCGATAGTCGTGGCATCTGGCGAGTCACTTTTGAACCCTCTACGCAGGTTATTCTTATTTTGTGTAGCTGACAAATTTGTTTGAGCGGTCGGGATGCTCAAATTCAAAGTCCGTATTGAGAGCAGAGCGACGGTTACACTGTCAATAACGAGAAATGTCACCTGAATCACCGTTACATCGAATGTGGAGTATCGTTAAAATAGATGAGGAAGGTGGCGTGGAGAGTAACGTAGCAGCTTGAAGGGGTTATTTCTCCCTGGGCGAGAATCACAAATTCAATCTCAAATCGTTTCCATCGCCACGGGTTCAGCTCGTCTAAACTTTTTTCGAGATACCCAAGAGATACTACTTGAAATGAGATCAGTTTTTTTTCTCTCCTGCTTGTGAAGATAATTGATCGTTCTATAGACTTTGACATTCCGTATACAGATCGTATTTCTTTTTGGGGTCTCGCTTTCTTTAACTTCCTTTTTTTTTCAAAATAGATATGACCATGGTACCATAAGTATGTACCCATATTAAGTGTGGGGTAGGTCAATATGATACTTCCTGCTTCTGTTTCAAATACATGAGCTGACGGTGTTAGGATGATCAGCGGAATTCGGCACGAACTTTCCAATAAGCATCCAAGTCAGCTACGCTGATTCGATGTTGCATCATATTTATCTCTTTTTCCCCATTTAGTCTATAACATTGGCTGTGTAGTAAAATCATGACACAAGTCGTATAGAAGTCGAGATAAAATTTATTCGAAAGGCAAGTAATATTTCCACATGCGTTCAGAAAATCCCATGTAAGCCATTCATTAATATTCTGAGGTTCATTTCTCATAAGATCAACAGTGGGGCCCTTCGCGAGGAGATGTGTGGTACTCCGGTTTTTGAATCCGCATCACCTCTTGACTCGCCTGAGACTTTACCGAAAATTTAGCAGCCTTCAGGTAAGGACGTTTTGCTATACCTGTAAAAAGAAATCGAAAATATTTACCTAAGCTTCAGTCAATTTCAATTTCGGCCATGGCATAGGCATAAAGAATTAAAAACTCAGAGCTCCGACCGCCGCGGACTATGGTAGACTCTATACTTGCTCCCTGTCAATCCGCCTCAATTGCTCGACCATCTTAGTTGAATAAAATAATGTAGTTTGACTCCACCGTAGTCGATCTTGGTCCATCGCACTACATGCGATACTGATGGCCGCAACACGCGATGATACCTCATGTGCAGCACTCTCTCGGACCAGATAACATTGACATGAAAAGCCATGCTTTAGTTATATGTGACAGTCAATTGACAGCCCGTTCGTTCGTCTATACCCAAAGCTTCAAGCTTCATACCGTCGTCATGAATAGTACAGTAGTATCCAGCGAAATCTTCAAGGAAATTCCGGCAGCCGCCCTTCCAAGCTTAGTGAAGAACATCTATATTCTGAATGTTAGCACTGGTAACAATTAGATTTTTTTAAATCTCGCATATTTTGTCTCATACGGGTTTGAAGTTGCTTCCTCCATGTTTTTCTTCTGGGATACTCTAATAAACATGGACAGAGAGGTACATATCTTCTACTATAATTTTCATTTTCATTTGCTTCTCATCCATATTGATATCTTTCGATCATTCAGGTAAAATACATCTGGAAGTATGACTTCCTTATTTGTAATGAATTTCTTTTGGACTAAATTTCACTGGCACTAAGATCTAAGTTTTCTTATATCACTGTTTTGTTTGGAGCCATCCGTCTTCTCGTTATCGGGACAGAAATGTAAGCGTTAAATACTTTCTATCATTTGATTTATTTAATAATCGCATATGCTCAGAGTCGATCTTTTTTCAACGTTGGAATCCAGGGGACTACCGATTCTGGTTGCAAAGTTGATCATTGGTTAGTTGGGATGTTTGGTTTAGTTATGGCCACATGCGTGGACATACTATTGATATTCCGCGGTATTTTGTCAAACTCGATATTAATATGAATGATCCTTATGCTGAAGGTCATAGTGTACGCATTGTACGGGAGAAACAAGGTCGTTCTTGGATCTCTTTGTATCATGGAAGTTATTGCATTTGTTACTGTCGCATATTTAATTTCATTAGTGTTGCCTAAAGTCCAAAGCGTTGCAAACCCCTTTTCCCCCCAACTACCAATCGTGGTTTGTATAATTTTGACCACCCCCAGTATAGAATCATATAGCTGGTAAGGCGTCTTCAGCCCGATAACGGTCCAAAAGATTGATATCTTTGTAGGCTGCCTATACTTTTTGTTCAAGCGATCGTTTTCTTCCTGTTTATAGGACGACACGTTTTTCTTAAGAGGAACGGGTTGAAGCTTTCTAGCGCGACGACCCCTATTTATCACACCTTTATCCGAGATGGTGTCTGGGATTTTTTCCTTTTATTGGGTGTGTTTTAAATGTTGCACAAAGAGTAGCATAATTAAAAACATTCATTAGTTTGTCTTCTCTTGTCTACAATTGGATATAGGTTACACTCTGTATTAGGCGTGATTGCCTTTCGGTAAGGGTAACTTTAACTCTTAAACATTTGAAATTATTAACACACTTTAGGTGGACTTATGCACTCGCGGGGGTTACTGTATGTCCAATCTCATTGCATTCCCATCTTTTCTGACAACTCCCTAGTCATCCCACTTAGTTATTAATTTACGTTCAGCAAACCGCGAGACAGAAGGGCAAATCTCTGGAACCTCGCCCGAATTCACAGACATAAGATTCGCTAATACCGTCCAAGGAACGGCACTTGGTGAGCTCGCCACACGGGATACTCATCATAATACCTAAGTGTCTCCAGCGTTTCTAAGAATGACCGCTAAGTGGCCGAGAAAAAACACTTCAGTACTGATGCAGCTACGCACAGGGCACGCACAGTTAAATGGACACTTACACAAGATTGGGAAATCGGACACACCTGCATGCCCGGCCTGCGAGATGGAGACGGAAACGATCGCGCACTTCCTGTGCAGATGCCCAAGATACGACAAACACCGGGAGAAAGTACAACGGTACTTCAGACAGCACACAATCACGAAGAGCCGACTCCTCAGTGACCGGAGGGCAGTAAAAGTCCTATTCGAGTACATCAACAACACCGGACGATTTAAAGCCACACACGGAAATTTGGACATACCTCGAGCCAGGCAAAGAGGAAGAGGAGGAGGGAAGAGAAGATGAACGGTGGGAACACAGGTCCCCACGACACCACACTACACGAAGAAGAGCGAGCGCGTACACGAAATGACGAGATCCGGCCATCTCCGCAAGTCAAAGTCCCGATACATAGGGCAACGCCCTCAGGGACTCACAGATTAACACACACACACACACACCTAAGTGTCTATTGCGAGGGATTTTAATTTTCTCTGTATGTAAAAATCCTAAATTAATCCTTGCTTTATTGGATTTATGAGTGAAGGTCGGGGGTATTTTGAGAACGACCAACAAGTGTTTACAGCCTGTCCTTATAGTAACAACGTTCCAAAGCCTAAGACAAACAGTATGGGAAACACGAAGCGATGTACATCGTGCAAATTGATAATTTAAACTTGTTTGAATCACAAAACATATTACCAACTTGTGGTCCATGTCTTTATCGACTATGTCGTTAAGGAACCAGCGCTACGTCAAACATATCCACCGAAGAAAAAACAAGGGTTTGAATGCGCAATTTTGCTACCGTTTGAAAGTGTTCAAACTCAGTAATACGTCAGAGATGAATGTTTCTTTCCACTGCAGTGTGCTCACGCGGCTATAGATGTTGATTTGTGTCGGCCGCGGTTAACCAGGAACCTCAAACACGTAGCTTAAAATTCTATGTCTTGAAGCTTGAATTTCAGTTCAATACGCAGAGACCGATGTGATTTATGTTTTATATACAGATTAAAAATTCGTGGATACAATTCGTTACAGTCTAAAACCCTAAATGCTACATGAACATATAAAAATCTTCTTCAATTAATTGTTATTTTCTTTGGCGCTTGTTCTGGCGTGCTCCTCGGGAATTTTACAGTCAAAACACCTTCGGCCATGCTAGCTTTGATGTCTTCGGACTATATCAAGCGCGCATATCAGTACACAGTTCAAAACCAACTCAAACAAGAACATACCTTTATTCCCTGAGGAAGTGGAATTGTCCTAGAGAAGCTGCCATATCGTCTTTCACGAACACTGTACCCGTCCTTTTCAGATTCATTTGATAGACTACTACGTCCAGAAACAGTTAGACTGTTCGAATACACGTCAATAGATACGTCTTCTTTCTTAAGCCCGGGTAATTCAAACGTAGCCGTTATTTCATTGCGTTCTTTAGAGTCGTGAATGTCCATTCTGTTTGAAGACGTCAGCAACTTCCACATCCAACTCAAAACGATTGTCCTACCTTGGTCTAAGAGCGGTATTTTGCCTCTGAACTTGGCCATTGCCTGACGCATCACGATTTCCGATACGAGCATCGAAAGCGTCGTTGAAGAGTCTGTCAAAGTTGTCGAATAGTGAGTCGTTGCAGAATACGAGAGACATTGTAAGAGATATTGAGTTTGTTCAAGTCAATTTAGTGTCGAGTGATGAGTAGTAAGACTTTGTTGTTATTTCAGAGACCATTTTGCACCTCTTTTATACTTTTTTGAAGGTGCTGTGGTCGCGTCGTGGTAGAGTCTAGAAAGTTCCGGCGAATGCCGAAAATGTTCATCGCCCGCCTTCCCTCTCCACCGAAAAATCCGTTACGCTCAAGAACATTCTGGACATATTCGACAACGCTCTCAAACTGTCGTGTCATTTCTGAACACATCTGTAGGTGCGAAATATCTTTCCTACTGCGGGCAAAGGTACTTTACTGGTTTTTAGTGGTCCACGGATTTAAGCACTTGAGGTTCACAAACACGCCATTCGCACCTAAATGTGGAACCAATGCAATTGTGATATACGGAAGGACTTCTAAACGTTGCGGCTGTTTTTCCCGTACCCAATGAGCGAGAGCCGGTACCCGGTTAATGATCACGAAGCCCAAACCTTCCAATTTATCATTATGACCAGCCAGCTTCCTTTTCCTCCTAATTTTCACTTCGTGTTCTCCACTCTTCAATCCAAGCACTGAAATCGCTTTAGTCGTTCATTCTACAAGACAAGCTCCTCTCTTATCGCAATGGCGTCTGTCTCACCAGAAGAGTCGGCACTCGTTTTCCCAGCACGCTGCAACCGCGGCAGACCGTGGCTTCTTCTCGTCGGCATTGGAGCGATGGTGGTCGGATCCTCGCTTCTATGGGCTCCGTCACTTTTCATGGACAATCCTTTCATAAGGCTTCTTGAACGCATTACACACCTCGTCAGATTTTCATTCTTTTTGTTTACGACGAGAGTAGACTGTTCATTATGACGACATTAGCCTCATGTGCCAGTTCCAGCTACACCCGACGAACAGCGACCCATAACAGCATACGGAATTCTCATATTTGCGATGGGTTCAGTGTATTTTCTCGAAGCAGGTCCATTCTGGAACACCGGTGGTAAATCGTTCATCGAGCTGAGGTATGTGCGGAATAGCGACGCCAACCCTTACCCTAAACATGGATGTCCCATGGGCTAACCCGCATATGCTTTATCTAGTCTTCTAGGACGTTGTACCGGGGCAGCTCTTATCACCTTCGTTTGTTTCTTCACGAACCAGGGGTCCTCGATGCTCTTTATTATCGTTGTCATAGACATGACCTTTGCGCTTATAACAAGACTTGCTACAGGAAGCAACAAGCAACTGGCTCCGCGGATTATACCATTATCCGAATTGGATATTCCTTCGTCGCCCGTTGCCGATGAATCTACGAATTTGCTTCCAACGGAGCCGCCAAACCAGTCAAACGTTTAATCCTAATCGTAATACTATTGGACCGCAAGATTCGGGCTTTTTTGTACTTACCTACATTCACACTTTCGTAATAGAATATTATCACAAACTTGGCCTTGAATCACGGTCTGAACCACAATTCAAGTACTATTCCCAGTACTGGTCCGAAGGCAACTGAATGAGACTTCCGTGCGCTGGCAATTCATAGGTATCAGTAACCAGACTTTGGTCTTTTAAAAGCAAATCTCTCAGAGCTGGACCGGGAAGAACGAAATGTCTGCGAGAAAGCCTACTAACCTCGAGGGTAATATTATGGCACATTCCAGACGTAGGACAGTCTTATGAGATTGGTGCTCGTTTGTTGATGCAGTTCAAGCGACACTTTACTAAATTGAACGACGGGATTTGGTTACATTGATTTGCTCTCGGACAAGTAGATTCTAAATAAAGATGAATTAATAAAGGATTGAGATTCTGGTGAGACTGTGTTTCGTATTAGCGAAACAAAAAAGAAAATAAGGCAGACGCATGAGGATGGTAAATGCCTAGACATGTCCCGCAATTGTGAAGCACACAGCGGGATTCGATCCCAAGACCTTTGCTTGGATTGTTTTTCTAATCACCACTGTGCCACGGCATCTCTCGTCTGAACTACGTTACCGAACAGTTTTGGATGAACCAATATTCTACAAAATCATTCCTGCCATTCATAACACTTTGCAAGCAGCCAGAAAAGTCAAAATAAATATTTAGGGAATACCAGGTACTAGTATGGATATTATTTTTCAAAGAAAACAAAACTTGATCAGTTTTCATCACTTCATCGGTCGTTGGGGCTAAGTTTGTGACTGTTCTAGCTTTGACCCTCAGTCGTCGTACTTTTCATCGACGTCTCAGGTACGTATGAATCCCACGCCTAATCCAAGTTCCAAATTGTGAAGAGCATTACCCTCGTTCATTTTTGAAGTTGAACATGAATATTATTGGGCACGCTAACGAAACGGCTAAGGAAAGCCGATCCTAACAGAGCCCCGTGGGCCATCGATAATCGATTCAAAATTTCAAATTTCAGTGTTTGATATATTGAGGGGATTTCCTTTTTGAAACTTCCCCGCTCTCCACAATCTTTTTACTCCGCAACACGTACCCAACGCTCCCGAAAACAACCTTTCAAGATTCTTTGTGGTCCAAAAAAGCGGATATGTAAGTCCAACATGACAACGATAACATTTTCAGATGCGCTGAACTATCCAACTACCACATCCTCCCTCTTATGATTTATCGTTAATCCATCTTTCAGAATCAGAACAGAAAATCTTCCCTTGCGAGATCCCATGCACATGGATCATGAGGTCCTGGATCGCGGAATGTGTTACTTTCCGAGTGTGGTCGACGATCTGACAGTACAAACGGCAGCGTAAAAAAGAGCATTTTGGACAGCCGTGGTGCAAGAGCGCCGGGGAAAATAGCGTACATGTTCCACCACAAATTCCGAGATGATCGGTGGTGGCTGAGACGTAGTCGTAATGGACGACTCGCAGCTATCTTCGGGTTCGTAATACCTGAAAAACTCTACGTATGAGTTTGCCTGGGAAAACGGAGTACATGACATTAGCAAGTGTTTTTCTCCTCGTCTTTGCTTACGGAAAGCCACTGTTCTAGGGTCTTAGAGTTTTCCCGAAATTGCCTAAATGCCGCCTCTCTTACATCGATAGCGCCGTCGAAGGGTTCCCCAAATGGAGACTTGATGTACTTGTGTAACGGGTGAACAAGGGGGCTGCACACAGTTCAGCTGTGAATGGATCTTCCTGTCAGGAGAGTGTCGTCATAACCGAAGTCACTTTCTATGATTGGTAAACCACAGTCCGGATTCCGTAGCATATCCCCGTCAGACTTGACTCTGATTGTGCTGTGTGACTTGATGAGTATTACCAAGTAGACACAGACATTAATAGGGGTGTACTCGGTATTACAATTTTTTGAATGTCATTTGGGGGTGTGCGGGAATATGGGAGTTTTTCGTTGTCAAGTTGATAGTGTTGAGGGAAGACATCCTCAATGTGCATTGGGTCTCTTCCTTCAAGACCACGGTTCTTGCTCTCTTTGAGCTGAAACTCAAGATTTATGCAAGGGCAGTCTCGGTTTGAGAAACACTAAGCTGTGCGAGTGATACCAGGCAACACATTTTCATTATAGTATTATTGGGCGTAAGCTCGATAATCTATTCATGTGCATACATAACCTTTCGCAGTGTTTCTGAATTATGATGTATGATATACGTCATTTTGTGCTTCCCATGCTGTGTAGATATCAAACTTTCAAAGGACTATAGACACTTGGTCGTGATCAAAGCACCTTCAACCTTCGCCAGAAACTTTTCTTCTGAAACAAGAATTAACTAAGGATATTTACACCCGAAAAAAAAACCTCACAATGAACACTTAGGCATGTTGATGAGTGTCCCGAGTGGCGAGCTCAATAGATTCCGTTCCTTCTTCGACGATACTAATGAATTTCATGTCTGTGAATGGACGCAATGTTGTTTGCCCTTCGGTCTCGTCGTTTGCCGAGCGTAGATTCATAATTAAGTGAGATGCCTAGGGGAGTGGGTCAGCAAAGGTGGAGATACAATGAGGTCGAACATACAGTAATTCCAGCGAGTGCATAAGTCCAGCTGAAGTGTTTTATTTAATTTCAAAGACTTGAGAGAGATTAAAAGCTATTCTTACCGGAGAGCAATTACGCCTAATACAGAGTGTAAACTGTATCCAATCGTAGACGGCAGCAAACAAGCTATGAATGTTTTCAATTATGCTACTCTTTGTGCAATATTTATGTAAAACACACCTAGTAAAAGAAAAAAATCCCAGACACCATCTCGTATAAAGGTGTGATAAATATGGGTCGTCGCGCTAGAAAACTTCAATCCGTTCCTCTTAAAATGAACGTGTCGTCCCATGACCAGGAAGAAAACGATCGCTTGAAAAAAGATTATAGGCAACCTGCAAAAATATCATAAATTTGTACCGTTACCAAGGCTGAAGACGCCTCACCAGATATATGTTTCGATATTGGGGGTGGACAAAGTGATACAAAGCACGACGGGTAGTTGATGGGAAAAGGGGTTCACGATATTTTGAACTTTAGGCAACGCTAATAAAATCAAACATCCGACAGCCACAGATACAATGACCTGCATGGTGCAGAGAGATCCAAGTACGATTTTGTTCCTCCCATACACTGCGTACGCTATGATCTTCAGCATAAGTATCATCCCCATATAAAAAAAACGAATTTGAAAAAGTACCGCGGGATATTAACAGTATGTTTATGCATGTGGCGATTGTTAACCCAAGTATCTCAATCAACCAATAGTCAGCTTTGCAATCAAAATCGGTGGTTTCCCGTCGCATTCCAAAGTTGAAAAATAGTTCAGCTCTGTATATGCGATGAATAAACAAATTATACAATAGAAGTTATACAAAGGTTTACATTTCTGCTGCCGTGACTGCGAGGCGGATGATTCCAAACAAAACAGTGACGTAAGAAAGCTCAGATCTTTGGAGACATTTAGCCTGAAAAAATTCGTTACAAATAGAGAAGGCTTACTTCCAGATGTATTTCAACTAAACGATCAAAAGATAGCAACATGAACGAGTGGCAATATATATGAGCATTATCGTAGAAGATACCTCTTTATCCAGATTTATTAGGATATCCCAGAAGAAAAACACAGAGGAAGCAACTTCAGACCCATATGAGGCAAAATACGCAAGATTTGGAAATTTGATTGTTACCAGTGTTAAAATTCAGAATATAAAGGTTCTTCACCAAGTCTGGAAGGGCGGCTGCCGGAATTTCCTTGAAGACTCCGCTGGATATCAAGGCTGTACTATGATTCATTGGTGACAGTAGTATGAAAATTGAGTTTTGGATATAGAAGGACAAATGAACTGTCAATGGACTGACATTTTTAATTAATGTTTCGCCTTTTTATGTGATTGTCATCTAGTTCGAAAAGAGTGGTACACATAGCAAGGTATCTGTGTTGCGACCAATATAGCCTTAAAAGCTTGAGACCTTCCAGAAAAGAGCCGGTGAGTCATGCAGCCACTGCTGCGATAGCCCAGTGGGTCTTGACTAGCTTGACTCTCCAGACTAGTGCCAGGCTATGCGACAGCGAGCGTGGCGAGGAGAGACTTTGGTGAATACTTCAAAGCTTATAGCCTGGCACAGATGATTCCTTTATGAGTAAAGCACGAACGCGTGAGATTTTGGATGTGAAAAATCATTCGTACCAAGCTAAATACAGCCGAGTCCAAGTGGAGCCTCCCTCGCAACGCTCGCTGTCACATAGCCAGCTCAGCCTGGCCCAGGTCTCGGGGCTAATGCCCATTGTCAGGTTATACTAAGACAAGAGTCAGATTACCAGTGCTCACTACATAAACCCAACCCAACCCAACTTCTGTCCAACGCTGATTTCCAGAGAACCATATGGCGCAACCTTTTTCCAATACTATTAGATTGGGGCGGTATGTAAAGGATTACTGCTGTGAAGTCACGTCATAAAAAGTTTCTAATCGTGAAAGCAGAGTAGAACATACCAGTCTGCTGGGATGTTGAACGTTGAATATGTGATACCTAATATAGTGGAAGTCGTTTTGTGGTTCAAAATTCAAATAGCGACGCGGCACGCCTGCTAGACAGCTGCCGCCGGCTCGCGCCGAACTAGAGTCACACAAAGTCACGAGCACATTGCCCGCCCGTCTGAAATTTCTCCAGTTCTAACTTTGTTTCGCTTTTTTTATACACTCCCAAAACGCAGTTTCCCTCATAGCTTGAAAATCTCACATTAAAACACACATTTCTTCAATATTTAAGTTCTAGCCTTGTATTAGCACCCAGAAATGTCCGACGCTGCAAAACGTGCTGAGAAAGACTGGAGAAACGGCAAGGGCGAAAGCTTTGGTAGGTCCTTACTTTGGAATCTGCTTGTATTTCGTGTCAGGTGTTCACTCAAATTACACTTAGAGCTTAAAGACGACAACAGCCCAAAAGGCCTGTAATTATGGAGATGGAAGAGCAAGTTCACCACGACCGATTCACCAGCACCAGTGCCAGTACCTTCTACGCCGCCCCCACCAAACTTTGCCAATTCATCATTCAGTAATTCGCCGTCTCTAGACATTCAAGGCGCTTCTATACTATTTGGAAAACCTGCGTTAGCAAATGATACTGGTTTTGGATAATTTGGAGCGTGAGAGTCTTTGTTAGCTATCGCTCTTTTCAGAGTTCTCACGCGTTATGTTTTAGATTGGTTCCTTCGCCTTTGCGGCCTATGCCTTCGCCAGTAGCTTTGGGACGAGCAGTATCATCACCTTCGCCTGTTCATAACAATTAATGCCAACCATGTCCCTCGGGCTCCAGTCTTCTCTAGAGTGGAACGCAGGATGTCGAGACGTGATTCAGCATTACCACCACAAGCTCAAAAAGGTCCTTCACGAATTAAAATAGAGCTGCAAGGCGTTCGCTCGAGAAAACGCACAGCTACATCCTGATCTCACATTGGCTCGCGCAGATGCTGCAAAGGAGACCGAGGTGTTTCATAAGGAAGTTCGGCAAGTGCCGTCTGGAGCGAAAGAAGCTCGAACCGCTTCAGAATCTTCAACGCGTAAGGTGGGCGAACCGCAGAGCACGTTATCGCAACCACAAGAAGAGCTGGCAAACCTATTCGCCGACCACGCAACAGCAAACGATTACGTTACTTGTCAATGAAAAGACTGCGTCAGTAGTCAGGTGGCGGAACTAGGTCCACTGCGGAGCAGTAAGGGAACAAGAATGATTCTTTCTCTCTCTAATACTCATGTGTTTACTACAATTGTCGGAATCAGAGGAACGTCTTTCAGAAGCTCGTTCTTAGGTTATTGGTCTACAAGAAAGGCTAGACTCTTCAGAACAAGAAAAGATCAACATGATAACCGATGTAAAAGGCCTGAAGTCAGGGACAGTCGTTGCGAGAGCAGCTAGGAGCATTGGTGCGTGCTATCTTGTTCATGCTGTTCTGTTTATTCACTTCGTTGTATTCAGGAGGTTGATCTTGACGACAATCAACGAGCTCTTGCTGAGACCCAACAAAGGCTTGTAGGATGCGAGGACGAGTCGCGGATTATGAAAGAAGATGATAGAGTAGAGGTTTTGGAGCAAGCGCTGTCAGCTAGTAGGGAAAGAATCGAAAAGCTGGGAGAGTTTGACTCGTTTGCAAGAGGTTTGTAATGAAGGATTTATATTTGTCATTCATGTTCGTTTATTCTGTTTGCTAGGATCTAACAGCGGCTACCCAGAACGGAGACAGTCTTGCGGCTCAGCTCAGAACCCTAACGGAAGAAACGGGAGAACATCTTCAAAGATATTCAAACCTGGAGGTTAACTCATCATGTGTTAATGAAGACTGGACACATCGTTGGCAAAATCAAATTGTCTCCGAAGAACGAATTCGTTTACAAACGGAGCTGGATACAAGCCGCGATACTATCACATCTTTTCGTCCACTCTTTCTGTGAATCTCGCTAGTAGAACACGCCACCATGACGAACTTGATTTGTATGGATAACGATTATCAATGAATTAATTTTTGGGCCGTAAATTGAGATTTATGCAGTCTCGGTTTGAACTAAAGACGGCCGGCTCTGATCAATAACGAATGTGCGAGATATCATTGGGCGCTCGTTGATCTATCCATGTGCATACATGCACCTTCCGCAATGTTCCTTAATTATATGTATGTAATAATATCATCTATACATCTCTCCGTGCTTCCCATACTATTTATTTATATGAAATATTCAAAGGGCTGTAGATACGTATTAGTCGTCATCAAGACACCTCCGACCTTCACCAGGAACTGTTCCGGTGACAAAAAGGGTTAATTTACAGACGTAAAAAAAATTAGAATTTCTCACGATGAACACTTAGGGATTTTCATGGGTGTCCCGTGTGGCGAGCTCACCAGGTGCCGTTCCTTGGTCAGTTTCAGCGAATCTTATATCTGTGAATGCGGGCGAGGTTCCAGATGTTTGCCCTTCTGACTCGTGGTTTGCAGAGCGTAAGTTAATAACTAAGTGGGATGACTAGGGAATTGGGTCAGAAAGGTGGGAATGAAATGAGATTGGACATACAGCAACCCCCGCGAGTGCATAAGTCCACCTAAAGTGTGTTAATTCCAAATATTTGGTGGTGAAAGTTACCCTCACCGAAGAGCGATCTCGCCTAATACAGAGTGTAACCTATATCCAATTGTAGACACCAGGAGACAAACTAAAGAATGTTTTTAATTATGCTACTTTTAGTGTAACATTAACACACCTAATAAAATAAAGAAGCCCCAGACACCGTCTCGAATGAAGGTGTGATAAATGTGGGACGTCGCGTTAGAAAGCTTCAAGCCATTTCTTACAAGATAAACGTGTCGTCCGGTGGCTAGGAGGAAAAGGACCACCTGAACAAAAAGTATAGGCAACCTGCAAAGACATCAATATTTTATATCGTTACCGGGGGCTGAAGCGTTGAAGACGCGTTACCAGGTATATGTTTCGATATTGGGGGTGGACAAAGTTATACAAAGCACGATTGGCAGTTGGTGGGAAAAGGGGTTCGCGATGCTTTTAACTTTAGGCAACGCCAATAAAATCAAACATGCGACAATGACAACTGCAATAACTTCCAGAACACAAAGAAACCCCAGTAGCATTTTGCTCCTCCCATACAATGCATACACTGATCTTCAGGATAAGTACCATCCCATTTTAAAGCGAGTTCGACAAAATACCTCGAAATATCAACAGTATGTCCACGCATATGGAGATAATTAACCCAAATACCGCAATTAACCAATAGTCAGCTTTGCAATGAGCATTGGTGGTTCCCCGAATTCCAAAGTTGAAAACAAGATCAGCGCTGAGTATATGTGATCAATAAATGAATCACGCAATAGAAGTATTCAATATTTACATTTCTCCTCCCATAACGAGGAGACGGATGGCTCCAAACAAAACAGTAATATAAGAAAAATCAGCTCTGGAGTGACATTTAGGCCGGATGAATTCGTTACAGATAAAGAAGGCTTACTTCCAGATGTATTTCAACTAAACGATCAAAAGATACCAATCTGAATAAGCAGCAAATAAGTATATGAGAATTATTGTAGAAGATACCTCTCTGTCCAGATTTATTAGAGTATCCCAGAAGAAAAACACAGAGGAAGCAACTTCAGACCCATATGAGGGGAGATATGCGAGATTCAAAAAATTGAATGTTACCGGTGTTAAAATTCAGAATATAAAGGTCCTTCACCAAGTCTGGAAGGGCGGCTGCCGGAATTTCCTTGAAGACTCCGCTGGATATCATGGTATTACTACTCATTGTGACAGTAGTATGGAGCTTTGGATATAGACGAACGAATGAGCTGACAATGAACTGGGGACTTTGAGTAAAATATCGCTATTTAATGTGAATATTATCTGGTTAGAGATAGGGGCGCACGGGTTACATCGTCTGTGCTGCAACCAGAACTGACGTCGCATGTATCATTTAATAATTACGCTACATGCGGTGTATGGCGCAATCATAAATGATGTACCAGTGATAACGATCACGATGAAGTCTTATTACATTACTTCATTAAAAACTCGAATTGTGGTAAACCCCATAAGGCAAGGAGAAACTATGAAGATTTTGTTTGAGTATGACCGCCAACATTTTAATTTTTTTGAATGAGGATTCGGTAAATCAATCATTTGATCGCAGTATTCGGGACCAATATGCAATGTTATGAGGACGTACTATCTTCAAGCTGAGCGGTCTTCATAGACAATTGACTATCGAAACAAGATCAGCTAGATGAGCCCTTTTTACTGCCAGAAATACCTTCTTTTCGTACCTTCAGTTTGGGTGAAGTTTCAGGCTAGACAAGAGGAGATGAGAATTAAATAGAAGCTGTTAGTGATCTTCTGGCAGATCGCCGCGGGATGTACTGCTGGCAGAAACAAAACAGATTAGATCACTGATGAACAGAGCGTCCTATATCCTCCTATATCTCACCTATTTCGAAGGACCCCATTGTTGATTATATAAGAAATGAAATTTTGGATGCTAATGAATCGCTTCTATCTATGGAAGATCCCCTTGAGATTTTTAGGGATGTGAGGATATCATTGTTACTTGCCTTTTAAATAAACTTTATCGTGACTTTTATAGGCATTGGATCACATGAGCTTACTATACCGGTCCCACAAGTTTATAGAATGAAAGGGAAGCGGATAAAAATGCGAAGCAACGTCGAAGCATCGAGGCTGACTCGGACCAGGAACGATCAAATTACCAAGACAACAAAGAAATGACTCTCATTTGAGATGGTATCTCGGAGTTTAGTTGTGCCGGACCCGACAGAAGCAGTTTGAGATTGCATTTGCGGTACTCTTCCAGTGTTCACATTCCAACATTGAAGAGAAAAATAAGTCTGAGGATATACGATCAATAAAATAGTCGAACGCGTTCAACAGCTTACATTTCTGCCCCCGTAACGAAGAGGCAAATGTTCCAAACAAAACAGTAATATAAGAAAACTCGAATGGGAAGTGTCATTTAGGCCAAAGATATTATTACAAACAGAGGAAGCTTACTTCCAGACATACTCCAGCTGAACGATTGAAAGATATCAATATGAAGAAGCGAATCAATAAAAATTATAGGAGATACCTCTCTGTCCAGATTTAACAGAGTATCCCAAGAAAAAGCAGAGAGGAAGCAACTTCAAATCCGTAAGAGGGAAACCATGCGACATTCAGAAATCTAATTGTTACCAATGATAGTAATACTCAAAATATAGATGCTCTTCACTAGGCCAGAAAAAGCGGCTGTCTGAATTCTCCAGACTCTGCCGGTTATCACTGTACTATTGAATACATCGTGATAGTTGGTAGTTGGAAGCTTTGAATACAAATGGAATGTTAAGAAACTGGCGGCTAGATTCGAAGTGCGGCTTTTTTATGCGAATGTCATCTAGTCTGAGAGTGTCGTACATCAGATATCGCGTGTGTTACAACCAATAGCGTCGCATGTACCACGGATATCACCAGCGGGGTTCAATTACCCAGACAGAACCTTCGAGCAGTTGAAATGGATTGGCAGAGGAAGCATGGAGGCTATGAGATTTCATTTAGTCCAGAACATGATTCGCGGGGGTTGTACTTTTTTAAATTAAAAAGTACCGCAGTTGAGATCAACATTTAATTTTGAATGAGGCTTCGGTGTAACAATTTGATCGTGATTTTTGCGATTAATATGCAATGATATCTGGAAGGCATCTTCAAGCTTGGGCGGTCTTGACTCTTGTAATTTGAAAATTGATTATTGACTACTGGCAGATATGTCGACTTTGAATTTATTGAATAAAGCCAGATAGATACGCCCTTTTACTGCCAACTTGAAGTATAGCAAGTATTTTTACCAAGGCCTCCAGCCTCGTCAGACGCTTGTCGCTGTTGGGATCATGGGAGTGGAACCAGCAGGCTTGTCAGTGTAACGTTTCGTTACTTTTTATAGTGTACCGCGTACGGTACACAAGTTTTATCACGCTGTAGTCCTCACACCAATATAACAGACCAAGGGTGCTGTATTATTATGGTGTAAAAACAAAATGCGCGTGCTGAATCAGCACGCGCGTAACTACTACTAATGTACAGTTATTACATAATGGCTCGCCGCGTCATGGCGAGCCAGAGGCGTTAAGCGCCTCTATTATTAGAAGTAATAATAGTAATTACTGCAGAGGGCGAAGCCCTCTGCATATGCCTAAGTGGCATATACTCGGTCCACTGCATGCGGTGGATGTTAGGGCTACTCAGCTCACACTAGAGGGAGGGGATCCTAAGTACTATATTGGACGATAACTATACTACTCACCTAGAGGGAGGGGATCCTAAGAGAACAAGCTTAGGGACCCTCACTCTAGGGACAGCGACTATATACATGAAAAACGATAGCGCGGCGTGCGGCCCTGACACAGCTAAGTGCCAGACGCCCAAACCGAACATAAGCGACGTGACGCCGTAGGCGTCACGCCGGGTACGAGCGCACGACGCGCGCGAGTAGAGAAAGTGGAATAGAGACAGAGGGAGCAAACGGAGGGTGAAGATAATATATGGGAAATATAAATAAAGTAGAGGGAAATATATACCGATGATAATAAATGAGGAAAAATGAGGGGACGCGGTAGCGTACCCTGACAGTGGATCCGTTACATCCTCCCCTTGTGACTTGGACTCCAAGTCATGGGATCGCGAAGAGGAGGCGTCTGACTGTAATCAGTCAGAGGGATTGCTGTAGTCAATCTCCATGCTCTCCGAGGCACTCGGATGCGGTGCGTCAAGGTCCTCAGGGGGCCTCAACAATTCCTCGTCCGTCATCTGAATTGGGACGGACGGGGAGTAGACCTTGTTAGGCGGGCCTGCCACGATACTGGCAGGTGATGCCGATGCATGAACGGCGGGGGCGGACGACTGAGTCGTACGCGCCTTTTTTGTTGGACGATCCAGTCCACGGCGCACGCGATAGTCATGCGCGATGCGATTGACATCTTCTCCATTGGCGTAACGTTGGAGAAGGGGCGCGATCACTTCAGTGACGCGTCTTGTCGTCGCTCCATTGGCATGCATGGAGCGAATCACCTCCTCTATGGTAATGGAGGAGGGGGATTTACACTCGAAGGCACGAGTGTAGCCTTCCATAAGAGTGGAAGGCAGGTGGGTGGAGGAATTACCCCTACCACCGAGGATTTCTCCCCACACAGTAAGTGCGGGGTCGAGGAGGCATTCAGCCGCCTTCTCGAGAAACTTGGCACGTACTTCACGAGTACGTGTGACTCTCTTGAGCCAGGCAAACACCTCAACATCCTGAGGGTTTAAAGATCCATCCGACATTAGTCGGATGTAGGGAGGGACCTGGTTAGGGTCCGCGTTCCAAGTATTGATTAGATACTTGATCTCGGGGTGAATTAATTCTCCCGAGATGAACACCACCGGTGGACGGTTGGCGGCAGCCTCCATAGCTTCAAGCTTGGCTGTTTTCCTCGCTAGGCGGCGCTCCTTCATGGATCTGTGCCAACGAGTCCATGCGTATGAAATACGCATGTGAACCCCTCTGTCATCGGGGTACGTGAACACCGGGGGGTCGGTCCAAACCCGGGTTCCAATCTCGACAAACAATGGTTCGTCGAGGCTGCAGGTGTTATACCATGCAGTAGGATTGGGGGTGCCAGGCACCAGAGAATGATCCCCACTAACAGTGGGGTCGAAGCCCTTGACGAAGAAGGGCCATGGGTCCCTGTTGGAGTCCCATCCTGGCTTGGTCCGTGGATACGGACCAGAGGGCTTCCTTGGAGAAACCGGGGCAGCATCGCGAGAGCCCGATGCCTTGGTTGCATCAGCGTAGGTACGCTGAGGCTTGCGTTTGGTGGACGACGCGATGGAGGCGTCGTCATCATAGTCGTTATCATCGACTATGTCTTCCATGTCGTTGAAGATATCAGGCAAAGGGGCTGCCTGGGATGGTTCAGGCGCTTTATCGGCCTGGTCTCTCGACCACTTTTTGGAGGTCGATGGGGTAGTCGACGGGCCTGCCGTCGACGCTGAACGTTCAAGTTCAGCAATGCGAGCTTTCAGCTCGCAGATACGACGATTCGCATCGTCGAGGTGGTCTGTCAAGGACTTGACATCCTTTTCAGCTTCTTCTAGACGTTCGTCTAGATGATAGTACTCCCTCTTTATGAAGGGAAAGGCCTTGTAGACGGCCTGCTTGACCATATCATGGTCAAGGATGATTGCCCCGCTGCCAGCGGGGCCTGCCAGGTGACTGGCAAAGTCGTTGCACGCGGTGCAACTATCATTGTTATGATAGACGGATATGCATCCGTCCATCGCGTCTAAGGTCCATTCGGACCTTTGCAGGGCCAGTTGGGCCTCTGCTTTTCTGAACCTACTAACAGGTTGCGGCGTAGGCGACCGCAAGCGTGATCGTTCGCGTTGCTTTCCCTTGCTGTCAGGCATGGGGGGTGTTGAGGGAGAAAAAGGCCGTGAACGGACTTTTGGGTTATATACTTGGGCGGCCTCATGGAGCGCCCAAGTGAAAATTACCTCACCGCGTAGCAGTGAAGTGCCAGTGGATCCCTGTGGGTGGGATCTTCAAGCAGATCCCCGAGTGGGATCTGGGCGCTTGTTGTTGGTCCGCGACTCTCCGTGATTGGATAGTCGTGGCAGCTGCCGAGGCTCGTTTACGCCTCGTAATTGCAAGTACTCGTCTAGAGCTTGCAAGTCCTTACAGTTACTGTAAGGTTCCCAAGTGGTATCCCCAAGGGTCCACTGGACTAGGAACTCGAGGTCTTTCTCGCGAGTTCCACTCCAGCGATGTGCTAGGAGTTCCTCGACGTGCCATTCAGCATCGTCTGGCTGTCCAAAGTCATACGCCGTGAGTGTATCGCGGCGTGGAAATCTCTCATCGTCATTGGCGATGTGAGGTTTAATCAAATCCACGTGAAATACGGGATTTATGCGACGTTGCTTGAGCTCCTCAGAGAGCTCAAGTTTCACTGTGATATTGTCTTTAACGGACAATATTTTGTATGGTCCCACATAACGCGGGATCAACTTCTTAACTCTCCCCTTGGGGAGGTTGAGATTCCTCGTCGACAGATAGACGAGGTCACCCTCTTTGTACTCCGGTGCATCGCGCCATGAGTTGTTCGCGTAGTGAGCCTGTTTAACGCGATTGGCTATGATAGCGTCGTGCGCTATCATGAGATTCCACTTTGCCTGTTGAGCAAAGTGTTGAACACCTTTGAATTTGGTGTTCGTCTCAATTTTCCTTCCCAAACTGGGAAGATAGCCGTAATTGAGTTCAAACGGCGCGAAACCAGTGGTTTCGCTGGTGCTGCTATTAATAGCAAACTCCACCATTGGGATCCTTTCGGCCCAATCTTTTTGATCGTTCTGTATCACGGAACGAAGTATTTGGCCAATCAAGCGATTTGCTCGCTCGGTAGATCCATCCGTTTGCGGATGGAACGCCGTGGACATGAGCAATCGTGTCCCCATTAGGCATTGTAGTTCCTGCCAGAACTTGGCAGTGAATCGTGCATCCCTGTCACTCACGATTGAGTCAGGGACACTGTGGAGTCTTACGACTTCACTGAGGTATAGCCAGGCTGTGCCCTTGGCGGTCAGCTTGGTGGTGGTTGGCATCAGACGAACCATTGAGGTCAGTCTGTCAATCACGACGAATAGGAAGTCGTGGCCGTTTGAAATGGGTAATGGACCGACGAAGTCCATTCCAACTGATTCCCAAGGTCTATTGGGAATCGGGAGTTGTTTTAACAGACCACTGGGGTGATTATTCTCCCCTTTATTGGTCTGGCACGTTCCGCAGGATCTGCAGAACGTATCGATGTCTTCAATCATCGATTTCCACCAGTACGCTTGTCTAACGTACTGAGACGTTTTGTAACGTCCGAAGTGCCCAACAATTTGGTGGGCCTCACTGATTATAATCTCAGTGATCCTCCTCCCCTTGTAAAATGCGTTATGGGGGACGCATAATACGTCGCGGAGGAACTGATTCTTGGTAAAGATCAGTTGGTTTTTAATTACAAACGCCTTGTGAGCGTTTGGGTTGGCAAGGACCAGCTTAAATACTGGGTCCTTGTGATAACCTTGCTGTATCAGCGAGGTAAATTCAGCAAAGCCCTCAATTTTGGCTTTAAGAAGCTTGCTGTCTTGCTCTGCACTTAGGGCAAGTATATCCTCATCGGATTGCGCTTCTGTAATATCAGAAGGCATAGTATTTGAGGGACCTTCTACTCGAGGTTCCTCTCGTACTCGTGAACGTGTAATAACGGTCACTCTCACTTCATCCCTTCTTTCGATGGGAAGATGATCCCCTTCGGGATCAAGTCTAACGTCAGCATTGACGTATACCTCCGGAGGGTGAACCTCATCCGGAGTGTCCTCTTCGTAATAACGAGAGAGGCCATCGGTGACATTGTTAGTGACGCCCTTGACATGAATCGTCTCGTAATCAAAGCGAGACAGGTATTCATACCACCGTGCTTGGCGCGGTGACATGCGAGGCTGGGTCTTGAAGTGGACCATGGCCTCATTGTCCGTTACTAGGGTGAATCTTCGCCCTAGTAGTTTGTCTTCCCACTTGAGGAAGGCTTCAAGTACCACGATGAGCTCATGCTCATGGGTGCGGTAGTTGTACTTAAGGGTGTACACGATTCCGAATCCAGGTTTTACGGATCCAGGTCCACAGGTTTTTTTTTCTTCGAAATTCAAACCTGGATCCGGACAGGTCAAGATCCACACGGATCCAGGTCAACAAATCCGGGTCAACAGGTCTGTAGTCCGGATCCAGACGGATCCGGATCACGATAATATACCTGGATCCGGCATTCAAAATTTGATTTAATTCTCGTTTTTCACACAACAGGACATGCAGCATAGTGTGCATGCATCTCAGGAGTCCAATGTCCACCATATATCATTTATATTTAATTTTAAATAATAAAGACTATTTATTTTTATATTATCATTATTATTATCCACATTAATATTTATTGTAAAAGTCGAACATTATACCTAGTTGTCGTGAGTCCACAAAGAGGCAGAAACTGCAAGGAACACGAACCACTGTATTCAAACTCAATCCGATCATCAAATCTTGCAAAATCAGTCGGGCGCATGTAGTAAAGAGTTTGTTCTGACTAACCTCCTTCCTCCATTCCATGGCTAATTCCAAATTGCCATCCAAGAAAAAGGGCATTCGCAGAAAACGTGCAGAGCGTCGGGAGCGTTACCTGAGGTGAGAGACCAGAGTCTCAACCGTCTGTGTCCATTTTTAACTCAAAAAACACCAGCCGGCACGAAGAAAATTTGATTAGGCAACGGCAATGGCGAGAAGAAAAAAAGACTCACAGGGCTATTTATCAACCCGAAGAATTCACCGATGAAACAACCTGCAACGTGAATGGAGAACCACCATTGATGCGGGCAATCATTCGGAAGGATGGGCCAAGCACTCCACCAACGACGACGTACTGTGCAGATAGCCCCGCGGCTGTGATTTTTGAGGAAAACTTGGCAACGTTCCTTGAAATGATGGTACGCACCTTTGAATTTCCGTCACTACAATTATTAAGAATGTTGAAGGAAGAGCGCATAAAGAAAGCAGACAACAAAATATCTCCGTGCGACCCGGAAATTGTTTTCGCTGACATTTGGTTGCCAGACCCGTCCGATCTTGATGGAATCCTTGTGCAGCAAAGAACATTTGGATCCTTTCAAGAATTCCTAGACCAATTGTTAGGAACCGGTAGGTAAAACATCAATTATAGTAGATATTAGACTTACTGTTTAGGTTTATACGACGCCCTGAAACCTGCTTCTGACGAGCCGCCTTATAACATAGAACGATACCCACGTGTCTTCGATGAATTCGTCGCCTTGCCATTCCAAAGTCGTTTCATCCTGGTGATCGTCCACATGCTGGGATGGCATGCAATTTGTGCATATGAGGAGATAACTTTAGGACCGGATTTTGTACAGGAAAAAGGTCGACCGCGGTTACTCACAGTGGAACAGTGTTTCAACGCGTACCGTCGTTTGTCCGATGCATGGTTTGGGACATGTCTATTCGAGTATGGTGGCTTCGTGGATCACCTACGTAAGTTGACATCTAAAGGGTGGTTAACTCTTCATGTAATAGAAGGAGAAGAAATGCCACCGATTTTCGTTCGAGCTGGTAACGATCGAGTTGGTGGCAAGGGTGGACTGTTTGTGGCTGTATACACTAAAGAAGCCAGGGGTTCGCTCGGTAAAGAGCTTGCATACTTCGCTGAGTTAGGAGTTAATCCGTGGGATCTGTTATGTGCATGACATGTAATAAATACGTACTATCAGAACTTGAGATCCGAGATGGTAAATCCGGATCCAGTATGTGTCTCGGAATGAGTCTGAGTCCCATCTATGATCGTAACAGTTTGAAAAATAATTTCCAAACTCATATCGTATTTTCAGGTGCGTAATGCGATAGTTTAGATATAACGCCATGATTTATATTATATGACCCTGATTATCAGAACACTCTGACCTTGTTTTTATCACTGCAACTCTTCAGCAACCCTTATTGCCGGATCTCGCCTCATTAACTCAACCATGGAGAGGGTTGAAGGCTGAATCAAAAACAATAAACTAATGTGGCTTCACAGTGCAAAAGATGAGAATCTAAACCTATTTTTTTACCTATATAAGAACATGAGCTGGCTTACTTGAACGTTTGTTTTTTAGGAGCAACGCTGATGACTCTGAGCGGCATAACTTGACTTTGGGACGTCTCATAATTTGGGAGCTTGACGGTCAAAATTGAGAGCAAAAACAATTATGACTTCGTGGTGCAACAGGTCAGATACCGTATTTATCTCAGCATCGAGAAGACTTTGTTGATTAAATTTGTCTAACCTTGTGTTCTATTGAGCAACTGCAATCAACGCTCAGCGGACTCTGAAGGCTGTCAGCAATCACCGTTTTGTAAGAACGCACACTCGAACTCAGGCTCAATCTGGAGTCAAACCGGGTTTAAAAAAACAACTCACTCCAACTTGTACCTGCGTTCATTTGCACACACATTTATTTGGATTAAGGCCCCCTCCTAGTTGGACCAACAAATGGCCGTGTTCTTGTACTAACTTCAGTCTACACGGTCAGTCTACCTCAACATCGCTGACGTCCTCTAATATTATCTGACTTTTGACTTTATGAATGTAGGTAATTATTATTTTCCTACATTTGTCCGAATATGGGACTTACATGGAACGGCACAAAGCGAAGCTTACTAATACCTTAATCATCGTGTTTGTTTTTTCACAAACATCGAGTAAACGAAGTCAAAAAGCTTTGTTAATAGTAAGTACATCTGTCACTGTTGTTCTTGATTTGTTTCTTACATTACCCTTCTTGTTTAGGTGAGTTTTTAAACGCATGCAAAATATGATATAGCCCATCTCACCCGTCTCTCATCTTTTCCGTGTACCCCACCAATCTACTAATCTCTCAATTGCTATCGCTCGCGTTTGTCAATGGCTCGTAACAAGACCTCTTCATCCTCCTCTTCATCTGCTCTCAATCCATCTCGCTCAAATTCGTCAGCCAGCAAACAGCAAAAAAGATCAGTCGCGGAAGAGCGCTTCAACAAACGCTTCAGGACAGATGAGAATTCTCCTGAAGAGGTTTTGAGTGAGTTTTCTAACGTCTTATCATGTTTTTTCTACTAACGGGCATCTAAAGAATTGCAGATGACAAATTGGACGAGCAAGTTCTATGAACATTATACCCTGCCGCCTGAGATCGAAGTGAAAACGAATTTGAACGGATGCGACCGCGTAATTTACAAATTCAGATGCAAAACATGAGCTCGTAACAGATTTATCAACGTACAAGCAACTTACACTTTGTTTAGATCCCCTTCAATTGTCATCGGTCGAGATCGTATTGAAGACAGCACGTCCAACCTACGTCACCACGCAGTTGCCTGCGAACACGAAGTCAATCCATCCACTACGGCCTTAGAAGCCTTTGCACATGGCTCAACCTACAATGTTGGCCGCTTCCGGTTGCTCCTGACGAAATGGGTCGTGAAGAACTACCGGCCCTTCGCGATCGTCGAGGATAAGGAACTCGGGGAGATTCTAACAATGCTGGACTGTCGAGTGAAGGTCCCAAGCCGCGTCACAATCTCTAGAGACATTCTAGAGGTTTTTGGTATTTGCCAGGCTGAAGTACAAGCATATTTCGAAGTGAGTCATGCCCTTGTTTTTTTTTTCGCTTTGAAGCTCCCTACTGAATCTGTTTTTTTTTTCAGAGCTACGAGGGGAAAGTTCATATCGGCATCGATGGCTGGACCTCCCCAAACGTCTATTCGTTCTTAGGATTGACAATCCATTACATCCACAATGGAGAGATGAAGACCATCATCCTCGACTTCATCAAGCTTACTTGAGCTCACGACGGGCATTATTTGGCGGAGCAACTTGCTCACACGTTGGAAACTTATCATCTCACAACGAAGGTAATATTAGTTCAGTCGTTATATAATTCTCATGCTGATATTAGTTGCAACAGCTACTTGGGATCGTCTGCGACAACGCTAGTAACAATGATACGATGATAGCATCCTTGAGCACTCGGATTCCGGACTGGGGAGGGTCAACGCTGCGCGTCCGTTGTGCAGCCCATGTTCTCAATCTGGTTGTGAAGGTATGTCTTTGTTTCATTGTTCTAGGCATAGTCTTATATCTCTGCTAGGGGATTCTATCGATATTCGCGCCCAAGAAAGCCTATAACAGGGACCCTGAGACGGCATCAGCCCTCAAAGAAATCCTGGCACCCAAAGACGCTGAAGATGATATAGCCGAGTACGAGGACGAGGATGACGGCCGCGATATAGCTGATCAAGCCATCATTGACAAGCTTGAGGAAGAAGACAATGCTCAAGAGGAAGTTGAGGCAAACGCTGATGAGGTTAGGCAAGCCTGCATCGCTGTTGAAAAGGTAGGATGTTTCATCTATTCGTAAACATCAGTCTGATACCCGGATTAGCTTAAAGGACTTGCTAAAGCAGTATTCCATTCTCCGACGATCCGGCATTCATTGGAACAGGAGTGTGCGCGAGCAGAGCCTCCAATCCCATTCCGTGTCTTGGTTCGTCCTGTGGCGACGCGGTGGAACTCCTTGACAATGACCATCAAGAGCGCGTTAGAATTGCGACCGGCGTTGAATTCTTTGGTCGATCTTGCAGTCCACAATCGCAACAAAGGTTCCCGTCTTCGCCGTTATTCCTTAGATGAGGAGGAATGGAACATTCTTGAACAGTTATTACCTTTGTTAGATGTGAGTCCTTAATTCAACGCCTGCACTATATATATATATCTCAGCTTCTTCTATAGCGTTTTCTTGAAGCGACCAATATTATGTCTCGCTCCGCTTATCCTTCAGTTCACTCCGTTATTCCTCTCATCGATCAACTGACGGAGTCCCTACAAAATTGGATCGACAATAAGAGCCTACATCCTGCTGTACGCATCGCAAGCAATCGCGGCCTCACGATTATGAATAAGTATTACAGGTTAACTGATGATTCCATAATTTATCGGATTGCCATGAGTAAGTTATCTTCCGTTGATCAATGATATTATATTAACACTTGATAGTCATGCATCCCAGGCGAAAGATCGCCTACTTTCATGCCGCCAAGTGGCCCGAGGTTTGGATTCAGACTGCCATCGACCTTGCGCGTGAAGAATGGCTGGCCCACTTCAAACCTAAGAAGGAAAATGAAATTACGAGGCAGTCTTCACAGGTAAATAGTTCATTTCTCGTTCATTCTATATTAACACTTTTAATAGGTCTCGTATTTCTCAGACATGGATTTGGATCAGACAGATGCTGATGCATTCGAAATCTATGTCTCAAGTCCTCCGATTATATCCGTGAACTGTCCTATTATGTATTGGCAGGCTCTGCAACAAGCTGGAGACCCGCTGGCGCCAATGGCCCTTCAGTTTTTGACATGTCCAGGTATGTGGACTTTACAACTTTTTCCATGCATTCTTTTTTGACACAATACATCAAGCGGCATCAACTGACGTTGAGCGGGCCTTTTCGCGCGGCCGTTTGACTGTGTCAAGGACCCGTCACTCCCTATCCGATGCAACCACTCGCTCAGCAACCGTGTTAAGTTCATGGCTCGAAAACTGCGATTTTATTCCAGAAGAAAAACTAATTAAGATCTTTGATAGCAAGCAAGCTCGACCCAAGAATGGTAGGATCAATGAAGAGAATGCAGCATCAGATAGCAGTGAAGAGGATCAGTCTTAGATATAAAAATGTAAACTTGTACAGCTGATTAAATTGTGCTACAGTATAAAATTTGCTTTCTTGGTCCTTATGGTAATCCGGGAGATCCGGCACTTTTGAAAAATCCAAACCCGGATCCGGCGGGTATTTTAAGCGCCGGAGATCCGTCGAAACGAGTCTAGGTTTGACGGCTCTTTTGGCGGTTCTAATCCGTGTGATCTGTGAAAAGATCCGGAATCGTGTACACCCTTAGTTGTACTGCGCAGGGGTGAATTTCTTCGAGAGAAACCCTGCTGGCCTACATGTTGTTAGGGCTACTCAGCTCACACTAGAGGGAGGGGATCCTAAGTAAATATATTGAGGGAGAAACTAACTACTCACCTAGAGGGAGGGGATCCTAAGAGAACAAGCTTAGGGACCCTCACTCTAGGTACAGCTACTATATACATAAAACGACGACGCGGCGTGCGGCCCTGACGCCACATTTAGAGCCGTCGGTTACGACCCAAATTGGATCTGGGTCGTCCATGTTAATAGGCTTCAAGATAGGAGCCTTTCGCGTGAGTGCTTTGATTGAATCAAAGCACTTGTTCAACAACGGCGTCCATACGAACGGTCTGTTGTTGTACGTACACCCTGATAGTCACTGGAGACATTGTAGGGTTCAGCCAAAAAAAGGATCCTAAGAAAAGTATGGTTCGAGGCATAGGCTATTAATGATTTACTGAATTGTACAATCATATTATAACTGACACTGGGGACATTGTAGAGTTTGACCAAAAAAAGGATCCTAAGAAAATTGTAGTTCGAGGCATAGGCATATGACAATTCACTAAGTTGTAATATAATATTATGACTACTACTCAGATCAAGGGATTCTGACTTGAAAAATTATCAGTATGTTGCTATTTTTATCTTAGTTAAATTATGTAAGAATTCTTACTTATATAACACTATCAATAACTTTTTCTATACAATCAAACATTATACAAAGTAAAACATATATTATTATTAACCATAGCTGAAAATTATATAATGAAGTTAATATAATTACTTATCAATACAATTTTTTATCATAATTTTGAGGGTGTGAGAAATATTGAGTTTCTGTATAATTAAAACTTGAGGTCACAATATGTGACATTAGAGTTTTCTCACGAATTTCCAGAAATCCATGTATTATTAAGGTTTTCCCAAGAATACTCTGATATTACACAGTGTAATCTCATGCTTAAAATTAAGGTTTTTCCATGCATCTAAATTATAATAGAAATATATTTTGACAATAAATATAAAAAAGATTTTGAGAACATTCTTCAATATAGATGATGATGATATAAGTTTCATTCTAATTATTATTCTACTGAATGGATAACATTGATTATAGGCTTATATGATAAATAATTATTACATAATTTGATCAAGATAATTATAATAGTATACTGACAGTTTTTCAAGCCAGAATCCCTTGATCTGAGTATTAGTTATAATATGATTTTGCAATTTAGTAAATTGTCAATAGCCTATGCCTCAAACCATAATTTTCTTAAGATCATTTTTTTGACTAAACCCTACAATGTCTCCAGTGTGATACTCAGATTAAGGAATTCTGGCTTGCAAAATTGTCAGTATACTGCTATAATTACCTTGGTTAAATTATATAGTAAATTTTACTTATATAACACTATCAATAATGTTTTCTATTCAGCCAAACAGTATACAAACTAAAACATATATCATTATTAACCATAGTGAAAAATTATATATTTAAGTTGATTTGATTACTTATCAATATAGTATTTTATCATAATTTTGAGGGAGTGGAAAATATTGAGTTTCTGTGTAATTAAAACTTAAGGTCACAATATGTGACATTAGAGTTTTCTCAAAATTTTCCAGAAATCCATGTATTATTAAGGTTTTCCCAGGAAAACTCTAATATTACAAAGAGTATTCTCATGATAAAAAGTAAGGTTTTTCCATGCATCTAGATTATAATAAAAATATATTTTGACAAAAAATATAAAAAACATTTTCAAAACATTCTTTGATATAAATGATGATAATGTAAGTTTCATTCTATTCATTATTTTACTGAATGGATAACATTAAGCATAGGCTTATATGATTAAGAATTATTATATAATTTGACCAAGATAATTATAGCAGTATACTGACAATTTTCCAAGTCAGAATCCCTTGACCTGAGATTTAGTTATAATATGATTTTGCAATTTGGTAAATTGTCAATAGCCTATGCCTCGAACCATAATTTTTTTAGGATCCTTTTTTTGGCTAAACCCTACAATGTCTCCAGTGAGTGGTGTAGTGTATGCGGCTACCCCTGGTAGGTATGCCGCAACGTATTGTACGAGGCCCAGAAATTTCTGGACATTGTTATACGTGCGTGGAGTTCTCCACTCACGTATTTTATCCATCTTCTCGTGATCGGGATGGATGCCATCATCGTCGATGATGTGGCCTAAGCACTCCAGTCGCTTAGAGTACAAATCAACTTTACGACTACTCAGGTAAAGTTGTGCTTCCCGCAGACGCGAGAAGGCATTCTCTAGATGCTGCTGATGCAGATCTATGGTGTTTGAATAGACGAACACGTCGTCTATGTATGCATCCGTCGAACGACCGATACAGTCCCTAAATATATGGGTCATCAGACGTTGAAACGTCGATGGGGCATTGCAGTCTCCTTGCTGCATGACATGGCTCTTGAACGTGCCATAGATGGTGGCAAAGGTCGTCTTGTGGACATCCTCTGGGACTATGTGTACTTGCTCGTACGCCTCAGTCAGATCAATCTTTGATCTGTATTTGTGTCTCGCCACGTTCTGGCGGATTGTTTCCTGGTCAGGGAAGGGCGTTACGTCCTTCTCTGTGTTTTCGTTCTGCAGACGCAGATCGAACACGGTCCGTAGCGCTAAGGCTACGGCTCGTTTCTGCAGGCAAAGCATAGGGATTGCCTGTGTAGCTACAGTTGGTTCCCACCAACCTGCAGCTACGTATCGCTGAATCTTCTCAGCGAGTAGCGCTTTGAGCGCATCCGGGCACCTGGGAAGGTGGTACCGGATCTTCTTATTGGGTTCAATAAGAGGAATCTGATGATTTACTTCCCGAAACGGGGGAAGTCGGGAAGGGACAGGACCGAAAAGGTCACTGTACTTGTCCTTCCAGTACTCGATGAGTGCTGGAATGTTCTCCTCCGTCATCGCAGGGACGGAGGAGCTGGAATGTTGGGTGCTGGCTAGCACCATCGCTCCTATTTCAGGAGCGTGTCCAATCACATGGTGATTGGTGTCAATTACCTCGCCGTCGCGGGTGATTGTACCTCTGCTGAAGTCCAGGCAGATGTTGTAGCGTCTCAGGAATGGGACGCCAATGATCACATCATAGTGATCGATGTTGACGATGTCGAAGTACTCTTGGACATCGATACCTCCGAATTGGATTCGGGTGTACGTTCCATACTGGATGGAAGACTTGCTGCCCTTAACGGCCAGCTGTAGCACGACAGGTTTGTCGAGCTTGAAGGTTCTTGCTCCGGTGGCAAGAGAGAAATGAGGGGACATGATCATCCCCTGGCATCCACTGTCGACTAGGCAGTGGGCCAATTGGCCATTGACTGGCCAGAAACCCTCAATGGGTCTCGATGCGTTTCTGTCTCGTGTTGGGGCACGAGAGCTCACTCTAGCCGTATGGTCATAGAGTGGTTCCTTGCTCGTAGCGAGCGAGGACTCGTTGTCATCCAATGGCGATGACTTGTGGACTGCGAAGTGCAGTCTGCGCTCCTCATACTCGTCACCAATTGTGAGGAGCATGTATACACTGGGACCATTGTCATCATCGTCCCATTGGTATTGAATACCCTCGTCGTCCTCGACGGGGTCGTTGGTGGGCTCATCTTGGGCCACCTCTTCCTCCACAACTTGTTCAGCTGTGGGGTCTTCCACGTTCTCCTGCGGGGCATCGTTCGATGTCTCGCCAGAGGTCTCTTCAATCTCTTCGATACGACCCACATTGGCTCGTACCTGTCTTAGTCTGGGGCACGCATTTCTGTAGTGTCCCACCTGCCCACAGTTGAAACACGTGGGAGGGGTAGTGCTAGTACGATTGTTCGTACTAGTTGGGGCAGTCCTAGCGGGCTGCGAGTTATGATTTCTCGAGCTTGATGAGCTCGAGGGGCGGTTCCCCAATGGGGAATTGCCATTAGTTCGCGTTTCATGAGAACGCGCAGAGGGACCGTGGTTCCTCTGGTTCAAACGCATATTGTTTGAATGCGCTTGTCTGGCCAAGTTGGTGTGGCTGCTGCTGCTGCCACTACCACTACTGCCACTACTACCCGTTGGACGGGTAGTGTTTCCTTGGGAGGCCGTTATCGATCTCCGCTTCTTGAACGCCTCCTCTACTTGGATGGCGAGTGCGAGCAGTTCCTTAGCAGACATCTGCTCAGGACTACCGCCTCTGAATGCTACTTCAGCGGCGAGGCTGTGGTTCTAGTGTGGCCGTGGTTCGGTTTTCGGACCGAACCGAACCGAACCGAACCGAAAAAAAGACCGAAATGAACCGATTTATCAGTTCGGTTCGGTTCGGTCTTTCAAACGGTTCGGTTCGCGGTTCGGAAATTTTTGAAAAATTGCCGAACCGATAGGAACCATTTCGAACCGGTTCAGAAACCGAGTCACATATTGCTATATAACTGAGTCAAAATGGTGAATGTTGTCGTGATTTTTTTTTTATTTTGGCTCTAGAGAGCTCAAAAATTGCCCAAAATGGGAATAAAAAAATATGTCATAAATATTTTTCGAATATCTATGAGATAAATTGGGCGCTTAAATAGGTGCCCGTGTTACATAAGCAAAAAAAACTGTCCAAAATCATCTAAATTCGTTGAAATCTAGAAAATTTCAAGTACTATTGTGAACCGGTTCGAACCACTGAACCGAACCAATAAAAACCGAACTGAACCGAACCAATGTAAAATGGTTCGGTTCAGCGAAATTTCCCGAACCGAACCATCGGTTCGGTTTTCGGTTCGGCAAAAAGTGTCAAAAAACCGGACCGAACCGAACCGCGGCCACACTATGTGGTTCAGCCCATCAAGGAACCTCCTCCTGAATGTATAATCATCAGGAGGGTGCGCTAGTCTGTTGGCTAGCGTGAGTAATGCACTCATGTATTCGTGTACAGAGTGCGATCCCTGCCGTTCGCGTTCGAACTGGATCGCCACCTCACTTCTCGAGTGGGGTGGGAGGAATCGTTCGTGTAGTCTCCGTAGAGCGGGGACTAGGGTCCACTCATGCATGGGGCGAGTACCTCGTTCCATGTTCTGGGTGAACCATTCTTGTGCCAACCCTTCTAGGCGCATGCCTAGAAAGGAGAGTTGCTCTGCTTGGCTGACTTCTCCAAGCAGGTGGTTTACGCGTAGCCAGCATAACAGACCCGACACAAAGTTGTCGAAGTCCTCGGCTCTGGACGAGCTGCTATATGTGAGCGGGAGCCCTATCTTCGCTCCTGCTTTCGCAAGAGGCGAGTTGCCTGGCATCATATCCCTGTTTGCAATCAGGGCTTCTTGAACCATGGCTATGACACCCTCAAGTACTGGGGCGTCGTCGTTGAAAGGGTCAAACCTTTCAACACGTTCCTCATCGAACGGTGTGGCGCGGAGGTCCTCGCCATACTGTGGTCGACGAGCGTATCCATCATATGGATCGATACGTGGTGCTTCTGCTGGGTTAGCAGATGCTTGCCTATGCCCATTGGGCTCGGCACTTTGCCTTGGCAGTTGTCTGCCAGGCGGTGGTGCTCTGTCGTCTGGACGACTAGAGCTTGTGGCTGGATCTGGCGATGGGATTCTATCGCCAGTGATGGCATTATAGCCACCTTCAAACACACGAGCATGGCAGACCGCGTTCATACGCGCGTCCCTCGCGATGCGGATTCTATCTTGTATGATCCGCAGTTGCTGCTCGTTGGGAGTGTCAGTCTCGAGGGAGCCTGCTACGGCTTCCTCGAGTGCATTAGTGGCCGCCTCCACAGCCCGTGCATGTGTACGGATTGCTCTGTCGGAGAGTAGCCCTGCTATCCTCTGGTATTCGAGGGCAGCTTGGGCGACCACTTCAGCATCCTCTCGTGGGGGTGCTCCATTTCGCGACTGGTTCACCAGTCGCGTGGCTATCTCGGTATCAATATAGTCACCAACCGCGTCAGACTCGTGAGGCGGTCGTCTTGTGAAACGGTACATCCGTCTCACTGTTTCTCTGCCAGCCTCTATCTCGGGGCCGGGGTTCCTAGGAGCTGTATATGCTGTAGCTCCTGGGGTAGGAGGTCTAACAGGACGCGTACTCGGTCCTGGGGTAGCATTCTGGGAACGTTGCCTGGTGCCTGTTGGTGCAGGCTCAGGAGATTGGGAATTTCCAGCTGTCGCTGGTGACGGACTGGCATATGTCGGTCCCGTCGGTGTAGCAAACCTAGCTTGTGGGGCTGGGTTTGTGAATTGATATGCAAGGCGACTCGTCGGCCCTGCTGGTCTAGGACGAGTAGATCCAGTACCTGATGCAGGCGGATCTACCGCTCTGCTTTTTCCTTTGTCAGAGCGTGCTCGTGCAGGCTCTGCTTCAGGAGACAAGTCTGTTGTCCTGACTTGGTCCCTGTCAGTGCCTGTAGTAGCAGGCTCTGGCTCGGGGTTTTCAACTCCTGCGTTGACGTTCTCGATTAATCGAGCTAGTCTCTGCAGTTCTGACGGGGACATATTCCCGTTCCTCACGCCATCGAGCAACGATGCGTGAACAGCGTTCATGGCCTCATCCCTTCAGATGGACCTATCGCTCCTAACGCTAAGTCTGGAGCGACCAGATGCTACGGACTTTACGTCCTCATCTTCTTCATCAGCAAGTTGGGGCTGATGTTCCATCGTCTGCGACGCAGGACGAGTGGGATTTTGGGTTGATGCATTCACTCTCTCCCATGTGGATGACTCTCCTTCGAGGGTTCCTTCCCTAGACGGGTCGGGATTTTCGGTTTGCACTGGCCCGGGTGGGTCAGGCTGGTTGGAATCAGGTGTACCACGATCTGGTGCACTCTGACTCCTGGTAGTAGGAGCCATTGAATCCTCCTGCAATAGGAAGGGTTAATTTCACTTGCTTAATACAGCGGCGGGTTGTTTTTAACGCCTTTGGTGTTAAAAAAGATGTAACGTTTCGTTACTTTTTATAGTGTACCGCGTACGGTACACAAGTTTTATCACGCTGTAGTCCTCACACCAATATAACAGACCAAGGGTGCTGTATTATTATGGTGTAAAAACAAAATGCGCGTGCTGAATCAGCACGCGCGTAACTACTACTAATGTACAGTTATTACATAATGGCTCGCCACATCACGGCGAGCCAGAGGCGTTAAGCGCCTCTATTATTAGAAGTAATAATAGTAATTACTGCAGAGGGCGTCGCCCTCTGCATATGCCTAAGTGGCATATACTCGGTCCACCGCATGCGGTGGATCCGTTACAGTCAGGGTACGTCCTAGGCTCACGGTCACTCTAGTATATTAGTGTAGTATAGTATAACCTACTTAGATGCCTACGCGCTCTACGTCGGTCATACGGTACCCAGTATACCGGTCCGTACTCGCCCTCGCGTATTCTCCCGAACTCTCCCCGTTTCTCCGTTCACTCTATTCTGTCATATCTCCCTCTTTCTCTATGTCATCCATATGTCCTCGACTACCGCTCTTCCTATTGGTAGATAATGCACCTGATAGCTATTGGTTAGAGATAGCGTAATCATGTATATATACAACTGTGCGCGCATGTGTAGTTCCTTGCGCTATTATAGACTGGGTTACTGGGTTATAGTAGCAGTCTGATCCTTAAGTCTAATCGCTGAACGATCGTGCCCTAACAAGGCTCGGTGCTGTTAGGGCTACTCAGCTCAAACTAGAGGGAGGGGATCCTAAGTACTATATTGGGCAATGACTATACTACTCACCTAGAGGGAGGGGATCCTAAGAGAACAAGCTTAGGGACCCTCACTCTAGGTACAGCTACTATATACATAAAACGACGACGCGGCGTGCGGCCCTGACACAGCTAAGTGCCAGGCGCCCAAACCGAACCTAAGCGACGTGATGTCACGGGCATCACGCCGGATACGAGCGCGCGACGCGCGCAAGTAGAGAAAGTGAAATAGGGACAGAACAAGGAAACGGAGAGTGAAAGTAAAATATGGAAATGATAAATAAAATAGAAATGAAATGATGCCGATGATAATAAATAAGAAAATGAGAGACGGCGGTAGCGTACCCTGACAGGTGCATGAAGACCGCTCGAGTGGGTACGCCTTCCTCTTCACAGTCGAGACTCTCCTCGTGCACCTGTCGGTGGCTCTCTGGCATGCCGCCGCATGGACCATGGTTTAGACAAGGTTTAGATCTCTGGCATCTGCTGTGCTGGACTCAGGAATGTCACAATGTCACGGCGCCGGCGCTTGATACTGAATGCTATTCTCGCACCCAAGGGGAGGCAAAAAATAAGCGCCCAGACCGCCACTAGGGGTCCGTCGGCGACCCCTTGTTAGCGTTAGCATTAGCCAACCCTAATTACATAAGCTGGCAAAGACCTGCGACAGCTATTTACAGGAATTACCCTTTCTATTTTATTGGAGGACCATCTATTATGTCTCCAAGTGAAATTAATTCATTAAAATAAGACATAAAATCAGATACAAATGTTTATTCTGTTTCTTATGTCTGTGCGTTACATGTGACGAAGTGACACATCACACATGTCACGTGACTGAAGCTCGACAACAATGATGTCATGTAACCCATTTAGGATATTAGACGCTCATAATTCAAAGTCAGTTTCCTTTTATGGTAATAGACGCCCGTTACGTAAGTGGGTGTGTGCATTCCGAGGGGCTGTCAAGTACCGATATCCAGGAACGGTAATAGATACTATGATGTATTTTAGTCGCTGAATATAATACCAATAACTGTCACCGTTGGTTGACGACAGTCAGGACTTGGCCTCAATCTATAAGAGATTGTGCCACGACAGTCTTCTTCAGGATTTGTCCTGACGTTCGTCACGAGCGTCGAGTTCGTCAAGGACGTTACAGATATGTGCGTTCCGAGCTTCGAGAGCCGCGAGCTGTATCTCGTATTGAATGATATCAAGCTCAACGATAATGAAGAAAGCTTTGAGATGTAACTCTCGGCAACGACGGATGGCTTCCGTCGCTGCAAGTCTCGAGGAACGATCTCGACGTTCAATGATGAAGAGAGTAAGAGAAAAGAGAGTTTTATAGAGATATCGAACTACGTTCGATATTAAGTCTGAAGAACTATCTACGTGTATGCTAGGGTTTATATACACGTCAGATAAATAATTCTAGCTCAGTTCGAAATAGATTCCGAACTTGAGAAATGTAAACAAGTTGTGAGATTCGTAAGTTACATCAATATATGCAGGGTATGATGTCTCATGTGATGAACATGAGGTATGCAGGGATGAGAGCTGTGCATACATGGACCTACGTTCGTCATCTATGATCTCATAACCGGAACGTGCGTGGAATTTTCTAGAAAGGCCTTTCCGCGGGTGTTCCAGGAGTTAAGAGAGACGGGTGCGTCTCTATTCGAGTTGTAAGGTTGATTGGGATGACTGAACGCGATGGTCTTATCGTGAGTGACGTAAGCGAGATAAGATTACGGAGATAAACGGTAAATGATCGGATATGGATTACGTAATGTTACCGGAAGTGATGTCATGAATCGGATCATGACAGGGGCTTATTAACGTTAGGGTAGTGGATATCACTTTTTTTTTTTCCTGCCTCCCCTTGCTCGCACCAGCAATGCACCAGTGCACTTTGTTTATTGACCTGAACTTGTAGCTTTAAAATTCATGCTCTCAAAGAATCAAGTATGTTACCCTGGTGTCTTGGAGATCCAGGTTAGCCGCGACTGACACGAATAAACATGTATAGCTGGTCGGACGGTCCAGCCGCCAGCGGCTCCAGCAGGTCCAGGTTGAGCGCATTGAAGTAGAAACACCCATCTCTCTGACGCGTTACATGTTACACGTTACTAGTAACTGGGAAATATATTCTGATTGAGGGGACTCCAGAAGGTTTTGAAAAGCACGCATCAGACGGTTATTTATTCAAGTGGGGTACGTTTTATGCGTCGGTTCCATATGAAGCGACATACTAGTAGTCGATAAAAACATGGACTCCCGAGTTGGTACATACATATTTTTGTTATGCAAAAGATATCTTTACTTTCTCTGCACGCCAAGATCAAACTATCAATTTCCACGATGTACATCACTTTGAAGTTTGTACTTCCCACTGGCATACTGTTTATCTTCCTTTTTATATGAAAACTTTTTAAGGACTGTAGACACTTGTTGGTCATCATTGAAACACCTTCGGTCTTCACAAGAAAGCATCCTTCCGGTGAAAGGACTAGCAGATTAGCTTACGATTATCACACAGAAAAGATAAAATTTCCTCACAATGAGCACTTATGGATTTTCATGGGTCTCCTGAATGCGGAGATCATCAAGGGCTGTTCCTTCGACGGTAGTGAATATTACTTCTGTATTTGCAGATGAGGCTCCAAGCGTTTGCCCTTCTGTCTCGTGGTTTGCCGAGCGTAGATTAATAACTAAGTGGGATGCCTAGGGGATTGAGTCACAAAAGGTGGGAACACAATGAAGTCGGACATACAGTGATTCCCGCAAGTGAATAATGTTGGAAACAGAGATATTAGACGCCAGGATCACGCCCCTCTACGCGTACCGAAGCGCGTCACCTCTTCTCTAGTCGTTCTTCCCGACTACTAGAGAAGAGGTGAGTAGACTATAGTTATAATAATCATATCAATTACTTACACTCCTGTAGTCTAATTAACTTACAAATAAGTCCAACTAAAGTGCTTTAATTTCAAATGTTTGAGAGTAAAGGTTACCCTCACCGAAGAGCGATTCCGCCTAATTGTCACGCGCCGTGTTTCTGTCACGGTACGCTAGCGCCTTTTCCGATTATTCGATTTCTTCGATTTCTTTCGGTTTCATTTCGTGTTACGATTTCCTCCATTTCCCGTACTTTGCCGTTTCCATTAGTTCCATCGTTTCTCGATTTTTCGATCTCTTCGATTTTCCTCGATTTCTGTCTATATCTCCTCGGATCCCATGGGGATCAGTTGAGCGCTTCGTATCCTGTACTTATATGCGTTTTCCCTAGAGGGGGATACCTAAGCTTGTTCTCTTAGGTTTTCCCTCCTCTAGGTGAGTAGTTAGTCGCTGCCCCTCAATAGATCTTAGGTTTTCCCTCCTCTAGGTGTGTGCCCTGAGTCGCCCTAACAGTTTCGGGCGTCTGGGCGGAAGTCCAGGGAGTCCGGACTACAGAACAGAAGGGACTTGGCTTCAGCTTATGTGCTGCGCCAACTCAATCGACTCTGGATATCCCTTAATTTCGGACTAGAAGTCCGAGACAGCCCGGACTACGTTTGGGCAGGTCCGGACAAGTACTGGGAGTGGACTTTAAGCGAGATAGATAAGAGAAGATTTGATTATAAAGAGGTTAACTGGGGCTAGACTCAAATAGACTTGAATACGACTTGATATTCAGACTGGGGAGCCCCAGACGAAGTCTGGGGGCTTTAAATACAAAAAGCTAGACTACTAGAATAAAAGGAGATATAACTAAAAGGAGACTAGTTGCACAGCACCAGAAACATATCTGGCACTTGATTTCTAATGCTCCGGACAGAATGTTCCCATAAGGAAATGTCCTAGTCCGGACGAAGTCCGGACCTCGGACTTACCGGATGTGGACAGAATAACGGACTACGCACTGTTGGACAAGTACTGACGCTCGGACTTGGCAGATATACTAAATATGGATGGGGTTTGGGCGCTGGACCTCAGAGAGGTCCGGATTAGGATCGGGTGGCACGAGGGTCGTGACACTAATATGGAGTATATCAAGGATCCAATTGCACACAATAGGAGACAAACTATGGATGTTTTCAATTATGCTACCCTTTATGCAATATTAACATACTGTTAGGGCTACTCAGCTCAGACTAGAGGGAGGGGATCCTAAGCAATATATTGGAAGACAACTATACTACTCACCTAGAGGGAGGGGATCCTAAGAGAACAAGCTTAGGGACCCTCACTCTAGGTACAGCTACTATATACATAAAACGACGACGCGGCGTGCGACCCTGACACAGCTAAGTGCCAGGCGCCCAAGCCGAGCCTAAGCGACGTGATGTCACGGGCATCACGCCGGGTACGAGCGCACAACGCGCGCGAGTAGAGAAAGTGAAATAGAGACAGAGAGAATAAATGGAAGGTAGAAGTAGCACACGGGAAATATAAATAAGATAGAAACAGACATATACCGATGATAATAAATAAGGAAAAATGAGGGGGCACGGTAGCGTACCCTGACACTACGATTTTCAGCATAAGTATCATTCTATGTCAAAATAGCAAGCTTGACAAAGTACCGCGGAGTATTAACAGTACGTCCACACATGTGGAGATAGCCAACCCAAATATCGCAAGCAACCAATATTCAGCTTTGCAATTAGAATTGGTAGTCTCCCAAGTTCCAAAGTTGACAAAAAGACCAGTTCTGAGTATATACAATCAATAAACTATTTTCATAATAGAAAGTGTTCAAAGCTTACATATTTGCCCCCGTAACGAGGAGGCGGATGATTCCAAATAGAACAGTAATGTAAGAAAAATCGGATCTGAAGTGCCGTTTAGGTCAAAAGATATTATCACAGATAAAAGAAAGGCTTACTTCCAGATGTATTTCAACTGAACGATCAAAAGATACCAATATGAAGATGAAGTAAATAAATGAAAATTATAGGAGATACCTCTCTATCTAAATTCAATAAAGTATCCCAAAAGAAAAGTAGAGACGAAGCAACTGTCAAACCTGTAAGAGGAGAAACATGGAAAATCCAAAAATATCATTGTTACCAATGTTAATATTCAGGATATAGGTGCTCTTCATTAGGTCTGGAAGAGTGGCTGCTGGACCTCCCAAGACACCGCCAGATACTGCTGTATTATTCATCGTGACAGTTGGAAGTTAGAAGTTTTGAATACAGAGGAACAATTGGGCTGTTAACGAGCTGACAACTGGTTTTGAGGTGTGACTTTTGATTCGAGTGTCATTTACTCCGAGCATGTGTTGCACGTGAAGTATCGCCTGTGTCGCGACCACCAGTGTCGTATGTGCAACGAATACCATCAGTGGAGCCCAATTACCCTCATTTATCCAGGCAAAACCTTCGAGCAACCGAGGCAAACTGGCCGAGAGCAAGTATGGAGTCTATAGGATTTCATTTAGTCATGACCATGATTTGCTAGGTTCGAGTTGTTAATTTGAATAGTACCGCAGTCAAGATCAACATTTTTGTAATGAGACTTCGGTAAATCAATCATTTGATTGCGATTCTTGTGACTAATATGGGGACGGTACTTAAGCTGAGCGGTCTTGTAACTTGACAACTTATTATTGACTCCTAGCAGATATACCGATTTTATTAAACAAGGTTAGCTAGATGCATGTCAAAAATAGCAAAACCCTTCTACCTTCACGTTCAAATGAGACGAGAGGAGATATGGAATCAAAGACTGGATCCCCATACATCTCACTTAATCGAAAGGCCCCGCTGTTGATCTTATGGGAAATAAATGGCTTCTATATGAGTTGCCTTGAATTTTTGGGGTACATGAGGATATTTAATACTTGCCTCATGAATACTTTTATTGCGACTTCTATATAGGAATTGAGGTCACATGAGTTTACTAGACCACCGTTGTGATAAGATAAAAGGGAAAAGATGTGAAGCAACGTCGAAGCAGCGAGCCTGACTTGGGTGGTTACTGGGAAGGATTGTGCCGAATTTCGCTGAACCTAACGCCGTCGACCAACATTATTAGAACAGAAGCAGCGAGTATCGCATTGCATACCGCCATACGTCGGAAAGAGACGAAATAGTATAAGGCCGCGTGTCGGTCGCACTCACCATCTTGCGACGTCTACTTCTCGATGTAGCCGCTTCGTGAACATCAGCGCGCGATTGTTCAAATATCTGACCAAAGTCGAAAGCAACGACACGTCTCTTTAGAGTATATGTCTTGTCGTTAAGTTGACCCCGAAGAAATTGCGCATCCGACCTCGTTCATGGACGTGAACCCTAAGGCAAGGCCAAGTACTTGCCAGCTAAACGATATAGGTCACGCGCCTATGTAGAGCATTCAGCATCTAAGAGTAAATCGACATCTTCCATGGCATCTGAGAGTTTATCCAGAATGTTCTTGAGCGTACTGGACATTTCGGCGGAGTGACGGGTAGTGGCGGGTTGTTCAAGTTATCGGCATTCTCCGGAACTTTCTAGACGTTCACCACAGCACCTTCAAAAAAGTATAAAAAAGGCGCAAGATGGTCGCTGCAACAACAACAAAGAACTCAATCTCAACACTAAATTAACTCTAGTAACTTCAACATCTTTAGCAATGTCTCTCGTATTCTACAACGACTCGCTCTTCGACAACTTTGACAGACTCTTCAATGACGCTTTCGACGCTCGCGTCGGAAACCGTGATGGATCGAGCAATGGTCAAATTCAGAGGCAAAATACCGTTCTGAGACCACGGTAAGACAAAAAGATTGCAATTTGGAGTGGAAGTTGCTGACGTCTTCAAACAGGATGGACATTCACGACTCTAAAGAACGCAATGAAATAACGGCTACATTCGAACTACCTGGGTTGAAGAAAGAAGATGTTTCCATTGACGTGCATTCAAACAGTCTAACAGTCTCTGGACGCAGCAGTCTATCGAATGAATCTGAAAAGGACGGGTACAGTGTTCGTGAAAGACGATATGGTAGCTTCTCCAGGACAATTCCGCTTCCTCAAGGAATAAAGGTACATTTTTGTTTTTGAATTGGTTTTGAACTGTGTACTGATATACGCGCTTGATATAGTCCGAAGACATCAAAGCTAGCATGGCCGAAGGTGTTTTGACTGTGAAATTCCCGAGGAACACACCGGAACAAGCTCCAAAGAAAATAACTATTAATTAATTGAACAA
Organism: Phallus indusiatus; assembly: GCA_027605045.1. NCBI lineage: Eukaryota > Fungi > Basidiomycota > Agaricomycetes > Phallales > Phallaceae > Phallus > Phallus indusiatus. The sequence goes on along the minus strand of JAQFWX010000022.1, from coordinate 173,093 downwards.
TAGTGTTTGTGTTTTTGTATTTATGAATTTTTAACCTGTCATATCATAATAAAAGATGAATCACACTAGTCTATGTATGTATTAGCTGTTATGCAAAACCTAACTCAGAGTATAATTCTCATTTAGAGCCTCACATCACAGATAACAAGAAAATATCAGAACAAACATGACAAGAAAAATGGTCGGATTGATGTTCGATTCAGTTTACAGCAGTACTAATAAAAAACAATAGCTATTCCACCAGCTCCCACTTCCACCCGGTATAAGTGGATGAATCACTCTTATCTTTCAATAAACCATAAGCCGGCACGTGTCCAGTCTTATTCCTCAAGTCTGCAAACAAAAACTGATGGGCATCCACATCCGCCAGCAGGTCCTTGCTACTGCTCACATTGACGTGAAAATCTGTCCACTCGATCTGTAATGTAACGAGGTCGGTGTCAACGAGCACTTTACCTGCGACGGCCTCATCCACAGCGCTGATACAAAAAGCAGTGCGCTGAGTGGCGGAGAGTGTAAGATTTTGTCCGGGGTTCAAGGGGTGAAAGTGCCAGTAGAGGCTGGAGTCAGCAATGGAGCGCAAGAAGAACCTGCAAGCGTAACACGTCAATATCCAGATCAGTCAGAGAAACAGCGGGGAGAATATTCACCAGTTTCCACTGATAGCGTTGGCGACATGGACGCTTTTAATGACTGGAATATCTCGACCGGCTAGATCATCGATCAATGTCATAAAAAGCTTCCCCACGAAGTCCGAAGCAAATTGTTCCGTTCGAGAATCGGTGAAAAAATCTTTGATATTGAAAGAGTTCGCGTTGTGGGTGTAGAATTGTGGATTGATACGCGTCATTAAGCCAGCGAGACTGGGAGTGTCTGAGATAGCGCGCCACCATTGGTCGGCTACACTGGAGTTGGGGAAAGTAAGAACAAAACGCCAAAGATTTGGATTATCGACCTAGAGTTGAAAGGTATCAGACTTGTGGCTGTGGGAGACAGTAAGGTTAATCTAACTGACATCGTTGCAATATGCTTGGAAAACGGTCATGGTTATTTGTTTGGGGTGACTTGTGACTTAGACGAGGCGTCCTAACTTCAATCTACAATCGGGGGGCTTTAAATGGCGGAAGCTGTAAAATGTGGCCTGATTTTCTTTGAAATTCCTCACGCGTTTTGAAAAAGCGAAGGAAAGCGAAGGACTGAAATAGCATAAGAAAACACAAAAGCGATTTTTGCTTAACAGCAATTTCTAAAGAACCATATGGCGACCTTTCCTATATGGATTGGTAGTGTTTGAAGTGATATTGCTGTGAAGTCACGTCCAACGTGGATGATACCAGGAAGTTTCTGATTGTGGGTAATGGTCAGTGCTCTGGGGTTTAAGAAGTACCTCATGTGGTCGCAAAAATCCCTCCCTCTCCCAAGACTGCTTTGCTGCTACAAAGTCCACGGTACGCCGATGGAAGTGAGCTTGCTGATTACCGAGAACGCCGGATAGGGACTCAAGGGGTCCTCGAGCTCCCGGTTCTCAGTAATTCCAATCCCATAAAACGCGGAATGCTTGATACCTTCGCTCAACCAACTTTGTCCCATACTAAGCACCGGCTACTAGTAGGAAGAGTTTGATTGAATTCGGCTTGTGAATGAATATTCAATATTCAGTGCTTATTTGCTCCATCGGCGACATCATCTTCTCTTCCTACTCAAAGAGCGCCATCAACATGTCGAGATTGTTACTAGTGATGGAGGTTGTTTTGTGGTTCAAAACTGTTGGTGGAATGAGTCTAGAACAAAAAAACTATGGCGAAGCTTGCCAGACAGCTGCCGCTTGCTTGTGCCGAACTGGAGTCACACACAGTCACAAGCACGTTGCCTGCCCATTTCCCAAGTTCTAACTTTGTTTCCCTTTTCATACACTCCCAAAACGCATTTTTCTTCATGACTTCGCATTGAAATCCCACATATAAACTCACTTTTCCTCAATAATATTTAAGTTTTAGTCTTGCATTAGCACCCAAAAAATGTCCGACGCTGCAGAACGTGCTGAGAAGGCGGCAAGGGCGAAAGCTTTGGTACGTGCTTAACGGGAATACTCTGCTTGTATTCCGTGTCAAAACGTTAACTGGAATTCCACTTCTAGCTTAAAAAACGACAACAACAAAAGGCCTCCGGAAATTATGCAGATGGAGGGGCAAGTTCACCACGAACCGGTTCACCAGCACCAGTACCAGTGCCTTCTACGCCTCCCCCACCCAACTTTGCCAATTCACCATCTAACAACTCGCCGTCTCTAGACATTCAAGACGCTTCTATACTATTTGGAAAACCTGCGTTAGCAAATGATACTGGATTTGGAGAATTTGGAGTGTGCGAGTCTTTGTAACTATCTCTCTGTTCACCGTCCTCATTCATATTTTTTTTAGATTGGCTCCTTCACCTTTGCGGCCTATGCCTTCGCCAGTAGCTCTGGGACGAGCAGTATCATCACCTTCGCCTGTTCCTATTCATAACAACCAACATCAACCATATACCCCAGGCTCTCCAGTCTTCTCTCGAATGGAACGCAGAACATCGACACCTGTTTCAGCACCACCGCCACAAGTTCCAAAAGGCCCTACACCAAGTGAAATAGAATTGCAAAACACTCGTTCAAAATACGAAGCGGAAATCGCGCAGCTGAATGCTGACCTCAAATCGGCTCGCGCGGATGCAGCAAAAGAGGCTGAGGCGTTGCGTAATGAAGTTCGACAGGCGTCGTCTCAAGCTAAAGAGGCCCAAACCGCTCTAGAATCTTCAGCGCGCAATGTGAATGATTTGCAGACTGCATTGTCACGGGCGCAAGAAGAGCTGGCGAGCCTACACAGTTCATCAACGACACAACAGCAAACTATTACGTTACTCGTCAATGAAAAGACTGCGCTGGTAGATCAGGTGGCGGAACTAGGTCCACTGCAGAGCAGTAAGAAAACAAGCATAATTTTCTTACACTTCTTGTTTTCTCATATGTTCTCCTAGAGTTGTCGGAATCAGAGGGACTTCTTTCGGAAGCTCGTTCTCAGGTTGTTGGTCTTCAAGAAAGGCTGGACTCTTCGGAACGGGAAAAGATCAACATGACCACTGAGATGAAAAGCCTGAAATCGAGACTACAGACTAGTGAACAGAACGAACAATCATTGCGAGAACAGCTAAGAGCATTGGTGCGTACTATCTTGTTCATGCTTTCTATTTATTCATGTCATTGTATTCAGGAGGTTGATCTTGATGACAATCAACGAGCTCTTGCTGAGACTCAACAAAAACTTGAAGAACGCGAGAACGAGTTGCGGATTATGAAAGAAGATGATAGAGTAGAGGTTTTGGAGCAAGCGCTGTCAGCTAGTAGGGAAAGAGTCGAAGAGCTGGGGGAGAGTTTGACTCGTCTGCAAGAGGTTTGTAACCAATTTCCTTCATTTATATGTTATTCATAATTTGCTTATTCTATCTGCTAGAATCTAACGGCGGCTACCCAGAACGGAGACAATCTTACAGCCCAGCTCAAGACCCTAACGGAAGAAAAGGGAGAACATGTCCAGAGATACTCAAATCTCGAGGCTAATTTATCATCTGTCAATGAAGAGTTGACGCAGCTCCGTCAGCAACATCAAACCGTCTCCGAAGAACGAGCTCATTTCCAAAAGGAGCTGGATACTAGTCGTGATACAATCACATCTTTCCAACAACAGATGTCGACTCTTTCTGCGAATCTTGCTAGTAGAACGCGCCATCATGATGAACTCGAGTTACATCTATCGACGGCGTTAAGAAAGCTGGCTGATACAGAGACGTCTCTTCAGGCACTGCGATCTGAGAACATGAATCTGCTAGCTCAGTTGGAAGAAGTACGACCAAAACTCGTTGAACTAGCAAACAAGGGAGCTGAAGACGAGGAACGCATTTCATCGCGCGATAGGAAGATTCATGGTCTAGAAAAGGAAGTTGTTACTCTCGAAACTGACTTGCACGATGTACGACTTCAACTGGAGAATGCGGAAGTTCGCATTCGAGAGGAGCAAGAGAACGTCGACAACGTTCAGGCCGAGAAAGCGGAAGTGGAGCACGAAGTTGCTCAAAGCAAAAAGGCGCATGACGAGTTAGAGACTGTCGTCGCGCAATTACGAGAGGACATTGCGAAGATGAAAGACGAGTGGCAAGAAACCGAGAGGATCTCGACTCAGCTCATGCAAGAACGAGATATGCAGAGAGCGGAAATCAGTTCACTCAAGATTGAATTGGATCACGCTCGTCTGGCTTCAGAGGAACTTCAAAAAAGCGAGGCTGACAGTAATGAAGTTCTGGAAGGAATGAGGGCGGAGCTGGAATCGCTGCGGGAACAGCTCTTCGAAAAAGATCAAGAAGTGTCGAATTTACGAGCTTCTGCTGCTACTGCCCCATCATCGAAAGATCAACGACCAGGTCATACAACTTCTCCAAGTCTTAGCGATGAGCTGTTTAGCTCTATCCGGGATCAGCACGCGCTTGACATGTCGGATGCCCAATCTCGCATACGTGAGCTAGAATCAGAAGTTTTCGCCGCCAAAGCGAACGAACATACTCAGCAAAAGCGTATTGCTGCTCTCGAAGACGAGCTGGGTCAAATGCTTCGACAATCGCGTGCTGGCGTCCGTGAAGCGTCTACATCGGGCAATGGGCGTCGAAGTATAAGTACCACCGACACCCGTCCTCATACTCCCTCTTCTCTTTCGCAATCACGCCACTCGTTGCGGGCTGTTCGTCCACGGGTGGTTTATGAAGAAAATCTGTCGAACGATATACGTCGGAAGAGAAAGATTTCTCTTGGGATGCTCAAAGCCCGAATTGAGAGTGAACGAGCGGCGGGTATACTGTCAATGACTGGGATCGGTCTCGGAATGTCAACTGGATCGCCGTTATCTCGAGTGTCGAGTATCGTTGAGATAGACGAGGGCGGTGGCGTAGAAGGCGAGAGTAACGGTGTAGGAGGTTATTCTTCTCCTAGGCAAGGATCGCAAACACAATCTCAGGCTACTTCTGCTGCGTCTGGTACTGCAAAACATGCTCCGAGATACCATTTGAAAGGATGGGACGAGAGTCACATATTTTGGTGTCATGCTTGTAAAGGCGATTTGGTTGTTCTATAAACTTTGGCATTTGTTATATATCGTATCTCTTCTGGGATTTTGCTTTCCTCTACCGCATTTTCTTCTTCTGAAACATATGTTTATGTTATGTATATAACCCATAGTATGACAGTATGTAAGTAATATGATACTCCCTTCTCAGGCTACGCTGAATAGGTGGGTTAACAGCCTTATAAAGGTTCCGCACGGGCCGTCAGCGGCCTATCAGCTGCTTCAATGGCATAGTACCTATGACTAGTATTAGTTGACCGCTGTTGGTATTGGTATTAGTATAACGAGCGTTCAGGCGCATTAGTAGAGCGTTGGTAAAATACCAGAAAGAAGGAAGTTATTAGTAAATAGTAGTATAGCTTTAGTAAAATATTATCAATCCCTGTAGTTAGTTTTCTGCGCGTTGCGACAACCGCTAGTTCTCTGTAAAAGTCCGAAAGACTTTTACACAAGAACTTCAAGAACAAAGGATATCACACAAAGATGAGTGCAGATGGTCTTCGTTAAAGAAGCTAAAGAAAAATATATCTACATCTCGAGCTTTATATACCTAAATAAAGATTATCTAATTACTTAGATAAAGAGAAAACATAAGCAATCGTTCGGAAACGATTGGTAAGAATACGAAATAAAAGATAATATTAGGAACCAGTCCGAAGTCCCCGACTCGGACGTCTCGGACAGATCGAGAGAGTCCAGACTCTTACATTCTCCAAGTTCCTATTTCGATCTATTAACATTGATTCTTGACATTCATATTTTAGTATTTGTTCTACCTTATTCCTACGGAATTTGAGAAGCTACTCAAAAGGAAAGTTGACATCGAGGTCAGAAACGGACCTTTGGATAATACCGATGATCATCTCGTAAAACCACTGCTGAGATCTCAGTTGAGAAGATGTCAGATTACTTATAATATCATGAAGTAAAGCAGTTCAACCTGATCTCGTGCATGTAGGATGACCTGTAACTAATAGCCTGGCTGTGCTTGCCACTGCTATCTACGCCTTTTTACCGGCTCAGATTCAAGTAGGCCCAGGGCGTCAAATATGCTTGTTTTCTTTGTAACTCGTTTTCTCGCGCAATCACTCGACATCACAGCTTTCCGTTGTTACTGGTCCTCTGCAGTCTGAATCCCGTTTCAGGGAAAACGTAACTTATCTGCTCAATGTCTGCCTATATGTAATTGCGGTACTTGTTGGTTAGTGAGCACGACTAGGGCCCAGGTACGGTCAACTCGGTGCCAAATTGGAATCGCTCACCACTAACCACAGATGTTCATGTTGGGCAGATCGCATGCGAGGTCCATTGGTCTCAACTGAGACTTTGCTGATGGAAGGACGTACTCCGATTGTGAAGGGACGGAAAAATCTTTCTGATGATAAAAAGACGAATTTTCGGGCTTAATTGTCATTTTGTTTCTTTAGTACATTGATTAACTCAAATTCCCCCAACAGTCTGGGTTATAATCTGTTCAACGAGCATTATAATCTCCGATCGAGTTCAAGTTGTCTGGCTCTTCAATGATTATTCAAACAGCTCCCGGCAACTTCTTTCAGAAGTTTCTATCCAAGAATGATCATCAGAAGACTCCAGGAGGCCTGGAAGTAAATGGAGCAACCGGTCTGTTTTGTTGATCGGCGCCCAACCCGTAAGTCGGCGAAAAAGAAACAGATCGCCGATGGTATGAATGGTTCGAAAAGGGAAACTATATTAGAATAGAAAAATAAAGAGATTTATATACAACGAAACTATTAGTCCGCTGAGTCTAAAAAACCTCCTTTGAAGGAAAAACTAACTCAGCGACATTCGAGTCGTGTAATCATAATCAGTAAGCGCTAGTGTCTAACAGCTAGGTCCCTATTACGAGCATTCTCAAGGGAACCAGGATAACTATGGGAAGAGATTAAGACACGCTTGACACGAGCGATTTGATTGGTGGGTGCGAATGGAATTTGATTGTATTCAGACGCTCAGACTAGCGCTCGCTTCGTGATGGCAATCAGAGCGCAACTAGTCATACTGTACTTTCGAGTTCAACTGAGAATATAGCTTTCATTCCAACAAACCCCATTTGATTCAGTGGGTAAAAGCGTCGGATGTATGGGAAAATATATTTTGGTACCTATTGTATCCGGAACCATCGGATTCGGTTGATATTGTGTCAAGTCGTATGATACAAATGGAAGTTCGAAAACATGCACGGGATCTGACGTCGCTCAACACTTTTATTTATCCAATGCCAGAGTGATAAGACTGAGGTGATTTCGCCGAAAAAACCAAGCACCACGGCCGTACTACTAGATTAGTAATCTGGGTTTGATTCAAGTTAGTAGTCATCCATACACGAGAAGTGACTGGGGGGTGTGGTAGAATGAAAGTGCGGAAATATTATATTATGTATGATTTTACTTATAATTATGCGTGATATACTATTGGTGAGGCTTTCAACTGTTGATTTGAGTTTGGATTGACAGATGCCATCATATTCCTGGGCCGGCATGAATACGTGCCTTCATTTAATTCCAGAAGAAATCATTTCAAAATCAATTTTCTTGAGGTAAGACTGGTTGTTTGATTGTAGAAAATGTTTCTTTCCCGCCAACACATTCGCTGAAGTCAGTTGATATGTATACTGAGCTGAAAAACAACTACATCATGCTTACACCGCAGTCTATGTAGTGACCTCCCATGATATAAGCTGCCCTGTCGATTAAGAGAAAATAAACTATCTGTTTGGATCCACCCTATTCCATCTGTTTGGCCTCAGACACCAATGATAATGACACTAACTCCGACGGAGATGAATGAGCTCGCCCTCGACACATATCGCCTTCGTCAATTAGCCTGTTAGTCCATTACACTTTTTTGCTAAACTATAATTTGATTCAGTTGAGTAGGCGGAGCACTAGCGTTGCTGATTTTTGATACGTTGCTCAATTTTAAGGAAGAGGTAGAGTCTTTAGCATATAACTCTTGAAAAACACCGATCAGAGAGATCATAGGTTGTCTATGTCTGGAGGTTTGTAATTTATGCTATCACAGGGTTTTTCTGTTGATTCATCCTCAAAGAGGGTCCTGGTCCCTTTTTAAGACCTTATACTTAATTTGTCGCTATGCACCTTTCGTCATTCCTTGGTATGCTTGAGCATTTTTCATGGTCACGTTTAACTGACGGCGAATGAATAGCTTAATAATAGGTAAGATCCTTCAAGTTGACCGTCACGGTTTTGCATTGAATGCATCTGATTTCAAAATGCGTGCCTATCAGTACCAGCTGACACGTCAAACGTATGTCCTCTTATAGTAATTATTGTTCCTGACAACGCACATATCTATTTTAGTTGTATGTATTCAACACTATTTCGTTTTTTCCCTTCGACTGTGGATTGTTGTAGTTGCGTCGGTTATACATGGTATATATTTTTGTATGTATGTTCCCCTCAGATTGGTGCATATATATTGTGAGATCTCAAATTACTAATTGTGTCTTGCAGAGGAACATTGTTGCTGGGTATATACCCAACAGAATGTTTGTTTGCCTTAAGACTGGATAGGCTATACGCATCGAAGATGTGTAATTCGTTTCACCCCGTGTTGTGCCTTTTTGAGTTCCTAATTGATTCATGCCTAGTTCGATGGACATTGATAGTTTTAGCAATAAGTGCGTAATTCTTCCTTTAAGAGCTTACCTCTAATAAGATTGCGACAGTGGAGGCGATTGTACGTAAACTTCGCTTGCCATGCTAATGCAAACTGAGGATGTAACTGGCTTTACGACAGGTTTATATTCTTTTGGTCATATTGAATGCAGAAAACCTCAAATTAAGCGCAATCCCTTTGTCTGCTACTTTCGAGTCCAGCTGCATTCCAAACAAAGCACCCCATTCATCGCTGACTCTAGGCTTAGGGTCAGTAATATTCGGGTTGAAACCACATTAGGAATGAATCTGACAATACGAATCAGGGTTCCTGCTGTTGTAATCGCTGGTATACAAACCAGTCATTTTATCACTAAGTATATTTTATGGTTAATTTGTTTTAATCAAGCTCTATATTGTTGTTTTGCCATGGCCGCCTTTTACCAACATCTCGACCAAAGAAAAAACTTCAATAATTATCGATTTCTAAGAGAAAGTGGGACATTAGCACCTATCATAATCATTTCATTTCGCGATGGTGTTGTGTGCTATATTCTGTGAGTTTTTCTATTCGGTTTTGGGACGTTACTGATGAAGTATAAAGCTGTATCGGTTGCGTGGTTCATTTTTATTGAAGCTTTACGTACTCATTCAGTCTTACTGGATTATTAGCGGGCTATCTGGTAGGCCTAATACTTTATACTGTGTATATTCGATCCATCTTGGTCAATGTCGCTCCGCTGTAAGAGTCAACGGTATAATCGTATATTATTCATTCACCTTTTCTTTCTCTAGTGTCGTAGTCGTCACATCTTCTACTATAGTCTGTGTTTCTTGACTTTCAAACTATTTCTCATTACTAAAGACTGCAATAAATTTCAGAGCTCTCGACTCGTTTTGATTCTGAAAGGTGATCCAAGCTACACCACCGGGATATATCGTGCGGGAAATGATTTTCTCGTAAACCGGGATGATAGACCCTGGGAAGAATCCATCGCTTCAACGTCAGCTGAGAGGGACAGTGCTCAAAATCTTATGAATAAAATGCACGAGGAGTCTCTGTCAATACAATTGGATGTGATGTAGCGATGATAAACGATTTCTTATACTGATAACAAAATAAAAATTAGATGTGTTGAACACGCCCGTGTATCTCTGCCCTCGGATCTCGGCTGAACACCCCTTCATATCTTCCTTCCTTAATTCAAATTCCGCGCAGGAAAAAAAAAACAAATAAATACCACCATCGCTCAAATAGGAAAACTTGACATCTCGTGCAAGGAAATAATACCCAAAAAAGTCTGACGACGATCGCCTCCAGAAATGCTTGACGGTGGCTGGTCAGAACCGAGATAATTCACAGCTCAGCCCGAAAGCTTGAAATAAAAAGAACAATCTCCGGAGATATATCATCTGTTAGCTCAAAGGTAACGGCAGCTTCTTTAAGAGCATGAAACTGTTTCCGAAGAACGAGCCCAAATACCAGCCGTGTTCATCAGTAATCTGGTTTTGCGGCGAGCGCTTAATGTTTAGTCTCAGACCTTGCGCATCTCACGCCTCGTTAATCCGATGCTCTCAGACCGCCACAGACATTCTGAGACCCGGTACTTACTCTTTTTTTAATTTTTTGTTATTTATCACCGTATATTTATCCCGCTCCTTAATACATGTCTGTCCTTACTTTCTTAATGTCCGATCAGTGAGTACTAGTGAGTGCTTGAGCACACAGGTTGGATTCTGATGCCTATCTAGAAAACACTTTGGTATGTCGCTTTGCTATCAAAACTATTGATCCAAAATTCATCCACTCGTGCTATACAGTTACCTCCATTGATTCTTTCTCCTCCACCATCCAAATCTATCCCTAAACTCCCAAACTTCGGTGACAGCGGACATGGCTGCACAACAGAGTCTAGCTGGATGATCTCGCATCTGCGCGAACCATCATCATTGTAAGCCTTGACTGCTGTATACATCTTCATGACGGGATCCAACTGATGTATATTAAATAGTTCAATGAATCCGAGATGGGGCGACGCTTGATCCAGCGCTGGGCGAAAGACCATGCGGAGTTGACCAATCTGGAAGCCTAAAATGAGGTAGGTTTATCAACGTCTGCAAGCTATGTGAAAAAATGACCTTTAATTCCAACTTGAAGAGCATCGCCGTCTGGATCTGTATCAACAAAAACCACATTACCAACACCCATATTTGGCAGCGGCGCACGAAGTATACATGTCTCGGCTCGATCATGTATTGGATCCAGTACCGGAAGTATAATCCGAAATATCGTCCAAATATCCAAAGAAGAATACTTGTCCGGCATTGCATCTACCATATAGGCCCACCCTCGTCCTTCAGCAGTATCACCATACAATAATTTGGCTTCGTATCGCTGGACGGTGCCTTCGAAAGCAGCGGTATTCATGTCAAACCAATCTTTTGAAAGTGCAGTCGGAAGCCGCAGTTTACTCCAGCGGGGCCTTATAGCCAAAGTTGGCTGGTATACCTGGGTTGGAATTGGGACCAATGAGAGGTGTGCTTGTTCTTCGGTATCATTGTCTATGCTGTCTAACTCTTCTCCGTTAGATACTCCGTGTCGCCAGGCAAGGTACCTGTCACGATAACAAATTTTTTCCTCGCGATCAAGCAGCCGAACCATCTGTAGAGCATACTCTTTGTGCCCTACATTATTGTAAAGGTTTTTTGCAATTTTGATGTGATAATGTTCTGATGTTTCCGTGCAATAGTTCGCGGTCGCGCCTAACCTTCGAATGAACTCCGGATAATGAAGACGAGTATGAAGTTTCGGAATATTGAAGTGTTCAATTACACCTCTTTTTCCTCTGCATGCACGAGTCAAAATGAAAATATCTTTGTGTTCGTGGAACGTGTCATTGTAAGCGCTAAGTTGACAGAGTGTTTCTTCGGTGTGCGAATGATATTGAGCTGTATAGATGAAATCAAGCTCCGCTCTTGTTGCACGGATTGCCTCTCGCGGGACTTTGGTATGACCGCTAATAGCAGTCAAGAAGTATTTTTGAAGATCTCGATGCTCCTTGCCTGACCACTGGGAAATCTTCGAGATTCCTGCTGTGAAGTGTCGAGATCCTGGCCACTTTGGCATTCGCGTAAGTCTTGAATCCAGCTCTGCTTTTCCTACTAGGTTAACATTCCACGTAACCAGATGATCTTTAAAGGCCTTATGAAGACCGTGTAAGACATCAGGGCAAATAACTTTGCAGATGTCGAGTTTAGTAAAGTCCATCCACCATGGTTCTTCAACGCCGCTAAGGCCAATTTCTTTAGCTTCTTGTGCGAACTTCCATGTATCTGCTTCGGGCCATTTTCGACGAATTATCCGAAGTTTTTTGAGAATTGAAACACCGGTACGAGGCCTGTGTTCAGTGTTAAGCCCAAGTTGTGAATGGTCAACTTCGCAAGGGACACATTTGCTAGCACCAAGACATGCGATGAGTGCTTGTTCTGGGAGATCGCAGATGTACGCAATTAGCCGTAAGATTTCCATCCTTATATATCCTTCGCTATCAACCATTTTGACAGGTATTGTTTCGTGCTTTCGAAGACTGGCTAGAACAATAAACGTGCACTCATAATACAATCGGCTCTGCAAGATTCCAGGCATTTCTTTTCTTTGCGTTTGTGTTGCAAACTCGAGATTTGGAAATTTTCCTTCCGGAAGGTAAGCAATGCACAGAAAAGCTCGATGACTTGGTGCTGAACGAACACGTTCCCGGATGTGTGCAGATGAAAGTAACAATGGCTTCGTTTTTTTGTCTCCAGAGAAGTTTGTCAAGTGAGTACTGTCACTTGAAAGAATATAAGGATGAATTGTGATGCCTTCTGGGTATTCAGATTGCATCTCCATCCACGCATCGCCTGTTGCCATCTCATTGTAGCAGCGCTCCGTCATGGCTTCATCAAGATATTCCTCGTATGGTACATAATCCTTTTCTTCCGTAAATTCAGGATTAGCTTCTAGCCATTTCAGGCATTCTAAAGCGTCCCTGTATAACAACAACTGTGGGTCATTAGGTGCTTCAGGAAGAGTCACCCATACAGCTTTCCAAGGCGGCGCTCCGGACAATGATTCAATCCTATTGGTCAAATCTTTTGCTGTTTCAAATGACGGTGCGTGGTTTCCAAGTTTTCGAATCTGATGAACAATATCAGGATGTTTTGATGAGATAAGAAATTGATAAAACTAACCCAGTCTGATTTCAGGAGCTCATCCACTCTGGTAGCGGGAAGTCCACTAGATGCAATCCACTTTGCAAACCACCACTCATCCATGCTTGCAAAAGGATATGTTACATTCTCTTGATCAACTTCTCTTGCTCTGGTTGCTTCGTATGGAGTCTGTCCCCGACCGTATGTTCAATTATCCCGTGTGAATGGATAATGTCGGTAACGGTAAGAAGTATTGTTCAATTCAACCGAAGGATCAACATGTGATAAATCGAATAGGACCGGTTCAGCACTCGAATCTTCCATCATCAGATCATTACTTTCGTCGTCCTGCGCCAATCCAGTTGTTTCATCATGTGCGGGTTCTGATTGTATTGTTGGCCAATTTTCAACGTCATCAGCATCATACAATGGTAAAGCCTGGGTGGTTTTCTCTATCCAATCATTGCATGGTCTTGACTTGCTAATATGGGTTTGTAGTGCCCGTGAAGATTTGAAGAATTTAACGCAAGTTGGTGCTGGACATAATACCATTTTTGAATAATAATAGCGTTCTCTAAAATTATGTAACTATGCATACCGGGGTGAAAATATTTAGCGCTGTGACTAACAACTTTACAGTTTCACTTTTTTTTTCTAATGGCTCCACGATCTTCGATACCTAATGTCAAGCGTGTATCAAAGCAAACACGAAAAAATATGGTTTGGAACACACAATCTCCTCTAAAATTGACTCATTATGTTTTAGGCCGGTCCAAAGACTTCTGGAGTTCAAACTCGGACAAGATCCCAAAGCAATATCCAAAGCCAAGTTCTACCAGCAGTACAAACCCAGTTGTTGCCACAAATGACATCTTCGGCACCAACTCGTCCTCAATCAAATGTAAGTTATTCTTTATTTTCCAGTCATTTTTCACAAAGCACTCCCAGCATTCTGCAGATACTGTGGACGATGCACTTGATGAGTGCCAGTCCGAAACTTCAGATGCTGAGACTGAGGATAATATAGATGATACACCATTGGATGATGATGAAGAGTTGGAGGAGATGATTTCTACTGAAGAAAGTCAAGCAGCCTTAATTCAGCAGCTCAGACGTCAACTGAAGGAGGCTGAGAAGTTGCAAAAAGGTGATAAAACTCAAATGGTGGTTCCAACACGAAAGGTTCTCTTTTTTTTTTCATTCTATGACCATTGTTTATACCTCATCTAGCGGGTTTATATCTCTCCTGTTTCAGATGTACTTGAAGATCACCAGGCAAAAAAATCCAAAACATCACGACGACTGCCAAACCCGGATGACCTTCGAGAGAGAATAATAAGGTAATTGTCAGGGTACGCTACCACCGCCTCTCATTTTCTTATTTATTATCATCGGCATCATTTCCTTTCTATTTTATTTATCATTTCCATATTTTACTTTCACTCTCCGTTTCCTTGTTCTGTCTCTATTTCACTTTCCCTACTCGCACGCGTCGCGTGCTCGTACCCGGCGTGATGCCCGTGACATCACGTCGCTTAGGTTCGGCTTGGGCGCCTGGCACTTAGCTGTGTCAGGGCCGCACGCCGCGTCATCGTTTTATGTATATAGTCGCTGTACCTAGAGTGAGGGTCCCTAAGCTTGTTCTCTTAGGATCCCCTCCCTCTAGGTGAGTAGTTAGTTTCCCTTCCAATATACTGTCTTAGGATCCCCTCCCTCTAGTGTGAGCTGAGTAGCCCTAACAGTAATTTACTCTCCATCCTCAATTGTTCCATCACTAAAATATGTGTTATAGACAGCATTCCGTGTCTAAGTCAGTTGCAAGGTGATGTCAGGGTACGCTACCGCGTCCCCTCATTTTTCCTCATTTATTATCATCGGTATATATTCCCCTCTACTTTATTTGTATTTCCCATGTACTATCTCCACCCTCCGTTTGCTCCCTCTGTCTCTATTCCACTTTCTCTACTTGCGCGCGTCGCGCGCTCGTACCCGGCGTGACGCCTACGGCGTCACGTCGCTTATGTTCGGTTTGGGCGTCTGGCACTTAGCTGTGTCAGGGCCGCACGCCGCGCTATCGTTTTTCATGTATATAGTCGCAGTCCCTAGAGTGAGGGTCCCTAAGCTTGTTCTCTTAGGATCCCCTCCCTCTAGGTGAGTAGTTAGTTCTCCCCAATATATTTAACTTAGGATCCCCTCCCTCTAGTGTGAGCTGAGTAGCCCTAACAGGTGACTTCATTATCTATTTTCTGCTGTTGCGTATGATAATATTTTAATAGTGCAAGTTCTCCTTCATCCTTTTTCGACAGTAGTTATGGTACACCGGAGCCTGATCCAGCGGACATCATTGGATCAGCAAGCACCTTTCAAACTCCAGAGCCTTCGAAATTCGGTTTGGTTGATACAGCAAGACCAGACCAGCAAAATGCCTATAGCCCTGGACACCGTGATGTCATTGGTCAAGCAAAGCGTTATATTAATCTCTATATAGCCACTCAGAATCCATTCCCAACTCACTCCGAAAAGCGGCAGATGAATGCAAGTGCTTTGAAAGCTGCAAACAATGACTGCAAACATTCTGCAGTACTCACGTCCCATATCTCAATGATTGTGAGTAACCATTTTATAACGGTGATTGTACTAACGAAAAGCCAGTTGAGTAAACATATGTCTAAATACCGGTACCGATGGAAACAAGCAGCAGAGGCATTTATCATCGAAAAATATGGTCTTGTCGGAACACCTGAGGTGATACAAGAGCGGGTCAAATATCTCACTACAAGCAGCCGATACATATATAGACAGATTTTCGCAGATGCTGATGGACAAGTAAGTTCATATGTTTGGTTCCAAAGTTTGAGTATATCTCATTTCATAATCAGGACAGATTTATAAGACCATTCGCACACGACTCAATAATTCAGGTTATTCATGAAGGAATGTTCAAATTGCGGCAAGGCCCGGCTCGTATTCAGTCCAATGTCCTTAATCCAATGCCCTTCGAAACTATTGCATTTGCCGGAGTAGTGGTATGTTTTTTCATATCTTTATAATATTTTGTTGAATTGTAATTCAGATCCTACATTGTCTTGAGGAATATTCAACCGGAAAGTATAAAAAAGGGAGCTTGGAAGGGGATAGATATGAGGCCGAGTATAAAAAACATTTGGTTCGACTGGAAAAGTATGAGACAACAAAGCGAGAGCACTGTCATGAGTTACAGAAGAATATATACACTACGGGAATGTGAGTCCAAAACAATTGTCAATGTACATATTCTCAATCCCACACTGCATAGGGCTTTGCTGAATGTTATTGTTGACGTTGACGACGACTTCATCATTGATAGCTCAGATGAAATGTTGCCGGAATCACAATAGAAATTTTTAGTTACTCACACAATCAATGTATAAAGAATAATAGATTTTTTTCAGTCCAAATTAAAAAAAAAAGCGAAGCAAATCATATTATTAGGCAACAACAGGAAACCAGCATGATTCAGGCAGTCTAGGAACCTACAACAGTCTAGGAGCATGCAACGGTCTGGGACGCTCTGGGAATGTAACATTTCGTTACAGTTTACGATTAGCCCGGTTCTTACGGACTCACAACAAACAGTATAAAGCTGTATATTTGCAAGTGCAGGTAAGAAAGGCTGCCGGCGCCTTTACCGTTACGCGGTATTTACTGGTGTGACGGCGCCTATGTACATTACATAATACTAGGTACTTGTGCAGACGACGATCGTCTGCATGCAATTGTATATATATACTAATATGTACTATGGGTAATAGTAGTCCGCTGGTCATAGCGGAACCGTTACAGGGAACATGGGACAGCCTGGACACAGTCCGACACACAATGGTCTCACTAGTCCGCACGTTTTTCGTCGGAGTCTAGGACTTCCAAGACACGTCGATGTTGTCAAAATTATCCTGCCGGCCATAGTGAGCCAGACCGTCCCTGACCGTCTCCGGTCATCCGGGCAGACATGCCCAGATTACTGATGTTGGTTAGAAGAATAGGTCATCATGACACACTAATGTCGACACGGTTTCGACGACATAGGGAGTTGACTGGTATCGAAATACCTCTCCGAACGCAGCGATGCCAAGAAGTTTTTATTACTCATTAGGCTCAGGTATATTGGGCTTGAAGCCGGGTATCAGTTGATTTGAGCGCGGCACTAAAGGAAGTGGCTAGAGTTCGCACCTTCAACCAGTTCAGATCTTCGATGCCCATTACTCAAACTTAGCGCAGTGAGCTCGTTGAGCATCAATGCCTGGTGAGCACGGTTAGTAATGCCTATCGGTATTCTCACCTTACACCGCCGACTGGTCGCGAACTAAAGACTTTTCTTTTTTAACAAAGTAGGCAACGCATTCGGGAAGATTTCTGAGAGATTAGTGACGGAGCCCATAAAAGCAAGGATCTGACCACCATGGCTCCAATGCCCCGCTGTGAGGTGAACGGGTAAATTCGCACTACTTCGCGTCTTTTTCCATTTCTACTGTTATTTCTTTTTCTCTTTTCGTTTCTTGCGCTCCCCAGTCCATATTTCTCTTTTATCATATTTGACATCATTTATTCTGCCTATAAGTTTTATCTATTCTGCCTAGAGTAATTAGATCTCCCGGTGTATATAATTCACCGGTGTAAATGTAAATAGAACACCTCTCTTGTTAATAAACTACTTACTGCCTCGAATCTTCTCTTGTCTTGCTAAAAAATCTTACTCGCTTAACGCTCGCTTAGCGTCGTTCCGAACGAACGACTAACACTCGACACCAGTTTATTCAGTGTTCTCAACTCTTCGAACTCGAGCGACAAGCCTTTTCTAATAAAGTTCAGCCAACGCACCACAATTCGACGCATTTGTTCGACCCAATTAATAAATCAAATCCGCAAGTTAATTCTATTCAAATTAACTACGCATACAAAGTCGATGTCAGGGTACGCTACCGCGTCCCCTCATTTTTCCTCATTTATTATCATCGGTATATATTTCCCTCTACTTTATTTATATTTCCCATATATTATCTTCACCCTCCGTTTGCTCCCTCTGTCTCTATTCCACTTTCTCTACTCGCGCGCGTCGTGCGCTCGTACCCGGCGTGACGCCTACGGCGTCACGTCGCTTATGTTCGGTTTGGGCGTCTGGCACTTAGCTGTGTCAGGGCCGCACGCCGCGCTATCGTTTTTCATGTATATAGTCGCTGTCCCTAGAGTGAGGGTCCCTAAGCTTGTTCTCTTAGGATCCCCTCCCTCTAGGTGAGTAGTATAGTTATCGTCCAATATAGTACTTAGGATCCCCTCCCTCTAGTGTGAGCTGAGTAGCCCTAACAGTCGAATACATCACACCCGCAAACGGTTTGCCGGGATTGCAACGTGGGTGCAAACTCTTCTGGTGAAAAAGAAGAGGAGTAGCTTTTTGAAAGAACAGTGATGATGTTTTGATTGCTTAGTGGAGGATACAAAGTGAAAGTGAGGGGGGAAAGGAAGCTGGCTCGTCATAGACGGTAGGGTAGGGGTTTGGGATTCGTGAGCATTCCTGGCTCTGGTTCATTGGTTGCGCTAAAAATTATGATGTTGGGAGCGCTATGGCTTATATATATTTCTAGCTTCGTCAGACGCACAGAAGCCCTGTGGAAGGGGGTCATGGTTGTATTGCATGTCGAGGACGCTGGGACATGTTGATGCGACGAAATTTCGCTGTCCTCGAAACTCAAGAACTCAAGCGCTCAAGCGCCCGCGACTTTACTCTCTCCGCGAAGGCTCGGTCTCAAAGTCGTGGGAAAGTAGAGATTGGGTTCGAGTTTATCCTTGGCACTTGCGTAGCCGGTGTCAACATGTCACGTGCAAGAGAAATGCCCTACATATTAGCATGAGGTGCCATGAGGTGCCATGAGCGCGCAGGTCTAGCCTCGGAACCAGCCCTTGTGATTACGTCACCCTCCCTCTTAGGACAACCACGTAGGGAGGTTCCTCAGGGTTCCGAGGCTAGCGCAGGTCAGTGATTCCGGCAGCCTCATTCGACCAAGTATACACCGTGATGCATTGATGGCCTCAGTTGCCGGCTTTATTCGATGAAATATATACATAAATCAGCGGTATGTGTGTCAACTATCCCTCATAGAATGGACCCGTTCAACCTCTTCGTTACCATTCTCACGACAGCGGTGGTTTACGAAATTTTCTCGAGACTGGTCGTGAAATTATTATGGGACAAGTTGTCCATTGTAAAAGATATACCTCTTCTGTCGAAAGAAAGGCAGAAAAGTGACAAGTTTTCCGGTACCGCAATCATTTGCGGTGGAAGGTGAGATGAAAGATAATATAATAGTAAGATGCTATTAACTACAAGTCCCACTCTCTTTCAAGTATTTCTGGATTACTCTCTGCTAAGGTTTGCGCAAATCACTTTTCAAAAGTGATCGTCGTCGAGGCGGAAGGATGGGTTGTTGGCGAGAAGGGCTTGAAAGATCTCCACAGAGAGCCAAATGCACCGAAAAGAGCTCGGGTATCTCAGTATACCGCATTTCACTACTTTCAAGTCATTGTGACTCTAGTTATGAAAGAGTTGTTCAAAACATTTGAACAAGCGCACGAAGATATTGCAGGAAAGCAAGTCTTGTTTACGTGTATTCAACAATGGTTTCACTTTAACACATGTAATCTGTAGACTCGGTGTAGCTGTCGATGTCTTCCACGTTTCGGGCGTTCCGAGGCTCGTCTCCCCAAAGTTTCCTTTCTACTCCGGCGGCGTTCACCCTCCCTCTATACGTATGACTCGGCCTGCGTTTGAAACAACAACTCGTCGGCTTCTATTTGAAACTTGCAAAGAAGTCGAGATCCTCCATGGCACTGTCATAGGTTTGGTATATGACGAGAGCCTCAACAGGGTTTTAGGCGTAACCGTAAAGTTCCCGAACGGTAAAACTACTGAGCTAGAAGGGAACCTAGTTGTCGGTAAGCAAAAATAATTCACTGTCGTTGTCTTTTGAATGTGAGGTGATTGAACGCTGTCCATCGCTAGATGCTACCGGCTCATTTATGGGTGGTCACCATTGGCTGAAAGCTATTCCAAAATACGCGAATTATCGTTCACCATCATTAGACGATATTAAAATAATGTTCGATCCGAAAGTGAGCTACACACATGCCGAGTTTGCTCTTCCTCCCAAGTTGGATGAAGCTTTTCGACAATACGGGATTCCAAACAGCTCTGACAGCATTCGGAAAGTAATGGCCTCATTACCTGCTGA
Organism: Phallus indusiatus; assembly: GCA_027605045.1. Lineage (NCBI taxonomy): Eukaryota > Fungi > Basidiomycota > Agaricomycetes > Phallales > Phallaceae > Phallus > Phallus indusiatus. Next base: position 152,855 of record JAQFWX010000022.1, on the reverse strand, counting down.
TGGTGCAAATGATAGATTATTCGGAGTTGACAAGCGGGACAAGAATTTCCGTAGGCAGCCTGCTGAGGTTTCTTAGACCTGTTTTCTGAACGATGTGATCTAGTCCAGATAGGCTGTGGTGGTTACAACTGGCATGAAAAAATCCGCAGCCCAAGCGAAATTTCGGACTACGTACGACGGTTGAACTTGAAGCAACCCTTACCTGAATGGCTGCACGACATGTTGCAAACTCTGCAATTAGAAGACGTTCCTGTAACTTTTGTTGATTCGGTATACCGTAAGTAAATGAAAATAAACTCTACAAGAAAGAATTAACAATAGACATAAATGCAGCCCGCTCTGTGTATATCAAATATCACGAACTCAAGAACCTTCCATCCAATTTTGTTGTAGTCGGTGATGCCCAGTCGCAAACCGACCCAATCCTTGGGTGTGCATACAGCGTCATAATTATACTTTAATATGAGCTAATCGTTGTGCAGCCAAGGATGTTCTAAGGCTTGTGCCACTGTAATAATGCTGAATGCTCAATTATACAAAGCATCTCCTGATTTCGCCGGATACCTACCCCGCACGTTCGCCAGGAATTTTTTCCTCGATGTGCGGACCCGGACTGAGCATATTTGGTTTGTTATTATTTCTCAATATTATGTTCATGAGTCACTCTTAGAGTTAAAATTTCTTAGGGAAAACATGAAGAACATAAATTATAACTACCCAAGTACGATTCCTCTTCCGGGAGAAGATCGCGTGAAGACAGCTCGCTTTTTTCGTGCCTACGGTAATATGGTGTTTGCATTGATAACTAAGGCACTCTTGAATTTCTCACCCTCGATTATATGTACTGACATGAATAAAGGACGCTGATATTAGCGATCTTTTCGCGAAGCAAGTAGGGTACCTTATACCACCAACGGATGTTCTCGCGCCCTGGGTTGCCAGACGCGTTGCGTGGGCGTGGTTCAAACAATTCATTGGTTACGAATTAATTATTTGATTTTAACATATTCGATGTTTCCTACATACCTACGAATTTATTCATTACGCCCACATAACTTAAGTCTTTGTTACAGCCCGTATACCCCGGGGCCCATATACGGTGTGTATCCGCGCTCTGTGAATCAATTATACAGTGATGGCTCCCGTACCATATACAGTAAGGTGCTAAGTTCAAATACGAAGCGAACAAGAAGCGAAACACTAAAAAAATGATTGATTTACATAATCAAGCTGTGACCGATATAGTATATCCGTGCGCGTGATCAACGCGTGGTTGATAAAATTGAAACCATCTCGCCCTCAATCATGTGTAAGTCATCAGCAAGAAGGGTCTGTTTATGGATATGTAAAACGGACTTCTACAATTGTTGGGTACCTGCTTGTATCAACAGTTTTCTTGGTGCACATGTGAAGAGAAGCCTGGCTCACATTCGAGAGTCGAGACCATCCCGTGGGATATTCCGCCGGGTCGGCGGGTCGCTCACTTTCAGGTATTTTTTTTGTGGAGGTATAGTGACTATGGTGTTTGGACCTGGTCCAGCACATAGAACACACCTGATGAGGAGGAGAAATGCATTTACGCACACCTAGATAGGTAGTGTGGGACTCAATTGCTCAATACCCACTAAAACTCCCCCTTGCGGTAACAGAGGCCTATTTTGGCGTGCGTGAGAGTATTTGAACTCACATTCGAATGAAGGACACCCCTGACATAATCAGAGACGCCCCCCAGTGATGGTCACCACCCTGCTCACTTTCAGGTATTGATAAACCAGCATCGAACTTTGTTTCCACATAGTCTAAGCCTTATTATGATGCTTTCGTAATTTATTTACGCATCATTACAGCCGTTCGTTATCGGAACAAGCAAATGGCAAAATTGGTCCTTCCTTAGTTCGAGTGATTCGGAATTTTATGATCAGACCCCTAATATTGAACACTTCCGGAAGGAGACTTCAGCTCAACGCCTCTTCATGATTGAACGTCCTCCGATTATGTCGCGATGAACTCAAACTGACAGGTATTCCTTGGTTATCGTTCTAGTCCTTTTCTAATCGATCTTTTGTGGCAATGATTTCGACAGATGACTACAGTTTATGCCTCACTTGAAATTTTCAATATCAATGTCACTCTCTGCGAATGAGGCATCTTTAATTACAGGTGTCAGGCCCCAGAAGAGCGCCGACATTAGCTAGCAAGGAAAATGTCGGACGAAAGAATAATGGGATCATAAAAATCCTTTTCTTCCTCATCGATAGTACTTCTTTAGTCAGGCTGACAAATTTCTTGTCACTGGATTTTTAGAAGTTCACTGGCAGTATCATTCTCAAAGTGAATAGATTAGGTTTTCAAACTGACCTTTCTGATGACCATAAATTAATGTGGGACTGGCGCTTTCATCTTATTTGAATAAATTGTACACCAGAATGCCAGAGTCTAGTTAGTGCGGCCGTTTATTTATAACATAATACTCATGGTTTAGGAATATGTATCAAGCAAATTATGAACTTTAACTTAAAATAATTGGATCCGTTAACCTCACTGTCAGACTACTTCGGTGAAATGTTCAACAGCTCGGACCTTCAGTAAGGTTATTGATAATATGACATGCTAACAATGACTTTCAATACCCATTCCTATTCTTTTTGCACCAAATATATCTGTCACACCTAACTTTTGGACTCATTTTTACTTGTAATAGTAGCTCCTATGTACTTCGATCAAAGACTTGAACATTTAAGGAACACAGTAAATAAATGACGCGAAATAACATCAATATACGTTAAATTAGTCTTTTAGGAGAAACCTATCTAGAAATTGGATCGCTGTAAGCGTGGCAAGAGGGGGTAACTCCAGGTGTCTGCTTCCTGGCGACTCCTACCACTCTGACTTTTCAAATTCAGAGTCAAACGACTGATGAGAACATTTGTCATCCTAAGGAAATATACTTAAAATAAATGCGAATTCTGCCGTGTTTCTCACTTACACAGTGCTGGGGCTAAGTCACAAAAAAGGAAAATGTCTTGAGTAATGATAATCTTGAATATACTCAATACGTACACAGCTAGTATATTCTTAAGATCAGTCTGAGGATATATTTTTTCAATTTGGGGTAAAATCAAAGACTATTAAATAATACGTACCGCCAATGTAAGGCCTGTAGATATCCACGCAGTATTAACGAAAACCACGACTGCAAAGTACAACACGCCGTCACGAAGAAGCACTCGAAAGAGGGAGGACGTGTTTTTGTTTTCTGTTCGAGAATATAGACCCCATAGAAGGAGGATTATGGTAACACCATCGAAAACGACCGAGGGGACAATGAAAAATAAATCTAGATCTCCGCTTTACAAATTACGGTAGTATCCATCAAGATCAATATGTAGTTTTCTGAGAATGAAACTCACATGTTGGGATTGGGGACCAAGACGCAGCCAAATGTTACTGAAGTACGCGGAATAATCACGGCTACAACCGAAGCTCAAGATATCAACCCTGATAAAGGTGTGTAAAGCACTTACGCCCCGAATTTCGAAGGGTGAAACTCATGAGGCAAAGTTGAGCGGTCCAAATGCTCGATAACAGGAGTAGGACCAGATTATTTTTCTTATGCACGGCATAAACCCTAGAAAGAAAGAGTATTTAGCTCAATCCTTGTACTAAACCCAACATTTTTGAGGTTCTTTGTACCTCATTATCAACATGATTTCAGAGATTAAAACAACAACCTCCGTGAAAACGCCTTCAAATTTAGCGAAATGCTGGCACCTAGATTGTGTCAGGGCAAGTTCTATAATTCACGTCATTGGAAACAGACCGCTGCAAAAGGATTAACGAGATTTGAAAAGCGCATTATTCAGGAACTCATGAACACTTACGCTCAACGACCAATTGGGTGAAAATAAGGCCACGATGCAGATCGTACAAGCCATTATTGCGAAGTACCGATTAGCTATAAACAATATGTTGACTTTTTCAAAAGGAATGAGAATAATGTCGAATATTGATTCATGCAACATACTAGGACTGTAAGTTGTTTTCCAAACAAGTTCCACCTAAACTCTTTTCATTTTATTATTTTGGAAAGAGGCAATAAAAACTCACTTCATCGCCAAAGGTCAAGATAAAATCATAAAAAAGAATAGTAACCGCTACCAAAAAAAAACCCTGAACATAATTACGGATAGACAAATGAGCTTAAAATAAGCTAGAAACCTACATCTTCAATACGTCTGTTCGAGTCATAATCTTTCAGGACGCACGATCACGAAATCCTCGAAATAACTCACAGGTGATTTCCGGAACTAATTAGTGATAATATGGCGGCTTGCTCCTCTGAACCAGAAGAGAGGGTTGTGTTTTCGAACATAGAGGAGAAATTCGAATGAAGAAACATGACGACAATACTCTCCTTATTATATCAAGAATCAAGGTAAGGAGGTAATTTAACGGAAAAAAAAGTTATGCAGTGTCATTGGTGTAGTGGTTTACCGGGAAATCAAAGTTTTTGGTTCGGGGTTATGTGACAGCCTTCATAAGTGCCCTCCTGATTGGATCTCTTGATCCACTATCACCATCTCATACAACAGCACCTAAGATCTCATTTATTCGGAAAGATTCAGAAATATTTGACAGGTTAAACGTTTACCTCTGATCAACGTTTTCGCATGATCGCCTACATACCCAGTGTCTTCGCTGTTGAGACCGTTGAACAATTAGATAGAAACCGTGTGCTCAGTTCTATTTTATTCATTCCGAACCTGTGGCTGAGAAGTTGGCAACAAATACATGTGAATTCCGTGATTTGATTCAGGGGTCATCTCAAACAAAAATTTTCAACTGAGATATTAAACTATCAAACTTACAGCCTTGACCTTGAACCGAATGTCGGCTGGGATTTGTATGAGCTCAACTGAGATGAGTGTCGCGATGCGATAAGACTCCGTAATCCATTTTTTTGGCCATGATGTCTAATAGGTTCCGTGACACTCTGGTTGGCATATCAAACTTAATCAATTGTAGGTGACAAAATACCAGCCCATATTCAATAGTTCCGGGCGCTGCCGACGGACCGGTACTTCGTTGCACAACGACTTTTTTATAGTAGAGGGGCAGTGCCATCATGATCGAAGCTCTGAAATTTGGTTCGGTAGTATTCTAGAAGGAAGATTTGTTGTTACGTGTTATATATGTTTTTTTTTCCTGAGAACTATACCCAAGACTACTCCTACTAGTACATTGTACTCATCGGTATATAACCCACTTGTTTGATTCATATTGAACACTCCAAAGATTCTCTCTTCCAAATGTCCGAGATTTCACCATTGCGTCAATTGGCTAACATAATATCCCAGTCCGTCGATGAGATTGAGACTGCCCTGGCAAAGAACAACCTCAAACATCCCAGCCTTGATGAGCCATTCAACCCGTTTTCTGCTGAAGAGGCTGCAATAATGACACCCGAAGTCAGGCAACCTGCCACTCTTCTTGTTGCTGCTTGCGCCCAGCTCAGTGCGACTGTTCATATCCCTGCGCTAACCTTATATGATGCCGTCGGAGGAGTATGTATACTTTTGTTTGCTCAGTGACACTCCGTTCATGACATTATTATCAGTTCCACATAAGCGCTGCAATCCGGGCTGCCATTGGAGCTAATGTGACGGAGATTCTGAGAGGCAAAAGTGAGGGGGTACATGTCAACGAGATTGCTGCAAAGACCGGAGCCGATCCTTCAAGACTGTGTGAGTGTATCTAATAAACCCCTTAGTTTTATGAGTTGATTAATGATTCCTTGGTGCAGCCCGAATCCTCAGACTTTTGGTTACACATCACCTGTTCAGAGAAGTGGCACCCGACGTGTTTTCCAATAACAGATTATCTTCAATGATGGATACTTTGAAATCTGTAGAGGAAATTAAGGAAGAGTCAGTTTTATTGAATACATCCTTATCTCGTTATTTATCCAATTTATTAGTCCTATCAACAAGCATACGAATACACCCGGGGTTGCCGCTTTGCTCGAGCATAGGTGAGAGCCTTTGTTTGATTCACTCACGAGAAAATAGACCATCTTTCTCTCTGATAGTGCGGATGAGATTATGAAAGCTTCGGCCTATGTGCCCGAAGTTTTGTGCGATCCCGTCATGGGGTCCTCTGAATCCCCTCAACATACACCGCTTGCCGTATGTTAGGTGTCTGTTCCATAAAATGATCAAACTGACCGATTTCAAGCTTGCCTTTAAAACTGACAAATCTGCTTTCGACTGGTTCGAGGAACCTGGGAATGAATTCAGACTCAAGAGGTTCACAGCTGCAATGGAAGGTGCCGCTAAAGTCGACCCACCAAATGCGATCTTGTCTGGGTTCCCATGGGGAAACCTGAAGTCTAAGGATCTAGTTATCGACGTCGGAGGTGGATTGGGTCACCTTGTATTGAAGATCGCCAACCAGCATCCCAATCTCCGTTACATCGTACAGGATCGCGCACCAGTCATAGAGGAGGCTAAAACTGTAAGAGCTCATGAAAATAAAACGAGTCTTCACTCATATAAAATAGTTTTGGAAAACAAACTCACCTTCCGCTCTGAACGATGGGTCTGTGACGTTGCAAGGTATAACACTTAAAGTCATGGCATTCCTCTCTGATGATGGATTAATTAATTTCTACATCTCTGCCAGTTCACGACTTCTTTACTCAGCAACCCAAAGCGGATGTTGCTGTATTTCTATGCCGTATGATCATGCATGACTATCCTAAACACAGGGCTGTCATAATTCTTAAAAACCTCCGTGCTGCGGCCGGTCCACAAACCAAATTGCTTCTTGTAGAACAAGTGGTCCCATACGCGTCTCGTGGATTCACTGCGCAGTCTAAATTTAGCGCAAAACTCCATATCGAACCTCCGGAGCCATTACTGGCCAACACAGGCAAGGCCAAAGCAATCGCTTATACAGGAGATATGCAGGTGTGTAAGACATTTTCATACAGTAAGCAAGATGATCGAGTTTGATAATTTAGATGTTTGTTGGTTTGTTTGGCGAGGAAAGAACAATGGGTGCATTTGAAGAGCTCCTTGGAAGCGCAGGATGGAAAGTTGATGATGTTTTCTTGATTCCTGGTTCTATTCATAGTCAAATCCTTGCTACTCCCATCTAAAGGTTGAATACGGTAGCGAATACTGAGTTTACTACTAATCTTCGTGTTGATGAAATCAGTAATAAGAAATATTTTGTGATTGGAAACTGATTGGAAACTGTGGGAGCGATTCATTCCCTTTACAACCAATTAAGATGATAATAACTCAGTCTTTTGCTAATATACAATGATGCATATGAAACACGTTTGCGATAGTAAAAATGAGACTTAAAAGCAAGATCAAGATGATATAACGACAGCAGATGATAGAGAGAGTGGGAGACTATTGAAATTTGAGGGTTGACATGACTTGGAGAAGATCTAGGATCACACAAAAGCAATATATCCAGCTAGAACGCTTCACAGCTTCATCGGAACGGCAGGTTGTGAGGGCCTTGTGTAAGAGATTCCCTGGTGTGTTACTCTCTAGCACCGGTAGAGCATGTGTTCGTTCGCTACAGGAACAATTTCGTGGCATTACAAAACTGGACTTCCGTGTATCTATTAAATCCAAACCTTAAATATTAACCTTAAACTTGGAGTTTCATATAGGATAATTGTTTCACCCTATGATCCCTGGTGACATCCTCATTCCGATAATCATATGTTATTGATGTATATTTGAATCGATTGTACAAACCTAAGCTACTCGCTTAGGAAATGATATTTGTGGGAACATCCGAAATAACGGTCAGGTTCTCGACCCACATGAATTTCACATTCTTCTTGAGTTACACTCTCAATAGGTACTGTGAAACTAAGCCAAAATAGACCAAATAACCAAGCTGTGACGAATTGCCTTTGAACATCTTTAAGCAACTCGCATTGCTCTCGAAATCGACAGTAAAAAGTTGCCAAGAAAAGTACAGAAGCGGGGCGCCAACAGCAGAGATATAGTAGGGCACCGAAGCATCAAGATTTAGACCACAGACGTAGAGGCTGGCTACGAATCCAAGGGCGAACCCTGTCAATATCGGATGGGCAGAAGAACCGAACAAGACAGCGGTGGATTTGATACCAACGCGAATGTCATCCTTCAGATCCATCATCGCATATATCGTATCATAATATATACACCAACTAAAGATAACCTAGTTTAGAATGACTGAATAAAAAGTAACGTGTTTACTTACGAACAGGCACCAACGAAGAGAACTCCTGCGGTGTAATAATTGATGTCTTCAGTAAGTGATGCATATGCTACCAGAAGGCCCCAGTTCAAAGTGATTCCTTCAATGCCGATTCCGATTACTTGTACAAAAATAAGGGAAAAAAACCCTTACCTAACCACACCTGGGGCCAATAGGTAATGCGTTTCATAAACGGATACAAAGGCACCCAAAAGAATAGTCCGAACGATCCGAGTTTGAAACTAATTTATTGTATGAGTTAGCTCTTTTCATATAGACAATTTTTGACTTACGCGAAGGAATTTGCGTAGAAAAACAAAGCAGCCACCATAGAAAGTACTTGAGGAAGAAGAAACCATAACGCTCCCGAGACACTAACGCGACCGCTAGGAAGGGGACGATTTTTTGTTCGTTCTTCGAGCTATAAGTAAATATCTCCGTTCCGATGTACAAAAACAAAGATATGCATACCGACTTGCGAGTCTAGGTCTTTATCAACTATGTCGTTCCATATAGAGCCGGCGCTATTCAAAACGTATCCACCGAAGAAAAAATAAGCCATTGATGCCTTCAACAAAGGAATAACCGGTATCTTTTTCTCAATGCCAGCTAACATTAAACCCCATACTTGACTTGTGTAAGAAATGTGTTTATTTTTTTGGCAAGCGACGTACTGCAAGACCAAGTAATTGGATTAGGACCAAAAAAATAATGCACCCTCGTAAGTTCTACGAAAGGAGCGACGCTAGAAGGAAAATAGTCCAAAATTGTTGACCCCCTAATAGAAATTTCAATATAAGTGGAGACCAAGAATACTCAGTAAATATAAATGAACGCACTCTCTCCGCATATTATGCACGCCGCTGGCTTGAATGAGCCTCCATAAGACTGTTCTCAGCTTAAATATGCGAAAGGAAACCGAAAAGTGGCCAAGAGAGCTGTATACTAATCAGTGATCTGGGCTTTATTTCAGGAGCACGTTTCCCCATCTGGAAGTTTCTAGAGCACTTCAAATGGCGGGACGTGCTCCAGAGATGAAACCCAGATCATTGATCGGCGGCCTTTCCGACAGTCTGTCTCGAGAACGGTTATGCCCAAGAATGAGAGTGAGAAAATTTAGATTTTTGAAATGAGAGAATCATGGAAATTATATTACGCACAGGAAAACTGTACCCACGCAAAAGACTCAGTTCTTTTAAAGTTTCTGATCATGCTAATCGAATTTGGCTTCGTTGTTATAAGATTTTTTCCGGGTTCAAGCATACCACGTGCGGTTCAGGCCCATAATGACAAGACCGTGTGCATTTCACCGGTGCCGGTGAGATCGTATCGTAGCTCCCTATTAATGTCGCAAAAAGCCTTATATTAATTCCCTTGCATGTAGCAAGGGTTCTGGCTGCACACAAAATTTGCTTCCATGTGGCACTTCTTTGTACATATTTGTCTAGCCACGTGACAGTCGGAAGCTCGGCTTTCTCAGTTCACGGCGTTACTGTTAGAAAATCGCATTAGATGTCGTTTGCCACAGTCCAGGTTGTCTCCACCTGTCCCTAACGCTGCATCGAAGCATCTTACATTGTACCATCCTACTCTTCAATGCAGCACATCATGCTTCGTCTCTGTCAATCCAATCTTCCTGGTGCGCGAGTGACGCGTGACGTCTGAGCATCCGTGGTCGTCTGCCTTGATTTGATCACCCGTATACACCCACCACTTTCGTGCATCGTTACTCTCGACTGTTCTCGCAGCCTCTGGCATTTGGTCTCGAATATATCGCTAAAAATAAAGGCATCAAGTTGACACGGAGGAAGCGTCCTTCCTTGGTCGATGCTAATGCCGGTTGGCGGAGTGTCCTCCAGCGACCACTGCAATTCGAATCCTCCATGCCACGTTCAAGGGAAGCACACAATGCATTGCTTTAAGTGTATAGCGAGACTCTCAGGTATCTAATTTTCTTACAAGTATCCGATAATTTTAACATTTTCACTTCAAGGTTACCAGCCTAAGACGCCGGGGATTCTTACAGCATCGTCTACCTTTTTTGTTTATTTCAACCGTACATCACATCTCCAAACCCTCTTTGCCAATGCTTAAATCCCACTTGTTTCTGTTATACGAAGCCACTCGTCGAATTCCATGAGATCAACGTTCATCTCCCCCGTGACGAGCTTCTTCTCAAATTCTCTTAGAAGTCGCACTTCGTCCCGACTCCTCGATCTCGAAAGTGCAACATAGGCGTTGAAAGGAGTCAGTCTTCCGCTCGGAGGTTTTCCCAGATCAACGATGACGGGAGCGACTGTTTGCCCTTGCGCTTTGTGATCTGTAAACGCGTATGCTGGCGTTATAACATATTGTAGCCGGTGGATCCTAATTTTTCCCCCACCTATTTTGAAATCCCGTCCTAACTTCTGAGGCTGCACGGGTACAACTCTTTGTGGCAGAGTCTTGAATTGCGCAGACGGGTTTGGATCTGGGCGGAACAGTATAAACGTTGGCGGGTAATATAGACGATGTACCTGCCCTGTAGGTTTGAGAAGTTGGTGTTAAAACGCTTATCCAGTGCTACATGCAAGGGCTCTGCGACCCTGGGCGCCTCTAGTTAATAAATAAGTCAAGGCGCTAACTTCACATTTTATCGGTTTATAATGTGAAGTTAGCGCCTTGACTTATTTATTAATTAATACTGGGCCAACAGGGCGGTGGGGACCAAAGCTTGCATTTTTTACTCCCACGAAAGCTCGTCGTTTTAAATAAATCCAACATGACAAGTTGATGTTTCTCATGGGTTACATATACGAATGTATGGTTGCAAATGAGTCATATAAAATACTACTATTATTACTATAAGTTCTATAAGTTGGAGTTTGAAAGCTAAAGCTAAGTCCTGCTCAACTCAAACAATTAGACAACATTGTGGTGCGTTCCACGCGCACCAAAGAGTATTCCCTGCACCAAGCATGGTTCTGCAGTACCATCCGGAAGCTAAAATCTGGAGATGAAACTGAGTTTAAAATTCCTCAAATATGGTACATGGAGATAATTCAATACAAGACAACACTGTAAGGTTTCGAAACACCTAATATCATTATGTACCATGTTCAACTTTGTAACCTGAGTTTAAGTTTATCTGGGTGTCATACTGTATACAACGGTGCAGGGAAATGGCCGCTCCATCCGGCGCTAGTTACATAAAAGTTACTCGTCACGCGTCACGCGTCAATGATGACGCAAATAAGTCACATGATATCCTTATATAATCTACTCGGCTGTTCCTGAAAGGCTCACTTTTAAGCATTATCTCCATAATTATCTGAATAAATACCCTCTAAAAAATTGTTTTCTTCATCGTTTTCATCATCGTTTCGGCTTATCCCCCTCGGTGTAATTCAATTAAAATGTAGCCGTCATTTTATTTTGTTGTTTAAAACCGTGAATGTCCAGGACAATTCCCCTTGTTCAAGGAATAAAGGTATGTTATTGGTTTTTTTTAAATTGAGTACGGATGATGCCGTGTCTGCCGCACGTCGGGTTCAGAGGTAAATATATACATGCTGTGCCAACTTGCGCTGTATGGGCTCTACGAATCTTGACAACTGCACTATCTCAAACAGATTAACTTGAGAGTATTGCGAATTGCTCATTAGAAAATTGAAGGAATACAAACTGTTCAAAAAAATCTACTTTTACTTTGCTCAGGCTCATTGTCATTTACCACATCTTGACATATTTGTTCCACTAACTCCCAGATCCATCCAGAGCTTCCATTCTCCACATCCTTTAGTGCTTTATCCGCTTGATTGTATCCAATATTTTTTTTCAAATCCCCAAACAAGAACCGGTGAGCATTGCTCCCAGCGACTAAATCGCCGGAGTTGTTGAGATTGACAAACAAATTCGTACGCTCAATCTCAATAGTGATTTGATCGGTGTGAATGAGGACCTTTCCGGCTGTGGAAGTTTGCACAGGAGTGATACGGAAGGGGGTGCGCCCTGTGTGGGAGATGGTGATATTGTTGTATTGATCAGATTGGTTGTAGTACCAGTAAAAGGTGGGGTCAGCAGTGGAGCGAATGAAGAACCTAGATTCAAAGTATTAGAAAGAATCCCAAAACTCAGATAATGAACACCCGTACTAAGTATCAGTTTCCACTGATAGCGTCTGCTACATTCAAACTTGGCACAATAGGAAGAAGACCTCGTCCGCCCTTGTCATCAATTAAAGTCATGAAGAATCGCCCTTTGAAATTTGACGCAAAACTCTGAGTTCTAGCGTCAACAAAGAAGTTGTACACATTGAGCAAACTCGGGGAGTGCGGGTATGATTGAGGGTTGTTACGCGTAAACAACGAAGCAATCGAGCCGTGTTTGAGGTGGCACGCCACCATTCATCGGCGACGCTAGAGTCAGGAAGGTGAGCACAAAACGCCAGGTGCCATCATCTTCAATCTGTAGGAAATATTAGAGGGCATTGTTTCCGAGCGAGATGAAGTTGAATGTGACTGACGCTGCTGTAATATGCTTGGAAGACGGTCATCGCTGGAAGTATTTAATTTCAGAGAGGCTCAGTAATCTACTGGGGAGATTTAGCTTTGGGTCTGACTTTCCGCCGTGAGGTTGTTCGTCTTTTATATATTTTTCTGAAAGATTGCGAGACGCGGGTTCCTATGGTCTGTAATCACGTGTAAGTTAGATGTCAAGTTGACAGATCCAGGAGATTAAATTGGCGCACTTTGTTTAAGGAGGTACACAATGAGTTGAAAGGGAATTCTGATAATTTGAAGATAAATCACCTTTGTATTGAAATCGGAAGAGATAAAAATGCTCTCTTCTGTATATACTTGGCTTCACATATGTCGAGGCAGGCTAAATAAATCTGGCGTCGGGCCATCATTGTTCCGGCCGTGACTTCACAAAATAAAATAGATGTCATACGTTCGGCTTCAGAAATGCCAAAGTTTTGGCAAAACAGCGACTTTGCAATGTGAATAATATGAAGGACATGAAAGAAGCGACGCAGACTTGAATCAGCATGCTGTGCTAAATTAAGGAATGTTCCCTCAAGAAAAGGTATCCATAAGGCACGAAATGTTATTTTGAATTATAGGTGATGGACTGACTTTACATGACTTTGAATGCCTCTCCCTTTCGTAATTCCTTCGATGTCAATGGCAACCGAACAAGCCTTAGTAGGCGGAACTAGCAAGATGAACATAATAACTTCGTTTGAAATATTTTGGAACATTGCCTTCACATCAGCCGTTCTTCGCAGATGAGATTAATGGAATTTCAGATGTAGCATTTACCTAATTATTAAGATACGTTTCGATATACATACATTCAACAGGCGTCCATTGGATGAGAACATGAAACCTTCGAATATCAATCGTCGAATAAAGGTTGAAATGGCTAAAAACAGAAGAATCGGTGATGTTGGTGAGAAAACTAAAAACCGCATCGGTAGTCAATCGATTACCCACCTTATAGCGAGCTGTTGAAGGTTGCGTTGCCGGAAAACTTTCGGCAACCTCTTCCATATGACTGTCCTCTTCCGGGTCCGTGCTACCAACATTTTGACCATGTCGTTGACCTACAGCCATGATCCCAACTTTCGTGCTCATACCAACCTCAGTACCCTCAGCATCCATCATAGCCTCAAAGTCTTCGTACGCAAGGTGTTCCACCCTCGAAGCACCATGATTAAATATCTCACGATCAGATCCCTGTGAAGCCCCCGGAGGGAATAGTGATGCATTTCTGGAGATAGATTGTGCCTGTAGATCAACAGAGCCTTGTCGTGTATCGCTTTCATTCGAGTTGGGAATCACTTCTTTGTAGACACTAGACGATATTAGGACAGAGGATCCTTCTCGAGTGTTGTTAGCGGAAGAAAGTGGACGAGAAGGACCGACAACTGGATCTGGCCGTCTTTTGTGTGCCCGTGAAGAGCTGCCATCTTCTGAATGTTCCACCTCAGCGTCTCCCGCATCGGTTTGTTCGGCCATGCGCTGGCGCTTTTTGAGGTTGTTGTGACTGCCAGGGATATTGTCATAGGTGCTGTTAGTTGTCGAGATGATGAAAAGAAATTCGTAGTCTGTAGCATCTGATTCAAACTCTATGAAAACAGGTTCCGTAGGCTCTGTGAACCGTATGATAAGTACCGTCGAGAGTGCTTCGGCGAGAGCTATAGTAGCCTGCAATGTGGTGCTACTCAGCACAAGACAGACAAAAAGCACGAAGACGACTTGCATTGAACTCTTTCAAATGAAAACCAATGCCAGAAGGAGGATCGTGAACCTGGTACATGTCAAACTCATCTGCGTTGATAGAGATCTCCGTCGATAGATGCTGACTCTTGCCACCTAGTAACAATGTACAGCGAACTATCATAAACGAAGTCCAGCTCAATGCTCTCACCTTTCCCATCAGTTGTAGACTGATGAGTCTTAACTTTTACGTCATTGAGACCAAATGTCCAAAGTAGCTGAGGATCGTGTTTCAGGTTTTTCATATGAGAAAAGTGCTCCAGGACATCTTTGAGAGCCCGAGGACCAATAACAACACGCGATTCTGAAGGCATGGATGTGGTGCGCGGGGCAAAAGCATAAGTTGGCGTCAATAAAGCGAGCTTATGCGTCTTTACAACCCCTGGGAACCAGAATGTATGGGTAGCTCACTACAACGAAGCAAAAAAAAAAAAGAAACAGCAATTACATACCGTGCTTGCAGTACAGACGGACAACTAGCTTGAGCTCCAAACTATCGTTTTCTTCATCAGATTCGCCATCTTCAGTTTCACGACCCGGATCAGGTATAGACAAACGACAGCGTTCAATTATCTTATCAATGGTTTTGTGCCTCAGAATCGACAGAAGTGACTAAATGAGAGAGACTGTATTAGCGTTGGTGACGAAGATGATAGTGTAACATACATACTTTGACCACCAGTTCGCCTAAAATTGGATCTTGCTGGCTGGGCTGCGTACTGAATGTTGAGCCCGGCGGCTGACTTGGCCGAGCATAGTATTTTTCAAAGAAAACAGTATTGAACTTGATTTGACCGAACGCAGATTTGGAAGAGTTTGTGCTACTCAAAGAGACCGAGGTAAGATCCGCTTGCAAAACGATGTCGTCGCCATAACGCGCCAGACAAGCAAGGCATTTTGTGAAGACTGGATGAATATTTCGTGTAAATAAACACGAACAGAAGAAAGTATAATCAATACCTTTCAAGGACTGTGCGTTGAGTGTGGCTTGGAACGGCATCGAGTATAGTTCGTAAATTTAGGCTTTTGGCACCAGAAGATAGGCATTGACTCGAGGAAGACAAGAAAAAGGGTGAGTGTAACGCGTAAGTCACATCCCATTAGCGCCTACTGAACGTCGCCTTGACTCGGATGTCAGCACCTATGTCCTTTTTTTACAGAGAAATCTATACGAAGCTCGATGTTCCCCGTTCGCCGATGTATATATGTCGAGCCAAATTCACTGAGAGATGAAGAGAACATCGGGCACTGGGATACAAGTTTGAAATATGACTCGACCGAAGGAAACAGATAGAATAGGGACTAATTTCCAGTCATTTTTCGAGATCATTTGACTTCCGTTTGTTTTTCAAGAGAAAATTAACACGAAGTTCGATATAGGAAAGGGTTATTGTATGTAGGTCGAGCTGAATTCCTTGGAGATGATGATGAACCCTGGCGTAGGCTACAAAAGGAAAGCTCCGAGCAAGCTATAGATTGTCAGCCCCGAGTTGGCCCCAAGGCCCAAGCTCCCAAGCACGGGACAGTCCGTAACGGAAGTGTATACGCTTCAAAGCTTCATCAGACACGACCACTAGTCGAGGTTAACCGTAGCACCCTCATTCGCCGTCGTCAGACGCGTACTTTCCTCCTTCGCCTCTTTATATTCCGTGATACCTGTTCAAATTTCATTTCCCAACTTTCTCTCTATTTATTGTTCCAGCCTCGTCAGACGCTCCGTCGCTGCTTAGGAGCCCTGCGGAAAGGGCAGACAGGCTCGGTGCACCGTGGTGACCAGTCTCAATAAAAACGGGAATCAGGGTGACCGGTGAGGCGCTCACAACGCAACTGATCCCCCTCAGGGTACGGACATCGCAGGGACGCTTAGGGACAGTCGTGGGACACTGATCTATCTTGCTTTACATTATCGATTCCCCAAAAAAGACTCCTGAGCTTGAACATCACCGCAGAACTCCGGTTGTGTATGAGTGTACTCAATCCAATTAGGCCCGGACAAACCAGGGACATCACATTCTATCCTTTTCTCAAAAAGCCATATGGGCACGTCAATGATCCCCTTTTCGAAGACAGATACTTACACACGAGGCGAGATTCTTCCAGCATGATTGAAAACCTTAACGGAACTGAGGCTTTAGCGTGGATACAATCTCTTTGCGCGTGTTTCAAATTGTATTTCATTGATTCTCTGATTCTTAATCAATAAAAAATTGTACATTTTCTCTAAACTTTATTCTTCACCATAGGTACCCCTTGAGTCGGGTTGTTATAAAGGCTACGGGATCAGTTTTTTATTAATAAGACGGAGTCACTTGATTTATGTTTTCCTCCAATCCACCACCATTCTCTCCCGCATATTTGAGCTGAAAATAGTCTTATGGAACCCACTGTTCAAGCCAGTGTTGACACTATGCAGAAAGTAATGCTTTTCAAGCTCTCTTTTCGCTCTAAGCAAGTCAATTTAAATCCGTTGTTTGTTCTTGATATTCACTTAGGTTAAATTTTTCTAGAAATCCAACGATCTTGGATTATTTTCCCTCGAGCGTTGCTCCTTTTATAGAACTTACGAGGCTGCACTACTTCCTTGGTCCTAATCCAATTGCTTGGTCGTGCAGTACGTTACTCGACAGACGTGCGTAGCCATATCTCTGAAACATTATAGTTTGGGGTTTAATGTTAGCTGGTATCGAAAAAAAAATTCCGGTTATTCCTTTGTTGAAGGCAACAATTGTATTCTTTTTCTTCGGGGGATATGTTTTACATAGTGCTGGATCTATATGGAACGACATAATTGATAAAGACCTGGACTCGCAAGTCGGTACGTATACACCTTTGTTTGTGTACTGGTGCAGATATTTCATTCCATTCACCTACGAGAACGAACAAAAAATCGACCCCTTCCTAGTGGTCGCGTTAGTGTCTCGGCAGCGCTATGGTTTCTTCTTCCCCAAGTACTGTCAATGATGGCTATATTGTTTTTCTACGCAAATTCTTTCGCGTAAGTCGACCTGCTCATATGACAAGTGTCAATCTGTATCATAATTTAGTTTCAAGCTCGGATCGTTCGGATTACTCTTTTGGGTGCCGTTGTATCCATTTATGAAACGCATCACCTACTGGCCCCAGGCATGGCTAGGTAATAATTTTTTTTTTCTATTTTCGTCGAAGTTCATTTTGGGAAGGAATTGCGGCAAACTGGGGTCTTCTGGTAGCATATGCATCATTCACTGGAGACATCAATTATGGCACCGCGGGGATCCTCTTCGTTGGCACCTGTTCGTAAGTCAACAACCTTATTTCATTTCATTTCCCAGAACACTGGGCGTTGATATCCCTAGTTGGTGTATATATTTTGATACGATATATGCGATGATGGATTTGAAGGATGATATACGTCTTGGCATCAAATCCACAGCGGTTTTGTTCCATCATTCCGCCCGTCCAATATTAGCGGGCTTCGCTTTCGGATTCATAGCTACTCTCTACATCTGCGGCGTAAACCTAGGTGCTTCGGCTTTCTACTATATCTGCGCTGTCGGCGCGCCGGTTCTGTATTTTTCTTGGCAACTTCTTACTGTCGATTTTGAGAATAACGCAAGTTGCTCCAAGGTGTTTACGGGCAATGCAACACAGCTTGGCTATCTAGTTTATTTTGGTTTATTTTCACAATATCTATCGAGACTTTAGTTTAGGGAGAATAAATAAATTTATGTTGATTCCAGGTAACTGATGATCACCCGTCCTCTTGTAATTTACCACAATAAGTCTTATCAAACAAAAACTGACTATCAAAGATCCCACCTGGTGTAGGCCCTGGGGTGAGAACAATCTTATATAATAAATACAGGTTTAAGCTCTAGGTTCCGAGTCAATAATAATATCAAGAACATCGTGGCGTGGAATTCGAAGTGTTACTTTGTGTCATGTGATGCCATATGCATTCTGCTCCAAGTAATGCGAGGTAACGCGTACGGGACTGTCTGTACAGCGCATGTCCTAACACATCGTTTTAGAGCATTGGCTTGTCGTCGTTTCTGCCATATGGTTCTCCTCCCGAGTCGTCCCACTTCCAACATCCGAACTTCCGAATTTTAACTTTTCAAAAAATTCGGCGTCCTCGATAACCCCGCCTCCAGGCTCCGACCTCGTTCACCTGAAGTTCTCTCATTATTGCTTCATAATCGTTAAATTGGTTATTGTTGCAGTTGCACTAGCAGAGTGTTATTATTTATTACAGACGTCTACCAACATGGAGATGGGCTCTTATCCTGTTCGCTACAGTATTCATCATCACTTTAAATGGGAATAGCGAGAATTTGACTATGAATAGAGCCGGGGATCAAGAAAACATCGTCAACCTTCCAACCAACGCTTTCAAGAAGTTCTTCAAATGCCCCCATTGTCCTCTCCTCGCCAAACAAACCAACGAACATCTAGTTAATGATATTCAACGATATCACTCCATCTGTACGAATACCTTACGCACCTGCATGTCTCCTGTGTAAGCGATCGCTTTAGCCTTGCCTGTGTTGGCCAATAATGGTTCTTGGGGCTCAACATGAAGTTTTGCGCTGAACTTAGACTGCGCGGTGAATCCACGGGACGCGTATGGGACTACCTGCTCTACGAGAAGCAATTTCGTTTGTGGACCAGCCGCAGCACGAAGGTGTTTGAGAATCTCGGCAGCCCTGTGCTTAGGATAGTCATGGATGATCATACGGCATAGAAATACAGCAACATCTGAATCTGCTTTGGGATTCGGAGTGAAGAAATCATGAACTGACAGGAAGGCTGGAATTAATTGATTTGTACAGGAAAAGACTGTGGGTAATTTACCTTGTAACGTAACGGTTCCATCCTTTAGAGCTGAAGGTAGGTTCGTTTCCCAGAACTAATTCATATGAGCGCGCATTTTTTTTTTATATTTCCATGCGCTCTTACATTTTTAGCCTCTTCTATAACTGGTGCGCGATCCTGTACGATATAACGGAAATTGGGATGTTGTTTGGCGATCTTCAATATAAGGTGACCTAATCCACCTCCGACATCTACAATCAAATCTTTGGCTCTTAAGCTTCCCCACTGGAACCCGGACAAGATTGCATTAGGTGGGTCTACTCTGGCAACACCTTCCATCGCAGCGGCGAACCGTTTGAGTCTGAACTCATTCCCAGGTTCCTCAAACCAGTCGAAAGCAAATTTGTCAGTCTTAAATGCGAGCTAAGTGCCGATCGGACTGAGTTTAGCTTTCGTCTTATCATAAAATAAAGTCTGTAACGTACGGCAAGGGGTGTGTGCTGAGGGGATTCAGAGGACCTCATGACAGGATCATACAAAACTTCCGGCATATAGGCTGAAGCTTTCATCATTTCATCTGCGCTAATAAAATGTGTGTATATAACCTTTTCGGGGAAAATTGAAGAACTCTAACCTATGCTCAAGCAAAGCAGCAATCCCGGGTGTGTTTGTGTGCTTGTTGACTTTACTGATAAATCAATGAATAACGGAATACACGGAAATTTTGGTGGTAACTGACTCTGCCTTGATGTCTTCTACAGACTTCAAAGTATCCATCATTGAAGATAATCTGTTGTTGGCAAACACGTCAGGTGTCACTTCCCTGAATAAGTGATGTGTAACTAAGAGTCTCAGGATCCGAGCTGAATCAATGAATACTTATTAAAATAAATACAAAAGTTAAAAGAAACACTTGCCCAGTCTTGCAGGATCAGCTCCAGTCTGTGCGGCAATATCATTGACATGTACCCCTTCACTCTTCCCTCTCAAAATCTCTGCGACATTAGCTTCCATAGCTGCGCGCATTGCGGAACTTATATGGAACTGATAATGCCATGAATAGAATTATACCTAATAAGCAAGAATTTACATACACCTCCGACGGCGTCGTATAGGGTCATTGCAGGAATGTGGACAATTGCACTCAATTGTGCGCAAGCAGCAACAACGAGATCGGCAGGTTGTCTGACTTCGGGTGCCATTATTGCAGCTTCTTCAGCAGAAAACGGATTGAACGGCTCATCGAGACTAGGATGTTTAAGATTGTTCTTTGTCAAGGCAGTCTCAATCTCATCGACGGACTGAGATATTATGTTAACCAGTTGACGCAAGGGTGATATTTTGGACATTGGGATATCGAATAAGAATAATTGTCGCTGCCCTGTGTGAACAAAGCAAGTGGGTTATATATCGATGAGTACGATATGGGAGCCTACTCGTCTTGTGTATTATGATTCTGAAGGGTAAGTTCCATATCTGACACTAATCTTTCAAGTCTTCTTTTGAAAGTCATTACCAGACTGAAGTTCTGAACTTCGATCATGTTGGCACAGTCCCTCTATTATTAAAATATTTAGGGTTCCGGGACTTTTGAGTATCAGCTGTCACTCACCGCAGCCACAATTCACCAGTATTGATATGTCAAAATTAGAAAATCACAAAATGAGTCATAAATGTAGTAACCTAGAAGCAGATTTGATAAATGAAGTTTCATGAGAAAGACATCGTGGCACGGATGACATGGCATCTCACCTCGTCTCACCTCATCTCATCTCATCTCATCTCATCTCATCTCATCTCATCTCATCTCATCTCATCTCATCTCATCTCATCTCATCTCATCTCATCTCATCTCATCTCATCTCATCCCGTCCCATCCCATCCCATCCCGTCCCATCCCATTTGAACCATGAGGCCAACCGACATTCGATATTAAACAATACAAACTCAAGCTCAGTTGGACAATCTCAGTCTGGTGCAAAGATGATCGTGAGTTCGATCATGAAAAAATTCGTGTATATTTGCTGACTTGGCGCAAGTCCTCAGCCAAACCAGTTGATAATAGAATTGGAATGGAGCTTAACCCATTGTTGTCCATTTGCATGGATCATATCTTATCAGGCATTTCATTCAATGGGAGAAGAGCTAGAAGACGCCTTTCAAGAATAATTTGGACCCTTCAAGTTGATCACCGTTATAACTCTAGCGCCGCGGTTCGGCGGCTTTGTCTTCGGCATGGCCGGGCTGAAGGAAGCTTCTGAAGATCTGGCCCGGCCGCCTGGGACATTTTGGCCCATCTGACTTACACTGACCTGAGCGAAGATCAGGAAAATCATTAGACTCTGAGAATCCGCAAGCGGCCATCATGCAAAAATTGCACTGCCCAACATTTCTCAAACTCAATTCCGATTTTGATTGAGGTATCAAATAGTAAATTACGGATTGAATCTGATTAAATCAAAGGGGCACCAATACTTGTACAGACTGTCACATAATCAACACGATCCGAAGCGAAGGTTCCGGTTCAAGTACTTGAACCAATGACACTGGCTACCACTGATGGTATTTATTCTTCAAGGCTCCGTTTCAAATTCTTAGTCAAAATATAAAGATTCGGTGGAGATCCTTATATTGTGTTCCTTCATTCGAATTTGTTTGTCATGTTCGAAAACACAACCAACACAGCCCTCCCATCTGCGGAGACAGCCGCCATATTGTCACTAATCACTTCCGGAAATCATCTGTGAGTTATTTTATAATCGGCGCGCATATTGGAAGATTCACGACTTGGACAGACGTATCGAAGATGTAGGCTCTTAGCTCATTGTTTGCGCAACGTTTATTGGTACATTTTTATCAGGCATTTGCTTTGATAGCGGTTACAGTTCTTTACTATGATTTCATATTGACCTTCCGTGATGAAGTGAGTCGCATTTCCTTTACCAAAAGCAATGAAATTGAAGAGATTTCAGGTAGAATTTGTTTGGAAAACCGCTCTTAGTCCTAGTATGTATAAAACAATATATTCAGACTTTATGTCTCATTTTTTACGAACAGTCAACGTATTGTTTGTAGCTAATCGATACTTCGCAATAATGGCTTCTGTGGTCTGCATCGTGGCCTTATTCTCACCCAACTGGACATTGAGCGTAGGTGTTCACGGGTTCACGAATATTCTGGTGTTCAAGTCTTGTTCATTTTATTTTACAGCGGTGTGTTTTCAATGGATCAAAAATCACTTGCACTGAAATTGCTTAAGGTGTCAGCATTTCGCTAAATTTGAAGGTCTTTTCACGGAAGTTGTTGTTTTAATCTCTGAGATCATGCTGATTATGAGGTAAAAGAACATCCAGAAACTTCAATCAATCACAACGATTTAATTAAAGGTTCCTCCAAGGGTCTATGCCGTGCATAAGAAAAATAATTTGGTGTTGCTCATATTGTTGAGCATTTGGACCGTCCAACTATGCCTCATGAGTTTCACTCTTCAAAATTCAGGACGTAAGCCTTGCTTCAAAAGAGCTTTGGGAGCTTTATATCCTTAACTTTATTTGTAGCTGTGATTATTCCACGTACTTCAGTAACATTTGGTTGTGTTTTGGTCGCTAACCCAAACATGTGAGTTTAATTCTCCGGAAATTTCAAATTATTGACTTGAGGCTGTCAAAACTTGTAAAGCGGAGACTTGGATGTGTTTTTCGTCGTCCCCTCAATTGTTTTCGACGGGTTTACCATAATCCTACTCCTATGGGGTCTATATATTCGAACAGAAATCAAAAATACCTCCTCTCTCTTTCGCGTGCTTCTTCGTGACGGGGTGCTGTATTTTGTAGTCGTGGTTCTCATTAATACTGCGTGGATCACTACCGGCCTTACATTGGCAGTGCGTATCACATGATATAGCATTAATCTTCAATTCCCCAAGCTGAATCGATCTATGTCTAGACTGATCTGAAGAATATATTATCTTTGTACGTTTCGGATATTTTCATCATAGACACTGTCTATCCTGACTCAAGCCATCTCTTTTCTTTTTTCTCATGACTTAGCATCAGCACTGTGTGAGTGAGCAACACGGAAGCGCTTTCGTTTCACTCATATGTTATTTATAGAATGACTAATGTGCTCATCGGCCGTTTAACTTTGAACTTAAAAAGCCAAACTGGTGTGAGTCGCCAGGAGACAGAGACGTGGAGCTATCCCCATATCCCACTGGCGCACTTACAGCGATCCAATTTTTGATAACTTCTACCATAGGTCTCATGTAGAGTGATGGATAATTTACTTGGCTATTTCTTTGAATATCGAGTCTTGATTAAGTATATGTAATTATTATTAGGAGTCCTTGAAAGATTCCGAGTATGACAAGTATCGATTATGTACCAAATTACATGTTTGTTCCAGTCTTGGATAGTGGAAAACACATAAAAATGACTATGCGCCACGTCATCATATCAATTGATTATTCCACATGGTCTGATTCTTGGTAGACAAGGGTCAAATTAAGTTCAAAATTGACACGTTTAATATACCTCCCCAGGATCGGCGTCATATTTAAATAATAAACAAGGCGGTGAGATGATGATGATTCCAGCATTTGATTGTAACTTAGTTGATTGCAAACTTTCTCACACTTATACTTCGTGAACTTTCCTCTTTTCAGTAAGGGGCCAGAAGGGCCAGCTTTCAGAATCCGACCTCTTCGTTTTGTGAATCATACTTCAGATGATGGTTTGTAGACCCGTAATCAACGAAGCCTCATTGGATGAGAGTAACATTGATGAGAAATTTCAAGTGAGATGACAACCATCGCACTTTTAGTTTCAAACGTGTTTGAAATTCAGCTGTTTGAATGATCATTCACAAAGCGTGGGTGGGAACAGCAATTTCGAATTGGAACAATCAAGTAACCCATGACCTTTCCGAAGAATATCTGTCAGTTTGAGTTTGACATAATCGGAGAACGTATAATCCTGAAAAAGCGCTGAAAGAGGTAAACCCTGGCGGCGGCGGCGGTCACTGCTGAATACATATATGAAAAGTCTGATCGTACAATTGCAACCCCCAACGAAAAAAAGGCCGCCCAACCATTTTTTCGATCTGATGGTTAATAAACAAGAATGAGCAATAGAGTTTGGGTCAGGGTAAAAGAAAAGACTAACATGTTCAATCTGGTTTGTGATAGATGCAAAAACGCGGTCCGGATAAACATATGCCGGCGTATTTACATGGGAAACATGGGAAGATGTCGAGTGGTTCAAGTTTCTCGCCATATGTACGCCAGATCGAGTGCCTCTTCTTCACCCACGGTCAGAACGGAGTTAAGTTGATTTATGGTATTCATTTTCATCAGTGATCTGGGTTTAATATCTGGAGCACCTCCTCTCATCTGATTCTGGACTGATGTTCAGGTTGCTTATTTAAGTTACCTGGGTTTTACGGTGCATCCTTTCCCTCCAGTAAAACCGTGGATGGATCTAGTGTTGAATGCGCAGTTATGGACACTCCTTATCACATCAAGTGGTATTGGCGGTTTGGTCATCATAATCACTTACTTTTCGTTGAATCAACAAGGACCCAAGGGCCCGCAGTTCCCTCCAGGGCCGCGTGGTTTTCCAATTCTTGGTGCCGCCCTCGAAATGCCCAAGAAGGATGAATGTTCGACATATATGAAATGGAAAAATCAATATGGCCCCCTTGTCGGGGTGTACGTTCTCGGGCAACCGATCATACTATTAAACACTCCGAGATTGTCTCAAACATTACTGAATTCAAGAAATGGAATTTATTCGTACCGTCCATTTATCCCAATGCTGGACCTGTGAGTTATTTCTCAAACGCATTTAATATTTATTAAAAGAAAATTATTAGCATGAAATTCACTAGTTGGAACGTTGGAATATTGCAAACAGGTTCACAGCTACACAGCCTAATCCGTCGTTTAATGGCACAGTTCTTTTCTCACAGCGGTCTCGCTCAATGCATTCAGATTCAAGAAAAAGAAGTTCAACATTTCCTGAAAGATCTTCTACACTCCCCCGATAACCTTTTCCACCATGCACGAAGGTACGTCTTTTGACCATGTTGTTCTCAAATCCATTTTATATAAAGGAATAAAATTATCAGGCTTATAACTGCAAACATCATGCGTTGCATGTATGGCCTTAGCATTGATTCGAAAACGGGATATGACTTAGCAGCGTTGAATGAACAACTGGTTGACGCTACATCGAGAGCAGCCTCACCTGAAAAATATCTAATCAACATCCTCCCTATTCGTGAGTATATTCTAGCGCCTATTATGCTTGAATTAACATACTACAGTGAAATACTGGCCTGAGTTCTTTCCTGGAGGAGGGTTTCAAAAAGAGGCAAAGAATGTTCGCTTGCTTACCGACAAAGTTTTGAACCTTCCGAAAGAATTGTTCAAATTAGGCATAGTAAGTACGCTGAAAAATTACTAATGTCTGTTCAGATTACCTATCATGGAATTTTAGGAGAAAGAATCATCTTTCACCTCTACTGTTTTGCAATTGAATCTAGGTGGTGACGATTACGATAAAGAAAATATCCACTATAAGGCCTCATTGGCTGTAGCTGCAACAGCATATTCAGGTTCGAGATTATTTAAAGCGCAAAAGAGGAAAGAATGTACTTACTTGCTTCACAGCTGGCACTGAGACATCAACCTCGTTGATTCTTAGCTTTTTTCTTGCTATGGTACTCTTCCCTAAAGTCCAGGAGGAGATGCAGAAGGAGCTTGACAATGTATTACAAGGAAGACTTCCGACATACGCTGATAAATTGGCCGATCGGCCGCGGTGTATTGACGCTTTAGTGAGGGAGTGTCACCGATGGGCACCACCCGGTGCTTCTGGTAACAATGAGTTTGATTTTGAAGCATAGGGATTTCGAGCTGAGCTAGTCTTACAGGACTCCCTCATTTCGCGACCAAAAATGATGTTATTGATGGTTTTTTGATCCCAAAGGGAAGTATTGTCATGAGTAACATTTGGTACGTTGATTGAGTGAAGGTTTCGTTTACAACTCACATTACTTACGTGTCACCAAGGGGCATCCTTCACGACGAACAATTGTATCCTCAGCCCTCAGAATTTCAGCCCGCACGATTTCTCGGTCCTCAGCCACAACCAGATCCAAGGGATCATAGTTACGGTTATGGACGAAGGTAAGGCCCGGGGACTTGGAAAAATCACGACAAGTGCAACTGATTTTGGATTGACATCTCCAGAGTTTGTCCGGGGAGAGGGTTTGCGGAAAACACCTTATGGATAACGTTTGCTTCTGTTTTAACTTGCTTTGACATACTTCCTGCACTCGACAGTGCAGGGAATCCTCAGCTGCCAGGTATAGACTATACTTCTGGCGTGATGAGGTAAGAAAAAATACCTCCAGAAGTTTAAAATTCTTTTAGTCTTCATTGTAGGCGACCAAAGGAATTTAGTTGCCGCATCGTACCGCGATCTCCCCTTGTCAACCATTTAATTGATAACTAACTGCTTGATAAGTTCCAAGACAATATACTGTATTCTGAAAATAAATATACATCATTAACAAGTGCCCAAGTGACTGTACGGCGCATACAGCAGCATAATTTTCAATCATTGCAACCATTACGTTTCATCTACCGTCCCGACTATCACTTTCACATCTTTATCTCAACTTGAAGCCACAAAAACAACTTTAACCTTAGCCTGAGTCGATTTGAACTAACTAAAGGTCGGCGGTGATATTTATTCCTTTTTTCTGCTTTTTTAGAGTTGAAGAAGAGAAAGAAGAAACCACATGCCAGCCGAGGAGTGGGGACGAAGAAATATGTAGCACATTCCCTGGGAACCAGAATATATGGGTAGTTCACTATAACGAAGCAGAAAAAGGAACAGCAATCATACCGTACTCGCAGTACAGAAGGACAAATAGCTTGAGCTTGATACGTGCGCCTCAGGAGCGAACAGGGAAGATAAGGGAATCAGCGGATGTGTGCTCAGAGGGAGAAATAGGAGGGAAACATTGTTGTTGTATTTTGTAAGCTAAAGAAAGATTTTTATATACATGATTTGGGAGTTTCCAGGAAATTGGAATGGTGCTAAAATGTAATCTAAAAACAATGGAAAAGGCTAATAGTTTAATTGCGAACGGGTGAAAGGTACAAAAAAAAAAAATAATTGGAATTTGCAAAATATTGACGGACCGGCGCATATACCGAGCGCTGACAAATCTCTGCGTAGCCTGTTTGCGTACGCAACAAGCTCCAAACTATCTTTTTCTTCATCAGGATCGTCATCTTCAGTTTCGCGACCCGGATCAGTATCGACAAACGACAGCGTTCAATTATCTTGTCAATGGTTTTGTGCCTCAGAATCGACAGAAGTTACTAAATGTGAGAGATTGTGTCAGTGTTTATGACGAAGATGATAGTGTGACATACATACTTTGACTACCAGTTCGCCTAAAATTGGATCTTGCTGGCTGGGCGGCGTACGGGACGTTGAGCCCGGCGGCTGACCTGGCCGAGCATAGTATTTTTCAAACAGAACGGTATTGAACTTGATTTGACCGAACGCAGATTTGGAAGAATCTGTGCTACTCAAAGAGACCGAGGTAAGATCCGCTTGCAAAACGATGTCGTCGCCACAACGCGCCAGACAAGCAAGGCATTTTGTGAAGACTGGGCGAATATTTCGTGTAAATGAACATGAACAGAAGAAAGTATAATCAATACCTTTCAAGGACTGCGCGTTGAGTGTGGCTTGGAACGGCATCGAGTATAGTTCGTAAATTTAGGCTTTTGGCACCAGAAGATAGGCATTGACTCGAGGAAGACAAGAACAAGGGTGAGTGTAACGCGTAAGTCACACCGCGTTAGCGCCTACTGAACATCGCGTCAGCATCTACTAAAGAATAATAGCTCACTACGTGTAATGACACGAGTGATATTATGATTGCGTGCCTAAAGAATAATAGCTAGGTACATTGTTAATAAGGAAATAATGAGAAACTAGACTATAACGAACGTACCTCACTACATGTAATGACACGAGTGAGGAAATTAGGCGCGTGCGCGTAAGTCCCATTTACGGGTTACAGTAACTATAGTCACGTAGTCACGGCGTGACTGTAACTCAACATCTACATTGTCCTTTTTTTACAGAGAAATCTATATGAAGGTCGATGCTCCCCGTTCGCCGATGCATATCTCGAGCCAAATTCACTGAGAGATGAAAATAACATCAGGCACTGGGATACAAATTTGAAATATGACTCGACCGAAGGACACAAAAGTAGAATAGGGAGTATAGACTACTAATTTCAAGTCATTTTTCGAGATCATATGGGTACCAAGTAATAATAAAATAGCCGTGTACCGCAAAAGGGGACATAAATAAAGGAAAGAAGTAGAAATGAAAGGCAAAAAAAGAATGGACGGGTACAAGAAGTCGTTGAAGTAAAAATAGAGGCAAACAAACGCTGACAACACGAACGGAACCCAACCTTTATAGTTCTGAGCAGCACATAAGAATATACTAAGCGAACTCTTCTCGCTAAATCTCGATTTTCCTAGAAGTGATCCTGATAGGTAAAATAACCACTATGGTAACGATTCCCAAAACACCCGTAAAGAGCATCATGGCCTAGAAATTGACACGAGAAAGAAAGACGATCTAACTCAAAACAGAAAAAGACGAACCTGTGGAAAGTATGTGGCGGTACGATTATAAAGAGGCTCAAATATTGCAGGTCCAATCACATTACCACTGAAAGCCTGTTCAGAAAAAAAAAACATGCAAAGAGACTTAAACTGAACAGACCCGATCCAGCCCAGAACGCCCAACGCACCCAATAGTTTCCCGCTCTCAGTGTCGTGTCCTATTTGACGAGTATACAATGATAACGCCAGACTTCTCAGCGCCGCTTCATACCCCATAGAAAGTGATCTAAACATGATGATACTATACCATCCTGTTGAATCTTGAACAACAGTTATGAAGAACATTGATACGACGAGAACAATCATGGACGCAAGGGCAATGATGTAGTCTAGTTTCAGTAAACTATCCAGGAGATCGGGAGAAAGTTCAGAATCGACCTGGGAGGAATCAGGATGTTGACTTTTGATTACAGTTTTTTTTCTCAGGCAGTGAATGAAGGCTAACGACTAGTCATTAGCGCAAGAGTTTATACTCAGTTACGAGGACGTACCAAGGAAAACAATGACAAGCAATGCAGCGCGGATCACGTGAATGTAACGAAACCAGAAACTATGCTGTTTGAAGAATTGGCTGCGGAGTGACTGGGATATCACTAAATGGCTTACACCTCCTTGGGAATGCCATACTAGAACTTGTTCAAGGTACCGAATCAAATATCTGCCATCGCTCTAAATCCAGGGTATCAAATCAAAAAGTGGAAGAATGTTCTGTCATGATATTGACTTACCCCAGCAACAGACCTCAGAAAAAGTGCACAGCCTACAAGAGACAAATTCCAATCCCAAGGTTCATCTAATGCAGCTCCCGTCTTTTCATCTCGAGGTAGATGCGGTAGGAAAACTGCCAAAGCTTGAAACGGAAAAATTAACAGCCGTATATTGTTACCAAACTGTGCTCTCAGTCTACCCGCAATAGACAAATTGGGAGACTTAGAGTAAGTCTCGTCGAGGTTGGGCTTGCGCATTGATGTGTAAATTTTCCTCCCCCGTATTAGTTTAAACTTGCTGATTGACTCTGGAACAAGGAACACGGTGACCAATATGAGAAAGACGTAGAAGGCGATGACATAGTAGTAAACGGTCAGAAGGTTATAAGACTGTGTGTGGAGATAGGTGCTGAATGACGGTCCTAATGACTAGAAAAACAGTTGAAAGACTATAGAGTTAGTTAGGCAAAAATATAAAACGTACATTACCCATCATGTCCAGTCCGGTTGCAATAACAAGATTCAAGGTCCTTAAGAAACGTAATAAGGATATGTTGGGAAAGTAAACCGGACCTTAGCCTACCGCAAATCGGGCTGCGACGTATCGGTAATATAGGCCAACAAAATTGAAGATAATACGATACGCCCGCCGAGAATACCTTCAATCATCTGCCCAAAGAGGAAAAAGCGGAACCCTCCAGGTAGTTTGTCCGGAATGACCGATGTCACAAACATAATGACATGGCTTCAGGTGGTATTGAGTATTCATCTGCTTAGCAAGAAATAGTTTATTCACTTGAGAAGGCCGAATACCGCCACGGGTAAAATCTTCACGCGACCGTAACGATCTGATAACTAGTAGATCTCAATCCGACGGTCAAACTAAGAAACGCCGATACTCGATCATACCTGCATCCAGTAACCGACCGTAAGACATGAGAAAACGCCCAGGGTGATATCGATTGCTTCCGAAAGTCAGTACAAACGTGACATAAATATGATGAAGAACTGTACCTAAGATTAGTCCATCAACCGTTTTTCTCACCTCTTCATCTCCATAACAAAGCCTAGACCGCATAACTGGTATTGTCCACCACTTGGAATAGCGGATAGACGTCTCGAGTTCAAAAAACCATACCAATGATTTGCTGGACAATTGAGGGCGTAACTCTTCACAGACAATCTCAGTAAAGAGATCACGACGATAAACCGCCGTAGCTGCTACAGCAATGCCCGTTATGAAAATCAAAATCCATGACCTAATCACAAGTGAATCGAGAAGTTTAATAGTCAGCTGAAAGTACATACCACCATGGGGCTGGTCTTTTAAAGAAGTAACAATTGGCAAGTTCAGCCTTTTCAATGAGTTCTTCCATCTCTAACTGTGAATCTGAGTCCAACATTGTCTGTCGGGAAAAAAACGTGGGTTCATCGTCTCCCGAAAGCGAAGATTGCGAAACAGGAACGTCGTCCACGACTGTATTGTTGGCCTACAAGTTTTTTTCGAGGTGTAAATCATTTGTTTGAAACATGAAACGTTGCTACTTACAGACATGTAGCCCAAGTATGTTAAGTGAAGGTCGAGGTATGAAGACAAGCCTGAGGTTGGTGCATTTTGTTGAAATTTGTTTAACTTTTGACTGGTACCACGGTATCATCTCGCTTCTAATCCGAACAAGAAGCTCATCTCATCTGCGTTTGGGACCTTGTTGATGCAGCCTGAACAGTGACTAGCGAACAGCTAAAAGAGAATGAATATTTTTAAGTTGCGTGAGAGTGGACACTGGAACCACTCCGAATGAGCACCGCTGAAGAGAAGAGAGCGCCCGCTGACTCAGCGCCAACTGCCTCGTCTTCAAGGCCTCGTCGCGACGTCAACCAACTCCTGTGGTGATTTTGTGGTGACGCAGCTGGTCAGCATTGTCCGACTCTGAAAAGGATGTCTTCCGATCATTTTTTACCCAAGATATAATGATAATGTCGCCTAACGAGTCGAATGTGGAGATGTGCTCGTCTTCAAACTTGAAGAGCACGATCAGAATCAATAACATTTTAAACAAATGATTTCCCAAGCAGATCTTGTTAATGGTCTATGCAAGTCTGATCGTACCAGTATGAGGATAGAATTGGGAAACAACTTAGGTATATTTAACTAATACATATCTACTTATTAGGTATAAGCACTTCGAAAGCTAAATAATAGTTATTTTCTTTGGAGCCTGTTCAGGCGCATTTCGCGGGAGTTTGATCGTAAGAACACCGTCAGCCATAGTCGCTTTAATGTCTTCAGGCTACGTTGCATATTTTAGTGATGGAGTCAAGACTAACGCAAGACACGAACATACCTTTATTCCTTGAGGAAGTGGTATTGTCCGGGAAAAACTACCATAACGTCTTTCACGAACATTATAGCCGTCTTTCTCGAGGTCTTTGGACATACTGTTATGCCCTGAGATGGTAAGACGATTTGATTGTATGTCAATAGACACATCTTCTTTCTTTATCCCAGGTAATTCGAAAGTAGCCGTTAATTCATTATGTTCTTTGGACTCATGAATGTCCATTCTATATCGCCAACGTCAGAACGTATATTTGTTTCGCATGAAGAAAAAAGCTTACATCGGTCTAAAGACAGCATTCTGTCTTGGATTTGAACCATTGTTGGAGGCGGCATCGTTCCCAATACGAGCGTCGAAAGCTTGGTTGAAGAGTTTATCGAATTCGTCGAAAAATTGATCGTTATAGAATAAGAGAGACATTATTTGAAGATCTAGAGAATTGTTTAGTGGTTTTTTCAGCTTTTCGTATTGTCGTTTAGCAACAATCTCGGCCTTTTTATACAAATTTCTGGCCCTATCATAATCATCTAGAAAATTCCGGCGAATGCCGAAACAATATTTCCCCGTCTTTCCACCTTTT
Source organism: Phallus indusiatus (assembly GCA_027605045.1). Taxonomy (NCBI): domain Eukaryota; kingdom Fungi; phylum Basidiomycota; class Agaricomycetes; order Phallales; family Phallaceae; genus Phallus; species Phallus indusiatus. The sequence continues at coordinate 120,174 of JAQFWX010000022.1, read as the reverse complement.
CATCCCAAGTCTCCACCGTACCGTCCGTCTCGAGAATGTTCCACCAGTATCCTGAAAACTTCCCGTCGGTTCAAATTCCCGAATATTTCTTTTTTCCTCTGATTGAGGATGCGAACCTAGCAATTTCATAAAATCGGGCCAGTAGGTGAAATCGTACACATCAAAAGCGTAGACAGTGCCAACAGGCTAGGGACATGATCTAAATGTGAAGTATCTTTGCATATTAGAGAAGGTTTCTTGAAACCAAAAACAAGATATAGATGGGCTTGGGAAGAGTCGCGAGGCTCCTAAATGTGAGGCGTCCGTACACGTGTAACTGGCTTCGCGGCCAACTTTTTATGACCCATTAAAGCGGAAACGCTTATGAGATATAAAGCCTTTGGATTAGGAATGTAGTACTTCCTACATGAAGTTTTCGCTCTATTTAGTCATATCAGGTCGTATGGAGAGAAGTCATTATCCAAACCCAGCTTTCATATATCTTTCACCTTCAAATTAACTTCAAATTTGGCCAATATCTGCTATAGCACGTCTTGTCTCAAGTTGGCTTTTCATAAGCAATCATGCAGGTTTTCTCAACACCTGTCTACGTAATAGGTCCCAATATAATTACCGAACTAGCCAAATACGACTCTACAAGACGATAGTTTGACTGTTTTCAAGTTGTTGGTTACTCGCTACGCTAAACATAACCGAAATCAACTTGAATTACTTTTATACGGATATACATTGATATATTAAACATCCATACGGGGCTATATCGAATCTCCAAAATTAAAATTATGTAATTCCAATAGCAATAATCACTATACACTATAATAGTCAAGAATAACCATAAACATAGTGATCAAATGTATAGCCAAAGAAAATAAAGGGATAAACTATAAAACTTCATAAACCATTCCATAGCGAAAACAAAATCGTCCAAACCTACCGGACAACCACTGGCGTTTGTTTTATACTACTAGAATGCCTACACATCCTCCAACATCTTTACAGCCAGATCTAACGACAAAATCAGAAAATATTACAGGTGAAATATTGAAAGTGACATGCCCTGCGTCTGGCGTACTAGTGACGGGATCTGAAAGTTCGAGAGGAGCAGCGGAAGCCACTCCAGCCAATAAAGTGGCAGTGAGGATAGCGACGAAAGAGAAGAACTTCATAGGTTTGACAATAAAATGACAATAGAAAGAACTATAGACACTGCCTTTCAAATCGCTAGAAGGGAATAGAGGTGAAGAGTAAACCTGCCGACGGACCATGTCATTAAATAGTCTGTAGTATCACTCAGGCGCTGAAAATTGAGATACGAACAATTCCGAATCCATGAGCTGATTGTTCCTTACGCACTTCGTGGCTGATCACGGCTGTTTTCGTTTTTTTTATGCAGGGTTGAATGAAGATCTAGATTCTGTACCTTAAGCGTTAAGTAATTTAGGTCCCCGGATTGATATACACTGAGAAATTAGATACCTTGATTAGATACTAAACGTCAGTCCAGAGAATTATGTCGTCTCAGCAACTTTCTGTCATAATTTTCCACTCAGAATAAAAATTCTGTAGTGAATCGATCTGCCTTTCTTGGACTATGCTCGATGAGCAACGGCGAGCGCCGTGGAATCTTTTTCTATAAAAAACTCATCATGTGGTTGGTGGTTTGCTTCTCACCACATGTTTCCAAATATCGAGATATGCTGGCGGGTTAACTAATCTCCAAAATACATGCGGAAATGACGATAAGGCACAAGTTGGTATTACAAGGTGCGTCAACATTTCAGCCCTGGCTAAGATTTGTAGTTGAGATGCTTAACATTCACGGTACTGCTTACAACTCACAAAATTCCATATATGAGGACTTCAGTTTACCAGGAAGAATAGAAGCGAAATATCATGGATGACGGCACAAGTTTATAAAGGGTTCATGTAAGGATTGTTGTACGCTGACTTTGCACGGCGGCGTCCGGCGTAAGATTACCGTCGGTGGGCTGGGAGAATTCAGACGATCGGATACCACGAAAGGAGCCGTAGAGAAATTTCGTCACTCCGCCCTTCAAGTTTACGTCCGTAGAGGTCCTGCGAAGCCCTTTGTCCGAAAGCTAAACATAGCCATATAGCAACGGAGATGGCAACATGTCGCTTAGTTACTGCGGCCCGAGCCAACTGATAATCGCAGATAATCAGCAATCTATTAGAATACTTTGCAAACTCGTAACTGACTCTAAACATAGCACGGCAATACCGCAAGGATCGGGAGATTTGAAAGAAAACTTTAGCTTGAACATGAAATTTCTGTCCCGTAAAAAACGGTGAGGAGCTACAGGGAGTTAAACGAGGCATGATGGGACAGATTACGAGACAGGAGACAGGTTCACCATGCGGAAACTTTCACGCGGCACGGCAGCTGTGGTGTGTTCATACATGGCCAACATAGTCAAACCAAAACCAGGGAATATTAACCACGTACACTGTAAGTGGGGCTTTTAATGGTCAAAGAAACATAACCCGAACTCGAATGCGAGGTCAAAAAGAGAATCAACCCATGATACTAAGGACTTTCCCCAACAACACATATGACCTGTTAACATAAATCTGATTCAGCTAATGAGTTTAACTTCGACAGAAATAGCGAACACCCTTCTCCAACCGATCGCGACCTTCTACCCAATCCATCATTTGTAAACCAATTTTTTCACAGACCATCTTTTGCAAAGCTTATTGATAGCCCTCCTCATGACCGCTTTCAGTTCTGATCTGACGTACAGACCTTTATTGAATATTCCGAATTTCCGAGGAAGCTCAGGAGTGATATTGATTATGTGCGTTCTAGCGTAACAGTTATCATTGATTGAAGGATGTGTTCGATCGCAGCTGGTGGCGGAAGGGGACAACAACAAAGCCTGAGAGAGTTATGGGCTGTTTGAGAATCTGAAAGAATCTTGAACTACCCGCACCAAGGCCAAGTCAACCTCTTCTAATCACATTTCACGATCTCGAAGTCAAAAAGTCAAATCCCACCGCCGCTTTCGTCTTCATTGTCGACTTCACGCTCGCAACTACATCTACCCTTATCGGCGTACCGCTCTTATCTGGCCTAACCTCAGCCTCATCTTCGTCATCACTAAGCCGCTGACCCAATCTATTATGTGCAATCAATGTTCGACTCCATGATTGAACATGTGTTCGATTCTCCGTTTGGAAAGATGATATGACTATTTGTATGGATAGGTGGTGTCTTTGATGAAGAGAGTAAAGCGTAATTCAAGGTCAGAGAATAGAATTAGGCGCAAACACAGAAGCAGACGCAGACAATATCGACAGACGAAAAACATGTCACATGGCATTGTCACAGTACCGCCATTTTTTCTACTTCAATCGCTACTCGCTCTAATCATTCGTCAACCAAACGGATGCATGCCGTTCCAAAGAGTTGATTTTTCATCACCGCTCTACTCGTCAACTTTCAAGACATGTTATCCTATAAAAATGAATATCTGCTGCGATCATCTCAAGGCATCCGGAAATGATTCACAAGTTGTGGTGCTGTTGAGGGATAATTTTGCTCGTTTTTCACTTTGGCGGCGCCGCTACCCAAAAGAAACTTCAGGAACCACCTGTTAGACTGCTGGACTCTTTAGGACATTTGTTTTCGGGACAAGAGCTCGCATTGTCGTATCATCGGCCATTTGCGGACCACGGCTTTATCTAGGGAACAAGCTGAAGAGAATTTATGTCAAGTTTGGCGATGCCTTGTACGTTTGAGTCGAATTAAAATGGATATTCGCTTTGTGATCATTCATCATTAATGATTAGTCGCAAATTGCGACGAACAACAAATGGTTTCTATCCGTGACGTCTTTTTGATGGCCATTTGATCCATTAGTCTCTGCGTTTTGCTTAAAAAAGCAACCGTCTTTTTTTTGACAAGTCTTTAACTATTTCTTTCGTCTCTCATTCATCATCATGTTCAACTTTTTGAAACTAACTTTTGTTGTAGGATTTCTCATCGCCCACAAGGTCATCGCGACACCCATAAAACCAGAAGTCAGAGTTGTTTTTCTGCTTTCCATTCCCGAGCTTACACATTCCTAATGCGAAAGTAGTGCATCTCCCCCATAGTTTGGAGCCCTTGTCCGAACGCCGCACGCTTCGACTGCGCCTCATTCAATGTAAATTATTTCCTTCGTGACAACGTGTTTCGTCTAATTCTTTGAATAGGTACCGTTGGATTATCAAGATCCCCACAAAGGGACTGCCACCTTAGGACTAGCTCGCCTCAAGAGTCAAAGTTCCAGTCGCCAAGGGTCTATTTTGACGAATCCCGGTATATATTTCACGCTTTTATTTCCGGCTAATCTGGGGAACGTAAAAAAACTTTTAAATAGGCGGTCCGGGAAGTAGTGGTGTAGATTTTCTCATAACACGAGGTGGAGACCTGATCAGCAACGTCACGGATGGGAAATTTGATATTATTAGTAAATTTCTGTTTCTGTCTGAAAAGAACCCGAATTGACGAATACGTTTATAAGGTTGGGATCCCCGTGGAGTAAACCACTCGAGGTGAAAATCAAATTATAACCATTATATGAGTTCTCATAATGACTTTCCAGACCCCTTATCACCTGTGGCTTTTCAACTCCTGAGTCTTTTCAAGACTTCTTTGGAGATACCATAATCAACAACGGCGTCGAAGCCTTTGGCAATTTTACAAACGAAGATGACCTGATATCTTTTTTCTCCAAAGTTCCCCAAACAGATGATATTATCGTAAAAACCGGTCAGAAGTGCCTGGAGACCAATGGTGACTTCCTGCAATATGTCGGAACGGTAAGGTCCATCTCGAAATGTATAGATACACACGTGACAATACTGAAAAAACGAATAGATGTCGAACGTTCAAGATATGGTATCTATTTGGGATTGTATTGAGGAGCCTGGTAGTCCGTTGAACTTCTGGGGTTTCAGGTTCGTTTTCTTTTGTGAAGTAATTTAAACGAAAGTTTAATATGTGCCTCTGGCTACTAGTTACGGAACTATAATCGGGAATTATTTCGTAAATCGTAAGTTCGTATGTCTTCGTTGACGGTTCGTGAGACTAATCATAAATTACGTATCTCTAGTGTTTCCTCAGGTATGTGGTTTCACTGGTTAAACGTTTATCTGACTGACCGTCGCCTTGGGATCTCAAAGCGTGTTGGTCGAGTAATTTTGGATGGAGTCGTTGACGTAGTTCGGTATGCCAACATGTTGAGCTCGAAGCGTTGAGCTTCTCAGCTTAGAATTTATAGTTGGGCTACGGAACCTACAGTCGCTGTAAGAACATTTAGTTTTGTCCAATGTGTACTTACATCATGGCTTCCATAGCAAGCGTTTGGTATGTAAATCATGACACTGCTTCACTTATTCTCGCATTATATTTCCTTCAGTCACCTTGAATGATGCAGAAGCAGCGTTACTGGGTTTCGCTGAGAACTGCGCTGAAGCTGGCCCCGCTAATTGTTCTATCGCGCAAGCTGGTTCAACTGGTCCGGAGATATTTTTTCAGTTCCAGGATTTGATTAATGTGGGTAATTCTGTATGACCGTCCATCTGCTATACCCTGATGATACCCCTTCCCTTTCATAGACTGCGTATAATCTCACTAAACAGGGGTTAAACAATGTGACATCTTTTGAGGGTAGAAGTATGACGCGAGTTTTCCAGTATTCACCAATAAGTTCTAAAATACCGTCGCAGATTCCTTATGGGAGCTTATGTTTTTCCCAAATCTCTGGTTTAGTACCGGTATTCCGGAAATAGAGCTATTTGCGTCGACTTTGGAAGCTGAAGCCTCCTCCCTCGTATCGAATTCAACAAGTCTCCGAAGATCATTTTCAAAAAGAGGTATACCTCCTAGCTCCGATGCAATTATAGATCCAACCGTGGCCTCATTTATTAGGTCAGTCATCCTTGGCAGTTCTTAATAATTGATTTGAATGTAACAAGCCGTCCTCGATAGCGAACTTGCTATTACTTGTGTAGATAGCGTTGACCAGCCCGAAATCACCACCCAGCTGCTTTTTGAAGTTTTGGTTAATGTGACTCAACAAATTTCTCCGATTTGTAAGTACCCAAAAGAAGTACTTTCTTTTTTTGACAATGTATTTGGTTTAGTCGGTGAGGTTTTGGCTAATCAGGTACCTTTGTTTGTGATGAAACGTGGGCTGTACCATGGTCTGAGATAGTTCTATCACCCAGCCTCCGTCCTTCTGTCATCGATTCCCTATACGTGCCTCCGAGAGGTTCACTGGACCTTTCAATCATGAATTAGCGTTTCCCATTCTTGTCATAGGCAATGAAGTAAGATTATGTCCTGTTTTCTGTTGAAGTAGTTCTGACCGCTCCAACTTAGGCTGATCCTGTTACACCATTCATCGGTGCGCAAAAGATCGCCAATCTACTCGGATCAAGTGCTCGCCTAGTTAAGCAGGACGGCTTTGGAGTAAGCAATTTCCTAGAATTTCTATAAAATCGGCCTGTTTAATGTTTTTACATAGCACACTTCTATTGCCATGAATTCGGACTGCACCCAATCTATCGTTAGGGAATATTTCTTCACCGGAGCTGTATGTTTTGGTTTTGTTTATGCTCTCAGCTCAATTTGCTCATGTACATCGGACAGCTACCTGTAGATGGCATTGTTTGCCTCACCGATCAAGCGTTATTTCCTCCCAATATTACTGTGGTATCTGCGGAGCTACACTGAAAAAGCTTATATCTTAATTAATTAACTCACATTTATACGACAGATAAATAATATTATATATATCCTAGATTTCAACGCTAACAATTTATGAAGATTGTCTATCAGGGATGCCGCAAGTCGAATAAAACTCCAAAAGGCAGACGCTATGGAATTACATTTTGGAGAGCTTTGAGCTTTGAGCTTTGAGCGGGTCGCTCGTCTCAAAAGCAATAATTACGAGGATGCTGTACTGATCTTTCAACAACGGATCGGAAGTTATATTACGCTAGCGGCGGATCTTTCTCGGGCTTGCGTAGACAGCCCGTCTACGCCCGTCGGAGATTAGCACTATCCTAGCGATTGGCATGCGCCAAATTTGAACGTTAAGTTTTAAAATAAGTCGTGTAAAACAGTGTAAAACCTGGGCTGCAAAAATTTTGTCGCCATGATAAAATAAGCCTTGGCGAGGAATACGGTGAATCTGCCTTGAATGGCACTGTAACATTGAGGGCTGAAGTTTTTGAAGCCGCGGCGGCATATCCCATTTCAAGGCGCCCCTCCGAGGAAAGCCAGTTATAATTGATAAAGTCTCGGCTTTTGAGAGAAGTTTAAAGGGCATCGTGCACCGCAACGCTGGGCGCGCAATCTTCACCTCTTTCATTTCATCTATACGCTATCATTACTCAAGTTCAACAGATGCATATTATTCTCACTGGAGCAACAGGAACTTGTGGCTCAGCTGTACTCAGATACTGTCTTTCCGAACCCAAAATCACTCGTATAAGCGTGCTTTCGCGCAGACCGGTTGCTCAGGCAGAGGGACAAGAAAAGGTTTATGTAATTCTTCACGAGAACTTTGCTGAATACCCTACGAGAGTTTTGGAACAACTCAAAGGTGCAACTGCTTGTATCTGGGCATTAGGAATAAGTCAGACTTTGGTTACTAAGGAGTGAGTAATCTGCTTCTCATCATAGAATAGCTATTAATTAATAACCGTCCTCGAAGAGAATATGTCAAAGTAGCAGCTCCCTCCTTTCTTTTCAGTTCAACACCTCTATAATTAAATGAATTAGATAACATATGATTATCCCCTCGCGGCAGTTCGAGCTTTCTCAAATTTGGCAAGTTCATCCTTTAATTTTGTTTACGTTTCCGGAGAAGGCGTAAGTGAATATGTCTATTCCATACACTTATACTAATCTGTCTATTTCAGGCTGACCAAACTGAGCGTTCATCGCAAATTTTCGCAAAGACCAAAGGGAAGACAGAAAGAGAGCTTCTCGAGCTTGCTCTGAACATACCGCATATGAATATTTACGCGGCCAGGCCTGGGTTTATAGACCCTCAAGGAAAGAATCTTCGTCAAGACCGGGAGAAGTTACACAAACGAGTTTTTTCGTCTTCTATGGGTGTTCTTCTTGGAAATTTCGTCAAATCGCTACACATTGGGACCATGCCTTTGGCGAAAGCTTTGACGATACTTGCTACTGGAGATGGCAGACCGTTACCAGAGCAAGAGGGTGTTGAGTATGACGGCCGGGTCGTTAGGAATACGTACCTAAGAAAATTGGGTGGGATGAAGTAGATATGGCTATTTATGATTATGTGCTTCTGCCAGAGGTCAGCTTATACTTCGAAAGTCTATGAAGACTTAAAATGTATGTACAGGTAATACTAGATACTATCTAATATGGTCTGTGCAGGATGAAATCATTATGCAGGATATCTAATATTAGTACTGATGTTAGTCAGACCTAAAGGAAGAGTATAACGAGTCATGTGAGATTGCCCACATGATTCCAACACTTTCTTGGGACATTATCATCTAAATCAAATCGTATCGGTCAGCGATACATTCTCAATGAACGTGTCACAAAAATCCCCAACGCTCGATTGAGCCCTACGACGCCTGAGTCGGATGACGACCTGAACCAATTTGACCGAGTTCTGACGGTGGTCAATAGGGTTCGGTCAGACCGCCGCCAAAGCTTTCTCAGGAGGTGATGCCAATTCTGTAAGATAGGATTCGCGTAAGTGCATTCATCAGGAAAAAGGTGATATGCTACGTCGCGCTACGTAGGCTACATAGCGCGTGTAGCCGCGTAGGACATTCCGATGCTTCATAATTCGACGTAATTGGCCCGGCCAATTTCGTAGAGCTATGTAGCTCTACGAAATGCGTTCTCTGCGCTGTAGTTGCAACCTTTATCCGTCACCGCCGTTGTTCTCCTGTAGTTATTCCTTCCAATGTAGAATCTGTAGAAATGTTTTTATTAACTATATTCACTGTATCCCTTTACACATTTGATTTTTGTGAACTTCGAATTTATTGAATATAGTAAGTACGACTTAAGGTACATCTATAACAATTTCTAACTAACGTTCGTGTAGTTATTGCTACTACTGTACATAATATGGCACTTAAAAGAATTCGAACCGAGTCCAAGTGATAGTCAAGAGGGAAAAAGAGCTAAATGGAAAAGCAAGAGTACGAACCTTTATATAGACAATCCCGTTAGCAGGCGCTTGTGGAGCTGTGGAGCAGCAACGCACCAATCATCGTGCTCAGTTGCTCCACCTCAGGCATCACTGTGTGGAGCGATGGGGGACGGGGGCCGAAGACGGTGCGGACGGAAGTGTGGGCGAAGACAAAGAGAACAACCATAGGGAAACACGAAGTCTGCTCTTGCCTATCTTCTGGTCAAGTTCCGCCAAACTCTCGCGACTATTCATTCTCTCATTAGTGAAGTCATCGAAGATTGTGCTGCCATTATGGTTCGAGAATGTTATAGATGGTGGATGGCGAAGTGGACCGTGACTCAGATGTAGATTTAGCACCATGTGGATAACAAGAAAATACCTAAAGGTTTGTACTCACCTTGAGAACACAAAATTCTACATATTGTACGATGAACTACATTTTGCTACATTGCCCGACGGCCTGACTGTGGAGCATTACACGATTCTAGTGAAATTACGTGGGCTTCATAGACATTCGTATCAAGCGCTAATTTTGTAGGTGTGTGTAATTTCGCTCCAATTACGAGCGCCGGAACCGGTTTCCTGATGTTTTGTGTGTCATTTAGGGTTTACTAGGGTGTTTAGAGGTTAGGGCTTTAGGGCTTTAGGGCTTAGGGCTTTAGGATCTAGGGCTTTGGAGATTAGGGCTTTAGAGGTTAGGGTTTAAAGATTAGCGGTATATATTTTTTGCATAGGTACCTCAAAACTACAGCTACTTGTGATAATTACGGACGCACGAATCTTATCTTACAGAGTTGGTATAAATATACTCAAAAATTTAGTCCAAACGAAGTCAACCATGAACTCAACAATCGATTTGATTCGCTCAGTTCACACTGCCCTGATCGGGCCGTCAGACAAAACCTAGTCTGACGGCCCTAATGAGCCTGATCGACCTCAATCGACCGTTAAGGATTTTGGTGACACAGCTAGGTCGTTAATTATAATATGCAGTGTCTGATGGGGAGATTCACCAAAACCAGTTCATTGTCAATGAGTTGGGAAAAAAACTTTGAATGAGTCAGAGAGTCGAGAGTCAAGATAGGGTTAACTGGTTCAATTTTCATTTTCCGGCAGAATCCGAGCGTATGACAAAGTCCGCGCGTCCGCGCATAGCTTGAGCCTCCTGCACGGCTTTGATCACCGCGACATGATCATATATAAAACCGAGTTCAAGCGCGTTACTCATACATTCTTTATACGCTCATCTCAACTCTTGATCTACATATGATTATCTCAATTCTTTTTCTTTTTTCTACTAGTGCTCTAGCTGCTCTGATACAATGGTACCGCAACACCGTCAGAAGACTGAGCGACATCCCCGGCCCACCCGTTCCAAGCATTCTTGTAGGCAACATCTTGGAGTTGGAGCGAGCGCGAATGGGAACAATAATGGTTCAATGGACAAAAGCCTATGGACGGGCATATAAGATAAGAGGCCCACTCTACGTAAGCTTTCCCAAAATGGTTCCTTTGTGTCGACTTCGTGACGTTTCATTAGGAGCCATGGTTGATGTTGAGCGATCCTAGAGGGGTCAATCATGTTCTTCAAGGCAAGAATTATGTACGAGCGGATAGTGATCGAAAAGTCCTGGAGTTATTTGTAAGTACATATGATCAGGTCCACCTAGAATGTACTGACAACGTTTGAAGTTCGGAAAGGGACTGTTTTGTGCTGAAGGCATGTACAACTGACGTTTGTTTTGGAACTCCCTTGACGATGTTTGTGTTTAGGGGAAGAGCACAAGAGAATGACAAAGTCTCTTGGCGCAGCGTTTACGTGCGTCGAGAGCCCCGTGCTGATTAGCGACTGAGACTAATGATTGGTATGAAAGGCTTCAATCTGTGCAGGAAGTTTCCCATGTGTTCTACGATTTGGTTGAAAATGTTGGTATAGCAGTTACTCCTAATGAATCAAATGTTATCGCTCATATCATTCCAGCTGAAAATACAATATGGAGAGTTATTGGACAAGACTGACGATGGCATCATTGACATTGCTCCGAATATTCACATGCTAGCGTTCGTTCATCTTTTTATTTACTCCTCCTTGGTTTCCTATTCTGCTATCTAGGTTGGATGCTATCAGCATGACCATGTTTATGCATAATATCAGCGCCAGCGAAGGACGTATACCTTCTTTGCTACACGAAATCACGAATTCACCAACAGCCAATTATTTCGCTATTCTAATTGAAGGGCTAGCTTCAATATTTCCTTCCCTTTGGTTACTTCCTAATCCCCTTAAGACATATACCAATAACTTGCGATCGGAATTTCGGAAAATTGCTGAAGAGGTGTGGGCGGGAAAAGAGGGTGCAGGAATGCACGCCAAAGTACTAGATGCGTTAGGTAACTCGACCTTTAACATTTGAAGCACACGTGTCCATGAATTGTATGTTACCAGCGAAAGAAAAATACACAGATGGATCGAATATCAATAAGGAAGAGGCGATAGCCCAGGTAAGGGTTACTTTTGCTTTTAAGCGAGAGATATATTGACATTGAATCTAATAGATCATAGGAATTTTGTTCGCGGGTTCAGAAACAACCGCCAACGTTGTAACCGTATGTACTTTCTCATTTTTGACGGAAAACTTTGCGATAACATGATTAGGAATGTCTATATGAACTAGCTCGCCATCGCGATATTCAAACTAGGGTGCGAGAAGAACTGCAAGACTTTCAGGCACAAACTGGTCGTTTTCCAAATTATGAGGACCTTATGAGTGGAACAGCACTTCCGTATTTTGAGAATGTAATTCGCGAGACCTTACGCACCAAAGCCGTACTTCGGGAAATTGGTCGGATGGTTCGCATTTTCTGTGTATAATGGAGGTTTTTACACAAAACTAATGTGTTATGTCATGTTACAGGCCGTGGAAGACGACGTGATCCCTCTCCACTTCCCAATTCCGACAACTGGCAAAAAGGAAGTACACGTAAAGGCTGGTGAAATAATCCAATTGGCAATTAGAGATGGTGTCAACTTTGACGAGTCCATTTGGGGCCCTGATACGGCTGATTTCCGTCCAGAAAGGTGGTCAGAAGATGGTAATCTACCACCTCCAGTGAAGCTGATTCGGGCGCAAGGGCATCTTTATACTTTTGGGGACGGGTTCGTCTTTTTCCTTCGTTGGCTTCTGTTCATTATGTTTATGATTTTGATAGGTATAAAGTTTGTCTTGGTCGCTTATTTGGTAGGTTTACATTTCGTAAAATTTCAGGTCGTCTACTAAAAGACCCTTATTGCGCCTGCTAGCTATTGCAGAGTTAAAGGTGAGCAGCGCACTCTTAAGGCCTTGAAGATCTGATATATTATTATATTTCATTATCTTGAAAAGATTGTTGTAGCATCATTAATAAGCTCTTTCGAATTTGAAGACACCGGTAATCAGCTGGACTTTTATCGTTTAGGTGGGAATACGGTGAAACCCATGATCAGAGGACGAGAGAAGGAGGGCGTACAGATGCCCCTGCGAGTCAAACTTCTTTAGCAAACTATTGTATCCAGCTGTTTCTGATTTTAATTTATCTCTTATATTTTTCATGCGAATTCTCGAAGACGTGTGACTTGAATGTAGACAAAACAGGTTGGCATTGAAATACGCAATTCCTGGTATTAAGGAAGTTGGCCGTATCCGGTCTGACTAGCTAATATTTTGACGCATTTCGGTTGCCTGCCGAAGATGCAGATACGGAGCCAAGATTGACCCTAAAGTTCTAAACCCTAAACCCGACTTTCGCTCTGCTCCCCCTACTAAAGCATTAACCCACCCCGTGGGGAAAGGGGCACTTTGTTCCCCGAAAACCGTCCTGGTATTTATTATACGGTATTACCGAGTCATTACTTAAGTATGGAAAATTTGTCAAAAAAAAAAATGGCCGTTGCGTTTCACAGTTGAAACTCCGACGGGGCGTGGATGCTCGTCTTGTCTTTCCTCCATTGAGTTTCAACACAGTTTACACTGATTTTACCCATATATTTAGAGTTAAAGAATTAAAATGAGGGTTAACGTTGATGATAGTAAGGGGTCTCTGACCCAGACGCCAGCAAGGGTGTCCCCGTCACTTCCAACAAACAGAAGTTCTCACTCGTTCGTTGACGTTGAGCCCCCACCATCACGCAGAATACCATCCGCCCGATCGACTGACCATTCCACTAATCCGTACTTTCATATATTCCGAACCACAACGTGGCAAGAATGTCACTGGAAAACTGACATATTCGTACCCCCTCGAGCTCATTGCGCATTTGACGAAGATCATTGTCATCGCGTATTAGTTGGTCTGACAGGCTACGATACTGTCCAGGAACCATGCAAAAAAATTCTACAGACCTTGGCCAGTGGCATTGACTCCTTCGCTCTCCATGTTTCTCGCCACAACGGCCTTCAAGGCAAACTCCACTCGAAATACAAAGGTGAACTTGGCTCGTATAATGGCAATCTCGTCATCGCCGCACTAGTGAAGTCCATACTCCTGGACAGGTTCTGCTGGTCCATAGGTCTTGGCGTCTCCGACAGGCCATCTCAGCATCGCGCAGACGTACAAACCAATGATAACAAGAGTCCCGTTCGAGACTATAAACCGATCATTCGTATTACACGCACGGCCCGCACGGCCATAGGTGTCAAACAGTCGTTACCGCAAGGACCTATTCCTACAGAAATCAACCGGGACAAGTATCTTGGGCTCTCTTTCGCCACCTGGTACACTGGACAATCGGATGGGTTTGCGATCATCGCCAACTTATGCTTTGCGTCTATTTCTTGTCTTTGCTTCATTCAAGTATGTAATGTTCTAGTTTCTTTTTTTCTTGCCCTCAATTTTATCGTCATTGTTTATTACTAGGACATAAACATAGATCGCTCATTGTGGGACCTCTATACCCAATACTTCAGAATCAATAGTTCTGTTTATTACAGCAAACTCAGCGCTATGATTAACGCTAGGACACTCGAAACTTGGAAACTGTGGTATCGAGCCGTTGCAGTTGACCCCACCATGTTGCTTGACCCCAAGTTTATTCGACGTGATACTAGCATCTCGGCCCGAGGCTTAATCACAGTAAGTCTTTAACCTGATATTTTCCCTCTTTGAATGTGTTATGTTTACATTTTATTATTATTATTTAATTAGTTTATTAAACAGCGTGTCGGCTCCATACCAAGTCTGGTTTGGGAAACAGAGAAGTTATTATTTAGATGTCTTCTTGACCTCATCATACTCTGGGATAACCATACTAACGTCCCTGAACCTCAAGCTATTCATGCTGATGTCGAGGCCGTATTCACATCATTCCTTCAATCCCTTGTCGATGTAGAAGATAACAATTACCATATTGACATTCCAGTGCTTTTGGGTGACTGTGTTCAAGACATTCAATCTCCCATTAAACCTTCCATCCCTGGTCCCACTAGAGCAAGCGGTAGCGGTTCCGTCAATAGCCAAGATGAAATAGTTGAGGGAGAACGGGATAACAGTGACGAAAATCATGTGAAGAGAGAGAACATATTGCAACTGCGAGTATTCAAAATTGAAGAGGACGCCATTGAAGCTCCACCTTCCACTCCTATAGTCACAAACGTTTACTCGGAATCATCATCATTATCTCTCATTTCTCGTCGTCCACCATCCAAACGCCCCCGGATAGAAAGTGATGAAGAAGATGAACCTCCCGAATGTAATCGCACAGAACACCAAGATTTGGTCGCCTTCATGCAAGGTTATGACAATGGCGAATTTGATGACCACATTCCATATCTCATATTGTCAGACCTGCAGTCTCGTGTAAGCATTTTTATATATTGATATTGTTTGATTTATTTAACAAAATAAATAAGGATGAATGCGGCCGTCATCTTATCAAGCTTTGGTCATGTCGTGTCAAGAATCATTCGGAACATGTTTGGCATCAACACACCTGGTCCCTGCAATGGACCGTCGGGATGGTAGCTTTGTTTTTATTTATCTGTTTACATCCATTCGTCTTGAGCATTTTATTCTTTGCTAGTTCCATTATCGAGAGCTAGACACTCTTCTCTCCACGCTTAGCGTCTGTGGCGACAACCAGCCTTCTGCGTTAGATTATGAGATACACGTCAATTCCACGACCAGCTTCGAGGCTCTTACTATAAAAAAACAGCGAAAAATCTTTACTTGCTCTAATATTCACTTTACTTCAGCGATCATCCATGAAGATCTCTGCATTCCTACCATGTTGAAGGCATTGGGCGTCAACTTAGATCGGCTTATTACCATTCAAGGTAACACAGAATTTCATCGTTTTCTTGCCCCATTCTTTTTACCTTTACTTTACTCCAAACAGATCATCGAAGCAATCAAAAGTGTCCTGGTTCCTTTTATCAATGGTTATCTTGTTCAACCAGCGTCCGACTAGACACTCGTGTAGAAGTGGCTCTCCATCATCCGTCTCCTGAATCTCTTTCGTACGCTGAGATCTGATTACTTATCATTCTAAAAATTTATAATTTCAATAACAGGAAGATTGACGTTTCTACTCAGATTGGGTTAGATAACCAGGCGAAGGTTGTTTATAGCATGCCCCCCGACCGGCATGTCAATTCTGACGGGTATATGCTTCCAACCTGGATCCGTGTCCTCGCTGGCGCTCAACTATGGACATTTGATCGTGGAGGAAACAAGCCAGCCTGCTGTGTTCTCAGAGCTGGAGATATACTGTAGGTATTCTTATTGACTTGAATATATGCACACACGTCTGATTATTCATTTCTTAGGGTGCTTCGTGCCAACACACCATTCACCACGATCACTCTGGAAGAGACCGTCATTTTGCAAGGTCGATTTGTCACCTTGTTCGATTTTCACCGAATTCTCCGGGTCCATAATCGTCGGAATTTTCGTAGTAATGACCTGAATCATGTCGTGCGACAGCTTGCAAGTTTTATTTATCAAGTGCAATCTCCAAACTTCCAAACCCAAATTCTAGACATGTATTACGGTATGAGTTATTTCTTTTCGTCTCTCCTTGTTCCCTCAATATTGTTCACACTTGGTATTTATCTTAATAGTCAGTTCTGACGATATGGAGTCATTTATTCTTTGGCTCGTGCATAACATGCGTGGAAGAGAAGGCTGTGTTTGGGCTAGTAGGTTGATCAAGAGCCGACCAGCAATGTATGATCGAATCCAATCGCTTATTCAGAGTATGCGCGATTAGTGCTTTTCCCTTTTCATCGTCAAAATATCATCTCACGTTTTGTGTGTTATCCGTAATGTCTTTCTCTTCTTGCAACTTTTTATTACTATATTTTCATCAATAATTAATTCAGACAATCATCATACGGTGATTCGTGTAGTACAGATAAAAAATTATTTGAATATAAATGTCGTCTTACAGTTCCTATAAAACGCAAGTAAACTCAGCAGAGAAAACAATGGCGATATTGCTTCGTCTTGACGAAACTCTTTTCAGCAACCCAGGACTCTGATTACAGTCGACGACTACATCGCTCGTCAGCTCAGGAATTTTAGAAGCTCTTCTAGTAATGAACCAACACCAACATCATCCGACTCCGCATCGACTTGAACAGATCAGCACCGATACTTGTGTCAACGAAAAATAGGAGCACGTACTCTCTATCTTTCACCTTATGTTTACCTGTTTCGTTTGGTGGCACAAACTCGTGGCGGATTGTTCTGTTGCAAATGAAATGGCGCGAGATGGTGCTGGGATACAGTTTGCTGAAGCGACTGGTTGTGTTCTCCTAGACAGGCTTAGGCGGAATGACGTGTAATCCATGATTGGAAGGCGATGATCGTGTCATAGGGTGTAAAACTTGTCAGAGTTAAAAAGAGACATGGTAGTGTTGTATATAATACCTTTATATTGAATGTATTCCATGGCTGACACCTGTCGAGGTTCGAGATGTCCGTTTTGGATAGCAACTTAGGAAGCGTGGAAGGCGTTGAAGATGTGGTATCAAATGATAGGTGCTATCTCATCTTTTGAGGAGAAGCTTGACGTCCGAATCAGGAAGCAGGTAAAGTTGACCAGGGTTGAGTAGAGGTTGGCCCGACTGGCGTCCGACTCCGGGTTGCTGTGCTTGTGCAAACAGAGGCGACGCGGATGAGGCCTTGCTTCCTTTGTTTCGACGTAGATTCACTAAATGTCTGGCGCAGAAATGAATCATCGACAAGCCTGAAGTTGCGTTGTTAGCAACGGTGAATCCGAAGCACGGTTTTCACATGCACCCCCGTGGCCCAATATCTTCAGTGCCAGTAGGTTAAGTTAAAAACCCGTCGTGAACATGAACTACGAGAGAGAGAAAAGGTGAGTAATACACGACGACCACTCTTGAAATACTTGGAATATACCTTGTAGTTTGTACAAACGCAGTGCACAAACTCTATCTGACTATGTCTAGTAGTACGAGCAAGGTCGTTGAGTACGTCGAATCATCGCGTTTCACAGGCGCTCGCTTCAAACTCCGAAGGGGAAGCCTACACCTGCTCCGCTAAGTATATAAACACATTTTGTCTCATTGAAATCCGAAATTACGCTTTCCTTACAGATCCAAGGTATACTTTTGATGGCCTTATTTTAACATAGTTTCAAACAAATAATCTCTTCTCTACTTCTCTAGACTTCTACTCACTATTATGAGACTCAGAGGCAAGGTACTAGCACTCAACGTCTTCAATCTCTCAGCAGCTGGGTACATCGCAGCAGTAACACCTCGTACGTTGCAGTGATCCAGTATGTGAAGGCGTTTCAACCTGTGCATGCAGAATCAAACAATATGAAGCATTGGTCGTATTTGGTCCAGTCGTTTTCGAGGGCTCGAATCAGACATCAATTACCGCAGTGCCCATACAATTGGGTAATACTAGGGGCACCTTCATTTAGGTTGATACCGCAACTCACTAATTCAAATTTCATATAGCGGTCAATCATATCGGCAGTGGACTGAATGCCGACTGTTGCATTTCATTGAATTGAGAAACCTTTAGCCCCAATCATGGCGGTGCGCAGCGATGAATTTTCTATAGACCATCTCCAATAACTTCGGAGTGCTTTTTTACGTTGAGAGGAAACCATAAGCGAGGCGCCCGCTTACTTTTCTTCTATAAAGACTGCCTGTTTCTTGGTCTGCTTACTTCTTCTCAACATACTTATAATTTCTTTTCGTTTTAATACTTCATTACTCTCTTAGCTCATGTTTTACTCCCTTAAAGCACTTAATTTCTTATGTCTTGCCATGACATGGAGGGTTACCGCGCTTCCAACTTCGTCGGAAGTAAGTCCTCTTCGACCGTGACTCTTATTTGCTAACAGGCGTGGCCAATCGTTTCCAGAAGAATCACTGCATCTCCCAGATAACCTGGAATCCCTGCCCTGAAGACGGTCGCTTTGACTGTGGCTCGATAGATGCAAGCTATTTTCTCTGAGGTATCCATTACACGTGTTGACACTTTGATTGTTTAGGTTCCATTAGACTATGCATATCCCGCTAAGGGAAACGCCACTCTGGGACTAGCGCGTCTTAAAAGTCAAAGCTGGGATCGTAAGGGCTCTATCTTGATAAATCCGGGTGAGCGATCTCTTGACATACTACACAAGCCTCAGCGACATGCACATATACTAATTGGCTGTATCAAGGTGGTCCGGGTGTCAGCGGCGTGGACTTCCTTATATCGCGAGCGGGAGACCTTATCAATAATATAACGGATGGCAAGTTTGATGTTATTGGTGAGTATGAAGCTCTCCGCAAAAAACACACTTTCAGTTATAATGTCCGCACGTCTAGGTTGGGATCCTCGCGGCGTGAATCATTCCAGGTTAATATTTCACTAAATTTCGACTACTAAACTATGGCTTATAATCCGATAACAGACCACTTGTTACTTGTGGCTTTTCCACAGCAGAATCTTTTCAGGACTTCTTTGGGGACAGCATACTCATCCACGGCATCGAAGCGCGCGATAACTTTACCGACGAAAACGATTTAACGTCTCTGTTCCCCAAAGTCAATGAGACGGACGATCTCCTTGTCAAAGTCGGACAAAAGTGTGTCGATACGAATGGAGACTTCTTGCAGTATGTTGGGACGGTTCGTGAATAGCTGTTTAAGTGTTTTGAGCTGTTTTGAGTAATTACATATGCGTTTTGTTTATAGACTTCTACGGCCCGAGATATCCTATCTATTTGGGACTCTATTGAAGAACCGGGAAGTCCAGTAAACTATTGGGGTTTCAGGTATGCTCAATGCAAATACAAAGTGTGTCTTATGTCAATTTTGGAATTTAGTTATGGAACGGTTATTGGAAATTACTTTGTAAACAGTACGTTCATTTCAATAAACAATTGTTGACAAGTTACTTACTTGATTTTACAGTGTTTCCTCAGGTATGTTTGTCGTTATTTATGTGACGCCTTTCACGATAGTGAGCTGAATAACTACCAGCGTGTTGGTAGGGTGATTCTTGATGGGGTTGTTGATGCGGTGGGGTAAGTGAAGTTGTTAAGACGCGACAGCACAAACTTTATACCATTTACAGTTGGGCTACGGAACCGTCGATTGCTGTAAGCTTTTAAGCTCATATCTATCATACTAAACACTCCATTTACTCCGAATGTTCACAGCAAACATCAGGTTTGTCTTGATCCATGGTTCGTATATTGAATTGTTAAGGAAGGTTCTCTACCAGTTACCGTGAATGACGCTGAAAAAGCTCTGCTCGGTTTCTCTGATAGCTGTGCTTCAGCCGGATCCGTAAACTGCTCAATAGCTCAAGCTAACTCAACTGGAGAAGAAATCTTCTTGGAGTTGGAAGCTTTAATTAACGTATTATGTTTCTTTTATTCGAGCTGCCGGCCATCTGCTCACACCGTCTTTGTTGTCCAGGACGCTTATAATCTCACTCATGAAGGTTTCAACAATGTAACGTCTTTCGATGTCAGAAGTACGTGTAATCCGTTTTTTGGTATTCACATTTCTTGTCACACCCGTTTAGAATTTCTTTGGGACGTCATGTTTTTTCCTGCTGTTTGGTCCGACATCGCTGTTCCGGAAATCGAGCTTTTTCAATCGGTTTTGCAAAGTGAAGCAAAGGCACTCAAAAGCGGTCAACGTCCACGAGAAATTCCTAGTAGCTCAGACGCGATCATAGATCCTAATGTGGCCTCGTTTGTCTCGTTAGTTTTATTCATTTCTCCAAGTTATTCGAGGTCTGAACCTGACATCATTTTAGTGAGCTTGCTATTACTTGCGTGGATAGCATTGACCAGCCGGAGATTACCACTCAACGCGTCTTCGAAGCAATACTCAATGCCTCTCAACAGATATCTCCCCTTTGTATTATGTTTCTCATTCATCTCAGCTACTCTTGGGCTTAACTGTCTTCACCAGTCGGTGAAATTCTCATAACTGAGGTACTTTCGGCTGCTTGGTTTCGCAAACGCTTTCTCATCCGGCGCTGCTTTTTCTTACTTTCATAGGCCCTGAGCTTTTGTCATCGATTCCCAGTACGGGCTGTGGAAAGATTTACAGGGCCATTCAACCATCAACTAGCGTATCCTATCCTTGTCATAGGAAATGAAGTAAGTCATCAGTCATCGTGCTGATTAGAATACATACACGTTTGTTCTAAAACTTGAAAACAAGGCTGATCCTGTTACACCATTCGCGAACGCGAAGAAAATTGCGAATCTACTCGGGTCAAGCGCTCGATTGGTCAAACAGGATGGTTTTGGGGTAGGAAATATATCTAGGACATATAACTCTGTGTACATGACTTACTCTTTGAGCAGCACACTTCAATTGCAATGAACTCAGACTGCACTCAGTCTATCGTGAGGAATTATTTCTTAAACGGAACGGTAAGTCGTTGTTTCAGAAGCTTTATGATCAAATTGATAACTTTTTTCTCAAAGCTTCCAGAGGATGGGATCATCTGTCTGACCGATCAAGCACTGTTCCCTCCGAATATGACTATCATTATCTCTTCAAACCCATTTTCGGTTTAGCTGTCGACCCATGTGCTAATTGTCAGGAAATCAAGGAAATATATATAAATATTTATATCTTTAACCTTTAGCATGTAAATAATGAATAATCTACCTCCAGTTTCCGCAACCAAGTCGAGGTCGGCGGTTGCCGGTGATTTCTTTATAAATAAATACAAGTACAAGAAACGCAGCCTTCATAGCTTCAGCATTGCACAGACTCCGGCTCACTACTCTTACTTGGAAAACATCTCAGACAACCTGATAAAATCTTTTCTAACCACCCCGTCTTCAGCCCAACAAGCCTGCATCTGCTTGCGGAACTCCATAGCATTTCGCCGACGTCTTTCTCCCTCTGGTCCAAATGCTTGATACAATATCCGACGAGCTTCGTCACGTGCGCCCTGTTCTGTGCCTGTGCGACGCATGCCTCGATAGAAGGGCCTGGTGCCTATCCATTCTCGAGGTTCGATCAATTCAAAACCTACACCGTGCACTGTGTTTATGTACATTGCATTCAGGGGTTGATCTCCGTCGAGTGGACACCCGATACTGTCGTACAGCACGAACGGTTTTTTAGTCTAAAATTGAAAGTCGCAACTTTGTGAAACTTACATGGGAACACCTGCGTACATTGCTTCTATGGAACTGTTGTTTCCGCAATGACTGAGGAACCAGCCGACAGTCTAATCAATCATTGGACTATAAGCTCGTCGTCATGATAATAGTTTGACTTGTTCTTACATCGTTGTTTAAGAGGTACAGTTGTGGCGCCCATGGCACAACCAAGATATTGTCATTTGATGTTAACTTTTCCAGTATATGCTCGGGAATTTTGCCTTGGACTTCGTTGTGGGTAACAAACTGGTAAGGAGAAGACAATCTAGTTTTCAGGATGAGAAATAAAGAAAACTTTTTACCATAGGAATGTTCATGTTGATCGCCACATCAATAAACTCCCAGATTGCGTTACTCGAAGGCCACCAGAATGTTCCGAACGCGATCTAGAAGAAGTTTATTCTAGAAGACGAGAAGAACCATAAGAGGTGTTACGTACGTAGAGCAAAGAACGTTTCCCATATTGCTCTTTGATTCTGTCCAAAAACGTGACAATTTTGTCGCGAAACGGAGAAGCCTCAAGTTCCCCTTCGATGAATTCTTTAGGGTCGTTATTAGACGCAATCAGTGGTCCAACGGAAAAACAAGGACGATTAGTGTCCTTGAACCATCTACGCCACGCTTCAGTTGCTTCCGGTTCCAAGGCGTAGTTGTTGTGAAGGATTAAACCATCGCACTCGCGCAACATGCTACACAAAAACACCACATTAGTCATTATACCTCCTCAAATGGAAACAAAGTATGAAGAGAAGATCGCACATATTAAGAGTACTGTGGATGGCATCCATGGGTGTGGCTGCATCCATCTAAAAAAAGAGACGAGTGTCAAGCGGATGAAGGGAAAGGGAACGAAGAGGTATACATCTTCAGCTCCAAACTGTAAACTGCATTCGTAATTGTAAAGTTTGCCTATACCGGGAAGCTCGACGACTTTGGTCGTGGTTGGGTGCCAGAACTGTATGCATCATTGGAATCAGCCGCCTCCTAGGTAATCGAGATAAAAGGATGACATACTTCGAATTCAATCTCTCTGGGAGTTTTACCTGTAGTTTTGGCCAAGGCTTGTGATTTGGCCGCGATATCGCCAATCCCACCGCGGTCCTCTGGTGCGGCGAACCAGTACACCGGGGTACAGCCACCGCTTTGCCAGGCGTATACTGGTACTTCATGCTTGCTGATACCACGAATTATTTGACAGATTGCATCACCGAACATCTACGAAAACCAGTTGGTGGAATGAACAGGTTACGTGGGTAAATATGTATCACTCACATCGACGATGGCATGCTTAGGCCGAGGGAGAGGTGGGTATGCCCTTCCCGAACCGTAACATATGGTTTCCTTTCCCTCATACAGGTTAGAGTAAAACTCTGGTATTTTTTCCATCCAAGGCCCGTAGAGTTCGAAGAATCTGTCTCCACTTCCTGCTAATGAAAGAACTCTGTGGAGGATGAAGGTTCTGGAGCGGGAACGCCGGGTGAATAATCACAACTTACCGAACGTTCTTCATGAGGTGAAGATTCTCTTCGTTGAAATAGCGCAGTAGATTTGCTTCGAATCTTTCATGATAAAGACCGGCAGTGGCGATGGTGATATGAACATTTGGGTGTTGCTGGACAAGCCGAGAGGATAGAAGGAGCAAGGGCGTAAGATGACCTAATCATCGTTAAAAAGTGATTAGACATCTTTCAAGGGTTGTCTATTCTAGGAAAACTGAAAAAGTGATTACACACCCCACGTTGGCATTGGCATAATGCAAATGTGCGATATATTGGACATTTCGAGTGTGAACTTGAGAATCTGAGAGGGGGAACTGCTGAAAGGACTCTTTACGACAGGCCGTTTTATATCAAAAATTTCGTTGTTTTTTAATCCGGCTTCCAGCTCAAAACATTATTGCAGTGACGAGAGACTTTGTAAGGACATTATAATTGACGTCCCAATATGGGCTTATCCCCGTATGGTTAATCCAGGGTCACAAGGTCACACAGGTTCTAAATTCGGAGACTGAAACGAGCCGATTTGGTTCGGCTATACTCGACCGTCTAATCATTGTTTTTTTTTTCGAGACGCTCGTGAGACGCGTTATCGTAACGCGTTCAATGTCCCACGAACGTCTTTTAAATATCCGTTGCTTCTTCAGATGAGTTGACACTTTTAACATTTAACAGAGTTCACCAAGTACTGCTTATCAGCGTCTTTCTCCTTTTACCCACTGCCATTCAACCTGAGAACAATCGCTGGTAACACCGCTAACAGTAGTAAGTAGTAGCTGAACACTGTCTGTTGTGTAACTCACACACAATATCAAATCGTTTGTTAAATCCTTTTAATCCTATTTCATTGAACCTCCAAGTTGGCCAACCATCGAGACCCACGCGGCGCAGTGCCAAACTTGCCAAACTTGCCACACTTGTAGGGCAGGTGGTTTCACGGTGTTTAATGTTAGTACCGTCGCGGGTGAAAATTGGAAAAGTGTCAATATGCAATTTAGGTTCATTCCGAATGCTTTGTACAATCGTCTTTTCTCGAAAGGGAAATCTGTCTGATCTTTCCAAGATTACATTGCTGAGGGCATGTGAGCATGTCCAAAGATTCTTTCGCACCCAGATTATCACTTCATCGATGTGCTTTCGTTGACAGGCGTTACATTTTCTTTTGCTTTTAGTTAGCTTGGATGGTGAAGATTGGAACTATTGCCTTCGGATGCCCATCTTTCCAGTACCGATATAGATCGTTACATCAAATCTAAAGCTCTGAAACGTGTTGCTCTCTATATCTGTTCATCTGCATGAAAACAGCGACTACAGATTGTAGATATCAAAAATATATTTCCCAACCTTGACAGATAAAAGGCGGAGGTTTTCATCATGAAGGTCAGACCAGAAAGAGTCCACACCGAACAGAAGTTCTGCGGTTCAATCATGACTGTCTTCCAAGCATATTGCAGCAACGTCAGCATTATTCCCTTTCTTAATTTTCCAAAAGAACTCTCATGATATATTTCAGATCAATGACGACAATACTTGGCGTTTTGTGCTCACTTTCTCCGACTCCAGTGTCGCTGATGAATGGTGGCGCGCCGTCTCGGAAGCACCTGCTAATATCCCTGCTTCATTCATGCGCATCAACCCCCAGTTTTACACGCACAATCCGGCCGTGTTTAATGTCATCAACTTTTTCACGGACGCTCGAACTAAAAACATCGCCCAGAATTTCAGAGGGCGTTTTTTCATGACATTGATCAATGATAGGGGCGGACGAGAAATTCCAATTGTCGAGAGCGTGAATGTCGCAAATGCAATTAGTGGAAATTGGTAAGATCGTCTTTCTGTCAATTTCACGTGTACTGATTTCCATGTACAGGTTCTTTATCCGTTCCACCGCTGACCCAACCCAGTTCTGGTATTATACCCCAAGGAACAACGCTTTCACAGTTTCCAACACGGGGCGCACCCGATTCCGCATTACTGCCCTACAAACCAATTTACCAGGCCAGGTCCTCATTGGCAGCGATATCGTCAAGCTCGAGATAGAGCGCACAGAATACATTGTCAATATTGATAAATCCGGTCAATTACGACCTGGAGACGGTGCTTACGGATTTCTCTTCGGCAAATTGAAGTATAAGAACATTTCGTTTAATGATTCTAACGGGCAGTTGCAGGACGTAAGCGATGCGGCCGAGGGCTCGGGGTGGACTTGGGAATTGGTGGAGTGATGACACTGACATCAAATGATGTAGTTTTAACGAAAGTAAATAATTCGACCGTTGAAATTGATTATGTTGGTTTCATCAAATTTATAACTCGAATCGTGAGCGTGTCGGGCACTCCTTAACCTCATCTCAATAAGTATACAATTGTTAAGAACGTAAATTGGAGAGACAGTAAGACCAACTCCATTATCATAACTGTAGGGAGTTTTATAAGTCCGGAAAACTGGTTCCTAATAATATCAAAATATTCACATGAGTGTCGATATTTATAGGTATTAATATCCTAAATCCTATTCAAGGATTTTAATTTCTGTGTGCAATAACTCGGTACAGCACAGTTGTTTGAAGACTAAGTCCCCGTCATCACCATAAATGGTTTTTGAATGGACAACTTCTTTTCTACATTAATGCCACGATTTTGTGGAAATCCAGACAAGAATTACTTTGATGTCTGGAAAGAGCAAGACCATAATAGTAATGAAGCGAACCAAATCAAAACAGTATAAAATGAAAAGGCTCTTTGGTGTAAAAATGGGCTCCGCCTTAGACTAAGACAGTGGCTGCATCTTTAAGATCGATTGATTCTTTGAGCATGCCCGTCTTTCAAGCATACTGCAGCAATGTCAGTCATACTACACGTCCTCAGGCTTTTCTCAATGCTTAGGGTTTACCCTTCCCTAGATTCAAGACGACGCTACTTGGCGTCTTGTTCTGACTTTTCCTGACTCTGGTGTCGCAGACGAATGGTGGCGCGCTATCTCAGACACATCGAACATTGCTTCCTATTTCACGCGTATCAACCCACAATTTTACACTCATAACCCGGGTTACTTCAACCTCTTCAACTTTTTCAATGACGCTAGAACCCAGAGTTTCGCCCCTAATTTCAAGGGGCGGTTCTTTATAACATTGATTAATGACAAGGGCGGGAGAGACATTCCTATTTTGCGAAGCTTGGATGTAGCAAACGTAATTAGTGGAAACTGGTGTGTCATTTACGGGCAAGGAATAAAAATTGACTTCCCGATACTTTGCCAGGTTTTTCATTCGCTCCACCGCCGATCCTGCTCTTTTCTGGCATTACTACCAGCACAATCAAGAGCACAACATCAGTATGTCCAGAACTGGACGCTCCCGTTTTCGCATCAGTGCCGTAGAGGCTTCTGTGGCGGGAAAAGTGCTCATTGACACCGACCAGATCACGATTGAAATCGCACGCACAAAGATGTTAATCAATCTTTCCAGTGACGGCCATTTATTTGTCGATGACAACGCCCATCAATTCTCGTTTGGTGATTTTAAGAGGCATATTGAATACAACCAAGCAACTGGAGGGTTATCTCATGTGGAAGATGGAAGCTTTGGCTGGAACTGGGAGTTCGTAGAATGATACAATTATACTGTCGATGATAACCCCCCATTGACACTAACTAGTACTAACATGACCTTTGAATTGTGTCCAGTTTTCCCCCTTGAGAATGTGTAATGCTCCTTCGTAGTGTTGTCGATGAAGTTACTCGTATTCATATTCATTCGCAGAGATCAGACTATCGAGATTTTCGATGATGGATAATGAAAACCCTGGGACCACGCGAACACATCTCTGGCGGTATGATAGTCAACAAGTATGTTTTAAAGTATGTCATCATAGATACACCATATATTATATACCTAGAGCATAGAAATATAAATACTGTTTGTTCTGACATCGCCGATCATAGTCATGAGCTTGAAATGTTTCAACGACAAGGAACCTACATTAAAATGAAAGTTTTACCTTCTAACGTGAAGAGTTATTGGGAAACCTTCGTGGGGCTCAAGCCACGTTTTAGCCCCTTCTGTTATCTGATGGCAACGAATCGTTATTGATTTGAACGGACGTCCTGCCTGGCATCGAATGTAGGAGCATACAGAAAGCATTTGTGCATATTGCTCATCTAATTTTGCGTGTTCCTGAAGAACGTCAATTTTCAACTCCGACAAGGATGAGCAAGGAAACATGTGTTTTGACGGGTCGGTGTACCAGGGACCGGGACCAGGACCGCTTTCGTCAGCGCTTACAAGATGCTTTTATTGACTATCTGTTGGTCCAAGCCTGGTTGCTCGGGTGGGTTTGAGTAGTGAGGTATTAGCGCCCTCAAAAAGCAGGTCCGCAGCGAATGGTCCAAAGTCCTATGTGCATTAGAGTGGTCGACACACAGATACTCCAAATTTACCAGCATGACGAAAAGACTGTTAAAAGTCCTGTATTCCCATCGTTCGGTCATCAAATGTAGATGTGTGATATTTGATAATTCGAAAACTCGCAGACAATTGAGGAGATTCTCCGCAGAATCGTGAGTATTGTTGTATCTTGCTATGAATGTTGAATTCCAATCACCGCGTGGATAGCGTTCGAAAAGTTCTACGAACCCTTCGTTCCAAATGGGACATAACGACAGAAACGTTAAACGGCGTCGGGCAAGAAACCGCACCAAGGGCGTTGTGTAATAGAAGTCGTGAAGATTTACGCTGGGGGCCAGGATATAAAAAAAGGTGTCCTCGAAGGGAAAAACAACGTGTTTGAGAAAGAGATTTGCTATATCAAGATTTCCCGCAAGATATAGCTGCCGCAGACGCGGCAAGTGAATTTGTCGGTCGGAGGATACAGGAGAGATAGTCGTTGGGTTGGATTTTCTCCATCCAAGTTCAAAAACGTGAAGGCAAGGTGACAGTTCGAGAAGTTCGAGAAGAATATCGCCAGAGATGACTGTTTTGACTTCTTCATGGAGATGAAGATTGTACAAATCTCGGAACAAAGGATAGGACAAGGTTTGGGAGAAGTCAACGTAGAGCGGTATGTTCAAATGCTTCAAATTAGGGGCAAATCCGGCAAAAAGAGTTTGAAGGAATTTCTTCCCCGCAGTTTCTCCTTTTCCCTCAATATGGAGACAGAACGTTTGTAGTATGGGCGCAGGACTCCGAAGATACGAAAAAATCTGATCTGCTACTTCGTCCGATATCTCTTCAGAAAGAAAGTTTATTTGAAGTACTCGGAACCTGCGCATTTCTTTGAAAATAGAAGGCAGTACGTTCGGCATGTATGATTCGGATGCTCGTAGGTCGAGAAGATGATCAAACAGTTCCACGTACAATTCCAATGTGGCGGATTTTGATCGACAAAGCATTTCGTGTATCACATCGGAAGACATATGTGGGATCCTAAGGCATGTCCACATGGTTGGGTCGGATAACAGTACGGTCCTCCACGAACGACAAACATGCGAAGCGGCAATTGGGGGTAGAATTAAGGTTGAGCTGAACGAAAGCTGAAATGGCTCATAAATATTCGAGATTTGTATAATCTGTCTGAAAATCTCGTGCGGAAAACGCTCGAGCATTGCAAGAAGAGTGAGAAAGCAAAAACGCGTAAAATGTCACATGTTACATGTTACATGCGTGATCGGACGGTTAAAATAGCTTCCGTCGGTCTGTGCTGAGTCGCTGACGACAACTCTGAAAAACAAGTACTACTTTAGTAGTTCAAATTGGCAAGTGTTGCTTAAGAAGAATTTATTTCTGGCTCTGACAAATAAAATAGATCTCGATTCTCTTCACGTGAACATAGACTGATAAAGTTCATGATCCGTCCGTCTATAACGCTATGGGTTTTCGACGAATAGTACAACGAGGTAATTTTCCCAATCAGGTGGGGATGTGATATTCAGGAACCTCGAATTATCAAATAACCGCATTGCTCAAGTATTTGACACTTTGTCGATCAATGGTCCATACGGCGCAGATACCTTCCCCTCCCATCGCGGCTAATGTCACAAAAACCCGGAGGGGTTTATAAACCAACCCGAGTTTATAAACCTTTATAAACTCAATGCAATGTTAATTTGTATTTATATTTCAATTTCACAATGCATTTTATTCCCTGTGCAATTTATTTTCGGGTCCTTTCTCCAATAAATGTCCTGCAGCTTCGCCTAAGCTATGATCGGGTAAAACTCATTCATCGGCTAATTGCTAATTGTCTCTGTAGCATGAAAAAAGAGGATGGTCTGTGCGCAAGATCAAGTTTTTATATAAACTCGGGACTTGGTTGAATTTTCAAGTCGTCCTTGTTGCCTCGATTAGTAGTCTATTAGTAGTAGTAGTAGTAGTAGTAGTAGTAGTAGTAGTAGTACTAATAGCAGTAGTAGTAATAGTAGTAGTCTAATAGGTAGTGTACTACTTGTATCGGACTACGTATGTACATCTGTATCTCAATAATATAATATTTTTATAACTACTTTAACATGTGATTCGAGATTAAAGAAAGTCAAGTTCCAAAAAAACATAATCAAGGCGACATTGTATTGAAAAACTTGTTGATCTAGTTTATATAGCTTTATAAAAGCTTTGAATTTTTTTCTAATGGTTTATAAACTTCCCCGACATTTACGTTTTTTTTGGGTTTATAAAGGTTTATAAACCTCTCAAGGTTTTTGTGACAATTAGCCTATCATCTTAGGGTTTCATGTTTCTACATACTAAACCTTTAGTGCTGCCCTTAAATTCCTTAATTCGGGAGAGGATTCATTGATCCATTCGATGTCACATGGATTGAGTCCTGAAAATGGCTTCCTTGATGGAAAAAAAATGACCCGCGCTTTGATAGAAAGGCATCCAAGGATTGGCTCTTCGCACTGTTATGGCTATCGTGAGCCGATATTGAAGACTCAACATCAACATAGAATGCTTCGGAAACCCCCTTTCTCCTGTCGCTTATCGCCTCTCAAGTTCGTTATCTATAATGATTTCGTCTATACTTTTACCAGTAACATACAGATATGACAGAAAAAAGCGCGATTTTCTTTCGAAGTCTATTATCTTATTCAAAGTTCACTCTGGCGACGGTCTTGTAGAATTGCTCTCCGTGGATCTTCGCTAACTCAAGTTCCAATTCGCTAGGTTGGCGAGAGCCATCGGCGCCCTATTGTGACGAATCAATGTCAGAAGACCATGCACTTTTAGTATAGGAAGTGAAGACGTGACGTACAGCAAAGGAACCGGCGCCCCACGGACCTCCACCATGAACTTCAGAAAGGTTGGAGTGCAATGGCATCGTGTGCCTATAGCCTAAAGGGACGAAAATGATTCCATGGTGTGCCAGAGTTCCCACGGAATGCAAAACGGTAGTTTCCTGACCCCCACCTGGCGTGCCAGTGGAAACAAACACGCTAGCGTATTTCCCGTGCAACGCCCCAGTAGCCCAGAGCTGACCAGTCGCGTCCCAGAACGCCTTCCACTGCGCCGGGAAGTTACCGTATCGTGTGGGGATGCCGAAAATGAAAGCATCATAGTTTGTCAAGTCGTTGGGTGCGATGACGGGATAGTCGGGTTTGGGAGGAGCGTGCATCTTTGCCAAAATTTCTTGCGAAAGAGTTTCAGGGATTCTACAAACGTAGCGTTAAGTTAATTTGGTACTCGTCCTGACGAGGATAACGCATCCAACAAGCGGTTTGTTTATACTCACTGATGAATATTAGCTTGACCGCCTGCGGCTTCGACACCAGCTTTCACGGATTTCGCCACTATGTAATGTTGACAGAGAGATCATTAAACGTGATTCAAGAAATATCAGGCAACAAAATATGGCGTACTAGTGGCGATGTGGCCGTACATCGAGTAGATGATGATAGCAACCTTATACCGCCCAACAGAAAGTCAGCAGCTGAAGATGGTAATTATGACTTTCCTTACTCTGGGAGCCATGGGCGACGGACTAGAATTTAGCAGAAGGAGTCAATGAAGGGAGATTGTGTGTGAGGATGGGAAGACAGAAGACCTTCTAAAGGGTTTATATATCGCCAGGCTTATGTATGCAATTGGCTTGAGGCGAATGGATTATCAAACAGTTAGTAAGTCGAACCGCCATTCGTTACAAATGTTGATACCCGTTGTTACGAAGATGTTCATCTTCTGATGTTCAATGTAATCGAACTCTATACTTCAGGTTGACTTTATTAAGCACACGTGAAGACACAGTTCGCTTGCACTTACCATAATTAGAAAGGTTTTCCTCCGTTCTTGAAGCTTTTCCATTTATGGATCATTTTACGCATGCTACTAAACATTTATGGAGCTAGATTTCTCTTGGAGCCTAACCGCGTTCTTTCTGTATAGGCCCAGACGTTCTTTTTGTTTGTCATCTCAGAGCCAAAAAGGTTTCGACACGGTTAGGACCTTATGGATGCCCCTCGTTTGCGTGCTTTAGCACGGTGCACACATCATACTTTGTTAACGTGTGCATCAATAAATTTTCGGCTTAAATGGCCGCGAAGAGTAATCCTTCTTGGTTTGAATTTTTTTTAAATAGGCTTTTACTTCCAAATGAGATCTCATCTATAATAACACATCTCGAATGTTCTGTGATACGACATTGACAGCTGTTCAATTTTTCGAAGCTCAAAGCTTCTAGTACTACCTGCTTAGGAGGGAAAAAACATCACATGGAGATTAAACGCGGTTTTAAATATACATCCTTGCGCCATTTGCGCAAAGTTACTGTAGAACGACTGGTTATCACACTTTGATTTAGGCTAAACGGTTCCTAGTAGAAAATAAACATAAACTTAGAAACCCTCAAATAGTTTTAAGGCACATCTTTAGAATTCGTGTACAATGAGGAATGACGAATACCAAGCTTGGGTCACGCCACCTATTTGAAATCAGAGAAGTCCCCATTCAAATGGTTGCGAAATTTATTCAGTATATTGTTTTTGTTCACATATGTGAATGTTATTAAAGAAATGACGCAGCCGGAGTATTTGTTTCAGAGATACTGTATTAGTATCACGAACTGACGTTGCTCCACTGCCCTAACGCTCAGTTTAACATATTTGGTGTCTTTATGACCGGAGAGTGATCATCCGCCGGCCAGGAGTTGAACCGATGAACATCGTAATCTTCCTTCCCAATAAAGTAGTATGTTCTATAGTTCCGAACATCTTGTTCAAAAGACGGTGCGATCTTCCTTCTTGGGAGAGTCAGGTGAGACGCGAATGGGTGGAAAGAGCCGAAAGGGTCCTTAACTGAGCTTATCTTGATCTGCCATTCTCTGACAGATGTGCGGGGGGCCGCGTCAATGATCACCTGAGCTGACCGATAAAGCCACTAATCATAGTTAGCACGTCGTCTTATGCTAGAACAATTGTAAATGGGGTAACGCATGGTTATTAAACGGTTTGAAAGAATAAAATAGAAAACGCCCACCTGTGTAAGCCTAAAGTTTTGTTCAAAACAAAAGGCCATTCGCGGAACCATAACCTCTGTTCACTGACAACTTGAAGCAACCGCGAGTTAAGAAACGTTGATAAGAAGAAACGGAGATCGGAGTTGAATTGAACCAAGGGCTGAAGCGATACTAGATCATCCGGCACAGCCACCAGGAATTCGCGGGTTCCGGTTTGACGCCGTTGAACTAGATTCTGAAAACAAGTCCAAAACTTGGATGCTTTAAATATAATTATACGGGAGAACTGAATGGGGATTGATATTGGAAGTAGATAGTCTCCTATTGCGCAATCCAAGTTTCCCAATGAAATATTGCTATAGCACCAAAGCAGGTGGACCGTGGGTTGTCAAAGAATGAGAGACCGACATTGACGTTTTTGACTTTGACAGAATGGAGCCGGTACATCATCATTCAGTAGTGGTAAAGACAGATGACAACAAAAAAAATGCGCTCGGAACAAATTCATTGTGCTCACCTATGAACGATATCGTTGTCATCACCAAGAGGTGGTGTGGACCACGATGGACCATTCACGCTATGTCACATGCGTCACCTTTTTTGTAAGAAACTTCCAGTAGGACTCGAACCCAGCCCAAGTCTAAAGATCGCAACTTCCAATCACCTTCGCACTATATTTCTCAATCTCAGATAAGTTCTTCGTTTCACCGGATAATTTTATGGCCGCTGAACATTTTTTATCGTCGCTATTTTTGAGACTGAAGATCACAAGTCTTCCTTTATCAACTCTTTATTTTTCGTAGGTCTTATTTAAAAGGTTAATCTTCATACACATCACCGCTGAAGCGACCACTTGCCAGATAGTAATTATAATTCTATCTGGCTGACTGAAAGCCACCTATCAAAATTGGATACATGGAATACGACAGGATCGTTGAATCCACCTCATTAGAGTGGTTTAAACCTCCGTGTTCAGCTCCGTTTGGGTATTCGCCTATATGATATACAAAAATGCGGATACGACCCTGATAATCCGAGAAAGCGGAGTCCAAACTCTATGTCAGATCTCAGGCCCAGGCTGCGGGGTTAGTTTCGGTGACCGACAGTGCACACCTTGCTTTGCCACCACAATCACTTCAATGTTTGATCGCTTCCCATACGAGATTTTCAAGAAGATAATACAATATTCGTTTCCGCGTCACCAAAGTCGTTTACTTGGTGAATTTATGGACGAAATAAGCTACCCTCCCATCGGGGCCTCTCATGTTTGTCGTTCATGGAGAGAGGCGCTGTTATCTGACCCAACCATGTGGACATGCATTGTAGTCCCAAAAATCGATAAAGGCCAGACGGAGGAGTTTCTACTTCGGTCTGGTTCTGCTTCACTCAATGTGTTCGTCGATAAGATTGGCGAGTTGGACACCCATGCGCTTGCTTCTGTCATGCAGGAGATACACAGATTTCGGGTACTTGAAGTAGATATCCTTGGGAGTCGTGGCGTAAGGACGGTACACCAAACCCTATCATCTCTCGAACACCCCGCGCCAAGGCTAGAATATTTGGCTTTTCACGTATACGCACTTAGATTCCTTGAAGATCAAGCGTTTCCTCGAACGCTGTTTTCTGGAAACACCCCTAATCTCAGACACGTATATCTATACCTTTTAGAGGGTTTTCAGAGATATTTTTCTTCTCCGCTTTTTCAAAACTTGTCCGAGATTCAACTTCAAATATGCCACACCACACTCGTTAGCTCTGATGCTTTTTTCGACGCTTTCGAACAATGCCCGCACCTTCGCATTCTTGGTATCCACGCGACGTGTCACAAACCCACCGCTTCCTTATCAACCTTATCGAGGCGACAGGTCCACTTACCTCATCTACAGCGACTCTCTCTTCAAGCTTTTTACGTGGAACCCGCATTCGTCGCAGCAAATTTTGTCTTCCAGTCCCTCATATTCCCACTCGATAATCTCGAATTTGATATTCGAATTCATGGCTTTCATCCAGAACGATTCGGCGTGGAATCATTATCGCAACTGCTTGTACAACAACGCTACACACAACTGTCCCTCGAATTCACTACGAAAGACACAGTTGATGTGTTGTTCAGTGATCCTAAGAATGATCGATCGTTTGCCACGAAATATGACATTAACCAGAATACCGTGGACAGCCTTATCGATTTCTTGAGGATGTTTGTACTGTCAGATATCACGTATCTGTACCTAGGCTATGCGCCGTTCAACGCTACGATGCTCATGGATCTGTTTTCCTCACTCAAGAAACTAGAACACCTACATATTGATCATGGAATCCCGAGCGACTTTTCAGATGTGTCCGATTCACCACAAACATCCTTCCTGATGGCACTGATGGCACACGCTCGGATGACTTCAAACCCTACTACTCAATTCAGCTCAAATGACGGATTGCATCCTTCAGATGCGGATGGAACAATGCTTTGTCCTTCTCTGAATACATTGGAGATAGAGGTTTACCCGGACGATGATTTCAAATTGGATGAGTCATATGCTGAAATGATCTCCAATTATGCCGATTTTCGACGACAAGCGGGACGCTCATTTAAAGCGATAAAGGTTACTATTGTCAAAGCAATGTTAGGGGAAGAAGCTTTGGTGCAATTGCGGTCCCTCGAAGGTTTCTCCTTTACGGATTTGACAGATGATTGGTTGGAGGTTCTACAATATATGGAAAAAAGGAGGCTGTAATTTGATCTTTTCGGTGAATATTACAAATTCTCAAGGAAATGAAGGTGAAGACATATTTTGATATTGTTTCCTCGGACCTAATATTGTCCGAGTGATGGTAGTTATGCTGAATGAAGAAATGTACAACAATTTATCGATGAACATGGTGCCAAAGATTTTATAAAGGCCTTTTTTTGCTCTTAATATTAAACGATTCGTCTCATAATCTCAATGTTAGCCAAGCGACGCGGCATGTAATGTCAAATGTTTTCCAAATCGAGATAGGATTTCATAGATGGAGACCGACTCAATCTTTAAGTAACAAGGTTTAGGGTTTGACGCTTAGCGCTTACTAGTAGGGGTTAAAGAGAACAAGATAAATCGGTCTTTGTTCCGAAATCCATTATGTCCGGGTCAAAATCCCTCGGACATGAACCCTTTTAATTTAGATATCAAAGTTAGACAAAACAACGTGCGAGGGATTGGGCATCTCCAAACGCCTCTCATAAGTTATATCGCTGCTCCATTTCATAATATCTGTACGCTGATCTTGTTGGATTATATATTCTGTTTTTATTCCTTTCCTTTTCTTCCTTCATTTCTATCTTAGTAAGCGATACATTTCCACAGCTTTTGTTTCATGATTCTTCGCCTTGCAGCGTCACTAATCATCCACTGGCAGCACCAATATAATTTCGAGTTATAATACATATCGGCTAGTTTGAAATTTTTAAAAGGCCGAAATTCTGTATGGTCCAGTCATGGTTGATCCGCGGTTTGCCCGGATTGAACATTTGGAGATGAATGAACTCCTTTTTTCTGATAACAAAAATGTGTGATATTCTATTCTAAAAAGTATACAAATTGTTTTAGTATGACACACATCCTATTCTAAAATATACTCCTCGCACCCTGGGATATATATTCCCCAACCTCACTTCTTCCCCTAAAACCCATTTTGCTTCGTTTTCATTAATCATTACCACCTCACTTCTTCTCAATTTTCCCAGAAACCTTAACCTTCGCAGGAGTCCAAATCCACATGAAAGCGATGATAACCCTGAATCCAGTACCAATTCCGAAAGTTCCGGCATCTCCAATCTTGTCAAGTAGGGCACGTCCTACGAAACCACCCAAGAAAAGGGCGGAAACAGCGATGACTTTTAGGTCCCGCGAACGAACTAATTTTGGTATAAAAAGAGAGGGTTCCGCCATCAGTTCGCACCAAACGGTAGTAAGAACAACTAAGAGAAGAATAATCAGCAAAGAAAGAACGTCATCGTTCAAAGCTAAAAATAAGTACTTGTGGTGGCGAATTGGGTATTTACTCGTTTACCCATGATTCCTTGTAAACCCATACTTGCACTAGCCAAACCAAGAGCAATATATCCTTCAGCATTTGTCCATGTAGCATGAGGAGTGCTGAAACTGGACTGTCTTCCTTTGAATAAGAGAATCGCAGCGGCCATAGTGAACAAAGCTTGCAAAAATGTGCCGAGGAACAGCCAAATCCGCGACTTTGAGCCCATTTTGTCGCCAATGCGTCCTAAGAAAGCACCACCCAAGAACGATAAGATAGATGTGAGCGACTGTCGGTCTATGATCCGAAAACTCGGGCCCGGAACTTCTGAGATTGCAAATAAACGTGCGATAGCTAGCGAAAGCTGTGATCACATAAATGTAGGTGGTTCTTTTTAATTAGAAGGTACTTTAGATACGGCTGTTTGAAAAATTTGAATCACCTCAATGGTATTTCCCTGAGTGGAGTGGGCTCGGTTAATTATAGAAGCAGAGTCTTCGCTGAATCAAAAACTGACCGTTTGGAAGCCACACCAGACAGATACTGCGGTAAATGTGAGAGAGTCACTATGAAACCAAAAGAAATACGTCAAGCCTCTGAAACGAAGGTGAGATTTTCCAGAACGCACATGAAGCCAGTCATGAAGCAGTAGCATGCGAGAGGAAGACTCGATTGGTCGGGATCGACATCTGCCCACAAATGCTCTTTAATCCGCATGAGTTGACTATTATGTTTGACCGGTTCAAGAGGTAAAGAGTCCATATCTCGGGAATCCCTCAACGTCCGGTTCTCCTCGTCATTTTGGTATTTCATCGAACCTGAGCTCGTAGTCATATCGTAATGTGATCCGGTAGGGGGTTTGAACCGTGTCCAGATGGGAGTGGGAGACAAACTGGCTGGGGAACACGATATCTCCACGCACAGCAGTATAAATACAAAAAGTCTGGAGGAGGGTATCGGGTAAACACGGGAATCCGAAAGTCAAAACGAGTCGGCGGACAAAAATTTCTCGTTTTGGGGAGGTTTTGTCACGCGTTATGCGTGACGGAAACGCCCATAACCACAGCCATCATGCCACGCTCTCTGCCTATTCAGGTCATTCTTCGTTAGACGGATTGATGCGTGACTCATGCCACGCTGATGGAGGGCGATGGCGACCAACGTTCATGAGCGTTTGTTCATCTCGGCTTCCTTGGCGCAACGGAATTCCGACTTTTTCAACTGCTTTTCAGCTTTATGGCGCAAAAAAAGTGTTCTGGATTGGAACATGGTACATAAATTAAACAACCTGCAGGGACACCGACGGTGTTCCTTGAAAACTTGTTCCAGAAAGGAATATCGACAATCACCCTGACTGAAGTTGAAGCCTTCGTAACTGTGGTTCCTCAACATAATTAACCCAAGCGGGCTATTCGCTCTATCATAGTCAAGTAAGTAGCTTCTATCTTCGCAAGGCGTATCTCGCTCTATCAAGCTGTTCGTCCATTTCATTAACCAAATCCTATAGCAAGATAGAACTCTTTGATAAGAAACTTGCCAAGATATGAAAACAAAACCCCACGAACTGGCAGACCGCATGGTATACAAGAACACGCAAGAGAAAGGAGCTATCCCATTTCCTCGTCCAATATACTTTCAAATGAAATGAATGAAAATCTCTGATGGCTTCATCTACGTTGGAAATGATTCGGAAGCTTGGTAGGGAAAAAAGCTGTAGCATTCCACAAAGAAGCTCCGATGAAGAAAATTATGGAACGGACGTGCCTTCCGCTTCGGTATTAAGTTACAGCCGGGTTCGTTTTCAAAATAACTTAATGTACGTACATATGATCTCATCTGTAGGACGTAGGACTTCTATGCTGCAGAGAGCGTTCTGATTACGCAATACCTTAAGACGTGTTTATCTAGCTTCCGACAGACGCCATTGTGCGTTTGGTATTCAATAGTCCCAGTGTGGCATGTCCTAGCCTCGAGACCAGGCCGCGTGACAGCGTCACCTCCCCGGCTCCTTTTGGAAGGTGGAGAAGCGTCGCGAGGGGAGGTTCCGCTGAACGAGGCCTGGCACAAATGACATTGGCACCCCTGGTGACACCCCAAATGTCACACGTCCGGGGTCCGTCTTCAGCCGCCTCCCAGACTATTTTCACCTTTTCTCCCAATACTCTTGTAAATACTGTTGATGTTTAGGTCGAAATATAAATTTATTATTCAAATAAGTTTGACTGTGTCATTTTTTCAAAAAAAAACGCGATTGACACGTCAGGAAGCCTCATTACCACCACTTCCTTCCTTTCTCACTTCCTCGAAGTTCCTTCCAAGTCTCCAGTACTCATCCTAGGTACTCTCAACCAAGAGAAACAACATGAACATGCAAAGACCAATTTCCAAAGTTCGCCATGTCCTGGCAACCATGAAAGATATTAACTTGAATCTTGCTGACTTTCTGTTCTGGCTGAGTTATGGAGATAAAGAGTGCATTAGTGACCGGACCATTCAAGCAGCACGCACCGGCTTATTGCATAGCCCACAACTTCCCAAGATACTAAAAAACTGGTTTAACCCACCAAATCGATCTGACAATTACACCATTGGTGCACGGCCCATATTAATTCAACTTGCTATCGAGTGGCTAGATGAAATAGTCAAGGATGAGTTCAAGAAGATATGCTACCATATACAAACCAAGCAGACCATTACTGAAGATGATTTGTTGTCCACCTCCATTGCTGATATTGAAAAAGTGTGCGGTCAGCATGCTCCACATTTGTGTCTCATTCTTAGAAACTTCGCGACTACACCTAAACAAAGAGAGATATCACTCAAAAATCCTACAAGGGTAAGAATACATTGTCCATTCTGCTTGACTAAACTCACCTTGAAATGAAGTTTATAATTATTGTTATATGCATGTTTGCATACCGCCGCTCTGGATGTAATAATCGCCTACAACAATTATTATCATTGTACTGGGCAGCATGTGGAATGCCAAGTAAACCAACTTATCTTCTACACTCCATTGGATTGGGCATGAGTCCTAGTTGGACATCCACTGCGATTGAAAAATTGAGCAAAGGTTGAATTATCATTGTAAATTGTATTTACATGCTGACCTACTAATAGATGCAATGGCTCGTGTCATCAACTGGGTTAAAGACCGACCATTTGCAGCAATGCATGACAATATCAACATAGCACAGAAAGTCAGCTCACAGAGAGTTGACAATCATAATCAATTCGATTCTGGAACTGCTATGACGATTTTGCCACTGCCTGCATATTTGGCTCCCATTCTGGAAAATACGCAACGTCGTATTAACAGAGATCAATGGGTACGAAGATCAGAAAGACCAATGCTCACATTCAAACAACTAGAATTCAAAGCTCAAGAAACGTCACAGTCTGTTAAAGAAATGTTTATCTATCATATTCATCAATTTCTACTTGACCATCCTCAAATGAGCCAGTTAAAAGCACGTGTTAACTCAACTTTACTTGCTACGCTGAAATCGGTAGATGAGCTTGGTTGCGAGCCGACAATATATTGGCCACTGCGCACAGCATACATTGACGAAGCAACATACCAAGGAACTTCTAATGTTATTGAAGACCTTCTCAAACAGATTCACTTAAATTCCAACAAGGAGAGTCAACGATTGGGAACAAGTCGTCTCATACCATGGATTGGCGATCAGAAGACAGTATCTTTGATGCGCGGGCTTGCTGGAATGCGAGGGTGCGATTTGAATGGCTTGGAGAGGATGGATTGGTGCATCTTGTTGAAAGGCTGGTTCCATGAGCAAATGGCGCTGCAAAATCAAATATTGTGGATACATGGTGGTACAGTAGCTGGATCTGGGCTGAAACGAGACATTGCCAAATTATCAAGGATTGGGCTCTCACCAAAATCAAAACAGCAGAAACCAGATTTTCACCACCTTCATGAGCTAATTTGTCATGCGCTGCAAGCGCATATAATTGATTGCTGGAAAGAAATGGAGGGTGCAAGTGACTTGGATTCTTTACAAGCGAAGATTCGTGAGTGGACTGCTGAAGATATCATCAAAGCTGCACACAGATTATACAATACTTATATCCAACCCCCCCCGGCAAAACATGGACGACCAGGAGATAAAGGCGTGCAAGCAGACATAGCATGGACAAATGCATCACTGTTCATGCGTGATGCACTTATTTATTGGGAGCTCGCACATGCGATCAAACATGGGGATGTAGGAAGGATGGGAAATCTCACCCCAACACTATTAATGATGTTTGTTGGAGGTGGAAACGGGAATTACGCAACTGAACTGCTTGAAGAGTTACAAATGGAACTTAACGAGTTAACTCCTAATGAACTGTGGGCCATCCGGCACCATTGTTGGCTCGCAAATACAAAAGGCAAGAGGAATTCATTTCACCCTACGGATCAATTGCAAGAACATATCATACGATCAATCAAGTTTGCTCACATACCTACCGGCCCGAATATTTCATGGGAATTTATTGCGCGTATCACTCCCATAATTCCATTCCTAACCAAGACGAAGTTTCATGTTGAGAAAGAGTTTCAAACAGGTATAAAGGGCCGGAAGCATGCCAACGTTGATTGCACGCGGGATTTGGACACTCTCATCACCACATACAGTGCAGAACGATTGCACAAAAAGGATTCAGCCCGAATTTCACCGGATGCTTCAAGCACAGACGTGATGCGCAGGGGTTTCTCTTTACTCAGTCATGGGAGAACACTGTCAGATTGGAAAGCAGCCAGAGAAAAATATTTGCATTCATTTTGGCAGGACTGGAGCAGCCAAGAACAAGTAGATACAGATAACGAAGATGGAAATCATGAAGATGGAAGTGAGATAGGCCTTAGTAACAGCGAAGACGGAAGCTTGTGGGATGTAGAAGAAGATAGCGACAGCGGGGAATGGCTTGACCCTGTAGAATACTCAGGACATTGATGTTTATCAAAAAGGAAATGTACCTTTAAATGTTGTCCAGCTCTTCATCTTGGACTCTAGCCTTCTTAACAGGGCGTGGACGTGGACGTGGACGTGGGCGTTGACATGGCGTAAGTTCTGATCTGTCAGGACTGGGCATTGTTACATTTGTTGGGCGGGAGAGCTCGGAGTCTAATAAATTTTCGTTCAACTCCCATGTTGTGACACTGAAGGTTGAAATCATCGAGCTATTGGCACCTAAAGACCCGGAGTCACTGGGTGTTTGCATCTGCGCCTGAAAAACCCCAGTACCAGGGACATTAAAGACCGGAGTACGGCATGCGGAAGGTCTTGGTGGGCACTGCGCATTGACAAGTTCTCGAAGCTGAGTCTTTTTTGCAGCGGCGGCAGCCTTCTTTTGTTCGCGAGCAATCAACTTTTCTCTCGCGAGTTCTTCATCAACTTGTTCAACTACCAATAATAACTCGCCACCATACCGTTCAAATCCACCCCACTCTTGTCTGAGTTCATCAGCTTGACGAAGCCGCAGAAATTTGGCAACTCGTTGGATCATTTCATCATCGATAATGACGTCGACTGGCAGGTAGCTTCCTGAATATTCTCTTTCCCAGATATCGTCTCGCCACTCTAAAATCTTTTCTGAGATTCGCTTTCGCTCCTCTTCTTTGCGCCAAGCTTCGCCTTTCTTACGCTTGCCATTGTGATCTGGGTCCAAGACGACAGACTGTTGTGAATGGTGAGAAACTGGAATATCAGGAACGTTATCAAAGTGATCTGGGACAGGTGTTGCAGGGCGAGACATTGCGCTATCGCGACAAAAGTCGCAGCACAAAAAAGGATCAAGTTGCTCTAGTGGGTGCCGTCACAATCACCACGCGTAAGCCTATTAC
Organism: Phallus indusiatus; assembly: GCA_027605045.1. Taxonomy (NCBI): domain Eukaryota; kingdom Fungi; phylum Basidiomycota; class Agaricomycetes; order Phallales; family Phallaceae; genus Phallus; species Phallus indusiatus. Next base: position 77,514 of record JAQFWX010000022.1, on the reverse strand, counting down.
CAGCAATTAGTAACTAGTCACTCACCACGAATTCCCGAGTTCCCAAAATATTTATCTTGAATGACCCGACGGCAAGAGCCACCCATCACCCAATCAGCCATCCCCTCATCACACTTTAACTCGTCCTCAATTCCCACCTCCTGTGCTTCTTCATCCCTGCCTTTACTCTTCATTTCTTTCCTCTTTGTTTTCCTCCGTGAATTATTATGCCTACTCTCCGACACCAGGTGAGTAGCATCCCTCATCGCCCTGAAATCTTCAATTTTTTTCCTGAAATTTTGACGAGCAAATAAAATTGCGTGTCCGTTTATCATCGGAGACCTGGCTGCTCTCCCTGCGCGCTGCAACCACATGCTCAACGTCAGCGGGACGTCCCATTGAAAAACTCTCAAAATAAAAGGTATGTCACATCCCTATTCAACTCAGAAGTTGGCGCAAAACTAACATGTTAATTATAATTAGTACGCACCATCCCCGCCGCTTCCGTACAGAATAAGATCTTGATTTCTCCCGCTCGAAATTTTTCCATTACAGATCTTTTAGCGTTTAAGCTCCTCAGTGCATGATAAACAGCTATTAAGGATTTATCACGTCCTCGAAGCTGGGCCTGGATTTTTTCGTGTGCTTGGTGTGCAAGTTCGCGGTTGTCAAAAAACACCATCGTCGCCAGCAAGGGTTTCCCGGGTTCAGCGATAACCTCAAGTAGGTCTTTCATGCTCTTCATATCATACTTCATTTCCTTATATTCCATGAATATGTCTGGGCGGTCGTTCCCCAAGTTAATGACGTGTGTGTGAGATGAACTGTTGAGCAGCCGGCGGATAGTCCCAACATCTTCCGTAGCAAGGGTTGCTGTTGTCGCTAACCATGGCGTGTCTTTATTGATTAGAGCACGTATCTCTCCGATTCTTCCCCATGCCGGACGAAAGGCCTTGCGCTTTCCATGTGGTAAACCCCATTGTAACATGCAGTGGGCTTCATCAACGACTATAAGACCCCACAGGCTGGTAAATCGGGCACTTGAAATCAGAACGCGCCATTTTTTACTGTCCAAGACTAGCTCTGGTGAGGTTATTACAATTTCGAAACAACCGCGCTCGATTTTCTAAACAGGTTCAGCGAAATTCCTATGATATTTCCACACGCGCCATACCTTCAGCATCTCATTTGTGCAATTATTCGCGTTCAAACCAACAGCCCGAAGACCCCATGAGCAAAATGTTTTGGCCTGGGCTTGTAAATGAGTTTATTTTTATCTATGAATAAAGTGAATACTAACCTGATCTTCCTCCAAGACATTCAATGGTGAGAGTACTAGGACCGGCTTACCAGTAACCAGTCCTGGCAGCACAAAGCAGAGAGACTTGCCAGAGCCAGTCCGGGACAACAAGATGATGTCTTGTTTTTTTAGTAGCCTCAACGCCACATCAGTCTGCCACGACTTAGGAGCGAACGGCAAGCGTTGTCGGCACTTTTCCTCCAGAGTCTGCCATGCACCTTCGTCTACTGTAGTGTCATTGGGTATGCTTGGTTGAATGTTTTCGGTATTGGAGATCGTTCCTTGCTCATCCATATCAAAGATTGCGTCTGTTAAATTGTCGCTTAATGGTCAGGAATGTTGAGCGCAAGTGCTGAGATGGAGGAGGTGAAGAAGAAGTGGTGGTAATGGCTCAAGGACAGCTTTGCGGTTTTTTTCTGAATACTGTGACGCGTCAATCGCGTTTTTTTTTGAAAAAATGACACAGTCAAACTTATTTGAATAATAAATTTATATTTCGACCTAAACATCAACAGTATTTACAAGAGTATTGGGAGAAAAGGTGAAAATAGTCTGGGAGGCGGCTGAAGACGGACCCCGGACGTGTGACATTTGGGGTGTCACCAGGGGTGCCAATGTCATTTGTGCCAGGCCTCGTTCAGCGGAACCTCCCCTCGCGACGCTTCTCCACCTTCCAAAAGGAGCCGGGGAGGTGACGCTGTCACGCGGCCTGGTCTCGAGGCTAGGCATGTCCTACCCAACCCGATTCGGTACGGCGACTCTTCCTTTTGAAATATCGGCTTAACTCTACGCAGGCTCGGTCTCTTTTGAAGACGCGCGATAAACCCAATGAACTTCCTTGGGCTGTGTTTATACACCTATGTCTCCGAGTTCTAGAAAGTGCGGTTTTCCATATCACTGACAAAGGCAAATTCTCACAATTTCATTAAGCTTGGTATGTTTCATGTATTCATAATCTTAGAATCTATCTGCTTCAAAGTTTGGTGGTTAACGTTAATTCATAGCAGTATCATGGTATTTTTCCACAAAAAGAAGACCAATATCTGAACATCTTCAAACAAAGAAAGAACGTGAACAATCCGAACAATGATAACGATATCAGAAGTAGTATCGTGAGAAACAGCGACGGGATATGAGAAAATATGCAGGCGATTCTAGTATCACGCATCAAGCGCAAATGCCCAGTCTTGTGAAAAGTCCATTTGATGATATCTTATCCATTTGTACGTTATAGTTCCGAACGTTCCCTCGTAAGCGCAGCCTAGCCTGAAGGTTTTCTTCATAGTTTCTAAGCGAGAAATTCTTGGCCCCCGCAGCACATCCGACAAGGGCCAATGATTGCACCCATATTAAGTGTTTGTTCATCTCAACATTGCTTAGGTCGATCGCTAGTGTCGAAGAATCCGATCATATCACACCATTGTCAAGTTGTGTGCCATGGCGTTCATGAGCGCTTGCTAACACGCCAATTATTCTCTCGTTACACTCATTCCGTAACGCAACCACATCTTCCTGTAATGTAAAAGATCGTTCCTTATCTAACAATGTTCCGTCTTAGCACGAATGAGACTACGAAGATCGCAGGTTCTACGAAGGATAGCAATGCAGTCCGAAACCCATACGACATAAATTCTGGTGAAGGACATCAGCTAGTGATTACTTCGATCTTCATTCTTATATCTTGTTGAGAACGTGTGAGCTAAGATTTAATTTAATTATTTAATATTCCTAGTGATTCGCGGTCCCCGTCATAGATGGATATACCCTCAGAGAATTGTAGGGTATCCGTAGACAAACGGTCGTTAATTTTAGTCATCTCAAGCTAGACGAAGCCATTTACTGCCACCAAGTACAACCCTTTTCGCAGATCTCACAATATTATCATATCGGCCATTCATTAAGTGTAAGGTAAATGTTTATAGAATAAGAATGACTAAAGTGTTATTATGGATGCGAAAATGGTAAGCTACATAGACGTGAAGAAAAAAAAAACTAAAAGACGGGGGAAGTTGTAAACTAATTAATGATCGTTGGCCGACATCGAAGCCGGACTAGTAGTAAGACTCGTGCTACTCTTCATGCACGACTGATGAGGGGTATAAATGAACGATATCCATAGTATATCGCTCTAGCAAGTTCTCTCACTTTCTCCTGTTTGGACTCTGGCTCAACATATTTTCTTGACAGTACGGATTTCTCTTTGCGGCTTCCCTCGTTGGCTTCCTTTGAGCGATGGGGAGATCATCATTGGCAGTGTCGCCAGGGACAGAATTGCCACTAACACTTCGCGTCGGGGTTCTGACTTCAAATGCCTAACAATACGCCTCTCGTCAGTTCAACAATGCTTCAATAGCTATGTGTTTAAACCTACCACTTTCTTGGGGGTTTTACGATAAAACGGAGTGTAGTCAGGGACTCTGGTTTGAAAGAAATTGTCAGACATTGTTTATGGCATATAACGATTCAAAAAAAATTACCTCTTGCCGCCAGTGGTGCTTCGGGAAAGTAAATCAACCTTTTGTTCGGCGGTTTCGACAAATCGGTTTGGCTCGGGAGTTCGTTCACGATTGGTATTCCAACCCGGCGTAAGAGGGTAAGGATCCGGTTGTGGGGTATTTTCTCTAGTACTAACAGTACTAGCACTAGACGTAGAATATGCGGACGAAACAGGTGGACGAGGAGAAACCGACATGTCTAAAAACAGTTATGAGAATAACGGCCAGAGAAGGTAAAGATGTTGCGTACTGGTGGGAAGCCGCTGCGAAGGAGGAAGGCAATACCCACGATGCGACCCTTGGTTTGAGGAAGGGGGCTCATCATCATCTGAAATTGAAGGCGTTTGATATCGAGTGTAGGAATTGCTAGCATACGCGTATCCTGAGGAGCCGGAATATTTTATTGCCTTGTGATACCGCTCAAGTGATTCTCGCTCAAGCTCCTTCACGTTCCAATGCCTTGACGGTGGTTTATCTGTAAAAAAAATACTCGTCAGGGTATGATACAGTGAAGATTCATATTCAGCACTAACTCATGGGTTGAGTTTCACTACTAGTAGGAGTGGCACTAGTCGGGGCGTTGGCCTCATAAAAGTCCCTGTAAGGATCATCCGCCATCTCCGGAGGAGGCCTAGATGAATGAGAGAAATGGTCTGGAGGTGATTTATGTGGTGTTCGTCTATACGAAGAGTACAAATCTCCAGGCAGGGGTTGAGAAGAAGAATGTGATTGACTGTTTTTGACCGGTGTATTGAAAAAGTCCCCGCATCCTTCAAAGGGCGCTTTTTCATAATCCGACAAGTTTTTGTCGTCAGAATAATAGTCGGTGTTTGAGTTTCCGTAAGACATGGTGACTCTGAAGGCAAGTTTGAAGAACAAAGAAGATAGGGAAAGTGTTGGTTAGTTGGTTGGTTGGTTGGTTGGTTAGTTGGTTGCTTGATTCTGAAGACGGCAGGGAGTTATATACTGTGCTAGGTCACTGCGTGTCCTTTAACGTTGATTTGGACAGTGTCACTCATCTCTTGGACAAAGAAAAGAGTGAATATACCTGAGTCCGAACAACTGGACTAGGTAAATGAGCAAGTAAACAAACCCCTGGCCCGGCATCTGGTCCCTTATCAATTTGGTCCCTCAATTGATAAGGCGGGCGACATTAGATCAATTCTGTCCAATAATAGAGTAACACTGTCTAAGAGTATCGAATTTAATCCGCAAAGAGATCACCTGGTTCTTTGCTTGCACCGCTTTGAAGTCTTATTGTGAAAAAAAAAACATTGGAGAGTACAAACTCCTTTGGACTCGGATATTTCCGGGACAACTTGTCCGGGCTAATTTGCGCACTACTTGATAATAGTGCTAAAAGAAAGACGTAAAATTAAAATTATTCTCTCCTTGCATATCTCATATCTTACTGCTCGTCTAGTGGTCTCAGCCTTGCCACTGATCTGGTACGCATATACTGCCCGGCTTCAAGTTCGGGAAAGGCAACCTGTTTTACTAGCATACTGCGCTCTTCTTAGTCATTGTTGAGAGTGACCTCTTTCAATCAAATTTTGGCTGTAAAATCGAATGTGATTCAAAGTAGGAATACTACTAGGCTATGAATTTGGATTAAAGCAATTGCATGATTGCATCCCTTACCGAAGTCGATTTTCGTCAACTGGAAATTGGAATCAAAAGTTTCAACCTATACCTCTAGTGTGGATGATAGTTAGGAATCGAAAAGATGTTCGCAGAAATGTTCCAAAAATGTCGATAGTCGAGTCGATCACCGCTATACACTCAATTGTCATCGCTTCAGGTGGACCTTAAGTATGTTACCCATGAAATGTAAACAATCAGATTTTCAGTATTGTTCGTATCCTAAACACCACAACTATCGAAAGGTGTGCGCAATTTGAAAAAAAAAACTGTTTTCCTCGAGATCCTCCTCAATTTTCACTGGAGAAGGGATTTAGTGATAGGTGTTTCTTGAGTAGAGATCGTGTATACCTCCGGACTATAATAGCAAGTAAGCGTCCCGGCACCAATCGCACCATCTTTGCCGCGGTTAAATTTATCCGCTACAGCAGTCCAACCGGGACTGGAATATTGAAATTTCAAGCTGTTGTCGTGGCCAAAAGGACAATCCCATAGAACAACGCAAACCTGACCCCCGGACTGATCATCGATCAGTCCAAAGGATCCGGTGGTTCCAGTGGGCGACCAATCACGCCCGCAGGAGTTTATAGAATAATTGCTACCAGGCGGAATCAGCTTATTTTCTATTTGACTCGCAGGAATTTCGTTGTCTTTGCTATCTGCCAAGATTTCAGAAAGGGAGAAATTATATGTCGAATCACTTACCCGCGTAAAATTTTCCGTATGATAAAGAAACACGTACGACTTTTATGGTACGAGTTTTACTCTTGTTGATGATATCGAAAGATACCCATTGAGCGTGCCCGAGTGCCTTGGCAAGATCAGTTGTCATTGAGTTAAAACGGCGGTCAGAGTTTGAGGTAGAGGATCGGTTTGAAATCGGAAAATGTACCTTCAGAACAAAGGCAGTTCCACGAAACTAAGAAAGAGATCTGATTTTTAGACGAATACCACAGATATATATGGGTTTCCACAAATTTTAAATAGAGAATCATACGATAAAACTCAAACTGAGACTGTATACATATGTTTAGATGAGAAATGGTCTACCTACTAGTAGCCCTACCGCCATTCTATTCCACATGATACAGATGCCTGATTTTGCAACCGTGTACCTTATCTGAGATAAGAATACGGACACCACTGCAAGGATTGAAATAAATCCGATCCTCGGTGCTTCCATAAATTCGTGCTCAAGTATTTCAAACTCACAACGGGATATCGCGTAACCTGCAATAAAAAGACGACGATAAATTTATGAATGTGCTGTCGCTGTTTAGATTTAACGTCCAAATTTACTCGTGTGAAGATGCTATATCTATTGGGTTCGTTATCTTGTTCTTGTCTTTTATTGGTAAGGTATTGAGTTATCTCCGCCTGCTTTAAAACTTCTGATATTTTTCAAGTATGATGATTTTTGCTTATTTGGGAAGCCCGACACAATTTAGCACGCTGTGTTCGGGACTTATGTGGATGGTTAGTTTTGGTAACTCGTTCACCATAGCATGCTCGAACATACTACTTGTACAACGAGGTATACCTTGTTCCTTTGGACCTATGTATCATCTAACTCGATAAATTTTCAGTTTATGCATTTTACGGACGGTCAAAGTACATACTTTGGTAATTGTCTGCACTCTTAGTAACGGTTCAGACTGGTAATCATTATTCTGATCTTGATCGTGCCTGGGTATCAGGCCGAAAACACGAGGGCGGATCATCTTCCCCCCTTTGGAGCTTGCGTGATTGTACAATCTAATGGGAAGATAGCTTTTGCGTTGTAAGCGACCTTTACGAGTCACATACGTAGGTGAACATCACTGACGGAAATCGCCTCAAAGTTTCTCTGAGCTCGCATTCCAAGTTATTGCTTTTATTTTTGTTGTCGCACAGTTCGCCAGACTTCAATTCTGGGAGTGGAAAACAAGGGTTCCATACTCCCCGTTATACGTAGAGTTCTTCAGGGATGGAATACGGGTTTTTACAATTTTGTTCTGTAAGCATTTATGCATTTCTTTTCGTGACTGACATATAATAAGCGGCTAAATGAACCACAGTAACCTTCTTGCTCACTGGAATTTATCTGCATAACTCATCATTTGCTACTGGCTTTGCTTTTCTCTTGTAAGTTAAACCAAATTTTATGTGCGCTAATCATAATATGTATACAGATGGTCGTGTGCTTTTCCCAGTATTTGTATGAGTATTCGATTAGTAAATTTGTACTCTTATATATATCCCTCTCTAACGTTAATTCAGTGCACGCGTTTGATATTGAACTTGAACTCCTCCGTGAAGAAGGACAGAAATCACGGTAGTTCATCGTGGTAGTAAATCTGATTGACAGCACGTCCGTTCTTGTTATTTCTTAGCCCTAGCGCATGCTTTACTTTCTTTCTTTCACTCATCATGTACACTTTAATTCATAAAAAATCATCACCATATGCTCTGTTACCTTGGCCATCTAATTGACGAAAGTTCATCTCTAACATAATCTCTCGCGTGATGAGTAACTTCAAAAACAACTTTTACATCCTTTTTTTCTCGAATCGTTTTATTTTAGCGGATAATAGATCAAATGGGGTCCAGCTTTTTCAGACGCGTCGTTGCTGTCAGGGTATGGAGGAGAAGTCCTGTGAGAAGCGGTTGAGAGAACCAACAGGCTCGGTGTGCGGTGGGAGGTGACCGGTGACCGCTCGGGTGGGCGGGCCTCCCTCCGCGACTGGACTTTTCTCCACTCGTGGAGTCACTGCGAGACGATAAACGCGTGTCTATAGCACTTTTTATACACATGGGGGATATTCTAAAATGATGAGTCCTTGCTCGTTGTATGACTAAAGGAAAGAGGAAAGGAAGGTTTTAAGGAGAGAATGAGGGGGTTGTGAAGAAGTCCGTTCAAAAAAAGAGAGATGTATTCTGGGCTGGGATGGGTGGGAAAGAAAGATTGAAAGAGAAATGATGCTCGAAGAGTGGCTCGAAGTCTGCTGTGATGTAGCAGATCAAGGTGAGAGACGATGGACGACGTCACAGCAACGGCGCTTACCTGCTCTGCTGAACGTCCATGCCGCGTGCGGCACTCTGCTATCGCCTCATAAACGAGTTGCTAGCGCCAAGTGCTAAAATTAGTGGTTACTCGGAACTAGCCGTCGGTGCTTTTTTACTTCTCAACTTGAGCCTTGCAAAAGTTCAAGTTTCGTTTTCGTTTCATTTCAAGAGTAGGCCTCTAAATCTAAGCTCGAAGGTTGCTATAGACTCTTTTGACAGAGTGTAATGGCACTGGAAGCGTAAAAGGAAGTTATGTTATACAGGTTCCTCCGTGAGATGGAGTCGCAGTTGAACAGACGAGGTATAACGAATAGGGGTACCGTACACCTTCGACATTGGCCACATTAGGAATATGGTATGCAACCACGGCGAAACGGCGCCTTTGCTGAGATGGAAGAAACGTTCTGAGGTCGAGTGAGATGGTATTTACCTCTCAACATACGCTTTTCTTTTTCGTCATGTCAGTCAACACCTCTGATTCCAATCTTTTGTTCTCATTACTAGAAGATTATTGTGATCGATCAAACATCACATCTTTGGCTTCAGGTTCCCACACTATAAAGAAAGCTAGCTCGATCAGCTGAGCTGAGTCGAATGAAGGTGCCACACCCTTACACCCTTCAAGCTTCACTATTACTTTCTACATTTCTCTCTCGCCGTAACTTGGTATGGATTCCCTGACTCCACAAGAGTTACAGGCCGTTCAAGCACTTCCTTCCTTTCTACCAATATCGTTCAATATCGGTAAGGAATATACTTTTATTTTCATAAAAATACGAAGAACAAAATGTGTTATTAACAGCTGCTACCACAACTGTCATTATCTGGAATGCTTTCTTGACCCTTGACGAGGAGGTAAGTGTCTCATTCCCCAGGCAAGATATTGTGATTTGAATCTTGTGTGCTAGGTGGAATTTATCTGGTCGTATGTAGTCCTTACAAAACTAAAATCTGTTGCTGGAAAGTATTAGATCCAACCTGAGTTTTGTCAAAGTCTTATATTTGGTAGTTCGGTATCTCGCCCTTCCGCTTTTCGGGTGAGTTTTGGTTGACTGGTTGGAGAGTGCATTCTAGACATATTATAGTGTTACTGCCCTCGGTTTCTTCATGGGTGTAAACAACAACCTGTGCACAGCAGTTATATGGTTTGTTCCGATAAGTGGTACTATCGTCACAGCGTGTTCAAACATACTCCTCCTAATACGAGGTACGTCCTTTTTTTCTCTCTTAAGTGACCGAACAGACAACTATTTTCAGTGTACGCGTTTTACGGACGTTCAAAATACATATTCTGGTCTCTTTGTTCAGGATACGTGTTGGGTGAAATTTTGATAATGGGGTTTCTGATTTCAGGCCTACCCAGTTTTCGGGCAGTCAAGGATAACTTTCCTTCCCCAATACCTGAATTGTTTGGAGGTTGCATTTTTAAATCATATCCTCGAGTATTTGGCGATGTGTGGTAAGTATAGATAAAAATTAGACTCTGATAATTACTTATATCACGCTTACTCTGGAAGGTTCCTCAACCTTACATTTGAAGCTATCGCCTTCATCTGCATCGTAACGAAATTTGTTCAAGTGCAATTCGCAGCATGGAAAACTGGACTTTCTAGCTCAGAGCTACACAACGTTTTCCTGAGAGATGGAACATGGGCGTTTTTCATTCTGTTTTGTAAGCGCATTCCCACCTGTTTACTTATATCTTGTTTCTGAAAATTTGGATTGCAGTACTTTTTTTAACTACTGGTATTCTTTTGCATGTTCACGATCCGGCAGGCCTGTCAATTGCTTTGTAAGTCATAGACAAAATGCGCTAGTTATGTCATTCAATTTTTTTGATCAAATGAGATTAGATGGGCGTATGGTCTTTCTAGTATTTGTGTAAGTCATGGCATAACAAAAGAAGTGTCGGTTCGCTACTCATTCATGCCTCCTAACATATAGTCTACCCGTTTAATATTGAACCTACACCACGCAGCGAAGAAAACCCAATACTCTTGTGATCCTTCGCCGCAAGTAACGGTGACAATAGAGTTTGAGGTTCAATAGCAGTGGGCAGAAGAAGGTGGATTTGCTGTTGCACTGGCAGAAAACAAGCTTTAGCTGTCTTCTCTGAGATCGCAAACCACTGGCGACGCTTAGTATTCATTGATTGTTGTATAAGTCTATATTTGGCGTGAATAACAGTTTTTGTGATGAGATTGAAAATTTAGTCGTCCACTGGACACTATCCATTGGTAAGGGTGTGATGGTCAATGGGACCACACAATACTCGGGTCTTGAGTGTTGACGAAGGAAACCGTTTACGAACGAAAATAGCGTCCAATATGTCGAAATGAAGGAGATCAATGAACGTTGAACGTTTACAGAAATACGGCATACTTGACTACTGTCAACGGCGCAATACAAACTCAAAACTAATGGGTAAAATTGTTGGAATCCAATTATTAATGTCCTTTAGGTGCGTTTTACAAAGCCTTGAGCTTGAATCCGCATTCGCGAAGCCACGTTAGGTGGAGTACTAGTCCGAATGATGTAAACCTGTCGACACGGCGTTTCGGACAAAAATATCTAAGTCATTGGTAATACATGTTGAGTTTTGTGTGCCAATACAAGACATATTTCACGGGTAACTGTGAACACTTCTTCAACAGAAGCTCTCCTCTTTCTCAAAACGCGTCTTGTCTGAAACTCTCAGGCGAAGTGCAATCCTTCATTTTCGGCGTCGTCATCTAAAGCTAGAGTCAGATTCATAAGAGTATCAGAACTCCACCGTCTCCAGAGACCGCACTCACTGGCCTACTTGTGTTGAAACTAAGTGTGTTTCGTTCTTCAAGTCACTGAAAATTTACAGAACGTTCTCGGGGGAACACGTATTTTGGCGAAAAACGCGGAAGCATTTGCCTTCGGCATTCGCCGGAACTTTCTAGATCACACCAGTTTCTCCGCAGAACTTCTCAACGTCCTAAAGAAAAAGGGTATATAAGAGAGTGAAAAAAATGGTACTTATTACGCAACAGCAATCTTACATCAACTTCTAACAACTACTTTCTTCATACAATTCAACGATGTCCCTCGCCTTCTACAACAGTGACTCACTCTTCCACAACTTCAACAGACTTTTCAACGAAGCTTTTGACGCTAGAACTGGAGTCGGCCGTCCACCAAATAACAATTATCAATCTCAGAGTCAAGAAACCGTGTTAAGGCCAAGGTAAATAAAACAAACAAACCATCTTTTCAATACACGGTCTTAACGTTGCATTTGCAGAATGGATGTGCACGAATCCAAAGAACGCAATGAAGTGACTATTACACTTGAATTGCCTGGAATGAAAAAAGAAGACGTCTCTGTCGACGTACGGTCCAATTATCTCACCGTCTCTGGACACAGTAGTCTGTCCAATGATCTGGAGAAAGACGGCTATAGCCTCCGCGAAAGACGATACGGTAGCTTTTCGAGATCAATTCCACTTCCTCGGGGTATAAAGGTATGTTTCATCAATGTTATTGACGTAGAGCTTAGGTACTGACGAGGATATATAGAATGAAGATATGAAAGCCAGTATGGAAGATGGTATTCTCGCTATCAAGTTTCCGAGGAATACACCTGAGCAGACCCCAAGCAAGATAACTATCAACTAGAGCCGTCATTACATTCGTCTAGAACCTAAACATCATATCCGGATTATATTATTTTGAATGTATCATAATATATTAAATGTATAAACCAGTACTTCATTATTATTGGGCATGCAGCTTGAGTTTTTATCTCTGCGTAAAATTGAATGCATACTGAATTGGTATCTATTTATCAACGAGAACATTAACGTACATGTCATGAATCTATAACAATTTGAAAGAACCATCTTTTGGACGTCTTATAACAATATGATGGTTAAAACTTAATATCTCTCTTTGAACTGGATCCATTTACCCAGTTCATTTGCGATCCACCCTTCCGGCCTTCGCAGGAATCCAAATCCACATAAAAGAAATCAAAATTCTCAGTACGGTGCCTATTGCCAGTGTTTCTACATCCCCCAATCTGATCATCAAAGATCTTCCGATAAAACCTCCAAAGAAAACCGCCGAAACAGCGACGATTTTCACATCTCGCGAGCGGACTAATTTGGCTTTGAAAAGCCCTGGTTCGGCCATTAGTTCGCACCATACCGAGGTGAGAACAACTAAAGAAAAAAAAGGAATTGGGCGTGGTGAGAAGCAGAAGATGAAAAGGGTTTGGCAATTAAACACACCGGTAGTAGCGAATTGAGTATTTGTTCGTTTACCCATAATCGATTGCAACCCCATACTAGCGCTCGCAAAAGCAAGAGCAGCGAATCCTTCAGCACTAGACCACTCTATTTCTTCCGAAATAAAATTGATCTGTCTACTTTGGTAAATGAGAACGGCAGCCATCACTGTACACAAGGCTTGCAGCATCGTGCCAAGGAATAACCATATACGGGATTTGGGGCCCATTTTATCACCTATACGTCCCACGAAAGAACCGGCGAGGAATGCTGTGATAGACGTAAGAGTCATTCGGTCAGTGAGTTGGAAAGTAGGTGTAGAACCCGGGACTTTGGACGCTGCAAAGAAACGGGCGAGGGCTAGTGAAAGCTATGATGGGAACAGGAGGATATTCAGTCTTGAAGATACTCTTGGCGCTCTTATAAATTAGGTCACCTGGACTGTATTTCCCTAGATTATAAAAATATTAGAATAATCACGGAAATCAAACACAGCGTTATAACTAACCGTTTGAAACGCACACCAAACGGATACGGCAGAAACAGTAAGAGCGTCCCTAATCAAACGTGAGTCAGGCTCGTGAAATCCATACGTTTTTCATGCGAAAACGTACATGAAGCCGGTCATAAAGCAATACAATGTCAGCGGAAGATTCGCTTGATCGGGATCGATATCCCCAGCGAAATGCTCCCTCAGCTGCACAAGTCGGCTGTATCGTCGATCCATTGATAGATCGACATCTCCAGAATCTCGAAGAGCACGACTCTCTTCGTCGTTGTTCACGTAGTCGGTAGAACCATAGTTGGTCGTTGGCATGTGTAAATGGGAAGAAGACCTTCGAATGTTCGCTGGCGGGGGAGTTGATGGGTAAGGTGGAAAAAATTCCATGGTGATATATATATAACGAAAGACAAAACGCCCTTTCGCCGATATTATTGAATACTGGGAAGATCGGATAAGATATTTCTAATGGGGGTATATTGAGAACCCCTGTAGAGAATTGGTAAACTGGCGGTCGATTGGATTTACGAAGAGCTCGGTCCTTCATTTCCTAGCCTATTATTGCAATACCAAACAACAACGGCGCCAAGAGACCCGCGCATTTGTTCATAACACGGAAAGTCATTTAATCCTAGTTATGGAGATGATGCGAGGGCGCGGAAGAGACAAAATGCGTTGAGACTTGTTTACGTCACAGACGCCGCGCCGGTGCAACGCCGATGCCATATCATTGGCGCTCGCTACTATCACACATTCTTGAACATCATTTGTTTTCATCACACATTTGATTACCGTGCGCGTTATAAGCATAAAGCGGTATACAATTGGACAGGAGTTGAACCAGTGCCGGTGTTTTTAGTTGGGTTCAAATCACCGTTTAATATAATTATGTCGTGAATACTAGAGCATGTAGAGTCAAAACACAAAACGTTACTTTGGTATCCCTAAATATTATGGTATCAATCGACAAGTCCCCAAATTCAAAACCTTAACCACTCAGTAGTTTACGCGCGCTCACGTATCTCCTTTCCAAAACCTTAGAACGACGATAATAAGAACTAGGAAAACGGTGCGACTCCACTGGATTCAACATAGCAGTGAACCCCTCAAAGGAACCCCCCTAAAGTGGATATTCGACTGATCTAGGACAATCAAAGGGGTGTGAGGAGAGATAGTTAGTATTCATTGATCATGACTGATTTCGTCATAACACAAGTGATCATGATCAGATTATTGAAACTTCACTTTTGTTTTGACAATGAAGAGCTTGGAAACCCACATCTTATTCTCTCTTCAAAGAAGCTGAAACGTTTACATTCTCTAACATATTTTGTACATTGATCTATTTCCTTTCATTTATTCAAACCTTCCGAGTCGCCGAATCGGAGACCAGAAACCCCCTCTTCTTACAGCGGCGGCAAAGAAACAATCAGAGTCGTCCTAGCGGAAACAAAATCAGAAAGAAATCCGCGAAAAAAAATGAAGGTCATAATTTGAAAAAAAAAACGCACCGACGTTTCCGAGATCCGCGCATGCCTCTTTGACGCGCTCAGTCAATGTCTTTTCGCCCTCACGGACCCAGACACGAGGATCATAGTACTGTGAATATGATGGGAAGAAACGCGTTAATCACCGAGTTAAATAAGAAGAGAAGACGGAAGGAAAATGAAATTAGTGTCGTGATACGCGTAAGTGGGAAAGACGGAGCACCTTCTTGTTAGGCTTGTCAGGTCCTTCGGGGTTACCGACCTGGGTTAAGAGGTAGTCTTTCTTCTTCAATACGAAATCCTGTTTATTTATATAAGAATAAAAAATGATGAGTTTTTTTCGAGAAAGGAGAAACATACTCTGATACCGCTCAAATAGGCGAATTGGGTGTCTGCACAAATCAAAAATCAGGTATCAGAAACAAATATCGGACTTGTTTTGATACACGTACCGGTATCAACATTCATCTTCACTACACCATTCTCAACGGCGGTGCGGATTTCCTCCTTAGTCGAGCCTGATCCGCCGTGGAAGACAAGGAAACTAGTCGGAACAAGGGAATAAATGAAGTCCGTGAATTTCATAAAATGATATTTAAAAAAACACAACGCACAGAGGCTTCTCCTTCCCAGTCTTCACAGAAACGTGTGCCTGATGTTTTCCCAATAAATCGGGACGCAGTTTAACATTGCCAGGTTTATAAACGCCATGTACGTTTCCAAATCCAGCAGCAATACTGAAGTTCGGTGAAACTTTGCTGAGAGCGTCATATACGTCAAAGATATCTTCAGGTTGGGTGTATAGAGCGGCATTGTCAACGCCGGTATTATCAACTCCGTCTTCTTCGCCACCGGTGATACCAATTTCCATCTCGAGCCAGACGCCTATCGCATGGAGTTTTTTCAAATATGATACGCAAATTTCAATGTTCTCGTGCTTCGGCTCTTCGGATAAATCAAGCATGTGTGAGCTGAAAAGCGCGACACCGAATTCTTTGTAATGTTGTTCATCAGCCTCGAGCATCCCGTCGAACCATGGTAAAAGTTTTTTTGCACAGTGATCTGTATGCAAAACGACGGGACTAAGGATGTTTAGTATAAGAGAAAAATGCAAGCATAATGGAAGACATGATCCTTACACTCCGTAATATGGAGCAACGGTTCTGATGTGCTTTGCGGCTGCGATAGCACCAGCGATACTAGCTTCTTGGTTTCCGTTTGGAAGACCTTTTCCTGCAAAGTACGCGGATCCACCTTGGGAGACTTGGAGGATGATGGGGGATTTGATATCACGAGCGGCCTCGAGTACTGCGTTTGCGGTTGAAGAGGAGGTAACGTTCTACACGATAAATTCAAGAGAACGTGAGATCTGAAGGAATATGCACATACTATGGCCTGAATATAAAATGTCGACACAACAGTTTAACAAGATGGTTCATGTTTCTGATCGTAGATGGCTTGAAAGATTACCCACCGGTATAGCGAACTAGACAAGATAATGAGATCCGTATATGCAACTGGAATAGACAAACATTTCTACATACTTCGTTAGCTCTTGCATATTCAAAAAGTTTTCTGGTTTGGTCACCAGTCAAAACGCCAGCCTAACCAAGAAACCAGTTAGTGAAACCGCATAAAGCAATATAGAAGGGCTGATTAGAATGACGTACAGGAACGATATCTAGGACACCCATATTCAATGCTAGATTTCTTTTGGATTCCTTGAGAGATTTTTAAATCAGAACAGGAAGAGATGAGGGTTAAAGAGAAGGGACGGAGCCCAAGCGGGATAGTCCTTCCTGTATCGGGGCTCAGCGTGAGTTGCCGGAACGCGGAGGCAAACGCTAGCGCACGTGAATAGTAACATTTGTGACGCGTGACGTAATTGAACATCCGTATTCTACCCTCTCGTTGGGGCTCCCCAGGCTCCAAAAACTTACTCTCAGTTGGCACTAAACCCCACTAAAACATTGCACATTAAAAGCGTTTTGAAGGAAATTTGATTCAGCACAACTCTGATCATAATTGAACGTTCCGATCATGTGAGTAATCAGCCATCGTACATTCGATAAAACTGTTTAACGTTGTTTGTTGTGAAACACCCAATAGTCTATTTCTTTGAAGTAATACTAGAATATTAGTGGATATTTCTCCAGTTCTGGTATAGGAACTCTAAATTGGAAAGAAACTACAAGAAACGCGGCTTGGTCCAGCCACCCGAACATCATCCAATGACATCTGTGCACTAAACTTCGTTTTGTTCTGAAGCATTCTGGACGGCTTCTTTTACAAAAAAGTTCGAAAAAAGGCTCAGAAAAGGTAACTCGCTTTCAAACTTCTTGCAATATTGTATCTCCATGCTGACATATGTCTCGACAAGCAAACCTCACGTTATATGATTCCACGGCCGGATATTCTTATTCGCAAACATTACGACGACCATACGCTCATCATGATTCATACCCGCATGACACATCCCGCAGCAAAGAGACGACTGTTTTCGCGCTGGAAGAACCGTTGACCTCTGTCCAAATGGCAACGATAAAGAGTGGTATATAAAGGCGTCATGGCGTTCGCGACTGGCCCCCGACTACACTTCGAAACTAGCAACAATGTCCCTCATATCTTATGTTTACGACGACGAGCCATTCTCCGATTTCAATTTCAATCGTCTCTTCAATCAAGCCTTTGATGCTCGGGTTCATTCTCCTAATGGTCAACTCCAGAGACAGGAAGGGCTGATGAGGCCGAGGTCAGTACAGGGACTAAGCTAACCCCGTTCAGAATACTGATGGTGATGTATTTTTAACAGAATGGACATTCACGAAGACAAGGAACGTAACGAGATGACCGCCACGTTCGAACTTCCTGGAATGAAGAAAGATGCTGTGTCCATCGATATTCAGAATAACCGTCTCACAGTTTCTGGGCGTAGCGCTCTCTCTAACGATCTGGGTAGAGAAGGCTACTCAGTTCAGGAAAGACGTTATGGGAGTTTCTCAAGGACAATTCCAATTCCTCCCGGGACTAAGGTATGCTGATTATCTTGAGGATCTTTGATGACCACTTATGTATCATTTTTTAGCCTGAGAATGTTAAGGCCAACATGGAGCATGGTATTCTTACGGTAAAATTTCCGTCCATCACTGAGCAAGCTCCTAAAAGGATTAGTATCACCTGATGGGTGGGTGGAGATGAGCGGACAGCGCTCTGGTGTGAAGACGTCGCCTGTCCTTACTATGTATAATAGCATCTTTGTAGCTTGCGATTGATTTATATAATAAGACATGTACAGAAATACATATCATTACGTGTAATGCGAATCTATTTACAGGGTCACTACCGAATAACCCTTAAAGATTGATATGCAATAAATATCGAGAGTAGGATGGGACTAAAACTAAAACTAAACTATATGGAGAATCGGGGCGAACGTTAGTTAGCTTTAGCCATGCTTCGTTCTTCTAATTCAATCTCTCGGCTCTCTTGTGTAAGTTCGCAAGGCGTGCAGCACCAGGCCGTGCAGCAATCTCCACAGCCTCCACCGCTAATGCGATACCGTCTCCGAATACGACCACGGGGACCGATCTGAACAGTAACGTAATGAGACAGATAGTAGCTGAGATAAAGGACGAGACCGACCTGAAGGAAGAATGCACAGCCACCAATACCCAACAAGCAAGCATAAAGACAGCAATCGCCAGTGCAAGAGTCACCTCCACTAGGGTGAGGGTATCCATTCCTCTCAAGATGTGTGAGACGAGAAGTGTTCTGGCTGTAGACGATACAGGGTAAGAACCATGACACGCAGCCTAGGAATCAGGGAGAACAGTGATGCCATTATCAGATGTAAGGTTCGAAGGAAACAACGTAAGCAGGGTATACGTACAGGTTCCGCAGTCTCCAAAGCAGCTACACAAGCCATGACTCCATTCTCTTTCACCGTCAGAGTTCATAGGTTTGTTGAGTGCATTCTTGTTGCCGCCGTTTATTTGCATCTGAGGCATAGGGGCCGGTTGCGCGGAATAAGCCTTAAAGAACGATATCCAGTCAGTGAGAAAAGCCTTGGTGGAGTAATGTTGCTTGCCCATACCATAATTTTTCGTAGCGGAAGGAGTGGGTGGGTGGTGGTATGTAGTGAACCAAGGTGTGGAAGTGGGACAGTAGAGGAAGGAAAACCAGTTTATATACCAGCCGCTTCGCGGCCAGGGCGCCATCACCTATTCACAGGTTTACCAATGATAAATTAACCTATAAGAAAGGCGCAAGCATTGCATGGAGCAACTACTTGACAGCCCTGTTAGCCCACTCAGCTCCTACCGGAGTTGAGTGGCCTTGCTTGGCGTCACATGTCTTCTAATTGACCGACCAGATACATAGCATTCGCCGTATCCTATGCATGTACAACGAAGAGAAGTTAGAATTGGATACAGGTATAGTATTGTCAAAACTGACCAAAGACATGTGGACAAATCGGTAAATGCAAGCGATCTGGACTAAAGGTCAATATTTCAAAGTCCGATAAATTGCAGTTACTAGCTTGATGATCGTTTCCAGATTGTTTCGTCCTTCAAAGTTAATGAGTTCTTTGATTACAACAAAACGAGGAACATTGCTACTTACTTAAGAAGGTGGTTGTGCGAATATTTCTGTGATAGTATCTCAAAGTCTTGGTTCGGACCGAGTTGAACCAGAATTGAACAACAGGGATCGTGTCCTGGGCCCTGTGCTGCAGTACCGATATCGTCTATGCGGAGGACATGAGCGTCGACAGTTGGAATGTACTAAGGGACCAGTTGTCTAGAGGACAAGAGTTGGCGTCTATCATTGGTGTCCATTACAATCTCCACAGATCAGATTCACATGAAAGGATATGAGCAGTCTGCGATTATGAGCTTAACTGAAAGATTTCCACAAAAGCAAAACAAAGCACACCTTGAGAATATATTACACATAATGAAAAACCAGACCTTGGTAGCTATGCCAGCTTATGACGAGTAAGTCCTGCAACGATGCTTTTATAGCGTAGTCTGGTCCCATCAGGTACCTGTCGCTACGTCGAGCTTGAAGTAACAGACTGACATTGATGATCAGCTAGACAAACTTCTTTCAATTGTTTCTTATTTACCTATTCTTTGCTCTGTCCTTCTGACGCGCCTGGTTTTATTCAGAACAGCAGATCTGGTACACCGAAGACTGAAACTCTTACAAGCGAAACATTATAACCCAAAAGAGCACGAAGAATTCTGGCGAGACCTGGAAGCGCACATTCAGGGCGAGCGAGCCGCTTCCCAGTGTGCAGACTGACGCGGTAAAAAGACACTATGAATTAGTATGATTAGAGACGTTTTGCATATTAACACAGCGTATAAGACAATATGCTAACCCAAAGATTGATCTTGGCTCCGATCCCGAGCCAGTTACGGATTCCAAGGAATGGATAGACAAATATGGCTTAGCGATTTCTTTTGGCCCTGGGTACAAGGAACCGTATGCCAACATGGTTTCTTGTCCTACATAATAGCTGTCGTTCTGTTTCCGAACAGTCCCGCTAAGCAGTTGTGGTATCCTGGTCGCTTGGAAGTCTCATACGCAGACGAAGAATGGCGCAAAACGGCACCTCCATTCTTTGCAACTCTGACATCACTAGACGTCTGGCTGCTAGGACAACAGCCCATTACAGAAAACTTCGACTCTCTTAAAACCCCGACGATACCGATTACGATTCCTAATTTTAATCCTCGTTACCTTTTTCTAACAGATGAGGAAAATTATTACAGAGTTATGTGAATCATGCTCGCGATTGACACACCAAGATCGTTCCAGTCAATTTCCAGTTGTCGAGATGAACGCAGTGGAAGAACAGAGGATTCCATAGAAGAATATGTATCTCATATGGGAAGTTAACTTTGGAGAATGTAACAAACAGATTTTACGACAGCAAGTCTACTCGAGGAAAACCAAAAAATAGCGGAAGAAGAGCCATTGAGCATAACGCTCGCTGACGTGCTATGCGTGACATGTGACATCTTCGTCACATTCGTTAGTAATAGCTCCCGCATCTTCCCACTTGCTTCCCACTCAATGAAGGAAAACCATGCAGCTAATCGTGCTTTAAAGAGTCTCAAACTGTGTTAAGCTATTGGTAGGTTAGCGGATTCCCAAGGGTTCTGCGTTAGACACTTTAGTCGCGGTCCAATCTCATACCGATATTCGGATTCAAGATAAAGCGTTGCGGATTTGGGGTGGTGTCTCTTGAGTCTTTGTTCGATTGAGGAACAACTTCTTTCCTTTTTTATGTTTTAAGAGAAGAATGTGATTTCAATTCTCTCAATTATCACGAAATACGCAGCACTGACATTCTTCTTAGATATATGATCACTTTCTGAAAACCGACATCGGAGTCCGGACTCAAGTTTATTGAATTTTTTTCCCTAGAGCCAGGCTGACCCCATAATGTGACCAGTCAGCCGTTGAAGGAACTTTCAGTCAGTCTCGAAAGTGATTGTCCTGACTCTCTTGTGGGGTCACTACAACATTCATAAAATACAGTCCTGCAAGGGGGCAATTACCACTGCACCATTGGCCTACTACCGATGGTGCCTTACCTACCTCAAGAAAACATTTCGCGAGTGCCTGCAAGGAACATCAGACCATAGGGGTGGCAGAGTCAAAGCGGCCAGCAAAGTTCCAATTATAACAACCAATTCCAAGGCCTGGAAAGGCCTTTATATGTACCCGTGTACCAACGAATCAAATATACATTTTGCTGTAAGGTTTGGGTCGGCCATACAGCTTCTTTTCTCACATATACACGCGCAAAATAAGCTTCGGCGCGCTAAGCGCATCACAACAAATTTGATTCCTCGTGATCTCTGGTGCTTTTGAACCTGAACCATATCCGATTTTCCATCGAACTTCCTAAAATCATGTTCAATAGCCGGCGTTGATTGGGTATACGTTCCATTGATTCATTCACATGGAGAGTACAGCCAAAAAAGTAAGATCTTGAACCAATAATCCTGCTACATATCACTTTGCCAGGCGCCCAATCAAAATTTCTCATAAATGATATTAAACTGCTTTCACCGTTCTGCAACCCCCAGAGAAGTCAAAATATCTAAACATAGAAGAATCGCTAGACCGGACTTCTGATGCCGCCGGAGAGTACTCACCTTCACGACTCAACGCCTGCATCCCACTGATAAACGGATTGTGTAACCTGGTATATGAAGAAGAAATTGCATTGACATCATTAACAACGGGTAGAAAGGGCAACTTTTTCCAACCGTTCCTGCGAATGCGTAACGCTAGGGTTACCATATTAGGGCTGGAATGGTCCAGCCCAATGAAGGAAGAGCTTCTCGTGGGATACAAAGAAGAATCCGTCCACATGGAGAAAAAAACATTTAACGCACATGAATATGTTAATTCCCAATCTCTTCTCCCTTTCCGATCGCCTCGTTTTCACCTCTCCCCCGTCTAATGGTATGTTCGTCTATCTGTCTGTTTTTTCAATATATTGTACAGACAGGAAAGTCATAATAACCACAAAGAGTTTTTCTTTTTGCTAGTCCACGGCCTCGCGTGCTAGTCGCGATGTAATTGACGAACAACCGAGACAAACTCCTCAAATGCGTAGACATCGTCGAGACAGTCGGAATATTCTCAGGAAAGAATTTGACTCAAACGGTCTACGCGACTGGAGTTATACATTTTTTGACTGTCTCGGTGGAGCTGGTACTGGTACATGTAAGGGACACCAATTCTTTTTTTTTCGTTTCTCTCTATGTCAACTTGCGATTATAGGCTTTATTGCTTGGATATGCCCGTGTATAATTTACAACCAAAACAAATCACGGATTGAATACCTAGAAAAGGAAGGCACTGCGCATCCCCTGGTGGGCGACCCTTGCGGTAGCGACTGTTGGCGTTATTGTTTGCTTTTCCCATTTTGTTGGTCAAGTTGCTTTCTACAGGTTTGCTCAAACGCATCATTCTTCATCTTTGCTTCTTACAAATAACTCGAAATCAGAAACGACTACGAGAGAGGATTCGGGGACGATATAGTATCCGTGGCGATAACTGCAACGACACATGTGCCTCATGGTGCTGCTATTCGTGTGAATTAACACAGTCCAGCAAGGAATTGTTTTTGGAAGAAAGGGCTATAGTAAGACCTGGTTGAAATGGTGATGCATGTGATGGTCTGATTATTGAATATCTTCGCTGGGGGTGCCAGCCGACTGGTGCAACGATAATTACGGACGTATTCACCCACGCCGCCTAAGTATCCCAATATGGACTTGTACTCCTATTCTTCTCCACATTCTATCACTTCTATGTCACTTATGACTCTCATGACTTTAATTTATTCGTCGTTCTTTGATTCAGCGTTGTGCGATGATAATGGTGGGCTGGGCATTGTGCTTCTCGGGTTCTTCATTCCATTTTTATCAATACCGGTCACGTTGAATTATAGATATAGATATATGTGTGAATACATGAATTTTGAAAGGATAAATTACAGATGTCATGAACAGAAGTGGATAATGACCCGAAACCAAAAGAAAGGGAAGCGTTGCCAATGGTATAAGAACAGATGGACATACTAATACGTATACGATTATGAGGTGAAT
Source organism: Phallus indusiatus (assembly GCA_027605045.1). Lineage (NCBI taxonomy): Eukaryota > Fungi > Basidiomycota > Agaricomycetes > Phallales > Phallaceae > Phallus > Phallus indusiatus. The sequence continues at coordinate 54,170 of JAQFWX010000022.1, read as the reverse complement.
GCAAAAAATCTAAATTCGAATGTTGATGTTACGCTGAATCAAACTCTCCTCCTCTAACTCCAACTCTCTACTCTCTTGTGTGAGTTCGCATGATGTACAACAGAGGCCCGTGCAACAGTCTGAGCCGACATCACTGATACGGTATCTTGATCTAATCTTTGATCTAACGCCCGACTAATCGGAGCAAAAAGACGATTAGCTCTCTACAATCACAGGTTAAAAAAACAATAGAAAAAACCATACCTGGATCAAACAGTTACAACAGACGGCACACAGAAGAAAATGATAGAAACAATCGCGAGTGAAACCTGTCCCTCTGTCTGGATGTCTCTCTCCTGTTTCTTTCAAATGCTCCAAGCGAGTTTTATTTTTGCTGAAGACGATACAGGGGCAAAACAATGCAAAGCAGCCTATGACCACGAATTAGTTTTAATTTGAAAGAGAAATATAATATTTTGTATTTTGTATTTTGATGATCGAACAGAAAATGAATAGAATCAAGCTTACAGGTCCCACAATCGCCGACACAATCTGTCAAATCGTAGCTCCATTCTCGATGGCCTCGTTGGTCGACAGGCTTGCGTAAGGCGTTTTTGCTGCCGCCGTTGGTGTGCATTGGGGGAGTTGGAGGTGGCTGTATTCTCACGACTCTAACGCGTGTGCCCGCCGTTTTTGCTGGTGGAGGTAAAGTTGGCTCCGACATATCGTGGGGTAAAGGGAGGAGGGAGAGAAGAGGGCGAGAGTGTAAGTGAGGAGGGTGAGGGAGTAGTGTCGCAGGAAGGGGGGGCGCTACCAGGCTGTTGAGGTTACCAGGTAAGACAAGTTCCCCTTAAGTATCAAGGAAAGCACTACCTTGTTTCAGTTAGACACCTTTACATACGCGCCATGGCTAACAAATTGAAGAGCATCTTCGGCGCAATTGCGCTTTTTGCCAGTTGATTATATCTCCTCATTGATTTGACTAAACGTCTTCCCAATTTTCCTTTTTCTTCTTTTTTTGGGATCCTAGATCTAGAATAATACAAGGGACCACAATTTGATGTGTCCAGCCGTGCGATGGCTTGCGTTCGCTCAGGTATTGAGATATAGCGAAAATGATGTGCGAATAACCAGATTGATCAAAAAGTTGGTCGGCATAAGAAGTTGCGTAGTGTGTGCGTTTGATGTACCACACGAAGAAAATACAATGGCACTTGAGCGAGCCTTGTGTGCCTCCCGGGTAAGCGCCCTAGCACCCACACATATTGGAATATTGAGAAATTGATTTCAACATGGAAACATTTGCCTTCTCGGCGATATTTCCATAACTATAGTGAAAGAATACGTTTCAAAAATTTGGAGAAGTTGATTCTCACCGCCAAAGGTGATTCACGGATTATGGGACAGAGACGACTGCTTTTCAGTGTAGGCGGCACTGCACCAATGACCAAGCAGCGCATTAGTGATCTGACCGAACTTGCTCGCGCGTGCTGTGCATTTTCTACGCTTGTTTTCATACCCGTTGAATGAATATAAAAACGGCGCGAATTGTCAATTTTCGGATCAAAATAATAACACTCCGACGAACAGACGGACCGTTCTCACTTGCTATTACCGGCCATTAGCCAGTTAAATTCAAAATCTGATAGCAGAAAGAAAGAACAAACCACTCACCACATGGAGAACCGAGTTAGCTAGTAGCCGAGACGCATAGCTGAGCTCAACCGCCATAAAAAGCTGGAGGGGCACTAAATTGTCAACGAGAATGATACATAAGAAACGGATGATGGATACACACGTACCGATGTACGTATACGTAGTCGGATCTGCATGACGACATGAGACTCAAACTGCGCAGTAACAATCTGAAACTGATTCGTGAGACATAGCAATGAGACTTTTTCTACACAAGCCGAGTAAAGTATTGCCAGAAAGAGACCATTGTACATGTGAGTAAGTGATACCTGTAATCCGTGTATGAGCGGGCATGCTCCAACGATTCAAAGGATCCCCATTGGGTATGTCGAACTTGAGAGTACCAAGTATTAATCTCTATTGTGTGGCGGGCAGCAGTGAAATTCAACTGCGGATGTCACAATTTCTCAAAGTAAAGAATGATGTAACGTCCTTGTATTCGTAACATTGAAAAACCCAACAGGAAAACCGACGTTGATCGGATCTCATGATCATATCAAAAATCTACAATTTCAGCTTGCTATTGCAGAAACTAGAAGAATGAAATCGCTTATTGATCGAGCGGGGGTGGTGGATCAAGGTACTTCAAAATCCTTGCTGGATTACCCCCAATGACAACATTATCTGGTATAAGCCCCTTCACCTGAAGACGATGATATTAGTTTTGACATAGATTCTATATATTTGGCAAACGATGGAAGCACGTACAACAGCCCCAGCGGCAACCGTTACACCTTCATAAACGAATCAGAAAAAACGATTGGATAAACCCGCAATCAGATGACCAAAGAATACAAAGTTACCATTTCCTATAGTGCATGGTCCTATTATAGTTACATTCCCACCAATCCATACCTAGAACGCAATCAATTGCATGATATTTGATCTTAAAAAATACAAATACATCATCGCCAATCTATGGAGAGAGAAACAAACACATGTCAACGCTTCCGTTGCTGTATAAAAGAAAAGAAACGGCTCACAATAATTGGATAAGCTCTCTCCAGCCCCGCTCTTCGTTCTACGACGTCTACAGAATGAGTGGCCGCGTAAAGCTGAATTAGATCGTCGAGCCTAGCGAATAAATAATAGGTACGAAGGTCCCTCACATGAACGCTAGGCGCAAACATCACTCGGCTACCGATGGTAACATTAGCGCAATCTTGTATAAAGGTTCTTTCATCAGGTCATCGGTTGATATCGCAAAGGCTCTACCTAAAATCTGGAAAATGTTAAGCTATGTTCAGCTTGAAGCTTTACCTCAGGTGCGAAAGAACATACAGTGCAATTAAAGTTCATATACTGATTAGGCTAAAAGTTAGAAACTGGGTCATGTTCTTTTGCTGAAAATGAATCATACACATGGCCCTGTGAACTTGATATTGGTACCGAAATCACAATAAAAGGGAGGTTCAATAGCAAGATCACGTCTGACGTCCTCCAGCGACATTCCAAACAGATCTAGGGGAGGAATGAACACCCAAGACAACGACAGACTATAGGCTCAATTGACGTACCTGCAAGTATTTGAAACCTCTCATCGGGACCGAAAGCGTTGAAACCAGGGGTTTCCGGCTGGTACGTTGCAGGGGGATAATCCTAGAAAAATGATTCATCAAAACCTAATCCAACACAGTAAAGGACTCTAAGCGTCCAACATTATAAGCCTTGAGATATTTTCGTGCTCGGAGTCGGCCAGCTATGAGGTCCTGATCCCCCATCGCATCGTACGCCAATCCTCGCAGCATCTTTTCTCGTTCGGTCAAAGCACGCTGAGCTTCTTCTTCGTTAGACATTCTTCAAGAAGTTGAAGCACGGAGATAAGGACTAAGTGGAGTCGTTTATAAGCAGAGAGAAAAATATCGTTTATTGACGCGCGATTAGACTTCCACGTTGCTTCCACGTCAACAGCTCGGGAGCTAATGAGCCTTTCGTAGTTGTACCAGTTCCGATTGGACGAACGCAGTAGACGTTAGCCGCGTCATGAAGAACAATTTCCCAAGTGTTCATTCATACTTACTGAGTAGAAAGTATGGGTGTGATAAGTGGATGGAGGGCGAGACCAGCCTGAGCCTGCTGGTTGGGCGTGGACCGATTTCCGGAGAATTCCGATTCTCAAATATTGGTGTCCTCCGTTGTCACGTTGAATTAAGAAACTACTTCTGGTGAAAATGAGGTTCATATGCTCGACGAAAAACAAAGGACTTGCGAGTAAGAATAAATCAGACATAGATATTATCATTGTTGAGTTTGTTCGCGTCGTCGACGGTCATTGCACAGCAGCGGTGTAACCCTATCGAATTTCTTTTTCAACAAACCTGTTATTAATCTCGTGTAAACATGATAAATATGAACAACTTTTGAGTTAGGTTGGATAATGGGGAGGGGTTTTCAGCTGAGTCGCTAAACAATGAGATATTGATGAAGCAACAAGCGCCTGGGGAGTCGGGACGATGACAATCTCAATAAAATTGGGGGAAAAGTTCATAATTATATGGTGTCAAGATTGGTTTAAGAATTTGAAAAAAAAAAACAATAAACCGGGCAAAAAGAGATCAGTGCATGAGGATTGTTATGCCTAGGCATGTCCCGCATTTTATGGACTCACAGCGGGATTCGATCCGGAGACCTTTGAGTTTGATTTGAGTTACATAATAGTTTGTCCCGCTGCGCCACGGCAGCGAATGTTACGACTAAAAATGGCTTTGACCCCTTCCCACTTGTGATTTTTCAACTTCTGCCGTCAGCGCTAGCTCCGTAAAATTAATTAAATATAAAGTATTTATAAAGTATATAGAATAGGGTAAAACTTGGTCCAAATTCTCTCTCACACAAACCGTTCGTGCACATTGCAAAAAAAAATTACGTTTAAAGAATTCGGGCGGAGGATTCAGGCCCACATTTGCAAGAGGTGAACAATTGTTTTCAGGACCAGGCACTTCACTTGTTGCACGTCTTATTTGTCTTCAGAAACTGCCTCGTTTCGTTTACAGATTAATAGACTGATGACATGCGGTCTAGATACATATTCCACCGCCACCGCGTGCGCATATTATCCACCATTTCTTTGGTGCTCATGCTTGCTCATGACGTATCTGAATTCAAGGCATTACGTTTATGTGGCTCTTTCGCCTGTGGCTGAATTCTGATTGTTATCAATATTCAATTTTTCGCCATACATGGAGGCGTGGTGACTATATATGATATAGCCCGTACATCGTGGCGTTCCCCGTTCAACCTATATATAAGTAACGTGAGTCGACCCTGGGTCTGCAATCACCTCAGTCTCAATAATGTCCTCCGAATCAAACCGCGAAACAAAAACGGGGCCTCCAAAGGTAATCTCGTTGGGGTTGGGTCGGACTGGTGTAAGTTCAATATGTTCATCGAAAATAGACAAGGCAGATAGACATATACCATCGCAGACTATGAGTCTAGCAATGGCATTAGTTGAGTTAGGCTTCGGTCCGTTTCACAAGATGGCAGCTTTGTTACACAGAAAGGACCCCGATCATGTCAAGGCATGGCATAACATTGGAAAAGGTAGGTCTTCTTACGCGATGTTTTATCTGATTGAGACTAAAATTCAAATCAGGATTGGCAACCGTAGATGATGTTCGATCCCTGTTAGATTCATATAACTCCCTTTTGGATTATCCGCTAGTTATATACCCTGAAGCAATTTATGAGGCTTATCCCGATGCTAAATACATTTTGGTGGGTACCTTTCATGCCCATTTCTTTTTTTGTAATAATTACCCTTGCTTGCCCTCCCAGGCAACACGAGATCCGGCCAAGTGGGAAACCAGCATGAAGCAGACTATTATACCAGCCATCGAAGTTTTGCGTGCAAACAAAAACCGTACTCCGTATCAACAGGCTATTCTGGAATGGTTTGAGCAGGATATGCTAGGTTCGTACCCAAAAGTTCAGTTGTTGTCATTGTTACTGGGTCGCCAACCTCACTGCAAACATTGCTTCAGCTCGGTATCACGAAGGTCTTCTGGAAACAGACACACAACAGGCTATTATTGTTCATAACGAACGCATTAAGAAGCTTATCCCTGCAGATAAACTGCTTATCTACGAGGTATCGCAAGGATGGGGACCGTTGTGTGCATATCTGGGAGTGTAAGTTTTACGGCATGTTCCCTCAAACTTTCCAAGTTCATATAACTTTCCCTTGTTAGTCCGAAACCTAACAAACCATTCCCTCATGTCAACGACTCAACTGATTTCAGAGAACGCGTTTTTCCAATGTTTAAGGAAGAAAAAGCATAGTCAGTCTAAGGCCATAAATTTTTGTAGGGAACTATGTTTATTTATACCCCTCATTCAAAATAATTAGGCCAAGAATCATTTACTTCGAAGTGAAATAACAATATCTGTCTGTAGTCGTCTGCTAAACCTTGTGTAAATTGTGTACATATTTGGTCAGACGTACGGATAAAAGTGAAATAATTTTTTGACCGTGAATGATCTATTTTCCTATAACTCTTTGTTCATAGCTCAGATGGAAAGTAAGCAGGAGTTTGATTTTGAAAGCATCTACGCCAGACTGAAAGAATGCGCCATTGAATATGAAAGGAGATACAGCTACACATGTAATGTAAGATACATAAAAATGATATACATTAAAAAATGAGGAAAGAAAATTAAAATGCCAGAGCGTTAAGTAAAAACGGTTCAAAATCGACCTAGTTCGAACAAAGCCCTAGCTCTGTCTCGTACTTCGGCGGCAACCCGTTCGCATTCTCTCTCTGCTGCGGCAATCTTCTGTCTCGCTTTTTCCATATCTTCAAGAAGACCGGGTGACAAAATTTTCCGACTCTTGGCTTGCTTCTCGAAGAAGGCAAGCTCCAAGTGGCCACGAGAAAGTTTGGCCTTGCTCCTGATGTATCGTTGATTATAGTACTCATATGCGCAGTGCGCGTCATAGTACGACAGTAGTTCTTCTCGCGCGTCTTCTTCTGGCAGATGGCTTGAAATGTTCAACATGTTCTGTCTGATGAAGAGAATAAACAAAGGTCAATTTGGGCAGCGAATGAAGCGAGCTTTAACGCACTTGATGGCATTGAGGCAGCGCGATCGTTGTTCGCATGCCGTTCCCGAATCGCATGTTATGCAACGAAAATTCGTAGTATTGAACTGAGTTGAGAAGCTGAAGGTGTCATCGGTGGACGTGGAATAAAGGGTTGTTTGAGATTGAATACGGTCGGATACCAGGGAACTGGTTGGAGAACGGCATCTCATCGTGAACCAAGTATTGCCGTTTGAAAACGGCATTGGTATTAAGTCGATGTTCTTTGAGAAAAAGAAGAGTTTCCTGAGGTGAAAGGTTGCTTTGGCGAGTGAGGTTGCCATTGGGGGACGCTCTTTATGAATGTAATGGAGGGAGGGTCCGTAAATGATACAGCTTTGCTTGGTTTTATAGTGTCAATAGCGTCCACGAAAGGATAAAGGACATTATCCCTCTGCATAAGTATGACTTGTAAATGTGGACCTGGTCCACAAAGGAAAGATGGGCAAGCAACGCGACGAACACGTTATGGAGGCTGAATGATTTGGCTTTGTCGGGTCCACTCCTTTCTGGCCATTTTCCATTCTGTTGTTGACCAAAGTGAATTGTCCATATGTAGGAATTGTTCACAGGCCATTAATGTCCATGCAACATGTACAGATGTCCCTGCGTTTTATGTCCAAAGTGATGAGGACAAAGAAAAATAAAAATAGTGTGTTCATCACGCGTCACGGCGTCACAGTCACGCATCTGAGAGCGGAGCGTAAAACGTTAACGCCGGATAAACCGCGGAAAAACTGGGGTCTTCGCTTGCCGAGCGGGCCGCTTGTAATCATGGTCATTCCGGTCTGTGCTCAGCTGGTCTGCACACACTCAAAAACTAAGAGAAAAGAATGCGTGGCCGATAAACTATTTTTTTGCAATCTACATTCTCTCATGGCCAGCTCATATTCCCGCTCTATCGAACAAAACCCTTTGAAGACAAAGGAACATTTGAAGTCCTTTTTGGAAGACATCTTGCACCCTCTTGAACGCCATACTTCGCCTGGAGGTGCTTTGATACGGCTGGGAAATACTGCTACCCACTATGACGAACGTGCGGCCCAATTAGAAACTTTTTCGAGGCCACTTTGGGCCTTGGCATCTCTTTTGGCTGGCGGAGGATACTACAAAGGCACTGCGAGATGGATCAAAGGGTTTGCAAGCGGGACGAACCCAGACCATGAGGAATTCTGGGGAAATATGCGCAATAAGGATCAGCGTATGGTGGAATGCTCCGCTATTGGGTTCACGCTTGCCGTCGCCAAGGAGCAGATTTGGGATGTCCTTGATGATAAGGCGAAACAGAACATGGAGCAATGGCTTGGAGGAATGAACGATAAGGTAAAGAGAAAGACCTAGTTAAAAATTTTCTTTTTTTTTGTAATTCAAGTTGATTCCTGATAGGAAATGCCCGATACGAATTGGTTATGGTTCAGAGTAACTTTGCCGAATTCTAATTTGTCAAGGCTTTTTCTCTAAGCATACTTAGGTATTTGCGAATCTCGGTCTCTCTAAAGTGGAATCACCCCATTTCTCCTCTACGCGGATGAAAGCCGATTTAGATCACCTTGATACATTTTACCTAGGACAAGGTTATTCCTAAGTTTACATCCTGCTTTTCTCTTAACTCAATATTAGCGTAGGATGGTCCAGAGATGGTCCAGAGGGTGTCCGTCAACTAGACTACTATTCCTCCTCATTCGCTATCCAATTTGCTCAACTCGTTTACTCAAAGTTAGCCCAAAAGGAAGATCCCGAACGGTGCCAAGAATATCGTAAACGAGCAAATCTCTTTGCTGCACATTTTATCCACTATTTCGATCCTGATGGTAGGCACACAGAGACCAGTCACACCACTATCTCGGTTTTTTTTCTGACGAACGATATCATTAGGTCCCGCTATTCCGTTCGGTCGCAGTTCCACCTACAGATTCGCTCAAGCTTCGTTCTGGGGTGCTTTGGCATTCGCAGATGTCTTACCCGACGGTCCGTTTACATGGGGCGTGATCAAAGGTCTCTTACTTCGTAATCTCCGTTACTGGACCAAACAGCCCTTCCTCGACACCGACGGAATCGTCACGTTAGGATACGTATATCCCAATCACAACATATTAGAGAACTACAACTCCCCGGGCTCACCTTATTGGTGCTGCAAATCATTTATACCTCTCGCTCTTCCAGAGTCCCACCCTTTCTGGTCTGCAGTGGAAGAGCCTTATCCCGCCATTTTGCGCGAATGCACAGTTGGACTTGATCATCCCTTACAATTCGTTACGAATATGGGCAATCACACTTTTCTCTTATCGTCCGGCCAGAAATGCCACTACCCACTCCGTCATAGTGCCCAAAAATATGGGAAACTTGCCTACAGTGCCAGCTTCGGATTCAGCGTTCCCGTCGCAAATGAGTCGCTTGAGGAAATCGGAGGCGATTCTACGCTCGCACTGAGCGACGACAGTGGAGAGACATGGAAAGTCCGTAGAGACACTCTCGATGCGAAAATTGAGAACGGCCGGCTGTCCAGCAGTTGGAAGCCGTGGCCCGACGTTGAAGTCCTCACCTTGCTCATTCCTCCTACACCTCAACATAAAGCATGGCACGTACGAAAGCACGTTATCAGGACGAGAAGAAGCCTCGTTTCAGCTGAGGGCGGCTGGGCGATATACGGTCAACGTGAAGACGGACGCGCGTTAGAAGACTTCCCAGGCCCTTTGTCATTGTCACAAGGGAAACTCGAGAAAGATGGTGCTGCGTTGGCGAGGTCCTCGGCAGGAGTATCGGGTATTGTTGGTCTCTCAACGAGTACGAGTACGACGGAGGCGAACGGACGCAAAGGTAGAGCGGTGAGACTTGACCCGAACTCTAACTTGATTTTCGCGCGGGCTGTGTTGCCCACGTTAATCGGGGAGCATGCTGCGGGATCGGAGATGGTGCTGTATACTGGAGTTCTGGGTATCCCTGTGAGAGATGACCATAAAGATGTGCGAGATGGGTGGGAAGAAGAGTGGAATGCTGCCCCATCATTGTTGCAAAGCTTTAATGAACTAAAGTGACGTGGCTTAAGAGAGAAAAAGGGGAGGGGAAAAACTGAATACTAACAAGACTTATCAGACTTGAACAATTTTCCCTCATTTTTATCTAGTTTGTATGTTCCCCTCAAGTTCCGTGTAACAAATGTACTTCCGAGATTTAAGAAAAATCATCAACTAAGAGATAGTTCATTGATGGTGAGTGCGGTGATGGGACTAGATAAACAATTATGTATGTAAATCAGTCACATTGATATTTTCCCTTCGAATTCATCAACAGCTTATGATTGCCTTTAAGGAGCCGAAAATGTTGTATTTTCAAAATGCCGGCAGCTTGGCTGTAGATTGGTACCATGAAGGAGGTTCCCGCTTTACGCGATACTTAAGGTTATATCTTCCCGTAATGGTTTTCCTTCGTTCGGATGTTCCTCCAACATGACCATGAGATATGAAACTTCCCTGTCGCGCTGACATCTCGCTTTGTTTTCCCGCGTGATAGTCCCAATGATTTTTCTACCGATGCATATACTTTGGAGCTTCCTTTGTTCTGGCAATCTTCAGGCTTCCCATGTTGTCATCAATTTTGTTCGAAGTCAGCGTTGTTACAATTTTGACACTCTGATCCAGAAAAAGAAGCTCAATTTATACATATTAAACGAGGATGCATATCGTTCATTCGTTCACAGGGGAAGTTAAATTAGGCTGTGATCTCTGAATAAGCAAAAGCTTGAAGATTACGAAGTGGTGTGAAAGGAAAAGAAGTCCATAGTGATGGGCACAACTTGGTTCGGTTGAAAACAGGTTTTTACTCGACACCGCATTGCGGCTTGAGTTCAGCTCGAAATTTTGTAACTGAAATACTGCAGCCCAGGACAGGTGTACATGCGGTTCGGAAGACGAAGACGTAATACTGGTGATTGCTGGGCGCTACCCTCATGCTGTGCCGGCGCTTGTTTGTGCTTGGTCTTTTTTTTTTCAATGCGTGTATATTGCCTGAATGATGTGAGTCTTTGCTTCTGTTTCATTAGCTTCCATAACATTTTCTCGCTCCATTTGGATCAGAATCATATCTCCTGAGAAGGACTCGTTTTCTAGGAAAGTTTGTTGTCCACTAAGGTTCGTCGCTGTCCATTTGATCAAGAGACTTTGTTGGTTAACGTGTATACCCGGGCTGATCAGCTAATATTCTAGCTCATGATAAGAAGTAGGAAACCTTATTTAGAAGTGGTTTTTCGCATAGGTGTCGGGTACGGGTGCCGGTGACACGCGTGGACAATCAAGCATCGATATCAAGGGAATCAGTGGGACATGTACAACAAGAATACGCAGGTAATATTCTGCCGCTTTCTCATTTCAAATAACAAAAATGGAATTTGGCGGTACATCCAAGTGTGTGGCCATGTGGTGAGTTCATGACCTGTAGCGATCGTTTTAAGTACTAAAGTATTGATTTACGTCTGTAAGCACCCTGTGTTTGTCTAGGTTTGGTTTCTAACTCAATCTAGTGTGTTGGCTTTTTTCGGGAGCTCTCTTCTGAATGTGCATCTGTAGGGTAGTCTCAGGTGGGTCACTTTGTCCAAACGCAGTCAATTTATGTATCGCACCATTTATTGGTGGTTAGGACCTGTATATATCTTTAGATCCGGGCACGGCACTATAGAAGACTCTCTCCGGACCCGTGAAGTTGCTTTTTTTCCAGTTTCTCCACCTTTAACGGCCCCAAATTAATCCTTCCTCGTATAACCGAAACGCCGACGCAATGACGACCAAGCGTAGTACAACACTCGGATACAATCAATGGGTAAATTTCGATATTAAAAACAAAAGTGACTCTCGTTTAATCAAAATCGCGAATGTCGCTCTATCATATGGGAAACTCCATGCTGGATGTAAACAGCTTAAATATGTAAACGCTTCCTCCATTTCTGACTGTTCACAGATGGTAAAGACTATGAAATTCCTGCGAGTCAAATAAAAAATATCGTGATTAGCCCTGGTGCCCATTATCACATACACTCTTGCGGTCGTGAATGGTCACCTGGGACCACAGGTTTCTTTGACCTCTTCGACGAAACATCCCGGAGTCACATTTGTAGGGTTAACTGGGACTGTCCTTGGGGTGGTAAGTCTAACACACTAGTAACCTCAACATTCGATTGCAATTGGTCTGTCGAGGCGATCGGATTCAAATTTAGGAATGAACTTGGGAGTGGAGATATTGTTTGCACATATAATGGTACAGAATGTCGATTATACATGATTGCTTCCTATTCACGCTCCTTCATTAGTAAAATGAAATGACAATTTTTGTTATTTTAGAGAATGAAATTTCCTTATCGTGTCTCATCAATCTGATCAGTTTATTGCTTTTAGCACTAAAACAATATAGTAAATATGATAGAATTGACTCAATTCGTACACAAACAGGAAAGCGTCAAAGCAAAAGGGTGCGGCGTATTGTGCGACATACTTTAGATTAACACATGCTCTTGAAAATAATCTGCCAGCAGTGACTGACAAGCACTCGACTCGTCTAAACCTCGAAGATACGCATTAGGCGTTCCCCGACTATTATTAACAGTAACATTTGGGTGCTCTTTTTGTAATTTTATAGAATCAGTTCAATTTGGTTTCCTGACTTCTTTAATATTATCTCCTCGGTTTTGTCCCTTGTTTTGTTTTGGGCGTTTTCTACCAAATGATCATTTATCGTACAGTGAATATCTAATGTTTACGTATCGCACGATCATTTATTTTATTCGGAGAATAGAAGTATATCATAAATACGCCCTCGACTGGCATTGTGAACCAGATAACCTTCTCCGTCGCAAGACCGCTTTCAAAGTTCGCGCAGCTTTCACATCTTTCGGTCCCAACGCAAACCATTTCCCTTCAGAATCTGATTGAAACTTAGCTCCATGTCGGTCAACCGCGCCACGCTGCTCGGATACGATGAATGGGTACAATTTGAGATCGAAAACAAAAGTGACCGGGTTATCAGAATAGAACATGCCTTCGTATCATATGGGAAGTTCTACACTCCATGTATGTCAATTTTTCACAATAAACCTCGTTTTCTCTCTCATATTGAAAATGTTCAGATGGGGGAAAGATGACGAGATTCCGTCGAGTCGAATAAACAATACGCACATTCAGCCTGGTGATCACTACGCTATAAACGCCTGCGGGCGTTATCGGTCACCTTCAGGCACTACGGGTGCATTTGAAGTTGCCGATATAACTTCCCATACCAACATTTGTAGAGTCGAATGGAACTGTCCTTGGTCAAACGGAGCGAGAAACAAAAAACTGACAATTACGCGTGGCGATCCCACTTGGGATGTTTCTCAGTCCGGATTCATGGGGTCTCATACACTTGAGTCAGGGAATCTTGTTTTTAGTAGATGATAATAAGCTAAACCTCAACTGGAGATGTACTTAGATTCATTGAAAGGGCTTTCTTGTCATGTCATGTCAATTTGATTATATTGTCTACTGAGTCGACTGTCTCTGGCCAAGGGATGTTTAAGTAGTCAGACTGGAGCGTAGGGCTTAAAGGCAGTCAGTTAAGACCATGGTAAAAATAGCAGTAGGTCTATTCAAGTCTGCTTTCAAGTTACAACACAAGCGAAATTTAGAAGGAGACGTGCTAAAGGTACATAGTTTGACTCAAATGTTGCACTTTACACGTGGTTTTCTTTATATCTTTATCACGAGTACGATGTGCCTTTAAGACTGGCTGCTAACTTGAGCTAGAATTAAAGGGGTACCGATGGTACTGCAGACTCAGAGTTAATATAGGGTTTTACTCATAATAAACTGCCTGATCGAGTAAAATGATTGGGCTGCGTTTGCTGATCGTACTGTTGAGGGAATCAATTCGTGATTTGTTCTCAGATCACCCTGGACCCCGTTGAATATGCTTCACCTCAGAAGCTGTATGTCCCTTGTCAAGATGCTGGCATTTTCTGATGTGCTTTAATTAGCGGGCCCAAAGCCAATGTATGCAACATGGACGACGAGACGATGAGGAAATTGTATTACTTTTCAAGACGATTATTTCATTTGTATAAGCGAAATGTTGGTGATTCAGAGAACATTACTGTATATTAAATATCCAATTACGAGGGCATTTATGAAGCCCGTTGGGCATTGTGAGCAAGCTCGCTCCTACCCAAAACTTCTTCGTCTGTTTTTTTAATTGGAGTTGTATATTGCTTCCATAAGGAACTCTGATACTACTGTTTTTTATTGAACACCAGACGAAGGCACTCCCTTTTATAATGCGAGAAACATTCCGGGCGATATCTCAGTACCCAATTCTCTTAGCATATATAAGTGTCAAATTAATTCAGAACCCCGGAATTGTGAAGGGAATATGTTCTTCTGGATTGGGATGCAATGCTGCATGTTCAGGCTCAATTTTTATCCTTTTAAAGATCTTTAGTATCATTTTTGGATAATCTAGAAACACTCAATGATATCTTTTTTCCTTATAGGGTATGTCTCCAATAGTTTTTCCTTTTTCATTTACAGTCACCATGTGGGGCGTGCAGCGGCTGACCCAAGGGAGACACATCTCATCCAAAACCGGGATACTCGAAGACTCGTTGAAAATGTGGGGCCATTGGTTGTTTAAATAATTGGCACATTTTGAAGCCTGATGTCGCGGCGCCTGGCATCTCTACTACAACATCTTCCAGTCAAACCCAGCGTTTCAACTTCCTGCTCGGTGATGAAGGCTAATAGTAATCGCACTCAAGCACTCGGGTACTCTCAATGGATGTCCGTTCGTATCGTAAATCATTATTACCGTTACAATGAACCCTATCATCCCAACACCCACTCTATCCAAATCAAGAATGTCTCTTTATCATATGGAAAATTCTATGAAGACGAATGTAATTAATTCACTATATGATTGTTTTATCTCATCTGAGTATTTACAGGGGACAAAGATTCCGAGATTCCCGTGTCCCGAATCGAAAACTCGGTGGTAAAGTTTGGTGATGAACTTCTCATTTGCTCCTGCGGGCGTTCGAGTTCACCCAGTGGGACCACGGGCTCCTTTTCCCTATTCGATATGACTTCCGGGACTAAGATTTGTACTTTTGAGTGGAACTGCCCTTGGGCGAGTTACACGAACTCAATTGTTCTCACAGTTTCCGATCCCAGTTGGTCCGCTGTAGCTAAAGGATTTAAGACCTATGGCAATGCGCTCGAGCATGGAGAAATTGAATGCTACTACAAGTCTAAGGGTAAATGATGAAGGTATACCAGGCCTTTATCCCCGTTTCAATCTTACACATCTATTCATTAGTGCCACAAAACCACATGTTTTGAAATTGAAAGCTCTACCTTTCCTGAATCAAACCAAAGTTCTTTGTTGCGTAATATCATCTGAATGTTCCCTTGTTCATCTTAGTGTGATCATAAACACGCATGCTATGATTTAATTTCAATCAAAGAATTGTTTCATGGAGTTTATTTGAAACATCAATCCCGACAGGCGGTCATTCCTAACATGGTAACATTCCAAACAAGGCCACTAGTATGAGCGGAATGTGTGGGAGATATGATGACAACATTTTACAACTTTCAGAGCAAAGAAAAGGAACTGGTACCAGTGTAAACGTTAACATCTCGCATCCCGTCTTGCCGTCTTTTATTTCGATTTAGGCTTCTTAATTTATTCCTTTACGTTCACATGTAGCTGCAGCGAGGTCAGTTTGATTATAATCATAAGATATTTTGCGTACTAGCAAGTTTCATTACATTCTTCCCGTTCTTCAGGCGGAAGGTTTCGGGCGGTGCCGGGACAATTTACGTACTTGTAATTATGTAACATGCGCGTCCCGGTTGCGCTGTATTCTGAACGGTGCCGGTGAACGTTTGAATTTGAACGTTTGAACATGCGAGAGCTTGCTTGGTTGTCGTTGCTCTGCTGTGTATAATGCTCCATTTGCACATATTCACATGGCAAGGCACGTTAAGTTAAATGTAATTGCCCGCTGCCAGTGTTACCTCTCCGTTAAGTTAGGTTAAGTCCTGTCATTCATTTGTTATCAATTTCGACTCCATTTGAACCATTTTTCCTTTGCGATTGGTATGGCAAATTCTACGTGGGGTCTGATTAAAAGACTAAACAAGCTTTCACTGCTTTCGCTAACAGGTCTTTTCAAGTTACGCACCGGTACCACTGGCACCGTGACAGCGAAGCTGTGCTAATAAAAAGGATCCGACTTAATGAGTATCTGTTTCCGTTTCTCATAAGTTTCGCATTGACAGAGCCTATTATTACCTTAGATGTGGAAGCTCAACGTTCACATTGTCGGTTTGCGCGGCCTTTCCGGAACAGTCACTGCGTCTATCAAACAAGCGATGTTCAAGCAAAAAAGCCTAGTTTCCGATACTTGACAACGAACGTGGCCACCGCAAAAAGGCCTGAAATATTCAATGTTTCCCATACAAATCTATACAGGTGAGATGGAGTATCATTGTTTCTCATCGTGAGATCGACGGGAAGATCAGCACCAGGCACCCAGCTTCAGAGCCTCATGGCGCGGGAGAGACGGCGCTGTATTGACGGTGCGCGTCCTCAATATCAATGGCCGGAGACTACTAGTGTCAGTATAACTTGGGAATATGGCGATATCTCATTGAAGAGAACCATATGGTCTTGGATGATGTACAGTGAGATGATAATGCCAGGTACGATATATCAAAAGATGGTGTTTACAATCCTCATTAATCAAGGTCTATCATCCGGTTCTTACATATTTTCCATGCAGAATTGGTGAAAATGAATTACAGATCTATTAAAAACATCCATGTGCCTAAAGCCAAAGACTCGAACAAAACATGATGTTGGCACGTAGCAAGACTCGGCTGCAAGAGGTGGGTGACAAACAAATACAAAAGATCTTATAGAATCGGTGGTACATAAAATACTCAACTGAGAAGTATAATTGATATCAAATGAATATTCTTATCAGCTACATATGAACGAAAAAAAAATGTAGTAAAATCTTATGAAATTTATGGGTACGGAAAATATTCTTATGATTATAATCAAATTAATGTTATTAGCCAAGCCACATAGTATGAACGAAAGAATAAATGAAGCCTAAAACGAAATCAAAGACGATTTACACCAATTTCAGTTCTTCGCTATGGAATTGGGCAAATGCTTCCATCAAATCTTCCGCAGAGTCAAAGAAAACGCCGTATCTTCGGGTAGGGTCATATTTACCTGATCTTCTAGATCGGCGTGTTTTCTCCTGCGTGCCAGTGGAGACAATGCTTCGGCCTGGAGTGTCAGCTATCTTTGTTTGGTTATTGTCGTCAATCATGTCACCGGGTCCGCCACGCATCGTGTCCGAGTCACGTGCATCATCGGAAGAAGTGGCGTAGTGCTCATCGCGACTCCGAGACACCGAGTCCGTTGATAGTTGAATAGAAAGCGAGTAATCAGAAGACGCGGAAGAATTATTGTATAGGGTTGGTACCGGTGGTCCTAACGGTGACTGGAAAATATCCTCAGGCCATTCCAAAGAAGATTCTTTTTCAACTGGCGATGATGTGAAGATGAGTGTCTCTGGCGTTTCCGTCGCGCTTGCAGGCTTCAGGGGAACTTGAACTCGGACGTGTGAATACGGAAGTGCGGACAACGTCGTCGTCGAGATCTGCGATGCATTCGTGCTGGCTTTTGCTTTAGTGGTTCGCTTTTCCAAAAGCGAAGATAACGTGTGCGGTACATGTAATTTCACACGGCCAGCTGATTTGATCAATGCTCGAGTCGCCGAAAGTACCGAAGAGACGGAAACGCGGCTCTTGATCAAGAGGGGTCCTTGTCTGTTGGATAATAACATCTCTGCGACGTCAATCAATTGAGCAATTTCTGCCAAAGGTTGGAGATGTAGGGACGTTAGGTTGATGAAGCTCATGCTGCATGCAGTGCTTTTTATGTAAGTTTGATTCTTGTCCTTGAATGAATCGATTCCAGTCCACAAAACGTGGACGGTGGACCCTGTACTCTCTTTTGTTTAACTTCTCAACTTTTGCATGTATCTTTTCCTGAGAATCAAACGCGAACTATATTCACTAGCATCACTAAGTCACCATTGGTGATGGAGTCTATTGCGATGGGAGGCGTTCATTAATAAATCAGTCACAGACGTATAAGGCCATCAATATCTCGTGATTGCCATGCATTACCATAGCGTTCACCGCGAAAAAAAGAAACATCGGGTAGATATTATGTGGTATGTAACTATAAATTAAGAACATTTTTCCTTTATCTCGCTTTCCTTCATCTGAATCCTCACAGCTGAATCGCGTATTACCCATGTCGCCCATGTCAGATCTTCTCGAGCAGACTCAAGCATTGGAAACCCTCATAAACGCAATAGTCGTCATCAAAACCAAAGACATCGAGGAAGAAGTCAAGCAGCTCCGTAAAGAACTGGATAGGTTGCGCTCTGCAGTATCCGGAGTACCACCCTATATAATCATTGAATGGGGCAGAAATACAACACTGGTCATCTCAAGACAAGCGGCTGAATCATGCCATAGTGTCTTAGTGAGTCCAAATCAGCGTGCAACTCCTTCAATCCAATCAGTCGCTGATCGCAAAGAATATTTTTGGTTTTTAGACGCTATATAGCAAGCTAACTGATACTTTGGGAGTCAAAGCTACACAATCTGAAGTAGATCCAAAAACTACTGAAGTGGTTCGATATGCACCTATGAGAGTGCTCGCACAGTTTGATCCCAAGACCTCGTCCAGTGGTCACGACCGCGACTGGTTCCAAATTGCTGAGTGGGACGACTCAATTTCGGGTATTCTTTCAGTCGCGATTAGGTTGAAAGTCGTGTTAGGGTGATCATCATAAAATCTCAAAAAAAAAACATTTTCTTTCTAGTGTCCTGTATCCTTCATCTTTTCCTTATTAAAACGCATTGGTAGAGTAAAACAAGCTTTGTTCCTGTATTTAAGACCTCCTTATCATGTAATGTGGCGTTTAAACAGCAGTTCTACAGTATACGTATTTGCGTCATTTTGAATTGCTTTGCCTCGCGTGTTGGAAATAGTTGAGAAGTCGAGAATCGCGGCGCGGATAAAGATTGTTCTTTCGGAAAGTTAAAAGCTAGTTATTAATACAACGCAGACGCTAACCTGGCAAAAATATTTACGATCACAATGACAAGGTCGAATTGGACAACCGGATTCATCACTTGAGACACCATCATGCCTAATCCGGCTCGACAAAAAGGCATTCAGGATTGCTTATTCTTTATATCCCTCCAAAGCTTCCCTTTTGGTAATTTCTCACTAAACAATGCTATTAGAAAAACAAGTTCATAAAATGTTGAAAGAAAAATTGCTACTCCAAATTGTCAGGAATAGACAGTTCGCCAGTTTGGGGATCTATGGTAACTAACGATGTGATTTCGACAACTGGCCTGTTCGGACATCTGTGAAAGATAGAGTCTTTTGAAAAGTAAATTCAAAACATGTATTTAACTAAAATACTTACTCGTAAAATATTCGAGGAAGAGGATAACACTTGATTCCTGCATTCTCCTCGTTCTGATGGTTTTCACACATAAATTGCTGCAATTCATACAGCCGACATTCCTTGCCTTTACCATCACCGTCAGACCCCATAGTGCTTGTTCCTAAAACGTTTGTGAATTGTAGACTTTTTTGGGGTACGCGCGGCGAGCCAACGGTGCCGAAGAAGAAGGAGGAAAGCGGAGATCGAAAATAAAATAAAAAGCCAGACGTGGGAGAAATTGGCCTTCCTACAAGATTTTATCTCTTATCCCCTTCATCCCAGTCCCTTGAAAATGGTTTACAAAGTTGCAGGTAAAAAAACAGTTTGGCTTACGCGTTGATCATTATGAAAACTGATTATAATGATAACTAGATATCTCTTTGGCCGCTTTCGGTCGGAAAGAGATCGAGTTAGCAGAGGTATGGCGAACTAGGCTCAACGGCCCAGATATTCATCATTTTCGTTCTCATAGAATGAAATGCCCGGTCTTATGTATTTCCGAAAGAAGGTATGTGAACATCTGCTTTGTTTTGAGACAAGGTTGCTGATAGTCGATTCTTCCCCGATAAGTATGGCCCGAACAAGCCTCTCAAGGGCGCTCGTATCGCTGGATGTCTACACATGTTCGTTTCAAATGGAGTAATCGTACATTGTGGCCAACATACTGACAATTTGCGAATAGGACTATCCAAACTGCTGTTTTGATCGAAACACTCGTGGCTTTGGGTGCTGAGGTAACTTGGTCATCATGCGTACGTCTCTAAACACGTTGCCCGGATATTTTGTTTTCGTTCAAAGGGTCTCACGCTTATTTTTTACCGACCGTGTTCATCCGCATTTTCTAGAATATCTTTTCAACTCAGGATCATGCTGCTGCTGCGTAAGGAAGCTGTTTCGGTTCTGGTTAATTTAAGCAGTGGTTCTTGACAAATCGTGTGCGCTTATTAGGATTGCTGCTACTGGTGTCCCCGTTTTTGCCTGGAAAGGGGAGACCGAAGAAGAATATGTATGGTGCATTGAACAGACCTTAGCCGCTTTCCCGGGTGGTCAACCTTTGAACATGATTCTTGACGACGGTGGTGATCTTACGAAACTTGTCCACGATAAGTACCCCCAGTACCTGAAAGGTACGTTCTTTCAGTGCCTAATTTGTTATTCGGTGTTTAATATACATATGTGGCAGGGATCCGCGGTGTTTCAGAAGAGACCACTACCGGTGTTCATTATCTATACCGAGCTATGCGCGAGGGAAAGTTAAAGATTCCAGCCATCAATGTTAATGATTCAGTTACCAAATCGAAATTCGGTATGCTTTACTGTCCAACTCATCAAGTGGTCGTTGTCTGAGCGTTGCTGTGCAATCAGATAACCACTATGGTTGCCGTGAATCTCTTATTGACGGTATCAAGCGAGCCACGGATGTTATGTTGGCTGGGAAGGTTGCCGTTGTAGCCGGCTACGGTGATGTTGGTAAAGGAGTAAGCTTTTAAGTTTAAGCTGTTAGGTGGCAATGGTTTCTAATCTGTGGTTTACCCCTTAAGTGTGCCGAGTCTCTACGTGCTTTTGGTGCCCGAGTCGTTGTCACTGAGGTCGACCCTATCAACGCATTGCAAGCGGCCATGGCTGGGTATGAGGTTACCACAATGGAGGAGGTAGCTCATCGTGCCAACATCTTCGTCACCACAACTGGTTGCAGAGATATCATCCGAGCCGAGCATTTCAGTGTCATGCCCGAGGATGCTATTGTCAGCAAGTAAGATCCTGTATACCACGCAATGTTATGAATTCCTGACGTGGGCACCTTTTTTTAATTTAGCATCGGACATTTCGATATTGAAATTGATGTCGCATGGCTGAAGGCTAATGCAAAGTCAGTTGTCAACATTAAGCCTCAAGTAGACCGGTATCTTCTGGCAAATGGTCGTCATATTCTTCTCCTCGCTGAAGGGCGTCTCGTCAACCTTGGCTGTGCGACCGGACATTCATCATTCGTCATGTCATGCTCTTTCAGCAACCAAGTTCTTGCTCAAATAGCGTTATGGCAAACACCCGAAAAGTTCCCACTCGGCGTTCATGTCTTGCCAAAAGAGCTCGACGAAGAAGTTGCTCGTGCTCACCTGGGCCAATTGGGCGTTAAACTCACCACTCTTACGAAAACTCAGGCCGACTACCTTGACATACCCATTGCTGGACCATACAAGCCGTCTCACTACCGTTACTAAGCTGCCAAGATCCCGCTCCTCGCCCCGATCCGTTCATCCGGATCGCTTTCATTTTTCTTTAAACTTTTAGGTTAACTTTGGTCGCCTCAACGCGCCTGAAACAATTTGGGCTTCAACCCCATGGGATATAAGAGCTTGGAAGACGCCGTTCAACCAAGTGTGGTGGTGTAGTAGTCTAGGCTAAGACGCTTTACACCGTTTTCGGAATAGAAGGTTTCAACTCCTTCACCGGATGGTGGCAAAGGTAGAAAGTTACTCGATATGTTGTAGTTCGTATAGAAAAATGTCAAGTTTTGTTCTCAAGGGTAGCCAGGCTCTCGCCTGGGACCCCATAAGGAAACAGTCACGTGCTCATGATAACGACACAAACACTACGTCATCGGATCTTGAATGGTTGGCGTCACCCACCTGTGACTATTTCAACTGGACGTTGCCTTTTCCCCCACTACGTTTTCCTTGTTCATCATCATCCTCACCTAAATTGTAAAATGCCTGTTCGTGGAAGTGACATTTGTCTTATACTTGTAAGCCTTTGAAATAATTTATACATTTCCTGGATCAGCACAGCTGATTAATGCCCGATCTGCCCAACTTTACGTCTAGGTTGCCATCATCTTTCCACCCGCAGCTGTCGCATTCATAAGTGGCTGCTCGTGCGACCTTTTAATTAACATACTGCTTACTGTTCTTGGTTATTTTCCGGGCCATCTGGTATGTAGAAAACTTTTTTTATTTCATGTCCGATGAAAAGGCGTCTTTTACTTAACTTTTCCTTTTTCTTCCTCTTTTTCTCAAGCACGCATTCTGGCTTATCTATAAACGGATGAAGGCTGAAGAACGTAAGCGGATCTTTTCAACATGCTGTGTATTGTAGTCGCTGATCTTCCTTTTTTTATTATCGTCAGAGTTCGGTCGCGGAGGCTATATATGTAAAAATTGTTTGAACCAATGACGCCCAAATGATAACTGATAACTTTCTTCTTTTCATAGATGTCGGAAATGGGGAATATCAGCGAGCTTATCCTGGTCCCGGTATCGGTGGTGGTGTAACTCATCCATCTTATGGGGCTACTACCAATTGAAGCTACCAATTGAAGCTATTATCTTACAAGGGCAATCGACTCGCTATTATTTCCATTACCAAATTTGTTAAATCTGTCATCGTTGCCCCGCATTTTCTTCCCTTCTTTATTTCAGTCATTGTATGATTTTTTTTTGCTAGTTATCCTGTAAAAACTATTTATACAGCTTTTTGAGTTTTCGTGAATCTTCTGCAAGGATTTTCAGGCTATGTAAAGTTTCAATCAGAAAATCGCACACATCACCAAGGCCTTGCCCGATCGGAGCATTTTCACAGCATGCAAAAATATCTGCGTAAGTCACTTGTCCATATGCCTAGGAGCCAGACTAGTGAAGTTATTAGACGTCCAAACAAGGCATAGTGATCGGAGACTCTTGTACTTCTTGGCCCAAGATTTTTCCTTGGTTAGAAACCGACCCTTGAGTCGGATTTGGGCTTATCGAGCAAGCCAATCACTCTGATAACGTTTTACCAAGCTGGGGAACACCTGTTTAAATCAGGTGAGCGAATGAGTTGAATCTCCAAAGTACAGGCGGAACTAATTCTGACCGAGGGAATTATTTTAAAACCCATTCAAACCTGTTCGCATTTGTGCGGCTCCCGACATAATTCGGCCCGCACATCCAGCGACTGATGATTTAAACTAAATATTGTCCGGCGCGTAGCAGTCTGCCAGTTGGCACTGTCTGGCATGCAAAACGTTTCCTCCTTCTTTTGGTTCACATTTATGCAACATGCCAGCGTTTTTTAACGAGTTAGGATACAACTTCTGTCGCCGGAGCCGATTATAACTGTTGAGCGCCGATCAAGTTAGATTCGAAGCTAAGGTTGGGTTCTTTCATTTTTTATCTGTTCTATTTTCGTTCTGAATTTGGAATAGTCTATGAGCGAATTCAGCTTGCCATTTGTAGAGAAGATGCGACGTCTCTCATTGAAATCCGGCATCCCAAGGTGAAACTGACTTCTATCTTATTCAAGCTTCGAGTTTCAGCTTTCAATCTGCATTCAGAACCAAATGCATAACTACCAATAACTCTTCATCATAGTCTGGCTGTGACTTTATTGATTTAACATTTATTTGCAATCGTTACTTTTGACTGGAGCCAAGCCTTGTGATTTCTCTTTCCAGAAATTGTTCCGAAATGCAAACAGCTGGAAAAAAAGGATTTTAGGGGTTTCGGCTAACGTGTTTTTTCTGATAGTCCTTGGCAAAAATAGCTAGTGGGAGGTTATAATTAAATGCACCCGCGCCATAATACGGTCCGATGTCCTGGTATGTGTTCCTATTACTTGCCACCGAGTGAGAAATTCAAAAGCTCGGTGTCTCAGCTCAAACCGATGAATACTGGCAAATTTAAGTAGCTAATATTGAATGTAGATCCTGTTTAGTACAGCCATTCGTAACATCGGACATTTTCAAGAACTGTTGTGTTTTGATACGGTACTGTTCAAGCCCACATTCATCTGGACATTATTGTACACATATCTGTCCACATACCCACTGGAGAGAAACCAGTCGACCCGAGAGTGGTTACCGGATTGTTTGGTCTTCTTAGAACTCAGGGCGTGATGCATGATATTCCATGATGCTGTACATCGCACATATGATTTTCTTTGAGGTCAAGTTTTCTCCAATGAGATGTAGATGGCTGATACTAATAACCGCCGCCTATTCAAAGGTAAATCCAGATCATTACGGGAATTGCAAAAGTGATTTTCCGATTGATTCAACTTGACCGGAGAGGAAACGGTCAGAGAGAAAGACCGACGACATTCACTCATTGCTATGTAGATCATTATAGTCTTGGGCTTTCGACGATCAGTGGCAGTGATAAGTGTAGTATACTCACCGCCAGCTAAAACAACGAAACGCATATCTGCCAAACTGATGTAAGTTTTGAACTATCAAAAGGAAGATGCAACCAGAGTTGTGATCCCAACTGCCTCTGAATCTCTCTCCCCAAATCTAACTCTATGTAGCTATTGAAAACCTCGAGGTGATTAAGAGTATCTATGTATCTACTGGCATCAGTCATCAACAGCCCATTTTCACATCATCGAAGATGATCGACAACGTACTGCCGCTTTCATATACTCAAGAAGCATTCGAGTCGGGCCCTTGAATTACATCATTGGAGACACGAGTTTTCACCAAATACGATTAAGTTGATAAATTGATACACATGGATATTTTACGACTGACGAGCATGGGTAAAGTTATCGTGCAAAAATACTCCGATTGCCAAAGTTCTATTGGCTACCACTTCTTTTCGACAATCTACTCCGAAGCTAGCCACGTGAATCAGACGGGGCACAAAACGGCACTCGCAGGGTCCCTGATAGTTAACGTTATTCATGAATATGTATTTTTTCATATAATCATATCAATTGTGTCATGAACCATGATACTAGCACTATGCGATCACCTTTACACTGGCTTGGAGTAAATACCAATGCTGCCAGGAGGGAAAGTCGCCCGTTTCTGACATGCTGCGTAACGGGAAGAAGGTTTGAGCTTAGATGAGCTACGAACTCGGTAGGCGTTATATGACTTTCCCTAGCATAGAAGTCAGGAAGTAGTCGGGAAAAAAACTTGATAGATGGCCATGAGTTGTTACAAGGTTGTGGCGTTTACACTAATTTGTCTTTACGCAAGATCCAAAACTGCGTTGATGACAAGGCCTAGCTTCTTTGGAAGTCATCAATGGGATTCCTACTGACTCACCAATCTGTCTACCATTAGTGTAAAGCTCAACATCGCTTTCGGTCAAAGTTTTATTCTCAGGGCGGTGCGCAGCTTTGATTTGAATTTTTGAAATTGTGTTTTTGATTAATTCCACAAGTAACTGGGAATGAGAACCCCTTGAGGCGATATCAAATTTGACAGCCGACTGTCCTTAATTTCCAAAATCGCATGAGGGATCTATCTTCTAAAGAAGACGCCTTCGTTTTGGATCGGGGATAAATGTACCATGAAAGATAACCCAAAAAAATACGCGAGCACACAAGAGTTTGGTGTATGTGAGACACTTCGAAATCAAAGAACTGGAAGGCGTGTCCGTGCACACTACATTGACGTCCATAATACTGTTCCCATCCCAGCGCTGCGGAAGGCTTGCGTGAATCTACGGATTAATTTTGAATGAGTATGACATCTTGATATACATTTTACGCTAAATGACTACAATTAGGTTTTTAGGATGAAATAATTCCTTGCTAATAGCATGCAGAGGCATGTCTGTTAGGACTATGTGTGGGTAACTTTTGAGCATCAAAGAACTCCAGATATCACTCTATATATTACACCTCACTTCCGGATTTTCTTCCGGAAAATCCGGAAGATAGGATCATGGATCTAGTGAAGGACTAGATGATAATTTGAATGAGAATGTTCATATCTGATTTGAAATTCCGGAAGTGTGAGTTACCGAAATGTGAAATGTAGAAAGAGGAAGAATTTATCTGACCATGTGGTCTCAGAGGAATTCCTGTGTATGGGACGGCAGAATCTCTGTTGAATAATCTTTGGACCAGGTTAATGGATAAGCCACAGCTGATCGCAAATCTCGACCTCTTATGGACGAACGAATTAAAAAGTGTAGCCTATTCGTCCCCGCTGATATCTACTTATGATTGAATTTAGTATACATAAGAAAATAAAGCATAGCATTGTACCGAACATTGACGCCAAGCTGTAATTGAACCACGATACTCGCAAAAATAACAAGGGGTATTAAGCTGGAGCGATGCTGATGTTCCTGGTAGTCTTCCAGTGAGGAATGAAACCGCCCTCAATCAAAATTACAACAATGTACACTCTCTAGAATTAAACAAATGTTCTTTCTTCTCAACCCTGTCATATGCATATTTACCTTGTTCCACTGGCAAAACCTAGTGACGCTGTCGCAAAGTGACGATCTATTTCGTAGTTAAGAATATTTCTGAGTAGGGCCTTTTAGAGACCTTCATCTTTGCGACAATATCTGAATTTTATTATTGACATGCGATTGTTTGTAAATAACCACAAAAACAAACTCACGGCCTGATTTCTCCGTGTTATGCATAATCAGATACGCGGTGAAGAAAAGTCGCTTCTCGTGATAACAACGACCGTGAGATCCGAGAGCCCTTATCATCAAGAGGTCATAAGGTGTCAGTACTCACGCAGAAGAAATAAACAAATCAAGTAATAACTCGGAAGATTCCCATTGTGTCGTTAATGTGACGTGGAAACAACAAAACCCAAACATTCTATCATCAATGTTGGATATTAATCCTGAAGACGGGATAAATTCGTGTACGGGATTTCAGGACTGGCATTTTGAAACAGCCGAAAGGGGTTGAGGTCGTATCTACCATTCGAAAAGCGAGTCATTCTGAACACCGTGGTCTGTAGGGTAACCCTAATAGCCCAATTGGCTTTATAGTTTGAACATACAAACAGTACTAATTTTAAGCATAATTGAAGGGGTAACGGATGTCGTATTCGTTTTTAAGTAAGTTATGTATCCGTGCAGTTATTGTCCGCCTTGCCTATTTTTAAAAAAGTAACGAAAATTCCTGATAGTTTCTTTGTGCAGATGTATGTTTAGGGGAGAACATGTTCCCTGTTTGCTTAACTTCCATTTAAATGGGAAGCCACTGGTTACTTTGAATCAGGAGGAAGCTAACGCCAGGTTTGATACGATGCTTGATGATGAATCGGTAAAAACACGAAACGCCAACTGTCACAATCGCGTGACTGTGACTTGACCGCTTAAACTGCCAGTCCTCTGTGCGACTTTTCACTGGCCAAACAGCACTATTCAAATTTCCCAAGTTTTGAATATGACTTGCTAATCTTGATTGTCTTTCAGTAGCGCCAACCTAGCCTCTGACTTAGAATTTTCTACATGGCATCAAAGGTCCACGTTTTTACTTCTTTTATTATTCTTTCTAAATCAGTGCTATGATCACACTGACTGTCATTGGTGCGTTTGTCAAAGTTTCGTAATAAAAACAGGATTACCATAGGTTAAAATGGCGGCCTTGATGCTTTGCTCTTTTTTTTTCTTCTTTCCCAAAAGTAAGTCCTATAATCTTTGATACCTTGATACCCAGTGACCTCTTGTTGATTACTTCATCTAATCATAACTTCGAGCATGACGGGTATCACTTGATCTGTTCACCGATCGCAAATGTTCATTGACTTTTTCAAAATCGTCTATATTTTCAGTCAATTGTGAATTATTGACGCCGGGCCCCCTCCCCAAGAAAAGGACCAAAGGAAAGACAAATTTAATTGGACCGCTCTCATCAACCTATTTCAAATCCTTTTTGGAAGAATCTACCATGAACGCGCGGAACAAAAGTATGCCTGTTTATTAGAGAAATTACCCAGCCTCAGGAAGTTGTGCCGCGTGTATATACATAAGCATTTTTTGGCATGGTCTGAATTAACCGAAATTATTGGTGATGGCACACTCCAGGTGTGTATTAATTTTCAAGTTATCCTACCTTTCACTATACTCGAATATGTTGAGTCCGTTGTCTGGATCTTCCGGCGGCCCCACCAATAATATATAAATTTTGGAAAGCCGGTCCGTTTTCTATTACATAAATTGTCGTCGGCTCATAGTTGATTTTGACTTCATGGTTTAAATAGCTGGTTCATAAGTCTTGTTGGATCACGTAATTGTGTATATCATTTGGCGGCCCAGAAACAAATAAATATCAAGTGTATTCGGGTCCTTTCGGATGTGGCCATTTCGGTTGTGGCCACAGCTTCAAGGATCTTTGATCAGACATTTTTAAATACGAAGGAACTTTAGGGCGAAAAGCGATTAAGGAAAGGTAAGTATGTTTGCTATTCCCCTCATAAGTGCCTATAGTTCTCATTAACATCCAGGAAATTCATCTGTTTAAATGTGATTGCTCTTTAGAAAGAAGTGGATGGTATAGGATTCAAACTAGTTTGACTCTTCCCTAAATGCTCCGTCAAGTATAAGAAGCATAAGACTTTACCGAGAACACATCCTTTTGTTCTTTGCCAAGGACTTGATTCCGTCGGTCTTCTAAGTTCAAAACGGAAAAAACAGCCTTTTCAATCATTATACTTTCTTATCCTTAGAAGAGTAGCCGTTTTCGTTTTGTGTTTCTTGTTTGGCTTGTTGGAAGGTCTTCGTATTGCTTGCTCCACCCTTCTTGCTTTATTGTGGGAGTGTGATAATAAAACTGGATCAAGCATGTGATTCGAGAGAGTCAATAGTCCTACTATCGTGGACTTTCTCGAGAATTGCAAAAAAACCGCCGGTAGAGAGAGGCACGACACCGTATGCAATTGAAACTTTTTGTATCACAACATTTGATTATCTTGGTTGTCATCCCAGCCCCACTGACCAGAAAACCTCATACCCTCTGCGATGGCCGCCCATCAGAAGTTTCAACCATACCAACTGTTCTCACATCCACAGGAGATCGTCTCTCACTACGAATAAGCTGAAAGGATCGCGGACCTTACGACTATGCACAACCCGTTCAGAAAGCCAGACACAGCTGTTCACTCACTAGTAGCAGGTTACCGGTTACCGGCAATTTGAAAGGAAACAACCGTTTCGGGAGGCAAGTCATAGCTCTTTCACTTTACAAATTATACGTGCATAAAATTGAATGCGACAATTCACGGTGAATATAACTTTTCAAGATTAAATACAAAAAGGTGATACCGGCGTTGGTGTAGACATGAGACCTAAAGATCATTGCACTCTTTGACACGCCACCAACCTAGTACCTATAGACTTCCCAATATTCTGTGTCTGTGGCATTCTCAAGACAAGGGTTTTTTATGAAGTTAAACAGATAGTTTTTCTCCCTCTCGCCATCTCCTATATTTGCGTATCAGTCAATGTAATTGTATTGTCAGACTGATATCGGGACTTCGAATTGTAACTTCGGCCGAGAACATCACGAGTTGCCATAGTTTTGTGAAAGTCATGACCTACGCAAGAACTTCAAAACAAACAGCAATTTAAAAGTCATAGTTACAGCCGAAAAAATATACTTTGGGTCGATTTTCGATCGTCTTCAAAATACGCCAATGAAGCCGGACTGGTAGCATTGGACTCTTCTCAGTGAGTGTGAAGCTTGGTTACAAAATTTTCAACTTACTCGAGTCTCGATCTCAAGATCACAATAAGTCTGAGTTCAGCATCATCAATTGGAATTCTCTGCGGACAGCTTGGACCCGTCCGTGCGGGAGAACCTGTCGATTATAGATCGTCTTGAGATCAGCGCCGACATGTTCAACGTCGAGAACGATAGTGACCGTGTATTATAGCTTGTCCTTTTATAGAAATGTGAAATAGGTTTTTTTCCCGTTCTCCAGCACCCACCAGACCACCTAGATAAAAATGGAAATGGTTATGCTGTGTAAGGACCTCAAAATCGTATGAAATGATCAGATATAAGTTGTAAAGAAATCGAGATGTGCAATACGGCTCGTGTCTCGGTTTGAAATAAATACTTCAAAAGAAAAATAAATTTTTCAAGACGCTTAAAGAAAGGATTATAAATTTGGATTACAAACTAATAAGAAGGTCAGGTTATTTATAAACCCAAAAAATATAAAATAATTAAAAAATATTTAATTATTGTAGGTTTAATCGTGGAATATAAAGCGCGGTTTACTATACAATGAAAAGAAAAAAACAAACCAAAGGTGCTACGATGTCCGAACTACCAAACATTATTTTACCATCCGACCTTGTCAATCTTGATCAGTCGGCCCCTCACAGCGCACCCCCTTCTATGACAATAACTCCTAACTCTAATGTCTCTACCCGCGAAATAAGACACACATCTCTTGATTCCATCCTCCATTATCCTTATTCTAATATGAATCGACATAACCACAACGAATCACATTACCTCGACCCCCGTCCAGCAACTTCCGTATTCGAGCAGCAAAACAATCGTGAGCTCGGCGATGATGTCTCCATGTCCCTTTCCAACATGCTAAATTCGGTAAGCATCCATCATGCCCACTGTTCTCTCTCTTTCCCGCCTTATTCCTTCGACTGATAAGCAGTTCACCCAGCCCCGCTCTGAAGACCGATTCTACGACTCCCCAATGCAAGACCCTGAGGCTTCAACAGCGGGTCATTCGTCCAGGGGGTCATTCGGATTGTTCAGTTCCTCAGCGGGTCCCCAGCTACTATCAGATATGACCCCTAGACGAAATCCATTGTTGCCCCCAGTGCCTTCTGTCGGGGAATTCCACCCGTTTTTCCATCATTCAACCAACCCGTCTCATCTGTCTAATGTGTCTACGCAATACCCTCCACAAACTATTAGCAGTTCTCAAGGCTTGGAAGCCACGGAGGCCGAACTCAAAGTCCTTCAACAGACGTTGAGAGATTTGGAGATCGAGCTAGAGAGAACAAAATCACAGAGACTTCTTGGTATATCGCCTTCAGATTCGCAAGAAAGAACGAGATTTAGAGAACAGAAGTTCTGCTCTTTGAATCGCGCTGGCAACGCCTTGTGTGCGTGGCATGACTCCCGGCGTGAGCGTCGTATGTATCCACCAAGGATGGCCCCTCACCGAACGTTGAATTGCGGTTGTACTTACTCTCAAGCGCTCTTTGAGGAAAGTTTGGCAAGGAACGGAGTAGGAAGTTTTTGGCCGGGCGAGAATGTTCGTATGGACCCATCCCTGCGAAACAGCCTTTTGAATCTGTTGCAAAGAGTGTAAGTGTTCTTTCTCGTTGATAGATCTTGACTCTAAATCGTTGAAAATAGCTACGGGTACGGTGACGGGGATTTTGAGAGAAACCCTGACGGTACGTGGAAGGTGGGGCAGGATGCCGCTGCCTGGGAAGAAAGGGCACGCCGCCCGGTGCGAAGAGAGCGATACTAGTTAATGACGCTCGGACGACGCCACTAGCAACTTTCATCGCTCGGACCTATTATCATCATCATTTTTTTTTCAAAGTCTCAACTTTATATCTATCTACATTGTACCGCATTGATAAGGACCACGTTTTCGCATAATTTTATTACAATACGCCTCCACCTCACATTATTCTCAGACACATGTAGTACCTCTCTCGTATTCATACAGGTCGCATTTGTTTTTCGTAAAAAAAATTTGATGTTCGTTATTTTTTCTCATTCTATGCTCGAAGTTGATATGGAGGACATGAATCGGACGATGATCGCGTAGATCAGCTTGAAAAAGTTAAAATCTACGTCGAAGGTACTGCATAAAACATATCAAAAATTTGGAAAATAAAAGGGAGAATCAAGATTATTGAAGTCATACATAGTTTAATCCTTAGAGTATACTACTAAGTCAAAGAAAAGATCGTGGAAAAGATCGTGCCTAAGTTGAGTCCGACTCAATGACTGTCCGTTAGTAGCTTGGTAGTCCAACTGATCTCTCGGAAAGTACTACTTGCGGATACCACGTTCGGGCCGCATTGAAGTGATTGACGTGCCTGATGTATTGAAATTCCTGTCAGAATTCAGTATATGTTTAGAGCTTTAGTCTCCTACGATATTATGGCAATTGGAGAGAATCCTTTCGATCAGATAATGATCAAGAATCTCACGTAAACCCTTGGCCTGGAAATAATTTGTTTCTGAAAAAAAAATTGACCATCTATTTTGGAAAAGACAGATATATCATATCTAGTCGATGGGCTCTTTTTTGCGAAACACGGTGAAAACAAAATGTATGTCTACACCAACACCAAGGCGCTGTTTAGTCCTGTCAGCGAAGATCAGAAATGACGGACTTTAAACTCACAGTTTGTACTCTTCAGTTGGCCGTTTGTAATAGCATATTTTTAGATCGTAGACATCCAGTTGCCCAAACTAATTGTTCCTTTTTAGGTGAAGGGAAAGTGACATCTTCCGTAATGACCGAATAGCATCTGGGGTAATTAGCTTCAATCAGTTGGAAAGCGATGTGCCATTATTGATCCTGAACCAGCATGATATCTCCAAACATATTGTGAAAATAGACGATGAATCGGGCCAAAGCGGGGAGGATGACTCAGAAAGATTCATTCAGGTTGGACCCTTGTTTTGGCTATGTAATTGACTCATTTACATAAACACTAACCATAATGGTTTAAGATCCGTGGGTTATTGCGTTAGTTAAGGTCCGATGTACTACATCCAACGTTTAGGCCGCTGTGATCACTTCGCCATGTTTGGAAACACTTGATAGGAGCCCACTGCTAGCAGAGCATGGCAACGAAGAACACAAAATACGGCGCAGTATGTATGTAATAAAAGAGCGTTCAATTTTTGAAATTGAGACATCGGTAGAGTTTACGGTGGCGTCCCTGTCAACAGATCATCGTTCATTTATCATTGTGGCCCTGATTTCCGGTATCATCAAGTCGGCGGGGAACGCTAATTCCGGGCTAGGACCAGCGGTCATTTTACTATGTATCGAAGTGTTGGGAAAATGTGTCACTTTAAAGGCAGATGTCTGAGTCAGTGTAGAGGAACGTACTACGTAGTATCGCCAATTTCGACAAGAAGCTTACGCATTGGTAATCCTGCATGTCTAGAACTCAGTTGTTAAGTGTGAAGGTTTAATTTAAGGATTCCTTCTGAAGAATTTCAGGGCTGGTCACAGTTAAGTCCTGGTTTTATCCAAGGTTTAGGTTTCAGCCACGGCTGCAGTTAGTGCTTCTGGAACTTGACTATATATTGACTTGGGATCTAACACGTGGCCCCCATGATAAACTGACATTCATTGAATTGAAGTCGGTAAATACCGCCTACGCGCGCGGCGCGACTAGAATAAAACATCAACTATCGCATATACGATGTGCCAGCTTGTCATTGTGCTCAATGCCGTAGGACAATGGGTCCGCCGGCGGCGCTTGTCGAAGAAGAAAAATTCTCTCGAGTCATGATAATTAATTGGTAGGTGGGGAAGCTTGAGAAGAAGCGGATTTATTAATGACCCGGCGAATTCAAAACACCATTATCTGGCCTTAAGTATAATACCTAAGCCCTATCCTAGTTATAGTCATCTCCGACATCCGCGAATCATTTTTAGAGATCAACCACATCTCATATATTCGGCATTGTGACGTATGCATATGGCTCCAGTTGATATATATATTTCGCTACGGGAAAAAAGTTTCTCAAAATGTATCCCGCTGAGTGTACGAGATTGAAAAGATTACTCCGACCAACCCAAGGTCAGATCACTATAATGAACTGATGGTGTTTGAGAAATCATTTGAATACATGGTGTCAAAGGAATTTTATTTTAAGGTTTGCGTTCCAATTACAAAGCACTCACGGATCTAGTCAATTCAGACTTATGTAACGCTACTTTACTGCTATCCCTCCTTAAAGTTATGAAGTTAAATACTTGATTGCCAACAAAGCGTATTATACACAGTACAGGTTGAGTACGATACAAACATGGAGGACAGTGAACTTTGAAAGAAAAAAGGAAAAAAATGACTGCACACTTGTCGCGTAGGAACGGTTCTAGATAATTGCATTCAAAGATCCCAAATAGCAGTCCACACAAAGTGAAATGAAAGGTTTAAAGTTTCCGATCGTGAAAGAACATAATTAAGGGCCAAGGTGAAGGATCCGAAAGGAGGCTGAGATCGAAGATCTTGGTTGTTTAGTTCACAAGTACGCGAACCCGCAAGCTTCTAATCGGCCCCTATCGATTGCATGTGTTTATGTTCTTCTCTTATTCACTTACTAACTTATCCATGCTCTGCTCCTCCAATAGGTACCTTCCCTTCGAACGGCAAGTCTGTAAGTATAAGTTCAGATCCTTCGATCCTAGGGTCTAACTCAGGTTTACGCGAATCAAGATTGGGGTCAGATGACAGATCTAATGCAGAGATAAATGAATTAGATGGACTGCGCTTATGGTGCGGAGTATGACGACCTCCTGCTGTAGCTGAAGCCGGCTCTAGCTCGGTTTGGACAGTTAATCCCGGAATCTTCACCGCGACTGCAACGACCCCTTTTATACCTGCTATAACCGGGTCTGTAGAGAACAAGACCTACAAACAGATGAAAAAACCAAAGGTGTTTGTAGAAAAGCCTTGAGATATACTTTAAGATGACATACCTTAGTGACAAACCGCCTTAAGTCAGCTTGTCGACCTGGAAGAACCTGAAGAGGAACATCGACCGCCTCGGCAGTAACATAAACACTTTTGCCCTCATCGTCCCCGCCATCTCCTTCTTCCGTCTCGTCTTCATCTTCATCTTCAGCTTTTTCGCCAGGCTTTGTAAGCGAGCTAGTAGCATTCAACCATGTCTTTGGAGTTATGCGTGCAAAAGCACGAGGAGGAAGAGGAGTGGGAAGTGGGAATGATGTAGGGAGTGGTGGATCGCTGGCAATGCCAGATACCGTCTTAGAAGCGTCTACTTCAATCTCGTCATTCCCTCCTTCGTCTTCAGCAGGAACATCTCCGTCAAATATGAGAGCATCCACCCAAAGACGGGTTACCTCGAGGTCGATATCAAATCCCGGTGGCAGGACAACGCGGCCATAAACAGTGGCAGAAGCTAAAACTTCCAATGCAAAAGGCGTCCAAGCATCATCTATGTTCTCCATATTTTCCCTTTCAGCTCCCGCCACCTCGGAATGAACCGCATGATTCTGCACGTGGAGCGTTTCCCTTCCTCCGTGCCCCGCAAACCTTCCCATCACACCGCTTACTACCTCCTTAATATTCTCTTTTGGGCTCGATTTTGTATTGATACCGAATATGCTGCCAGGCTTGATCCACATATTCTCCAATCTCACGTCACGGATAATCTGAATTTTCTGTTCTGGAGGAGGGAAACCAGCGACAACCTCGAGACTAGGATAAAATGGGGTCGTAAGGAGAATCGGAGCGGGTTCATATGAGAGATAAGATCGTATAAAAATCGAAACGGCTCTCGTGAAATCTTGAATGGTAGTGGTGGTCGAGCTTGCGGGAATAGGATTAGAAGTAAAATCGTTATTGGACGATGAATTTCCTTGGGAATCCGAGCCCGGGAAAGGGAGCACATAACCCCAAATAGGCAATCGGATGTGAGTTTCATTGAATATTGGTGAAGTGAAAACTTTGACTACGGGAAGAGAGGTCGAGGATTGGGCTGTGGTCAATGCTGGTTCTCCGGTGACAAACGAGGAGTTGCCATTATCTCCGCCGTCCCCGTTATCCCCAGCGGGAGGAACAGGGAGTGACACTATGAATGGAATAGCCGAGGCTTGAATTCCCAAGTCCAATAATTCTGCTAAATCGCCTAACGGGTGTTTTAGCGATGCTTGTGCCAGTATTACAATATTTTCCCTGTTTAATGTAACCTGCTCCGCGTCATGCAAGAAATGTGAATGCCCATCAAGGAATTCCGAGTGCTCGTGATTATATGTGGATAAGATATGTTGCAAGTTATTAGGATTGGACGCGAGGCTGTCAGAAGGAATAAAATCGGTCGGGAGTGACATAGGCTGCGGGGTAGCCGACGTCGATGCGACAAACGACTCAAGAACGAGCAGATCTGCTATGTCGGGTAACTCAGATCCGGGGACTATAGGGGGCATATCGGGAAACTTGAGGGGAGACACTGTAAAGACCAAATTCGTGTCAACACTGTGATAGAGGGACTTCAAAGGCATGTAAAGACAAACCTTGTAGCTCAACTCTTGTTTCGACGCTTGAACGATATACTCGTATCCAACGCCGCCATTTACTGAATTGCCACCATTTAGGTCGTTCATCCCAAGCCGGATGAAAGCCGTCAGGGTCGGAATCGTGCTGTTCCGGAGGTGCTCCGCCAACAAACGTTACTCCGGAGACATCAACAAGGACCTTTAACCAGCCATCTTTCCAATTGTTCTCCAGGAACGCAATGACATCCGTGGCATTGTCAGATGGATAGATAGACACCGGCAAGTGTAATAAGGGAGGATTACAATGATCCGTAATAGGTGAACGTCTGGAGCTATGAGCTCGAAGATTAGGGCATAAGGGTATTGGAATTAGGGACGTAGGCCGAATGGTGATTAGTGAGCTGCCTCTATTATGATCTCCCGAATTAAGCGATGATATCTCCAGCTGGTCGACATGAGCAGTTACTGCTCCGAGTTGCGAAACACCCCATCGGACAGTCTTCATCCACAAGCGGTCAAGCCGGCGATGTCCAGTGTTAATCTCCGGGAATCCCATAACATAATCCGTATCGACACCGAGTCGAACCGCTACGGTGACATTGACCTCTAGTCCGTTTCTTTCGGAATCACCCTCCGAATCTCTTCTTCTAAAACTATCCACCGAAACGCTCTCCGGACCTCCCAGAATCAATGCGTTTTCCAAAAACTTCATCTGGACAGACGTTGGACTCTGCAGGAGCAGGTTTAGCCTGCTGATAGCTGGAGCGGCATACGAATCGGCGATGATGAGAATGAGCAGTCCGAGTCCAAGAAGAACGGTGATGAAAGCAAGAAAAGCGGTCAATAGATATGATTTCCATGTTTGCCGTAAAGGAATTCGAAGTCGTTGGGATTGCGAATCGTAGTCGTATCCTTCATAGTTGTCCTCGCCGTATGGGTGGTGATTTGCACCGGGTAAACCAGCTGAGGAGGCATTATTATTCTCGTCATTAGGATTATCGTCGTCTGGCTCTATTCGTGTGTCTCTTGATTTGGGTTTTACTGCAAGTTTACCCTTTGAGTTAGTGGCTGGCATGGCATTTGCACGCCTTTGCGTTTCCAACGGATTTGTGACCAGCAAGTCACAGGATGACGTAATTAGCGGATTGTGCCGAATCTGCATTTTCAAGTTGACACGAGCGTGAAACAAAATAGTTTTTTTTAGGCATCAACACACACATAGCTGCCATACGAACTTGTCAGATAAGTTCTCCTTGAAAACGTCACTTATAAACAGTAAAGAAAAAAGACACACCCCTTTCCCGGATAAAATTTGAAGCTGGACTTATCCGAACCAGCGCTGGAACGGGTGGCGGCTTAAGCTCATTGTTTTCTAAGGAGAACATCTTTTTTTTTCACAGCCACTGACAACTTCCAAGTTCTAATTTCAGGGGAAAAAATACGAACTAGAACTGCCAAAATGTTGAACGCCGTCGTATAAGTCCTCGAAACACGTAAAGGGCCATAGCTTTGTGGCTAACTTTAGACCAATTAGATCTCCCTGGGTGCGTGCCTTGCATAGTCGAGATCCTGATTGCTCGGAGTTATGACGAGATTCATGTGTGCAGCACATTATCCGGTCTTCATAACTAGCTTCTATCTCGTAAGTAGATGTACCTTATGCATGTGTCTACTCGTGACCCGAGTCATTAGTTATTACGAAGATAGAACGCTACATACATAAGCTTGCATATATACTGGACGAGAAAAGGAAAATAACATGTCCAAGAGCCGGTGAAAGAACAAGAGAGAAAGAGAGAGAGGGAGAAATGATATCTAACAGACATGGAATATTGAATGACGAGACGAGAGTCAATGCAGAAAGAGGTAAGGGGGAAAAAGCGACCATGAGCCTAGTGCACCGAAGACAGAATAAAAAACAGCCATATAATCGAGGTAACGCATGACTCAAAACGGTGCTGTAAAAGACAGAATGGGAATTTGATCAAGAATTACGTCTGAGGCCGATAACGAATGTCATAACGGTGCGATCATAGAATCCAACGAGGATCGGCGACATCTGATTGTTCACCGTTATTATTCCAAGTATAGTGCATCTATAGAGACATCGATAAGCTCCTGATCAGCATCCGGGAAGTATGACCGGTGGATCTGGCTGGATTTGATGACCAGGATGAAATGCCGAAGTTTAAGCATCGGTCGTGTGGCCTTATATTTAGAGGTCGACGGGAATACATGGTAGTTTGAGAATGCAAGGGAACTACAACGTAGTCCTAGTAAAGTTGATCATTGGTTACAAGAGGATGATGATGCAGTAGGTGTACAACGCCATTTTTACATCTTTGCCCTGACGCGAAGTCCAGTGGGCAACACGAAAAGAATGGAATGGACAGCCGCGAGATCAAGGGCGGTGTGATGTGGTGATCATAAGTGGTGTCTCCGTTTCAAAAGCTAAGCTTGAGACAAAACGTTATGATCTCATAAGAGACTCAGACAAAACAAGTGGAAGTACCTCTGCCGGCACTGCCTGTCATAAATATAGCATCAGAGATGTACAGCGTAATAAATCTGAACAAACTTACATTCTATATCTGTACGAATACCAGATGTGTAAAGGAAACATGAAGTCTCCGACACATGATCAACAGATAATACAGCAACACCCTGAGGTGTCCGCTTCCTCTCCTTCACCGGACGAGCTAGCACCGTTACGACCAACCGAGATCCTCCCTACACCTATTCGCTTTCTTTTTTTCATATCATCAGCTGCTATGGTAGATGGAGCCATTGGGCGGATTGAGATATGTACGATCGTAGGTGTCGACGAGCCTGGTTGCGATTCTGGAAAAAGAGTGTGTAGTGCCGCTAAACAAGAAAGAAGGATATGAGGACAAATTGTATCAAGACATCAGAAATAAACTTACTCTCCAAGACGTCTTCGTCTTGTAACATCTTCCGAGATACAAGATCCTTAAGAAATTAGGTGTCGGTGGACGATTGTCTGACCAGTCAGCAGGCCATGTATTCCAGACGAGTTCTTTAACGCGGCCTATCGTCGACGAAGAAGGAAACGTCATTGTACGACGTTTACCCGTAACCAACAAGAAAGTTATCGTCGTTTCAGGTATCGGCGGGGGTGTTGGAGGGCGGTTTAGCGGAGTAGTTGTAGTTGTAGTTGTAGCACCACTATTTGCACACGAGTTGGCGTCTTCTAATGCCCCTGATAATTGGGAAATCGTTCTTGCTGGCATTTCTGTGGATGGAATTTGTGTTATCTCTGTTGTATCCGTAGAGGTAGTTATGGCAGCAGGAGCCGGATGAGAGGTTAAACCGCTGGCTGTCCCGCCTACGATCGTGCCTTGAGACATGTCTACTACTGGTGACGTTTCTACAGCGGGTACTGATGTAGTGGTGGTGATGGGTATCGTTGCCGGTGCTGTAGACGCAGCTGTCATACTAGGTTGACTTGTCGAATCGTCTTCGCCCATGGATCACGGTCGTGATATGATGATGATGAAGAGAGAAGGTTGGAAGGAAAGAGAGAAAAAAAACCGCCGACAGCGAACCAAACCTGAGCTGAGAAACCGAAAATGAAACCCAGATTAATGATGATTGAATTGTAACATCAAAAGCGTCAACAATGAAACAAATAAAGCGGGTGAAAACATATGTTTGTGTACTTACAATTATGAGAAGGAGCTGGTGGAAGACCTGGAAGACAAACTGCCTGAACAAGCGATCACCCGCCTTAGCCTCTCACTGAGACAGTGACCAATTGGATAAATGGCTGATTGAATACTACGGGAATATTCAGTCCCAGATCCACACCCTGGACGACGGTGAGTGGTCAGTTGGAATGGCCCGAGGCCGGACAATTTATTCGTAGAGAACGGCAGAAGTCGACGAAGGGTGCGCAGTCACGATGGCACTACCGAAATTATACTGACGTCCACACTCCACTTCGGAAATTTCACACGTTGTTCCGTTTATAATTTGCGCAATTACTCACACGAGGGGGAACGAGGATACTGGGGCTTTAAATAGGAAAAAAAATGAAAACTGAATGAGAAACACGCGATTCGTGTCATTGCTGTTAGGCCCGATCATGAGAGAAATCATTACAAACAGGAAATTTGAGACCCTTAGATATAGCGACATCTCATTTCAAGGCTGTCAGAGAGAGAAAAATATAACCAAATCTTCATATCATAACTGCATAAACGGCATGCAAATTCGGTGTAAAGAGGGTTACTACAATTACTAAATAACATGCAACATGTGTCACGTTTTTTGAATTGGGGAGAGTGCAGACATAGCGAGATAAAAAGCCGGTGACAAGGAAGAAGAGATTGTGTAATCCAAGCACACACGATAAATGGAGGAAATATCTCTTCTTAACTGTCCCTAGTCTTTCTAGAAGGTTGAGGGTCTGTGGGCGACAAATGTCGACTTGGCCTTTGACACGCGGTGTGGAAGTGGGAAGCGCAAACCCGGTTCTAAAAGCTGCTTGATGTATGGACGGCGGACATCCTCGGTTTTTTCAATTTCAACAACACGGAGAATCTAAATTGATAATTCAAAGTGAGAATGAATGAAAGAACCCAAGTGCTATGGAAGGTGACGAACGTGGATACTCCGGAAACGGGCACGATGTCTGGCAGCCATGTCTTGGTACAAGGCGTGGACAGCATCAGTACGGGACAGCTCACGGAATTCCTGAAAAAGAGAGAGCGGTTCAGTCTGTGAATATTTTTACCGCGCCCTGAAAAAAACATACTTTGTACATGTTGTGTGTTCCCGAACGCGAGTCATATCGCAGCCAGATGCCAAAGTTCTTCACCTTCAAGGGCGCTTCTCGTGGATGACATTGACAGCGACAATTTCACCACTGGCTTTCTTTACTTTTTTAAGTTGTCTGTTAGCAGATCAATTCGTCAGAATGACATGTTATTCCAGAATAAGGAAAAAGGATGGAACATCCTGCCTACCTCAAGAAATGCCAGAATCGGCTCTTGGCTACAACCTCGTTCTTGGCGAACAGACGCATGCGGTAGAGCTTTGGCTCGGGTTCACGTTCAGTAGGCAAGTGCCGTCCTACAACTTGGTATTCGTTAAGGCCCATGTTTATAAAATCTGGATAAAAAAACAAAGTATCAGTATGAGAAGCTGAACTATAATAACAGGAAGACAGGAAAAAGAATTCAAAACCCCAGTCCTTGAAAGGAAATGGCGGGTTGGAAGGACATCATCCAGATTAACACCATGCAATCCATTCCAAAGTCGGGCATGAAACCCTTTCAGAAACACCACAAATAGCATGATATCCACCAATATACGTTTGGTCAGCATAAAAAATGCATACTCACATTGATAGATGTCTTCCCAACGCTCGACGTTGCGTCCTTGACTGTCTTGATTTGATTTTGAGCACACGGGCGCTTCACAATGTTGATTACGTGATGCAGTCGAGTTGCGGAGTGCGCCGGGATTCGGGCGAACTGGCAACCCCGGACACCCGATCGTGTTCAAAGTTCCCAGTCAGTGCATGAAAGTTACAAAACTTGCTAGACTTGTGTCGCCTTCAAACATTATCGACATTTGCATAATATCTCAATTCTGGCTCAACCGTCTCAACCGTTCTAAATACATGCACTCTGTATTTGTATCGGTCGGTCATCAAGCTCATGAATGCTAGTCGCATAAATTTCCTCCCAAGTCAACTCATACGAGGGAGAAAAGGTGTAAACCTTGCTAATAGACATACTCGACTATTAGTCCAAGATGACAAAAGCACGATCAACATCTCAATCTTCCCTTCAGCTTCAAACGCGGAATACCCGACAACCAAGTCTTCTACTAGTGTATACTTTGAAGGCCTTTTATTACCACAAAGGCCAATTCCGCCTTCACCAGAAGGTACTTTTCGTATCACTCATTTTCTCCGCAAGAAGCGATTTACCGTGCTTACTAGACTGCTGTATGTCAAACTGCCGACCCTGTGTCCATGACGTCTATCTCTCGACCTTAACACAGTACAAACAAGATATCACACTCATTCGTAGCACTCTCGAGAAAAGGCGCATACCTACTCACACATGGCCAAATGAAATACGACCCCAGAGAACAACTTCGATATCTGGAGATCTCGAGACAATCCGTCCTTTGGCAGACGTTCAAGAACAGATCTCATTTGACAAGAAACCATACGCGGATCTTACAGAATTGAAAGCAGTACAAGCTGCAGAAGAAGCTAGGGCAATCATGGCGAAACAAGCGAAAGTCAGTGGAACCGGTGGTGGGACGAACATGTTCTTGGAAGCTGGTAGACTAGCCTTCTGGGTTCTAAAAGGATGCCCCGAATGACTTGGTTACCGTGCTTGATAACAAAACCAACATTACCCTGACAACATCGGGTTCAGAAATGGCTGTGTATGAATGCAGTGAACGAACGTATGTTATCTTTGTTACCACAGTTAAGTGCTTGCTAATGATCATGATCTTTGCTATGATATATAGAGCGAGCTCATTGTTACAATAAGCAATAAGAAGCACACTGATGGCTTAACCATTTATCCGCATCTCACCAAAGCAACTAGACTACATACCGAACAGCAAAAGCGATGAAAGCGGTGTCAGCAACAAGCGAATCTTAAGAATCCAACTCCACCTTCTACGAAACATTATCACGCATCAGAGGATCAATTCTCATGAATATCATAGCACCGTTAACTCTCGACTTTGTATTTGCCTACGGACTGCGCCAAGCTATACCAAATAACTATTTCCGCATGCATGTGCGTGCGCGTGACCAACGAAAATCGTACCTGGAGCGCATCGCTTCCCATTGACGCCTTGCCGTCTGCCCTTCTTATAATCCTCGCATTTCCTCACTACCATCTCCTCATCATCATCCTTCTAAAATCTCTTCACAACACACCTCGTTGAAAATGGTTACACTGACAGACTACAAGTCCGATGTCACG
This sequence comes from Phallus indusiatus, assembly GCA_027605045.1. NCBI lineage: Eukaryota > Fungi > Basidiomycota > Agaricomycetes > Phallales > Phallaceae > Phallus > Phallus indusiatus. The sequence goes on along the minus strand of JAQFWX010000022.1, from coordinate 10,914 downwards.
CCTCCTAGTGACCACACCGCCGCCGCAGATCAGAATGATATGCCACCGGACTACACTGAAGCCACAGAAAGTTCTGCAACTCGCCAGGATCCACCGCCTCCGTCTTTTTCTGCAGAACCTAGCGGATCGTCGTCGTCGAACCCTTTCTCTTCTTTTGCCGACTTCACTCCGCTCACCAATCCGACGAACTATCTGACTGTCGAAAAACAACACACCCCGATCAAAGGAATATATTCCATTGACCCCACCTTGCCTGCTCCACCGGGCGCTGTCAAGTCACAAGATAGAGATGGCAATTATCTAAATCTCCGGCTAGTCGCCAAACACGGATCCATCTCAGCTGTCATTGATGTCGTTCGTGGTCCGGACGCTAAAGGACCGGCAAGGCTGGAGACGACGTGTAAGCACGCAACTACCGATCTTACAATTGTATGTCCATCTTTTGACGTCATACATATGTAAACTCTTGCTAACTCTTCATTCTTTCCAGCATGATCGCCGGCAAAACAGATTCCGTCTTCGTGTAACTTCCATACACGGCTCAGCTACCATCCGCATTCCTACAACTTTCATTGGAAGTGTTCATTCCAAAATGCAACATAGTCAAATACGATTCAATGCCGAAGTGCAGCAGCATGTTGCTACTTTATCCGAGGTATCTAATGAAGGGCGTTATTTCATTGGCGATTTCGCTGCGAATGGATATGAAGATGATGAGACTTGGCATATGGATCATTTGGAGATCGAAGCTGAACATTGCGTCGTCAATATCAAATTTACCACGGATAAAGAAGATGACGGTTCGGCGGATGGCAAAGGAAAGGGAAAAGGGATTTTTAGCCGTTTGTTCTCGACATGAGTTCTTAAGTAATTCGTAGGATATATCGATATGTATTTATATGATAACCCAAGACTCTTTATCGGTATTTGCTGCGATACAGCAAAGGTTCAAAGCAGGGCCTATCAAGTGTCAGCTTTCTTAGATTATTTTGGGGAACTGAACGTTGGCAGTTGTTAACACATGTGCATAGTAATGGCGATTTAATTGAACATCCCCCCTGCATGGGTCAGATATGAATTTTGGACATAGTTCTAAAAGTATATTTTTTGTTCTATTAGTTTATTTTTTATTCAAAGCTCCCTCATCTCAATCCAAATTGAGTTTTTATCAACTACCCTGCCAACTACTTGACCCTCTTCATTCTCGAAAAGGAGATACCAATTACGGTAGCATTCATCAACGCTGATCAAAAAATATCCCGAAGTTGGAAAAGGCTCAAATGGCAGATCAAATACGTCAGAGATGGGATAAATGGACATAGGGGAAGGTGAATTTTTGGGGAAATGTGGCTCCAAGTTCTCGCCCGTCGTTTTTGAGTGACCAACAAATTTTTAATGTTGACATTGCCTTGTCTATTTCTTCGTGACTGTGAGAAGATAACTGTATCTGTTTTTTGAAGTTCTCTACTTCAGGTGTCCCTACAAGAGGAGGGACATTTTGTGTCTGTGGTTCGGCGAACCCGAGGCTGCATCGGTACTTTTCGGTTTGTTGGAATATTTTGTCCTCTGAAGTTTGCTGAAAGTTTATGAGAAACGGTGAAATTCTTGGGATAATTTTACCTACGGGGACGGGAAGAACATCGGCCTTTCCAGCAACAGAGGATAAAAGAAAATTGAATAGGGGGCAGGTGGATTGAAATTCGGTTGAAGAGCTTGACGAAGTAGAGTTGAGCTCGTTGTCATCGAGAGTGACGGACATAAACGATAGCATACTGGAAAGAGGGAATCGACGTAATAAGACGACGGAGGTGCAGGTGATTATCTATATAGTTCATCTTCAGGATGGACGAGTGGCCTATCTAGCTTGGGCATGGTCCTTTGTCCATATGTCCATATGGTAGAATTGGTTTACTCTTTTCCGTCCACGACATGTATGTCCATCATATATGCCCAATGGACGTAAGCGTCCGATTCTTTATTAACTAAGCCTCTTATAACAAAATAGAAAATAAAAAACTACGACGATATTTAGGCGAGACATCGATACTCTTGTAGTAAATATGGTGTTTTTGCTCGTCTTCACTACTCTTGATCTTCCAGAAAATGATTAATGGCTTGCCGAACAGTTTGAAACACCTCGTTCTTGTTCGGCCTGCCATCAACCTAATGTTGGTTATAAGTCACTATAATAAATTATTGTTATTGAAATCTCACGCTCGTCAGTTTCCCTAGCTTCTCGTAATATTCAATGACAGGTTTGGTTTCTTCCTTGTGAACGACTACCATAGTTTGTCAGCCTTTCTCCTGAACAACAACCTATTTAACCGGAACTTACTAAAACGTTTCTTGAGACTCTCAATATTATCATCTTCACGGTCGCTTGTTTTACCTCGTTCAAGAGTTCGTGCTAACATTGTATCTTCATCACACTCAAGGTGAATTACGAATGAAGGTCGACATATCTGCAAATATTACTAAGAACCGAGAATAAAAAAGGCAAGAAAAGACATACAGCGTTATCAAACTTTTCAGCTTGCTTCATGTTTCTTGGGAACCCGTCAATTAAAAAACGACCTTTTCCATTTTTCCAAGCTGAATTTCCCTGTTTAGACTTAAAAGTAGCTTTCATTGCGTTCTCAAGCAGCGGGATCATAATTTTTGCGTCAACAATGGCACCCTTCTTAATGCACTCTCTGATCTCTTTGGTAGGATCTGAATCGGATTCCTGTGGTTGTTCCTTGCGAAGAAGCGCTCCAGCTAGCGACGAGTGTTAGTTGGACACTTTATTCATTTTTGAATGTAAAATCTACCTGAGATATGTTCAAAGTCAAATTCCTTAGCTAAAAGGGAGCACTGAGTTCCCTTCCCTAGTCATTCTTCAGAATGTGAAATAACGACAAACGAGTGTCGACTTACCTACTCCTGGACCACCCAGAACATAAATCACTACTACCAATTCGTGGTCAAAAATAGTCTGGAGATGTCCAGAATGAACTTAAACCGAGCTTCGAAGTACAGTATTAACCCAACTTACCATTATAGTAGTTTCTTTGTTGAGACAAAGGTATAACCTCAAAATCTCAGCAGCGAAAGTATTTTAATCGAAGAGATGTTTCCGAAAGCTGCACTGCGAATCTCATAAAGTCAAATATCGAGAATTATCATTGTGGCAAATGTTGTCACTTGTGGCGGAATATCATGCCGTGCGGAGTCCGAATTCTCCTAACGTGCGCAGACGCCCAACGTTAACCCAGTTGCAACTTGCAATTGCACCCCAAACAACGCAGCCTTTAGCGATTTTGCACGGCGGAGGTCATAAACATGGAGTCTCAATGGGATCAGTAATATGAGAAAAAATCTCTCTAGTCATTTGTTCATTAGAGCACAAATTTCGCGATGTCAACATAAGGTCTAGCAAACATCAACTTTCAGGTTTTCAAGAATCAAGTTGACTTGTCTAGGACTTTCCTTTGGCAACTCTCTTCACACATGCCAATTTTATCAAGATTGTATCCGGGACCTTTGCACTCGTCACAACGCGGTAAGATTGATTAAGTTGGTTCCGCAACTGCGTAGCTAATCTGAAAGCGATGAAATAGTAATCCTAGCCCTTGAAGCCTGAAGACGAACTTTGCTCCACTGTTATCGATCTTCCGCTATGTGGACGTGATGGTTTATCACACCTCCGATGAAGTTAAACGTCGCGGAACTCGAACATTCTCGTATGTATTTTCTCATCACCCCATAGTTTTCGTTTTGTACTATTAAAGAAGTCCTTCGGCAGCCCACGACAAATATAAGTGGTACTGAATTATGTGGCTGAACAGAAGCCTGTCTTCATCAAACTTCCCATGTCATCAAGTGTTCGTTTAAATTGCTTTCTGGATGCTTCATTCTGGAGAAACGTCAATCTCTTTCCTTTGCTGCTCAATATCATTAACTGAACATGACTAGATATCATTTGCAAACTATTAGCGTTGCAAGTCTGGTTGTTACAGGAGCTGCCTGGGCAAATATTCTGAATTACCTGCTAGTCTTAATGTTATATGGTTAAAGCTTCGGTTTCAAGAATCAGCGTCTTACGCATATGCAGAACTTGAACCTGGATAATTCGCGGTACCTGATCACGACAGTCGACAGCCCTGGCAAAACCGACATGCGGGGAAGTGGTATTTTATACTGAATTTTTAGTGTGAAGATCGAAACCGATCTTGATTCTGAATCAACTTATGTCAGTGACTTGGAGTCAAAACGAGTTTTTTGAACGACCCTGCTAAATGATGAACTGGTCGTAAATGCCCTAATTCATGGGTGTTCAACATCACGCCTTTCAAACTGTTGGGAGACTCGGTTCAGGCACTTATTCGGAGCCCCGCCACCGATTTTAAATAAAATACAACTTTGATAGAGTTTATGTTCTCGTCGATCACGCCATCACCATCACCATCTAAAATGGTGATTTACCAATTCTCACGACGAAGATCGATTAGACACAAAGTATATGATATTGTAAGCCGTAACTACTTAGTGGGTGTCGTCGATGTCATTAATAACAGGCTTTTCAATGGCACTACTACCTTTTCTTTAGCACAGAACCAGGTTACGATTTTACTCGACCTTCGGCGAACTCGCGGGGTCACGAGGACATGCATACTCGTATTTAAAAAGGGATAACCTTTTTCGATGTTAATGTACGTGCCGAAATATAGTAGGCGTGCATGTGGAAACCGACAGGCTGTCCATGACTCCACCGTTTAGTTCGTGCTTCTAGACCAAACTTGAAGCTTGACAGTTTTTCATTCCACGGAAAAACAAATATTGATTACACTTCAGTCAAAAAGGAATACCAATTAGAGTTCAAGTTGGGCGCGTTTTCTCTTCCGATGGGCTAATCAAACTTGCAATTCTGACACTTTACTAACTTCACTAACCTGATAGTACAGCCTAATTGAGGCCGCCGAATAGAAAAGAGACGTGAGAGATTGTGAACTAGCTTGAACAATTGTCTAACTCTCATGATTGTTAGAAGAATTTGAAGATTCCCTTAAGGCTATTACCGAAGGAAATAATGGGCCTTGCGTGTCGAATTTGCTTCATTTGAAGCATAGGATTGGCACATCTCTGACACTCTCGGCACTCTGGCATTCGAACCATTGAATATTGGCAATGCAAGTCGTTCTGTGGTGTCAAGTGACTTCACTGTGTTTTTATAGGTTACTTCTTTAAGGTCTTATTCATGACTATCCTTCCATTGTTCCATAACAGCACAAAGAAGCCGTATACTATTAAGGTTAGTTTTGGAGTTTTCATTTCCTACTACTAACACCATCCGCCGTTTATGTTCACGAATTGTAAGGAATGACCTCTCTGATCCCGGTCCGACTAAGTCAGCTGGCACGAACTTTGACATTTAATGTGAATGGAGAATATTCAAGTTTGTCTTTCTTTGTTGACCCAAGTGATTGGTTTTATTGGGTCCTGCAATCGAATGTTCTCATTGCAACATCACCCTAGGAAATTCTAATCGACTCAGACTCCGTATTCATAAGCCATGAAAACGCATATAAAAGGAGGGGAATTTTTCGACTTGAGCAGTAGTCCAAGTCCTTCAGCTCTCTTCTCAAAGGCGAGTAAACCTCTACTACCTCTCAGACTAAAATTGACATTTTTTACCGCCACCCGCGATATTGTTTCAACAAATATTATAGTCAACGTCTCAGGTTCGAATTTTGGTCATTTTATTGCATAGCAGAAATTTATTCACCCTCTCAGCAATGTCTTACTCCATAAAGCTCCGCGTCTACCAAACCAACCCCAACGCATACTTCCATGTCGTAGAACAGACTGTCTGGAAGTACGCCAACGGTGGCACCTGGTCTGAATCCAATGGTGAACGAACTCTCACCATGGGAGGCAGCGGCACGTCCGGATCCATCCGTTTTGTCTCTGACACCGGCGAGAATTTCGTCGTCACCGTCGGTGTGCACAACTATAAAAGATGGTGCGACATCGTCACCAACCTGGCTAATGACCAAACGGCTCTTGTGATCAATCAACAATATTACGGAGTTCCCGAGAGGGATGCTCAAAGGAAAAGCAGCTCACATCTTACAACGTTGCCAACCTGAAAGGTCGCAAATTTTCTGTTGACTATACTATCACTGAAGGCAACAACCTCAGCGCCAACATCATTATTGGATGAGAAGGTCTGTGACTTCCTTCTCCACAGATCCGATTTTATTGATATTTGTTTCATATCCAGGCTTCAATTATCTATCAACTCATCTCATGCTCAAAGGGGTCTACATACTTTTGGAAAGAAGTTAAAAAAATAAAATAAAAAACTTTGTTTGTAGTTTTTCTTGCAGTCTTTGTATGATGTAGGCTCAGAATCAAGTCCTTTGAATGTTATGCATCGCCCGACTCGGACCGCAGAGCAACATCATTCTCAACAAATCTACTGTCGAAAGCTGAGAGCGACAATCTAATACGCCTGAGATATATCCGAGCAATGTGAAAAAGGATAAATTAAAAGAGTGATATTCGATATATACTAATCGATTTCACTTGGATCGAATTCAGAGGCAAGCACTGTTCCCAAAAACAACACGGCGTCCCAGTGTCAAAAATAGAACTGTCAACCCGGGAGGTACTTAATCGGTTGATGTCAATTCAATATGATCATATTGACAAGCATGTAACCTTTCTCCCATGAGTGCCCGTCAGACGAGTTCCCTTTCACGGAAGCCCAGATGGCACGCGCTTGTATGCGCCTGCCGTGACACCAAATTATAATATCGTTCATGCTGCATATTATATAAATTATTAAAAACGACAGGAAATTTATCTGATTGACATAATTACGTCGAGGCCTCGAGAGGCGTCCAGTCATGCCCTGTAACTGTTTATGGAGTCGGACTTGATTCAGCTCCCGTAACTTCCCCGGTCCACCTCCAGACACGTTACCTCCAGATCTGTGAACTTCGTCTTCCCATCTGCTGAAAATCATCTCACGGAGTTCTAACGTATCCGAAAAAAGAATCGCAGAAAATCCCTAAATGGTCAGTGTTCTCAATCTTGGCTGACACGTAGCTCTGAGTCACAAACGACAGCTGCAAGTCCTTGCTTTTAGGTTTTGCATCTTAAATGAGATACAAAGACATATATTGAAGCAATATTTTGCCGAGACGTTTTTCGAAAGCTTCTCACTGACAATTACATGTGGTGTCGTCCGATTTTCGAGATTGACACCAACTATTGCGGTTCCACGCGAAGTTCCGCGCTGAAAAGGAAATCAGCTCATGGCGGCTCTCAATTTATGGAAGAACTCTGCATCAGTCTCAAAATTAGAGGTCACCTAAATTGTTAGCTGCAATTCAACTCTTTAATTTAGCTTCAAGTACTGAAGTCTCAGGTTGAAGAAGAAACAACAAGACATTCTCCATTATTTATTTCAACAACTTCGTCAGTGCTGATGGCCTGAGAGACAGTATCAGGCCAATATTTTTCGTCCTATCAATGATCATCGTAGCCAGCCCAATTACTTGTGGATTTGAAGAATTCGTATAAAGCTGCATTTTCAGTCTCGTGCGCGTACCCCAATGGTTCATTTTAATTTTATTATTCTAAGCATAGATCCCTACCAATAGGCGTGAAGAGAATATTTGGATCAGGTATCGGTATCCAAGTCAGCACGCATTTGAGGATCGGAAGGAAATGATTTCCACTTCCCATCAGTCAAAGCATGAACAATGTGTTTGACCCCCTGACGCATTGTATCAATCATGGTCCTCACATTTTTCTCCGACGGGGTTTTCCCTTCCACTTTTCCCATCATACCGGCAAATAATGCCATACAATTGCCTGTAAAGCGGTAAGTATCAGCACCCTCTACATGACACAGTCCCATAGCACGGTGTAAGTCCTTGTCACGTAAAAATGAGGTGCGTTTGTGTTCTGTTAGATTCGGCACTTGGATCAACTTGGCACGCTGCCATTTTCGCATCATGCGATCCCAGAAAAGAGCCGGAAGAAGGCGCATGTGCGATCGTGCTTCAGCTGGGGTTAAATAGATGGTTGGTGTGTACCCAACACAGTAATTGAGTGTGTAAAGATTGCAGTCCAGGTAAATGGTTTCGCCTTTCTGAGTTTCGAAATAGATCCAGTAGTGATTATTTGGATCTTGACCGTACTGAATTGTCTTTCCGTCAGGATGAATATAAACCAGTTGTTCTTCTGGATTAACTCGTACTTTGCCGCGCGCGACACCGAAATCCGCTATACCAGAAGATTTATAACGGAGGCGTGTTGGATTGGGCGTAGTAGCATGAGGCGAACAGTAGATGCTAAGCATAATCGCAATGCATGTTCCAACAACGATGGGAAGGACATTTCCCTCGCGTAACACTCGGTCCAGCAGTTTTGCCCGCACGGACATTGTTTCACCTTTTGGCCACCAGTACGTTACGTCCTGTGCGAACCGTACCTTGTCTACAGGTGCACCTAGGCGAACTACTCGAGCACGACGTCCATCTGGAAGAGTTTCGGGTGGGGTAGAGGGGTTTGGGGCATTAATTATGGTGTGGCGTAATGCTATATGTTGGTCGCATCCATGAATCGCGTGAGAAATATCGGCAATGCAAGCAAGAACTGGGAAAAAGATGCAAGATCAACGCGGTCTGTCTGTCCTGATCACCGTGAGCTCAAGTATGATAACAAGTGACCATTGGCGCGTACTGCAGAACTTTTTGTGAGACTTCCAGTCTTTCTTTTGACATCTTGGTGAGCAATACGCTGCCTGTGATAGAAAAGTCAGGTCAGTATCAAGCAGCAAGTTACTACGCCGCGATTGGGTCATGGTTAGAATTCCTGCTTCTCACCTCTCCGCAACGAACACAAAGCAGTAAATCCTCTTTCCTATCACATTTTTGACATTTATAGGCCGCAGGGGGTATATAGGGTTTGACCATTACATAGGCTGAAAAGAGCAAACAGGATTAAATTCGGGATGTGCCGGACGCCCAGGTTACACGCCCTAACGGCTAAGTTCAACCATGACATGCATGACGCGTCGCAAAACGTAGGTACATCCAAGGCACATCCGGAATTTTTTTTGTTTTTCTGAGACATGTCATACGGTTTAAAGCTCAGTATTCCTCTAGCAGAATCATTTCTGAAGGCTGTAAACTTTTTACAAACATTTCAACTTCCTCATCCATGACTTCTCCTTGCGGTCGCCGTCAATATTATGACATCCGAGAACGAACAAACCGCCCGTTTCTCAGCATCTTCAATTCAAAGATACCTCGTGACTGCCACGAAGGATATGCAAGATGTTTCTATATATATCAACTGCTAGACGACTCTGACATGCTTCTAGAAGAGAACAACTGAGACGAAAACTGGCAGTTGAGAATCAAGTTAAACTTAAATTCTTAGAAACTGACTTGACTGACATATTTTGACAAGTCGTATTATATGATTTTATTTGGGGTCACGTTCACTTCTCCCAGTACCAATGTTATATAGCAGCTTTGAGAACTCGTCTAGTGTTGCACTCAATTAAGGTAAATTCTGGCTCAGCTATTCCGTAATTGAAGAATTTATTACAGTTCTCCGTAGCCCCAGTGATGGATAATTCAATAAGCGTTCTTGCATGCATACCTACTCTGCTTAAAGCTGTCAAATTGGAGAATTGGACACATAAACATATACAAATGTGCGTTGGCGACTTCAGAGGGGAATACGTGATTAATTAATCTTCTATTATTATTTAGCCATGACAGCTCTTTTACACCTCCGATTACCGTCAACATCACGAAAAGGCTCGTCCACATGCACATGGAAAATTACGGCTATTAGAAGACTCCTTTTGCAAACGCCAACTATTTTACAAGTCTTTTATCAAAACAAATGTCTATGTCATTGTAACCTTACTCTGGAATTCCTTACACCCGCGAGCCAGAGCTCGCTTGGGCTTGGAACGTGCCATCATACTAGTTCTTCCTTGTTTTAGTAATCCTCAAAACCAGCCACGAAATTAAAGCCTACTCATTATATTCCGCATCAATTACATCGCCGCTGATGCAACGTGCGACATCTTTGAATAATATGTATGTAAGTACATATTATCCACTAAGACGCATTTTTTCTTGAATGTAGCAATGGAAACCTCGCTTATACATTTCTAGTTTTGACGTAATTTGAAATCTCAAATTTTCATTGAATGCCCTGGTTTTTAGCCCAGCAATGGCACACGCTCCAAGTCAAGTGACACTGGTGGCATATTATTTGACCTTTCGCGCCTGTCTTAGGCTCTTAGCCTATTCAATTCTGACTTCACACCTGTTTAAATCAAATTCAAGAATACAAGCAATGGTATGCAAAACATTATTTGAATTCCCAAACTCTTAAGATCTTACTTCTTGTCAGCCTTTGCGAATTTCGAAGTCTTAAGATCGTACGTCTCGCCCACTCCCGCGTTCAACTCTTCTTCATAACGACTCGGCATGTCAACTCAGTTGACATCGCAGGATACCAATTTCAAGTCATATGACCTATGTATGCCACGCTTGAAATCGGATTGTCTCCAACCATTCTAAAATTAACGAACACGACATGAAATTGCATATAAAGGTGGGTAGGAAACTGGACTAAGCCCAACACCTCAAAGCCTTCCCCAAAACTCGAAGTAAGTTCCGAATCTCAAACCCGAACCTCAAGAGTACTCTGACAGTATTCTTCATCCTTTCTCCTAGACACACGTTGGGCAAGTAAAAATTTCCAGTAACTCATACAGAAAAGAAAGACTTACTATCTCAGTTTAGCAATGTCCTAGCATCACTCTTCGCATCTACCAAACCAACCCCAACGCATACTTCCGTATCGTGGAACAGACCGTCTGAAGTACGCCAA